>BSYO01000003.1:17325621-17925621 GCA_033239525.1 Nepenthes gracilis | reverse complement strand
AAAAGCTTTCCCAGGTCTCTTTATCACACAAACAAAAAGTGAGGATTTCAGCTTCCTGACGTGATTAAACCTTGGGTGTATTAATTAAAATATAAGCTCTTAGGCAGACTCATGAATAACACTCAAAGGTAGAAATATTGACTTAATATCATGCGATCAAATAACAGATTGCAGCTTTTGCCAGAAACCAATCAGGAACAAAATCTTTTCACTATTACAGTCACAACTACATGCTCCAAGACAATGACAGTGCCCCCCAACACAGCCAAGTTGTTGTTGTTGTTGTTATTATTATTATTAGTAAAGTGTGGAGTGATGATTGAACATAAGCTAGTAGCTAGTGCAAGTAGTCCATCAAGGTACCCTTGATATAACAAAGCCACCAATATATCGGCTACACAGGCTTCTAGTCAGGTCAGGTACAACCAACAACAATAATATACTGTCCATCTCTGACAGTTTCTTTATCTAGCTGGATCAAGCAGACCTCTGGGCCTGCGATCGGTTCCTAATCAGGATATGTGGCTCCCTTTGAACATTTCAATCAACAAATCAAATTTCTTAAGATACACAAGCAAGAAGGCACAGAAGCTTCAGTAATAATAGCCTGGGTTGGTCTACAGTTAAAAATTCAGTCAGCCACAAGCACTATTCTGTTCTTAGCATATTCATCAACATTTGAGATGGAACGCATCAAACCTGAAGAGACTAGATAATCATGGGTCCCCCATGGCATCCAAGAAACATCTCTTTAAGCAGCAGAATTATTCTGTACAAAAACAACACACGCACAGATTGATTCTAACCCTCAGGACTTTAACAGATGTGCAGTGCTAAGAGCTAGTTTCCAATGTTTCTCACATAATGAGAAAGACGATAATTAGGGCCAACAAAGTGTGACCTTGTTTGTTCTTGAAACTTTATAATAAGCATTATGCAAAATGTGACTAAATAACGTTCATCAACAAATCCATCCTTGCAAGTATCCATCCATCAACAATGCAATAACTGGGTAGGACATTTCACATGACTTACTAGATTTATCCATCCTTGCTAATATCAAAACAAAAACACGTTATATGTGAAAATTGTGGGAGTGCAAAATATGTTGCGAGCCTGATTGTACCAAATTTCATAATGGGTAGATTCTGAGTGGCTATTTAATCAATAGGAGCCAATAAACGATCACCCATGATCCTCTAAATGTAACACTCAAACAATGGTCACACAAGATGCAACAACATCTACCTTCGGTAGGAGAATCTTTCGGCTTTCAGCGAAGTATTGATTGGGATGATTAATTCCAGAATCACAGGAAGAGCCATGAATAGCTTCAAATGTTAAGGTGCAAGCCAGCTGCATATGATAAAGTTAACAAAAAATCAATACAGATCCCATTGCAATTAAAGAAGGGTAGGAAGGCTTCAGCAAAGCAGCAATTGAAAGTAGTAGTTACACTTGCCTGATAATGTTTGTTTCGTACTTTTTCCATCACATCCTCCATTGCCCGATTACTTACTCCCATTTTACTGAGAGAAGCTCTCAGATTCTCCTCACTGCAAAGCAGTACATGCAGTGGGAGGGACCAGTAATAGGTCAAAAACAACTTTTCATCAGAACATGATAAACATAGAACAGAGCTGAATAAGTCACAACAGCAACACAAAAGCAACCTAGAGTTTTTCATAAATTGTTGCCTTGACTACTGCAGGTTGAGAGTCTCTTATTCTAATTGGTCTTCAACAATGTCTTGCAGCTGTTATATTTGTAGATCTCAAACTTCTACACTACAAATGCAAGAAATTAAGGCATACATGTCCATGTCCACAGTTTTATTAACAGGAATCATTTAAGAGTAGCCTCATATATTGACACTCATAGGGTATCCCAAAACTTCTTGGGCTATATGCATCATTCTCTGAAGAATCCAACATTTTGCATTTACATTTAAATGATCACGTTTATAAGTAATGGATTCATATCTGACCTGAAATGTCGATATGGACAGCCATGGTGATCTCCAACACCAGGAGTTGAAGAGATTACTTTTTGACAAGAATAAGGTGTATAATCCTGGAATAGCGACAAATAATAGGTAAGGATATGTAAGCAGTCAATTAAGCAGAACTGACTGTCATTAGATTCCTTTGGTTTCAAAAGCAACTAGATCCAACCCTCTCAAAATCTTCATTGATAGAACACTTCAAGATTCCAACAATTATTCTGATTATAGTCACCAATGCTGACAAATAACAGGATTATGATCCATATATAGCATCGTTTCATCAGCCTACAACATTAGCAAGGAATAAGATGTCTTACCACTCTCTTCCCTTCTTTTCCAAAACTGTGTCGTATGCTATAAGCATATTCTTTGTCAAATCTCTCAGGACCAACCTGAAATAAAAGAGAATGAAGAACTAAGCACTAAATGAAGTAACGATGATCTGAGATGACCAATTGATGCACAACACATTAATGTCTTCTTTCATAAACCATAGAAATGGACCGATCAAAAATTTTTTGGTTTTCCTTTCCTGTTGGAGTTGGGGGTCAGGGAGGTAAAGTGGGGTTTGGGGCCTGAAGTGATGTGTTGATAGCTATCAGCAAAAGTTTTCAAGACCTAAACAAGCTAAAATTACACAATTTATCCAGTCCAGTTTCAGAGTTTGGCTGCTCTCATCAATTCTACTAGTCTTTAACTCCCATATTTCCTCTCTTATTTCAGTATGACACGGTTATAACACTACTTGACTACATATATAAAATAGTACCTTAAGAAAAGATATAACCAGTTGAAAAACTAAAATATGTTTTTTTCTCTGCACTGACGTGTTTTTCATGCTCCTTTTGCTAGATAAATTGTTCAACAAGTACACTTCAAGATATGCAAAAAAGAATTTGCTTTGGCTGGATCTGACTTAACATTCAAAACTCACCAAGTGCTGAACATTAAACAAGAAATAAGGAAGCCGATAACCTGGTTCAGCTATTAAGGTTACATCTATGGACACACAACCAAGTCAGCTACATCTCACCTTCTTGATTTTTGCAATACGAAACACGACCACATACCATCAAATGGAATAAATCAGACATCATGGAATGCTGCATCAGTCAATCTCAATATATTATGTCCCACATCATGACCCAATTTGCAAATCCATGCTTTACACAACTAATTTAGGATATTAAAAGTGCAAAATATATATATATGTTGAAAACTCTGAAATTTATATGTTAAGCACCAGTCCAACAAATGCTACAACATTGGACAAAATACCTTGATTGAGAACTCAGCTTTCCAGAATGCAAGAGCATCATCCAACTTTAATCCAACACCCTAGGCAAGGCAGAATAAAACTTTAAAATATATTGTCATGATCGCATCAACAGTAGTCATTTCATATCGATACATGCTAAGTTTGCTGACATACAAGCGTGGACTAATTATTCAAACATCATGGGAAAAAGCAGGTCTGTCAATTAATGCACAAGCTATTTATTCTAGCAAACTAAAACTGTTGATGCACGCATTACACTAAGAAAGAGCACGAACATATCCCTGAAATACAAGGGCCTAGAATTGGCATAGTAATTTCTGCAGCAGAGTTAATAAAATATAAACAACACTACATGACCGATACAGATACAGCCCATGCTCCTTAACTAAGAGAAAGTAGGACAAACATGGCACTTACACCTCACAAAGAGTATTGAACAAAAATTAATTGCAGCAGTCATTTATACCTTGAGAAAAAGACCTAATTGCATCCTCCCTCCATACTTCAAATGATGATCTTCTCTTAACTGGGCATAGATGGATATATCAGGAAATAAGAATGAGAAAGCACAGAAAAACAGAGAGATGTGTCATGAGAACAGATAAAAAGACAGCCAACATCTGATGAACTGATTTTCATTGAAGATGATGCCATCCAGTTTCAGCCAAGCAAGCAAGCATCTAACCTTTTCAAATAGGTGATGCATGCACAAAGGAAATGATCTCTTTGCCACTTGATCAATGTCTTTAAGTGATATCTCTGCATATTCTTTTGGCTGTAAAAGCAGAAAACCCAGAATTAACACAATCAGCTTTTACTATTTTCTAGCAGATTAACTTATGAAGCTGATATACCTGAGAACAGTCAGGACCCAGGTAACTGGTGCTAAGGGCTTCCACAATCTACAAGTTCCAAAAGGCCATCAAGTGGCAAGAAAATGAAGATTCCTGATTATAATTCATATATATTACTCACAGGAGTCAGCCGATCTTTCTCTTGCTCTCTAATGGTAGATGTCCACTTTCTGCAAATAAAAGCCTTATCATTGAAATCCTAAAAGTTTGTAGAACTTCAACTTGGTCCTAATATAACCAATTACACAGAAAAGAGAACCTAGAAGTAGCACTAAATAGTGACTGGTGAACCTTGAACAAGCTGTGTCGTTCAGTAGTCTAGACCAATTCTAATTTCAGTAGCTAGCTTCATGCAACAAAATGTAAAATCAAAAACAGCAGTCATAGAGCAAACAGAGAAAGAGAAACAATTCCTGAATCATAGGGCTTAATAACCCTTCAACCTGCTCACCTATAGTTACATGTATCAGATGATGCCATGATTATCGGAATAGAACACAGCTTTTGACATGGAACAAGCCAAGCATACCTATTTGTCAGAATAAGTGCTTTTGACAGATGGCTGCGAAATTGTGTGACAACAAGAGAAACAACCTACAGAGAGATCAAAAAGCTCAAGGTGTACAGATTAATTTATCATGCAAGGAGGTAAAACTGGACAAACTCTGTATTTTACCTGATTCATTGCAATATAGGCATGTCCTTTTTGAATATACACTCTGCGACCAGCTACAAGCTCTGGTACTTCTTCAAATGGTACCTTTGTTCAGCATATGCAACAAGTTAA
Source organism: Nepenthes gracilis (assembly GCA_033239525.1). Classification (NCBI taxonomy): domain Eukaryota; kingdom Viridiplantae; phylum Streptophyta; class Magnoliopsida; order Caryophyllales; family Nepenthaceae; genus Nepenthes; species Nepenthes gracilis. The sequence goes on along the minus strand of BSYO01000003.1, from coordinate 17,920,696 downwards.
AAAGCTGAAAAATCATCCCAGCACCAAAGTTGCTATATCATATACTACTGGCATTATAAGCAGGAATCTGCTTTTGCATTATCTCAGCAAAAGATCAGGTCAGTGTTCTAACAAGAGCAACAAGCACAATAAAAACATGTTCTGAATTGTCTTCTTCAGGAAATAAAGTCAAGGAACCAACAGAAGAACAACATAAAACCAACCTTGTAGAATAGGACATCAACTGCAGAACAAAACAAAAGAGGATCCATTAGTGTGCTAGACAAATAACAAGAGGAAAAACAGAAAAGGAAAAAAAAAAAAAAAACTTTATTGCTGCTTATCCTTTATATGTACAACAAAGATCCAGAAGCTCAAGTGAAGAGAAAAGCCCTATCCTCAAGCAGTCTATAAAAATGCCTTCCTGACAAAAATAAATAGGCATACAGAGGGAAAATTTCCTGTACTGGAGGAAAAAGATGGAATCATTGCATATCCTTTGTTACAACCCTATCCTCAAGCAATCAATCATGATCTCCAACAAAATAAATACACGCATGTAATGGTCAGATTGCATTATTGGTAACTGCATCTGCTGCTTGCAATTCCTCGTCTGCATTAAATTCACCACTGTTTAAATCTGCTGTTTTCCTTCTGAAGGGGCAATATATAATAGCAAGTAGAGCCTACATAACAACACAAACACAGGTCCCTCATGAAAGGGAGGATAATATCACTAAAACACATAATTTTATACACACATATATAAACATACATACATATACATAACAAATTTGAGGAAACTATAATGAACAAGATATTGCATGTTCAACTAAAGGTGAATCCATATTTGTATGTAATGCTTACCTGAACCAATATATCATCTGGGGTAATGATCACTCAGAGCATGATCCAAGCCCAAACACTATGACCCTAGTCCTATGCACCACAAGAAGCAAAATTAAGGGGCCCAGCTTTTTCTCCCAAGTAAACTTTTCTGGTGCCTAAGTCAACATTTGTTCAAGAAAAGGGCAAACAGATTATCGTATCATTGAACTTAGTTGCAAGCTCCCTGCATTTAGCTAGGTTATTGACAAAGGGCCGATCACTTATATGGGCTCAGCAGGAGATGCTAGCATTTGGGAGTCAAGTCCATCACAGCCTCAATGCCAAGTGGTACTTGGTCTTTGCAGTGAGTGGCAGACTTACAGGTTTCTAACCTTGTCTTAGTCTTTTTGGCTCTGTGGGAAGAGCTTGGAGGATATTTTTAAGGGCAAGCTGGCTCCCAGATTTTCTTGATGCTCGAGGAGTTAATGTTCTTTAAGTCCCTATTGAATGTAGGCGTAAGGATGCTAGAGAGAAGAGAGAGTGTGTGGTTATCTTACTTCTTTGTTTTCAATTTAGTGCTTATAGGACTTGGGTTCCATGAGCAAATTTTTTCAAATCTTCATAAATGAGATTTGATGAGGTATTTATATGCTAGATGCCAAAAGTTGCCGTTGAAAGAAAGTTTGAGGTTAATTGGTTGCATATCCTTGGTTAGGTGAGCAATGATACTTTTCCTGAGATTTCTGCTTGGCACTAATGGGATGTCCCATCAAAGCCCATTCTGTCAACCTTCTTTTCAAACTTGCCTAGCACCTTTCCTTTCCAGCGTGTCGGAGGTGCAAACTCCAAATCCTCCATTTGGGCAACCATGAACCAATAGTTAGAGCTCTCGTTCAGACTGTGAGGTGTCTTCATACTGTTAATTTGGTCTTCAATCTCCTTTTGATGTGGAGCTAGCTTCTAAATCAGATCTGTAGCAAGCGCTTTAAGCCGAGGGGCTCTTCAGATAGGTGGTTTTTGTGGATCCAAGTCTAAGGTGCACTCATACCGAAAAACTAGCCCCCAATTTCTAGGACTAAGCCCAGGTCCACGGAGCTGGTCTTCTAATGGGGAGTTGCCTCGATTCCTTTCTTCCACATCATTGGCAGTAGGTAAAATTACCCCATCTATTTGTCGTCTTGCGCCTTCTCAACGTCCAAAATCTTTTTGAATCTTGATGTGAGGCTCAACTAAACCTGATTGTTTTGCTTGGCCTTTATGCTCTCTATAAAAGGCAATAGTTTTTCATATATGGGGCCTACACCATCATTAGGAATCCCCTTGCCTCCCCTGTCTATAAAATTTCATCTGTAATACTAGGGTTTTCCATATGCAATACTAGGGTTTTTGATGCAAGGAATGGAAATAGAGAAAAAAAGTAGAGAAAAAGGAGAGAGGGGAAAGTGGAGAAGAAAACAGAGAAAAAGGGAGAGGTAGAGATTACCGAGAAGGAGAATCATAATTTCTTAATATCAATTCATTTCATCAATGACTATTCAAAAAATAAAGTGAGGCGTCTTATATAGAGATACTCTATTCTTATATTAATTAAAAAATATACATAATTTTTTTAATTATATACATAATTTTTTTAATTAATTACTACCCAAGATAAGAAAATAATAAAAAATATAAATAACAAATATAAAGTATTTTGGGGCTACCAAATTTATACAATTTTTAGATATTACAAAACATGAAAAAAAATCAATAAATCAAAATCAAATCTATTTCATATCTTTAAGATACTTGTATCAATTTTTCCCAGGTAGCAGAGACTCGACCCTATCAAGCACGGCTTCTGTCATCAATTTCCCAACAACATGCTAACTAGTTACGTAGCCCTCTTTCGATGCCTTCAGACATGTGTAAGTGCGATAGGAATCTAATAGCTCTACCAATTCCTCGAGAATGAGAGAAACTTGGGCTTGATAATGGTCGATCCTACTAACTCTAATAGAGCTCCAAAATCTAGATCTAGCTAATGGAGTGTTTCTCTAGCTCCAAAATATCTAGATCTAGCTGATGAAGTGTCTATCTTGAAATCCAAGCACACTCTAAATCTAGTCCTCTAACCCATAAATCTAAGCACACAACTCTTGTTGACCTTGGTGTAAATATAAAAAATACCATGATGATGGCAATCATTAGCTTCTTTAGATTGGGTCAACATATATTGCACAATACCCAAGAATGGCATGTTGGATAAAAAAGATAAGAGCTTAGGCTAGAGGGAAAAGTCCCAATGCAACCCAAGTCATCAAACTCTTCTAATTTAGATTTATAACTTATTCTTCGAGTGATTCCTCCTCATTCACTCTACCTTGCCTTTTGATAAGTGAAGCTTTAGTGGGGCATTTAGAAAAAAAGTGTCCAAAGCCTTCATAACTCAATTCAATGAGTTTCATATGAGATATCATATAATCTAGGATGAGACTATGGCGTTAAGTATAATTAGGCAAGTTCTACATGACTTAGGAAAGATCTTGCCCTAAGGATGTTAATAATCTTGACCATGCGTACAATCTTGCCTAAGACTACAAGTTGGTTACTAGGACACCTTATGAAAAACATTGTTTCAATCATCCTTTTACATGAATTGCCTCACTGATGATTTTAAGCCTATCTTAGGACTCCTATCTATAATTTTCCCTACAAGAGAAAATAAAGGTAAGGGTATTAAAACCCCAAGAAGAAATCCTTAGGTGCAATGCTTTGCTTGTCACAGATTGATTGACGCTGCTGAAGGACATTCTATTAGTCTAGTGCATTACTACAAAATGAATGGAGAATGTATTTCTCTTAAAAGCATTGTTTCATTTCAGCCCAACTTCCAATAGGGGCTGCTTGGAACTTTATTAGAAGGTTCTTGCTATTCTCTTAAAATAGCTGAGCATTATTGGTTAACTAAAGACTAGAAAATTGAACCTTTATGTCTTCAACATGTCATATCACTTAGAGAAATGATCCTAATCCTAAACTCATTGAGTAAAAACTCGAGAGTCTAGGCATCCATTAAAAGTAGGGGTGTCACATCCCAATACCAGACCCAAATAATAATCAGTGAAATCATTCCATTAACAAATTAATAAACCCAATTAACAATAGACGTGACCTACAAGTCAATATCACAACTGACCCAAAAATATATATAATAACCAACCAAATTATACATAAGGAGATATGTCTAAACAAAATTAGAATTAACAACCACAATTGTCTGCTGCTGGACAAGGCAACACCCCACTACACCACTGACCATAAACATTGAAACAGATAAATCAATATAGAATCATACAATTAAGTAAATATTCTAAAGCTACTGTTTAAGATAGTTCCAACATCCGAATTTCAAATTTCTAATCCTATTCTCTTCGGTTAGCTCCTGAACGATCTCATCTTTCTACTAGTGATCCGGGCCGCTAATCAAAAGGGGTTAGCAAAAAACAAGAGTAATCGAAAGCTTAGTACGGCTTATAATTTGCAAAATCAACATACAATTTACCTCAAAACTGCTGGAAAGAAGATGCTTGAACAAGAATGCAAAAAACAGAGTTTTCCAAAACAATCATCATAATTTTAGATTTATAACTCAACTTTCCATTCAAACAGTGTACTGTGGAAACATGGTTAATTTTTTTACGGACCAAGGGCCAGTGTGACCTTACTAACAAATAAGTGAATAATCGAAACTTAGATTATATTTATTTCCACACAACCAAAGGACTCTTGCTACTATTCAAAACCCAGAAAAGGTCATCATACATATAACCCTTTAGACGGGACGGAACATCGCTTTTACTATCAGATGATAGGTTCGAACCTCGATTACCACTATAATATACTAAAACATGTCATAATATACCTCCACTGATATTCTTACAATTGTCCGATATATAAAAAGATAAAAACTCTACACAATTACAAATGATCTTTGTATTTTCTCATCCCGAAAAAAATATTCTTAATTCTTTTTCAAATTGTAGAGTTTTTGTTTAAATTCTATCAATTTCTTATCATGCATCATATAAAATTTGTGCAAAAACTTGAATATGTAAATTTTTATAGTATATAAAAGCCACATTCTAAAATTTACAATATATACGTGGTTAGTACAAATTTGCAAAAAATCAGCAATTTAAGAAATTTTTGAAACATGTAAGACAAATTTAAATATGCAAGAACACTTTTAAACATGCAGGACATTATGTACAAATTTAAAGCATGCGAGAATCATTTAATCGTGATTTTAGCATATGCATGAAAGAAAATTACAGAAATCAACTTAACCATACAATATATATGGGTTTAGACATGAATTTTATATAATGTTGCAGAAAAATAAAGAGAATAGCACATGTATATGATGAATAAATATCTTAAGTACGAAAATACAGCATGTATGAATATTTAGAACAAATAGTCAAAGTGGAAGGAATTCAGCAAAAAAGGAAAAGAGGCCTAAGATGCACCTACCTTAACCTTAATTTTACCAAAATCTTGCTTTACTTCACTTCAATTAAACTTTTCTAGCTTTCTCTCTCTCCCTCTTCTCCTCCTCTCTCCTCTCTCAAAATTTGACAGAAAATGAATAAAAATCAGCCGAATATGACTTATATAACAGACTAATGCACGTGCGCGCATCGGGTGCCGCGGCAAAACACTGTGGCACACAAGCGTCACATTAGGCACTAACATTCAGCTATAGCACGCTCAAACATCCTTAAGTGTGCATTAAGAGTAAGCAATCTGTAAAATGAGCTCGAGCTCCGGTAAAGTATCTATTAGGCGTGACCTCACTACTTAAAACACGCATGTGTGTGCATTCGGCGTCAGTCAAGCGTCCTTCAACTCGATATAACCCGATCCAAAGTTAACTTTGACCTAATTTTCTTCCTTTAACCTCGACTTCACTTATCTTTAACTTCATCATAAATAAAATTTAAATTTTGAAACTCGTTCTTTACAAGGGGCATCTAAATTGATATTTCTAAAGAATCACTCATCTTAATCCCACTCTCAATCATAACGTTGAGACCTACAGTCACATCTATGAGGTATCCAACTATCTTTCTTACAACAATCATTCCTATTACGTGACATATGAGAATTGTCAGCATCTGAATACTAAGGTTCTAGTCTAAAGTGGCAACACAATTAGCTAAGTCTAAATTTGTTCAACATGTAGTACCAGGTTAACTTGAATGGATATCATGTGATTTATAATTATTATTGCTTCGTGACTAATTGAGTTACTAGTTAACTCAAAGTTTCAAACTAATTGGGATCCATAACTAGGTCAAAGGTGTCATGGGAAACAATACAATTATCATGCAAGTGCATGTAACACCAATATAATTAATGTAGTTGAGAAAAATGAACACGTTGGACAATTGGATATGCGTATAAATGCAAGATGAATACAAGATAAATCAATCTATTTTTCTTTCCTAGAGAATTAGTATAATTCAAATAATACAGACAAAAATTACTAATTTATTAAAATAATAAAGAAAAAAATAAATATAATACTACTAAATATTCACGATTACCAATTGTAAGTGGGTAAAGGAAAAAAAGGGGGCCTTTTTTGTGAAAATAAATATGGTAAAGTAATCAAATTATAGGCAAAGGTAAAGATATCCTTTTTTGGATAAAAAATAAAATAACATACTTCATTCCAATTTTAAAATAAAACTGGAAGAACTATCTAATCACAAAAAAAAAAAATGATACAAACCAATTGCGTGTGAATCAAAGGACACCATGTAATGCTAGACTGAGTGCTTAAACAGTATTTGTCACTTGGACTTTGTATGATAGGCTCACCACTCAACTTTATTCCAATTTTTTCCTACCTTCAACAATAGAATTGCAAAAGTTTTTTTTTTTTTCTAATCTTCTATTTCCTTCAACAACAGAATTTGGGAAGGATTTTTTTTTTCAAAATATTTTTTATCTACTACCTCTTTAGAAACACTTCTTTCTAAAGCAAGAAATAAGGTGGAAGGATTTTTGAGATGGAGTGAATGGGTGAATGGTATTTGATGATTATAGAATGAAGTTCAGACAGTGATGCTGATGGTTGACTTCACTGGCAATAGTTATACGGATGACAATATAAAATAAAATTAAAACTTTGAGCTCTAATACCAAATTCAATGCAAGGAAGACAACCAAGGGTCAGAAGAAGAGAAAAAGGAGGAGAGGGAGGAAAGTAGAGAAGAGAACAGAAAAAAGCAACAGAGGAGAATAATAAAAAAAAATATAACATTCTTAAAGTATCCTAAGGCTACCAAAATTATAAAATTTAGGAATGCCAAAGATATTGAAAAACATAAAAATAAATAAATCAATCGAAATCATATCAAATCTCTCTAATATCTTTGAGATGTCCATATCATTTTCTTATACTTGCCACGTCCGCCACCGATGTTGCCTCTGTCCTCTAAGGAATGCTGCATGGTAGTTGCTCCTCTCGAAGGCACCCTCAATTCTGGCAGTCCAGTCCATAATGACGTCGCAAACTGTTAATTTCTTTCATGAGTCTTACGATATCTTGGGGAAATATGTGACGAAGGTCCTGGGACCATGGCATTGTGCTAGGGATGTTCAAAAAAATTGTGGACCCAGTAATTTGAATCGAAACCGCTAAAACCAAACTAAAAATTAGGTTAACCAAACCAAATGGTTCAAATTCAAGTTAGATAATTTTTTTGGGTTTTAATTCAATTATGGGTTATCGATTTTTAATTTAGTGGTTATCCAAACTGACTATATGTGTATGTGTGTGTGTATAGATCCAAAAAGTTAAAAAGGTAAAGTGTTTTTAACTTAGTATAAATGTCTTATTTTGTTATTTAAATATATATATCGATTAACTAACCAAATCGATTTAGATATAATTCTAGGTTTTGCTGAACCAATTTAACTGGTTCGTATCAAAGAAGGATTCATAGTCCAGTTATCCAAACTGTGAACATGCCTACAAAATGCCGATGCCCCGTTTGAGAGCTTCATTATCTTCTATGAGGTGGCTCTCAAGAGCAGGATCAGATTCCCTCTTTGTTGTGAGCTTTGCAACATTGTGAACATCCTGCTAGCACATTTTCAACCGAATGTGGTAAGATATTTGGTTGTCCTTTGCATCTTTTATTGATTGAAGGGGGCATAATTGACCAACCATTCTCCGGGCGATCATTTGTATTTCAAATGGCTAGCCTGCTAGTTCTATCTCTGCCCACATGTCATTGGGTTTTGTTTGGGCCTCTTCTACGAAATCCAATGTTTTGTGGCAAGAAATATGTGGCTGGTTTGGAGGGCGTCTATCATGAGCTAGGCTTTATTTGGAAGAATTAGGTACACCAAATGACGATGGCACAACTGTTGACGGAGGGGGGCATTGTTGAGGTTGGGATGAGCCCACTAGTCATGAAAGCAGTTGTTGCCTTCCCACCACACACTCCTAGGAGGAGGTCTAGAGTCTCAATCATTCCGGATGAGGCCATTACCCCTACTATTGGGGGGCCTTTATGTCATGTCATTGATGAGGTGGTTGCCGAGGCAGGAGGCTAAGGAGCCTCCCCTAAGGAGGAGAATTGGGACTCCTCTGGCTTTGATCAAGACCATGACTTTTGGTGTCAAATCCATTCCAATGGAGACTACCAAAGCTGATGTTAGCAAGGGGTTGGCAATTGGTGAAGAAGTCATAATCACTAGGTATGGGTCCTCTGCTTCCATTGATGTCGCCCCTCTCTCCGATGAGGATGATTAGTTTAGGTTCAACGCTCACTCCTTGGCCCGTCGTGGTGGTCAACATCTATGACCAAATAGAGGCTCAAACTTCTAGTTCATCAGCTCTTGACTAGCTTGTCAACAAGAAAGCCTTTTTTTTTCTCTTAGGTGATTTATATCTTTTGTTTTCAACTTTGATGACCATACTAGTTCTCTCCAGGTAATCTAGATGGCTTGAGGTGAAGCTTCGCTTGATTTTGTCACTCCATGGACTGAGTTGTGAGTGCTAGACAAGGGGTCGTCGAAGTTCCGCACCTTCAAGGAGCAAGCTTTGCAGCTAAGGGAAGAAGTGTTAAAGTGTAACGCATAGATCGTCACTATGTCTTCTTTACATGACTTCATCATGGTCGAGGCTCATAGACAAAAGGGTAAGTCTATGATTGAGTCAATCTAGCTTGTTTCTTGGGTGGAGGCTCTGATGAGGGAGCTGCGAGATCAAATTTGCGAAGCTCCTCAAGGCCAAGGAGGCAAGGAAGGCCGACTGGGATCAGCTTAACTTATCGCGGTGTGAAGCTAAGTTGCTTCGGTCATCGTTGGAGGCTAAGGACCAGGCGCTTTGAGATGCGGAGGCTGAACTTTGAGCCAAGATGCAAGAATTTGTGCATTCTAAGGATTAATAGATGGTTTTGGCAGATCATCACACCTTAGGTTTCCAAGAGTGTCAGGATTAAGCTTAACGAGTAACTTTGGTGTTCCAAGTCGTGTTCCTTGACCCTACCAATGTTAGGGGTTCTGAACTATTTCTACACCCCAATGAGGAATTTTTAAGGGTTGTGTGCATGTACTTTTCTTTTGTTGAATGAATAAATAAGTAGTTTTTACATTTCCATTGCATTGTGGCCTTCCCAATTGGGAACTTGTTGCTATGAGACCTTTGGTTTCTTGTGCATGTGTTGTTTTGCCTCCTTTATTCCATCATTAATTAGCCTATTATTCATAGGCCTGCCCCTATGATCGCTTGTTATGTGACCATTTGTTGCATCCCCATGAACCATCAGTGTTAGGAGCACCACTTTGACTTAGGGGACACGGGATAGTTAAGCCTAACATACCTTAGTTAAAAAAAAATTAAATTGATAATAATATAAAAAGGATGATGAAGAAGTCTCTAATGGAGGAGGAAACAAGGATATTACAGGAAGAAAGCAATGGGGGCTCAGAGGCAAAAAAGGTGGCAGAGGAATTCTAGAAGAACAAGATCAGCGAGTGGGAGACGTTCATCCAAAGGCCTTGCTCCTAGCTTTTGAATCTCTAACAAGTGCATGAAGGGTCATCAACCCTAGAGCTGCAGTGTCTCAAGCCAATTGCATTTGTAGAAGGCCACAAAAAAATCTAGGAGAGACAGGTGGCATGAGGAGAATTGTTCAAATGAGAAGGAATCTAGGTCATCCAAAGAAGGCACACGAGAGGCTCGTGAGGTAGGCAGTGCATGGCACGTGGGTCATTGCAGATTAATTTACAAGGGAATTGATTTGCAGCAGCAATTACTCCATTACATTTCTTTAATTTCTTTTTTTTCATCCAGAATCACTCAGTTAGTTGGGTACAAAATATAATTAGAAGCCTACAAATAGTCATAAGAATAGGAGAGATAATATGGGAAAAACTCATCAATGTAGCTTATTTGGAAAATTAGCCCCCTTCTCAAATTAGGTGCTTCTTACTTCTTTTACTATTCTTCTTGTTCTTGGTAGTCTCTAAAGAGCACTATTTCACCCTTTTCCCAGGTGTGCTATTCTACAACCACATGTCAATGATCCATTGGCTAGCATTCGTCAGCTTAGAGGCACCACAATCGATTAAGAGCATGTACTTTAGGCACTTTTAGGCTGTATATTGGAGCCATGCCTGCACATTTTTAGCACCTCCACTACTCCCTTCTATGAAAGTTTTATGGCTTTTGCGAAGGTGGGTCCATCCCTGGTTGGCTCAATTTGAGGGCCTCTTGAAGCTCCCTTTCTGGCAATGCTTGTGAAGGTTATGGCATCTGCTGGCATGGATGCAACGATGACGTGAGACTCATTTAATCGACATATCCTTCATCCCTTGCGTTAGGATTTGACGGCTTTTAGATGTAGATACATCCTTCCCCATGGAGTTCTCTTCTAGCATTGACTGACAAGGAGGTGACTGTGTCCCTTTCCCACGGCTCGGACAGCCTGTTCCCATCGATAGTAAGAGATGCAACTTGTGTCGCTCCTATCCTCTTTGTCTTCAGTTGTGTTCTGCTCCAACTCCTCCAAGCTCCAGATACAGGCATTGAGGCCTAATCCCTGTGGGTTGAGGCTATCCTAGGCTACCTGCCTCCCACTTTAGGCATGATGCAAATTCTAGTGTGCCTGGGGCAATTTCCCCCTTTTCCCTTTCTTGCACTATTAAATTTTGTAGTAACTTGTAGTAGCTTGTAGTGACTTCTTTGCAAACCTTGTATAGATGTGTAGATTAATAAAAATAATCCATTCTTTTTTGTCTATTGCTTCATCTTTTGGATATTTCATTCTACTTGTTGGGAGGGAACATTTGATATCCTTACTTTGCTTTGCACCTCTAAGCCCCCTAACTGGGATGCCTCTAGCAGCTTTGGTGAACCATCTAGTCAACTCCTTTAACCTTTTTTTTTTTTTTTTTTTTGCTAGTATTTGGGCTACTCCTTTGCATGGCTTCTTAGTTGCTTCAGTGGGACTTTTGACTTGAACTTCATGAGATATCTTGCTTGTTTTTACCGAGTGGTAGGTTAGTCCTACATGAGGCATCTTGGCCATTGGTATAACGCACAGATTGTGGGGGCTCAATCGGTCCTTACAAGGTTTTCTAGCAACTATGAAAGCCTTTGGTTGGATTACATGCAACTATAGGTGCCTCTTTAAATTTGGCTCCTTGTGGTACAGTTTTCAGCTTACTTAAGACTCAGTTCAAAGCCAAGGGATGCGCTCTCGGGGCTTCAATTTACAGACATCATGAGGTTTATGACTCGGGCCAATCAGGTTGTTAATGCATATATAATTAATGCGATAGGCAATCAATGAATGGTGATATATATATTGCCATGCAAATGCAGGTGCAACATTTCATTGCTTGCTTCCTTATCACAAGTTTTGGAGTGTCCTAGCAAATAAAGAACTATATGCCCCTTAACTATGCATAATGCTTGGCAGCTTTAGAGGTCATACATTCTCATCTTTTAGGAGGGGTGTTGTGTCATCCCTTCTATTGAAAGTACCTCTTTAGATAGATTGAATTCGGTAGAATTTTACCATATTGAGTTTTTGACTTTTAGATATCACCTCTGACAGTTGCTGCTACTATGAATGATCCTTTTTATGTCGAGGATAATTTAGTTTTTCGTGCCACCTTTCCTACAGACTCGATGCTTCTCAATCTGAGAAGCATTTGTGCCTTGTAGTTGTGTCTTCTTTCTATTGTGGTACCGAGCTATACTCTATTGGTAGGCTTTGGTATGGAAGCTGGCAGCATCCCATGCTTCCTCAAGTATATCTAGGCAATCCTATTTCCATCAAGATGATTGCCACCACCCCAAAGTATAAGCTGCAAGGGGTTTCTTTAGTAGCTGCTAACAGTGTTGTTGGATAAACCCATGGGATGTTGGGCAACTCGTGTGACACCCCGATATTTTAACTCAGATTATATAGTTATGAGCTTAATATAGTAATAAATAATATGATATATTGATATTAATAAATATTATTAATAATGATGGGTATTAAATAATTTATAATAAATGACAAATGATAATAATAAATTGGAGAAATAATAAATATTAATAAACAATAATAATAATTAGGAATAAATAAAAGCATTACTAATGAATAATAATATTAAATGATATTATAATAAAGTATTAATAATAAGTAAATAAAATATAATAATAATAATAATAATAATAAGTAAAGTTGGGAGAGGAATGAACGGAGAAGGAGAGGGAAAGAGGGAACTGCCGAGCGATTTGTGCAACGCTGACTTCTCCTCCTCCTGCCGATCAGCCACTTTCCCTTCTTCCTCTCAGCCACCGGCCCCATTTCTCTCCTTCAAGTTTCTCTCATTCCCTTTAAATCGTTGCCTTTGTCTTTTTCTTACTTCAAACGTGCCAAGGAAAAATCGAAAGCATCATGCAAGTAAATTCCCCTAATTTTCATTTCTCTTTCAATTGCAAGCTAATTCGTGACCTCTCATTTATGCAAGTAAAACTCTTCATTCCTTCTCAATAATATTGATTTCTCATGGGCATGCTAAAATTTGTGGGAAAATTGACCATATTTGAGGAATTAAGGGAAAACAGAGCCACGACTCTGATGTCGAAAGACCCGACATTTTTAGGGTTTTACGATGGATTGGGGCTTGATAATTTATTCAACGAAGCTGCAAAAATTTGTGTTACAAATTGAGATTTTGAAGCCTGGATTTCATGTTCTTTGTGCCAAAGCGTGAGAAGAGAGAGACAGAGCATTGCGCCCTGTTTGGGGCAACCAAAAACTATACAGTGGTTGAGGACGGCGACAAAAATGGGTATGAATGCATATGTGTAATTATATGGTATACGTGAGGATGTATATGTATGCGTATGTGTATGTGTGTGTGAACTGCTGGCCGTGCTACTGCTATGCGTGCGTGTGTGAGCTGCTGGTAGCGTTTCTGCCATGTGTGCATGTAGGTGTGTGTGTGAGAGCTTGTGTGTGCTGGCAGTGTTACTGCCGTGTGGATAAGGGTGTGGGTGTGTGTATGCATGTATATATATTTATATATATGAACATGAATAATTGGTGAAGTAAATATTAACGTATTATGATGATCGTAAATATGTGAGTACGTATTTTAAAATACAAGTTAATTTATAAAATGTGGTTAAAGTTATTATATAGTTTTGTTAGAAATTGCTAGACAAATTTGGGACGATTAAATTAGATTTGGTAATAATAGGCTTGTCCGCAGGTGATAATTAAAATATGGTTCTAGTGATAGGTTTTGCATGTCAAAACAGAATTAGAGACTAGATAAATGTTTAAATTGGTCAAAATATATATATTTCCCGGTTCTCTTTTGTTCTTTCATCATTCTGTGATAAATTCATTTGTATTAATCTTAATGGTATGAGTACGGTCCTTGTCAACACCGAATGACATTTCTATCGTTGTACTTGCAAAGCATTTTTTGCGTTATATTCAATTGCGTGAGTATTTAGATTATTGGCTTCCTACGGTCAAAATTGAGGAGAGCGTATGAAAATAATAAGATATCTAGTCGAATTGGAGGCTACGGTACCTTAATGTAGTCCATACTTATCCAATATTGATTTCCGTATCATGATGGTAATGAGGTATTGCCTGGTGTGGCGAGATGCTTATGGCCATGTGACCCCGTAGGAAATAATATCCAGAGATATCATTAGCGAGTTATCATAAGATGGTATGAGCATACTACGGGTACAGCCTCTGAGAAAACTATAAGGGTAGTGAGGATACCATGGATAATCTCGTGGTACTTACCCAGCCGTTGAGGATATAAATACATGGCCTTTGGTTCACAGTGGCAGAATAAGAACTAGGAGTTTCCTTGTAATATCTTATTATTATTGATACCTCATGAGTTTATGATTCGATAGAATCCAAAAATTGTAATCGATAAGATCCATGTGTCTGATTCTATGACATTCGGATTCAATGGGATCCATGTCGTTAAATTATTGCTTAATATTCGGGTCATTCATGCTGACATTTAGACCAGGGAATCCCTGATTATCTCTTGATTTCAAATTCTGAGGGGTTCTCGTCTGTTATTGGTAAATCTTATTATCTTTGTCATATGAGAGTCCGGAGTGACCTACCTTACTTTTACTTTGAGTCGTGTTTATGACTTATGGTTTCTCAGATATAGTTTGGTTTTTTCTATTGTGGTTGCGGTCTTTATATATTGATATTCGAGATATTTATTATTTATCATGTATTTTTGGTTATTATTACTTGTTGAGTTTTGGCTCACCCTTGTGTTTTCTTAACTCCACATTCAGTTGATTGCATATTACAAACCATGGGATTCTACTTTTGCTACAAAACTTTGAGATAGAGATGATAGTGGAGATAGAGGCTTGTGAGAAGAAGCTCTAGAGTTAATTTTATTGATCGATGTTTTATTTAGATATACTATCGCAATTGCATTCCTAGGATAATAATATTGTAGACATTTACTATCTCGAATGAAATTATTATGAGAATTAAAATTATTATGTTGAATTTAATAATACATTTATTACGTTGATTGTAATTTTAAGTTTCCTCGTGGTCGGTCTGAACCAAGTTGAATGATTCGAGTTCGGATCGTCACAACTCGTCCCCTAACCTGCCAGGGCTTTGCCTAACCTTACTTGTAGCCCAATGAGGATCATCCTATTGGTGACCTCCATCTTGGCATTGGTTTGCGGGTACATTGTCAAGGTGTGAGCAAGTCAAATCTCTAGGCATTTATAGTATTAAATGAACTTCCATCCCGAAAACTACGTGCCATTCTCCATAATTATGGACTCTACCACGACTTCAGCACAAGCAAGTAATAATAATGACATCAAATATAAAAGTTATTCTTAAATAATCGTGGTCCAATAACCAAAATCAAGTCAAACACTGCATACTAACACTATAAGTAATATAATTAATTATAAATTATAGCAATCACAAAACTAGACAAATTATCCCCATCAAATCTCGAAACCAATATTATACCTAATTAATTCATAATTAGCTAAAAAAAAGTATCTAACCCATAATATCAAACATACAAAATTAAAACCGTATATAACTCTATCGGCACACTGGCCCAAAAACCAAATTGCGAAAATCAAATATCAATCATAAACAATACAAGAGAACCAAAAACAAGTCAAAATACCTTAATTAAACTCCTAACTATCTTCATTTAATAGTCTTCCATCCAATCCTAAAAGAATCTATTGCCTACTAATATGGAATGGTTCTCAAAATATTTGTAAAGATGTGCTTGATGCTTAGCATAGATATATATATATATATATATATATAAAACGAATATATATGAGTGAAATAGATGAAACGATAGAATAATCATAAATCACAAGCGAAAGTTTGAAATATCCAATTTTCAATTAAATATGTTCCAAACCATGAATTCATATTAATTGTCTAATATATAGACGAATATTCAAAACAAATAAATCCTATGAAAAAATAAGACGACCAAAATATGTAATGCGTCTCTAGAGACATGAAAACTGAAGGCCCGTATTGAAAAACATGTGAAAACTTAAGAAGATCAAAATATATAAAAATTTGATAATTAAGGACTAGTGACTCACATACTGACTAATCAAAGGGCAACTTTAAGAATAGGACACCCATATTTCCACTAGTTTTGAGTTGATATACTATTATTTAAAACTCATAAACGAGTCGTCTATATTTAGACCCTATAAACGAGGTCAAACGCCTCTTTTTTTTTTCCATTGGTGGAAGATAGGTGTGCTCTTCAAGTGCGCATAATACACTACGACATATCCAAATATAAACTATCAATAGTTCTTCCATTAAATAGAGTACTATACATTATATATACAAAACTTTTCCCAACTCAGGAAAAAGTATAATCTCTATCCATATCACAAATTAAAGTTCTTATCAAATGGTTGCATAAAATAGCATGTAAGGTCAAATTTTTAAATATTTCATTCATGATTTTTTTTACAATATTTCAACGTAAGAACTTAAATATTCAAAATACCCAGATGTTCAATAAAAATAAATAAAATCTTTAAATATTTGGTAAAAGCAAGTGAAATTACTAAATGTTCAATGGAAACCAACAAAATCTCAAAATGTTCAATAAAGTAAAAATACATGTCGCAATATTTAAAAAAGGAGTGAAAAGAATAACATGCATATATGTTTAAACAAAAATAGAAAAGAAAATTAAAAGATTTCAATAACAGACCAAGGAGTAAGTTTAGATATACTTGCCTTAACTCAAAAATTTACCAAATCTGACATAAAATAACCTCAAAATCTATTTCCTTCTCCTTCTCTCCCTTTTTGTCTTCTCTTTCTCTCTCTTTCTCCCTTTTCTCGTGCAAATGATCGAATTAAGCATGGGGACTTCAATACCCAAATCAGCAAATGAATATTGGTCAGATATGCATCAAGCGTCACACCTAGGCAAATGCACACAAGCATTGTATCAAGTGCACATCAAACACGATCTATTCTACCTAAACCATGCACAAGCATTCTGCCTAAAAACACAGCCATGTCTCTGGCACCTATCAAGTGCTGAACTTAATTCTTAAAATTTAATTTTTTTTCTCAAAAATTCTATCATATAAATATTTTTCACATTAACACAATATATAATAATTATGATATCATAAATATAAATTAAAAAGTCGGGTGTTACAGTCTCCAGATTCCTTAACATACGATGCTCTGCCTCGTCAACTATGTGACATTTTGATCGATCGTTCTAGTCATTGGCGCTGCTTTCACCTATTTTGTGAAACATTCGACACCCACGATGATGAACTTTCTTTGCACTATTTCATGTTGGTTCAGTAATAGCCTTTGCACATGATTTTGAAACCCAGGTCCTTCCCTTCAAGGTGCTCTCCACATATTTTGAGGAGCACCTCACGGAGTGTGTAGTTTGCTTCTGGACTGAGACTTTTCATAAGTGTCAACAAGAACCCTACGACGAATAGACCCGTTGATAAGGGTGTACCATCCTATGGTTTTCTGATATTCTTATCCAACTCAGGCTTGTTAGGCTCCTTCCCCACATTTTCCAACTCAGGTATTCTTGGTAGGGGGTTATCCAATTTGCTTTGCTAGTCACTCGCAAGAGTTCACTTGGTTCCTTAATGCTAGGGTGCCTTGGGATTTCGATCATCATACACCCTAGTTCACATTTGAAGGATTGTTGCCAACTTTAATAACGTATCGGCCCTTTCAGCCCTTGAGGATGTGGATGAGCTTGTACTGCTCCAATGGATCGAGGAGTCTATGGGCCTTCTTTAGATACTTGGTGAGGTCGGAATTGGGGACTCCAAAGTTTCTTTGGTTCTAATTGACCACTAGCTCTGAGTCACTGTATACAATCATATTTTGCATAAAGTATTCCTCCGCAATCTACAAGCCAAGGATTAGGGCCTCATACTCGACAATGTTATTTGAGGTTGGAAAGTCAAAACTAATTGAATATGTCCATTCTTCCTCTTCTAGGAAAATTAGTCCTGTAGCTCTTTGTGTCGTTCGAGGCTCTATGTATAGGGTCTATTGGGGTCAGTTGATCCCCATCGAGTTATCCTACCTTCCGATTGGTTGGGCCATGCACTCAACGATAAAGTCTGGTAAGGCCTGCCCTTTGATAGTCAGCCTATGCTAAATTTGAATGTCAAACTCTTTCAACTTGATTGCCCACTTTATAAGTCTTCCTGAGATTTTTGGCTTCAGTAGAATCTTCTTTAAAGGCTGGTCTGTAAACATGACAATCCTATATGACTAGATGTATAGCCTTAGCTTCCTTTCAAAGTATACAATCACTAGTGTGGCTTTTTTAACTAATTAGAGTATCAAATTTTTGGGTCGAAAAATACTTTATAAACATAGTAGCTCAGATGTTGCACCCCCTCATCCTCCTGTGATAGGGCCATTCTAAATGTTGTGTCCAAGATGGCTAGGTACAGATATAGGTCTTCCCCAAGAACCGGCCTATAAGGGAGTGGCAGGGAGCTAAGGTACCACTTGAGCTCTTCAAAAGCTTTTTGACATTTTTCTATCCATCCTAGGCCCCAAAGCTTCAAGCAGCTTAAGGCTTAGAAGAATGATAGATATTTCTTCTTGGATTTAGCCATGAATCTTGATAAGGAGGCGATCTTGCAAGCAAGTCATTGGACATCTTTGATTGTCTTGGGGGCCTCCATGCACAAGACGGCCTTGATCTTTTCAAGGTTCACCTCTATGATGTACTTGGAAATGAAGAAACCGAGGAACTTTCTGACCATTACCCCTAACACTCATTTGGTAGTTGAGCATCTTAGTGTGATATCTCGGCGTTTGGAATGTCTTACCAAATCTCATGTGTTTTTTTGTGGAACAAGCTCTTCAACAGCATGTTTTCTACATATACTCCATATGGCGGCTTAGCTACTCAGCAAATACCCTCTTGACAAATCGTTGCTAGGTTGCTCCTTTATTTTTGAGGTCAAATGCCATTACTTTGTAATGATATATATCACAATCCGAAATTTAGCAGGTTTAATTAATTATTATTTTTAAAATTTAAAATCCCAAATAAATTCAATAAATAACATTAAGTCCCAAAATCCATGTGTGACAAACTAAATATACAAGACTCGATAAATCAAAACCCGCACAAGACCCCATCAAACAATCGTTCGGACAATATAAATACAGCCTGCTTTATAATCATCGTAAGGAATGTGACAATTCAACCATAATTATGATCAGAATATAACATAATATCCAAACTATTCCCATAATATAACCATGGGCCTATACCCAGCCAAGTCTGAAATCCAATCACATCAAATACCAATTTTAACCATAACGGAGCTAAAACTCACCAAATTAGACGAATAGCTGACAGATCACAACCATACTTCTACAATGCATCCAAGCCTTCTACTATGAAAAGACAAAATATAAAATATGAGCTTAGAGCTCAACAAGTATTATATATGAGCAAACTGGTCCAACAAATCAAAAGAAGGGTCAAGAAATAAGTACCAAAATCAAAAAACTGATATAAATCCAACTCACCGATACAAAATCCAATAATCAAATCTAAAATAAAATCCAAAATCCAAATCAAATGGTAGTCTCGGACTTAAATTAAATATCAAATCCAAACAAATATCTAATTCAAAAACAGTCCCCTTAGGACATACATACATACATACATATATATATATACATATATATATATATATATATATAAAAGTGACTCAGACCGATTCTAATAAGTAGATGTCCAATCCAAAGTCTAATCCAACTCCAAATAAAAGGCCCAATCAGCTCGTGATCCAAGGCAAAATTCTATAGCCAGATGATCCAGTCGCGTGCACAAAAACCAAATCAGTATCGCAACAAATAGTCCAAATGTACGGATCAAAATATATATTTAAAATCAATGTATGAGATATATCAAAACCCATCTGTGGGCAAAACCGGCGAATCTCAAATCGAAGTCTAAAATCCAAGTCCAAATATCCAAATCTATGTAAAAAACAAAACAGAACGACAAATCTGAGTTCTATTTATTTAAAGACTAACTTAAAGAAAAGGCTACTCCTAACCCAATAACTTTAGGCCAAATCAAATATAGGTAAGGCCAGCATACTGTGCTACATATGTATTCTAACTCTCATAGGTAAAGTTGCTCACTATGTTTTGCTACCTGCGATTTTGGGTATAATTTCTCAAATTGTTGAATATATTAAAATATAAAATATATATAAATTTTAATAAATCATCCAAATTGGAAGGGTCATTACGTCAAACCTTTCCCTGCCAACAGAAAGTGATTTCCAATAACAAATATCTCCCCGTCAAGAGTTAACCAGACTATCCAATAACAAATCCAAATGTAGTGACCACAATCGGGCACATGCATGTTGAAAATGCACGCCCAATGCAAGTTTCATGCTCATTTCCTTATAGATATAGTGATATAAAAATATATAATGTTCAATAATTACCCTTTTTTTTTTAAATCACAAAGTCCTCAAAATACCACAATCGACTAGTAAAAGGGTCATGTATGCACCAAAAATAAGCGGGCTAATTAAAAGTGCACCCACAAACTTAAAACCTTCAAATCGAAACTAAAATATATCAGATGCGAAACTAGACAAAGGATAGGGTTATAGGATACTTGCCTCGATCTTACACTCCGCAGATCGGAAGACAAAATGCTTCGAAGTACCCAAATCATGCTTTCTCTCTCCTACCGACACGTCCATTCTCTCTCTGCCCATGTGATTTCTCTCTCTTATCGTGATATGCCGCCTTGCCACGCGTATTGCCGCCTCTACTACCTTCCACAGCCGCTGCTAACCTTCCTAGCTCTCTCTCCTCACCGCACACTGCCGCAAACCCTCTCTCTCTCCTCGCCAAAACGCCGCTCACATCTCTTTCACTTGCCACCTTCCTGTCACGCCACCCACTAGCACGCCACCTCCTCTTCTTTCTTCTTCTCTCTCTTCTTCTTACTCTCCTCTTCTCCTCCTCATGCGAAACCCTACTCCCCCTTTTCTCCTCTCTCTCCTCTCTTCTCTCTCCTTTTCACCCCTACTTTTGCCAGCCGCCTGATCTCCTTTTATTTTCTTTCTTTTTTTTCTTTCTTTTTTTCTTTACACAAATATATATACATATATATTATTCCACCGACACTTGGATACGCTTTAGGCGCTACACTACAAATTCAATTTTTGCTCCAAAATTTCACAATATATAATTAAATTCACAACACATCCAATTAACCCAAAATCACAAATAAATATTAAAATAATCCAAATAGGGATTCAAGATATTACAATACAACTCTTGGCTCGTTATAAAGGCAGTACGTTCTTTGTCCAATGTATTCATCCTAATCTGATTGTAACCAAATAGGTGTCCATAAAACTTAGCAGTTGGTGCCCGATGTAAAATCCACGAATTGGCTGATTTGGAGCAAGACAACATAGGCATGCCTTATTCATGTCAATGAAATCAGCGCACATTCTCTGACTCTTGTTGGCCTTTTCTAACATAACTATATTAGACAACCACTCTGGGTATTGCGCCTCTCAAATAAATCCTACGTAAGACCTCTTCCTTTATAGCTTATAGCTTTTCAAGGGAGTAGTTCTAGCGCTTTTTATTGGACCGACTTATGCCAAAGGGTGATGTTTAACTTATAGCTTATCATGACTGAAGATAAGCTTAGCCTGTCAGCCAAAGTCCAAGCAAATACATCCCAATTGGCACGAAGAAAATCCATTAAGTCATCACTTGCTGTCTCTTATAGTATCGAAAAAATTTGGACATCCTCCTCCGGCTCACCAAATCCGGCATGATCCTGATGACATCATCCATGGGTGTAGTTCTCTAACCAATAGATTCGTCTCTTTTCTCTAAATCCATTAGCAATGGGCGCATCTCGAGCCCTTGGAGTCGTATGAGGTAACAGTATCTTGTTATTGCCTAGTCGCTTCTTACTTTACCTATCCCTATTGCGGTTGAGAACTTTCATCTTGAGATGAAGAATTGAGGTTATCGCCTCGAAGCTTACTATGGCCAGAAAGATGGCGTTATAGGCCTAAGGTATTCACCATGAGCATGATCAATGCTTTGGAGGATATCCTTGGATAAGTTCCAAGAGTTACCTCCAGGTCAATCGATCCTTCTACTTGGATGATTGATTACCAAGGCCATACAGAGGCCCTTCTGATGGATGAAGTTGCTATGCAAGAAAGGCTATATGTGGAGGAGCTATTGGTGGCTATCTATGGTGAAAATTTGCATCTTTCACACATTTCCAGGCAAGTAGAAATACCCCTTTCTTTGGATTCACTTTAATCTTTTTGTTGATAAAACACTTGATTTTTCACTAATGTTAAATCAGCTTTAACATGTTAAGCTGATAATAAATAAGGTATAGAGGATATATGACAAATTTCATGGTTGTTTGATTCATTTGGCATCGATTTCTAGGTGGCGTTCAACTAGCAGTAGAGTCAATGTTCAAACATTGCAGTGTGATCTGGCCAACATTTGAACGGTGTTAGAATATCATAGTGCTGATGGTCAAATCCGCATATTCCTAGATAGAAAATAATTGATTTCACCTTTTAATGTTTTTTTATAATTATTGTAGACTTGTAAATCAAAAGACCTTAGCATAGAGACCTTTTATATTTCAATTCTATTGCTTGTTCTCTAAAAATCGGTGGATTTAAGGAATGATTGATTCAGCATGCAGCCGACATGCAAGCCACATTCAAACACCAATGACAGGCTGAAGATTATCAATAGATTTACAGGCCTAGTCATGTTCTCTTAATGATACATCTCGGTAGATATATTCTAGTGGGTTGTAGGAGTTAGATCTTAAATTTCATGGTAAAATGGAAACATTTTATAAGGTTGAGACCCAACATTCGACTAGCATGCAAGGCGATGTTCAAACATCAAACATGGTTCAAGGAAGAATTGAGTTTCGAGAAAAATCTATGGGTTAAATATCCAATAGGATGTATTCTTACTGTCTTATGGCCTTAGTAGGTTAGACCATGGGTTTATGTTAAATATCTAGAAGACTAAACTGTTCATATGTCTTGGAATTTCAGCATTAGTGTTGGGATGAATGACTTGAAATAAATTCTAGAATCCTAAGTAGTAGTGGACTCGGTTGGGGTGCCATATGGAGAGTACTTAGTGTACTCGGGAGTATCTCTTATTCTTTTTTTATGACATCTTCTTTGTATAACCCTTGGACACATGAGTTGTCCTGATTATCTATGAATAGGTAAAAGAGACCATTGAAAACAGTACGACATCAAGAAGTATGAAACCTGCAAAACTATGATGTGGTCTATAGTTATCCAATATTTATTTCATATCCTAGTGGATCAATGTCTAGTTCTTGATAGTTATGTGGTTTATAGTGATCCAATATCTATTTCATGTCTTAGTGGATCAATGTCTAGTTCTTGAAGGGCTACTTATAGTCATATGACTATCGTATAGTGTCGTATTAAAAGATATCATAATAAGGGACACTGAGTATTAACATGCATGAGTAAGGATTCTTATACCTGGTGTAGATGAAGGAAATCCGATTGGGCCATTCATATACTAGAATGGACGAAAGGAATCTAAGTGGAAATTTTATATACCCGAATCTAGCAAAAGGGATTGTCAAGATGAGTGTTGATTCCTACACTAAAGGAGTAATTCTTATACATAGATTGCGCAAAGGGAATTATCGCATATCAAACTCATTAGTCTCAGGTTACCTCATGTTATGGACCCAACCATCAAGGGTGGAAATACATAGCCTTTCATCCAAGGAGATTGTTAGTGGTATTTCATATTTAGTGACTTCTGTTGAGATGGGTTCAGTAGAATCTATAATTTTCATTGATATTCAAATTCTGAAAAATCCTGATTATATTTATGACATTTCGAATTCAAGGTAACCCTTAGTAGTTAATCCATGTTGTAATATTGAGTCGTAGTTATGGTGTATAGTTTAGTTACGGATAGGGTACAGTTGGCTCATGAGATTTATGTTACTCTTATCATCTTGTTATTGTTATCCGAGATGTTTATTGTCTACTATTTCACTGTTGTTATTACTTGTTGAATTTTTTGTTTACTCTTATATTTTATTGGCTCCATAGAAATGCAAGTTCATAGGGCTAGCCAAAGATCAAAATTTGCTAAGGAGATTGCAAATAGATAATCTCAGGATATAGCTATCTATATTTTGGGTTTGTGAGGCCTTATTTTTATGGTAGTAGAGACACTTAATTTTTCATTGAGGTAGCATCCCTTTGGTTTTGGATGTTTCAGACATATTATTCTCCTCGTGTTTTGAGTTAAATTTTTGAGTGTTAGTTTTATCATTAAGAATTTTCATAAATGTTACATTTATTAGAGATTTTATGATAATTATTTATGATTAAAGTTTCCGAGTGAGCAGTCCAAGCCAATGGCAGCTGCTCTAGGTTCGGGTCTCCACCTGAACTCACTTTAACAACAGTATTTTTAAATTTATTTGATCCATTGTATTATTATTTAGTGTTACTAAAACTCTAGTTTATTATTCCCTATTATTATTGTGTTTGGATGGTTGAATAGATATTCAGTCATGCTTTTTCTATAAATTGTGAGTTGCTTAACTATTTTCACCAAAGATTATTTATTTTTGTTGGTGCGATTTCCCACTACAATATTGCCTATGGTTGTATTAATATTTTTAAATCTGGGTTAAATAAAATAATAATCTAAGATTGTGAATGAGGAACGTCATTTTCTAGAGTTATTTTTTAATTAAATTGGATTTCAACACTACATTTTTCAATTGGAGAATATGGTACTATAATCTCTAATTGAATTATTTAATGTATCCAATATAAATAAAAATATAAAAGTCAAGTAAGAGATTTCTCATGTTAGGCCACTTTCTAATCTTTGGTTGCATCCTTTTTATTTTTGCTATTCAATTTTTAGTTTAATTCCAAAATAATTCGTTAATATAATTATATTTTTTTATTACTTTGATACTAGTCTCATAGTCATTCTAGTATTACTTATATTTCTATGAGGAATCAACACCCCAATCTATACTCTAATAACTGTATTATTTTTTTGTTGTAGTCAAATTTTGGTGTTGCTAATTGGGTGATGGTATAGCAAGAAGCATTGAAAGGATTAAAGTTTGCCAAGTTATTTTGGCAAAAGCAATAACCTCATTCCTCTGAATTCTTTTAATTTACAATTTTATTTTTTTACCCATTTAATTATTTTAAGGGCACACAACCCTGTGGCGTTGTTCCCTATCCCTGTTGAGTTCGCCTTTTATTATTTTATTGTTATTCATTGTATTTATTTGCTTTGTTCCCTAATTCATTAACTAATTACTTTTTTATTTTTAAAATTTTTCAGAACAGATCGTGAATGGTTTTTATTTTATTTTGTACACTAGTTCATGCATCGTTATAAGGACAAATCAGGTAGATGCACTAGGAGACCTAAAAGAGATACTGAAACTCTCTTTACAAATCTATTTAATACTCAATCTGATCCAGACACACTTTTTATTGAAGAACAATCAATATTCACAATGAACTATCATAAGGACCAATCCAATAAAACTCCTCCAGAGTATCTTTACCCCACACACAGCCACACCATCTTGTATTCACCTAATGAACCCCATTTGATTTTAAACCGGGGTAATTCAACTCTTTCCCACTTTTCATGGTTTGGAAAATAAAAATCTACATGCCCAAATTAGGGGGTTTAAGGAGATTGTCAGGACCTTTTGTAGTAAACCTAGTATGAGGATTTGTCGAGTTCAAATTCTTTCCATTTTCCTTAAAAGATAGAGCAAAAAGATAGCTATATACAGTAAGACCACATTCAATTAGACCATGGGGTGAGATAACTCAAGCCTTTTTTAACTAATATTTCCCTGATCATAAAACAAATGCTTTGAAGAGGAATATCATCACATTTGCTCATAAAGACGGTGAAACCCTATACCAAATTTGAGAGAGACATAAGGAATTGCTCAATTTGTGTCCCAATGTGGCTATGAGAGTTGATGTATTGTGAGTTACTTCTATAATGAGCTTAAATCTAAGGAACGTCAATTCATTGAGCCAACAATGGTGAATTTTTGCAAAAGGACCTTGAAGAAGCTATTAAATATTTAAATAACTTAATAAAAAAAAGCTCACACATGGTCAGGACCTAGTGCTACTGACTGCACTAATAGGTCGAGACCCACCTCTTCTCCAACAAGCAGAGGAATTTATCACCTTAGAGAGGAGGACAATTTAAAGGCCCAATTGGAAAGTTTGACTAAGAAATTAGAGGCCTTGAAAATGAAGAGCACTATGGCTGTGCATAATTCTTTTCCTAGTGATACCCATAGGACTTGTGTTGTTTGTTAAGGAATTTTTATTCTTTCGATGATAACAGTCAAGTTTGTTCTTGAAATTAGATGCAACATAGAATGCTGATATCAGAAATAAGTTAAATAGATAGAATACTACTGTAATCCAACGAGTACAATGTTATAGCATATTCAGATAAAAGATAATAGCATCAAAAAGATTGGCACACGATAACTTCACAACAGATCCAAGCATAAGTATCATCATGTCAAGCATCCTGGAAGGCACAAGGCATTGTAAAGGATAACAATCAAAGAAACTTCAATTAAATGGCAGCAAATTAAATTGGAAGTTGATCTTACCACTAGTTTG
Source organism: Nepenthes gracilis (assembly GCA_033239525.1). Lineage (NCBI taxonomy): Eukaryota > Viridiplantae > Streptophyta > Magnoliopsida > Caryophyllales > Nepenthaceae > Nepenthes > Nepenthes gracilis. The sequence continues at coordinate 17,894,022 of BSYO01000003.1, read as the reverse complement.
AGGTTGTCCAAGAGACCTTGCAACTTGTAACAATTTCTCTTTTACACTCTGCATAGTATGATACAAACCTTAAAGAGAGAGAGAGAGAGAGAGAGAGAGAGAGAGAGAACGTGGACAGCTGTTATCTCTCCTACAAGACAAGTAAACAAAATGCATATACCTCAAATTCCGCAATGCTTACTGCTTTATATGGAAGATCGAATTCTGCCAATAAAGCCCTCTGTAGAACACAAAGTATCATTCAAGAAATCAACCTTAACTTGTTTAGAGAACTAAAGTAGAACATGCCAAGCAGAGGTAGACGAGACGAATAAGTTTAATGCACCTGAGCTTCAAAACTTTCAGACCTGAAACGGTACCGGAAGAGAGTGCTTTCCATGGCCAAGAACCATTTTCTCAAATCCTCTCTAATTTACCATAACATTCGACCGAAATCATTCCAGACATCCATATCACACAGATTTGAATAAACAAACAAAACCATAGAAGAGAGGTGAAAATAGTAGTCTTACGTTCTGCAATAGACAAGACGAAGAACAAAATGGGAAATTATGTCCTTATTAATAACCTCTGAAGCAAGTGGATGTCTCATGTGCGCTTTCCATAGATCGCTCACCTAATAAAACCAAACAAATCACTACTGTTTGACAATTGTTAGACGTAATTCTAATGAAGTAACTGATCGATCTGATACTGCGATCTACCAATTTCTCCATCTCTTCAGGTTTTTTGGCTCGTGAAAGTCCATGAGAAATCCCTTGCAACACTACACAACGAAATCAACACCCAAATCACATCAAACACCTAGTCTCACACAAGGATCTACGCCCTAAACCCAAAAGAGCATAAATTGCAGCAGATAATCAGAACAGTAACTCTAACTTGAAATAATTGACAAAGAGAGGAAGAGAGAGAGATTCTATCCCTAAAATAGAAAGATCTTAACGCTGCATCCAAAATGATGGTGATACAATGCGCAAATTGCAATTCCTTCTCAGAACACTAGCCCATGATTTCAAGCGATGGCAAATATAGATAGAGAGGGAAGAGGGAGACCTCGGAGGCGGTCGACGGCGAACAGTTCGAAGTCTTCGAGTCTAACTTCAAGTTCGGGGGTGGAACGATAGAGAGGGATAGTAGAAACGACAATGGGCAGCGGAGATTTTCTCTGCGACCGGACGATTTCCATTTTGTCCCAGTAAGTCTTCTCTCCGTAAATTGAACAGCAGGCGAAACAGAAAGTAGAGCAGATTATCGCCGTCGCATTCTGCGTCTTCTCAGCTGATACATGGGGAGTCTGATGGTGAAAATTGGCGGGAAAGCTGACATCTGATTGACCGCTTCGGAATTCGGGTACGATTGATCTGGCAAACAAATCGCACGGTCCAAAGTCAGTTTTAGATCCGATCAACGTCCCAAGGCCCGCCCAGCTCAACCCACCTTCTTTATCAGCGCCGGACTTCGCAGTCTGGGTGTAAACATTGTTTTATGTTAGTCCTTCTGAAGAGGCCCAACGTCATTTATAAATGTGCTATCAAATCTGGTGTTCCTGAAAGGTCTTCGTGATGGATAAAAATGGAGCATGCGTAGAAATAATTACCGTGTTAGAACGAGACTTTTAAATTTATAGGATTTTAAAAAATAAAAGTAAAATTAAATATCTAACGTATATTTTAATAATATTATAAAAATAATAATTAAATTATAATTAATAGTCAAAATACATCAAATAAGATAAATTTAATTATTAATGGGCATACCTATAATGAGCTGGCCCAAAAAAGAGGAACGGCTCAAATCTACGAAGGCCCAAATATAAACCTGTGTGGTCAACGTAAACTATTGACCGGATAAAATGTCAAGAAAACTAGTATAATAACGGACAACTAACATAAATGGACGATTAATATTTCTACTGACTAGAAGCGCTACAGTAGGCTAGCCCATGAGCAAGCTTCCTGTGGGCCCAGCCCAATCTGGCCAACGCTTCCATCCACAATTAGCAACGATCTTCTCCCCTAATTTTACGCTCCCCCAAAAGGCAATCTCCATAGCAACAGTCACAAGCAAATTCAGTATGCCTCACACGAGGAAAGCGCAAAATCATCTCCTCTGTCTACAACAAACCCCAACTATTACAAAATATAGAAGGAAAGCAATCCTTCCAATGAACCGTTACCGCCATTAAAGCCCAACACCAAGAAAGAAAACATGTCTAGCAGAACGCAGGAATCAAGCGCTCCTGTCAAAGAAAAGATACCCATCATCTTAACTATAAAAACCTATGGAATCCTCACTCCAGGACACGCTCCGATTTCTACTAACAGACACACTCTTTTCTGTTAAGAATCACTCACCAAAGCCTTAGCTCTCATAAAGGCACTCTTGAATTAACTTTGTGTTCTCGTAAGCTCTCATGCTTACAGAATGCCTCTCTCTCTCTCTTCTTGTTATTACATTCCTCAAGAACACGGTGTCAGAGACCAGCACTCCTTTCGAGCCACAGAAAACATTTCGCTTCGAAAGCATAACACCCACCACAAACACTCTCAGCATTTCTCCTTATTCTATTTTTCCCTTAACCTTCTCAATTCTTAGAAAGTTGTTTACTGATTTGAGTGTCAAAGTGTTTTCGGTGAGACAACATCCTACTGACACCTAACCTTTCATTTGTTATAGTGGTGTGTAGGATTCATAGTCGGTGAACAAAGCCAGACTCAACAATCGACTTGACTCAAACCTATTCAAAGTTTAGATCTAAAACGCATCATTGGCGCCGTCTATGGAAAGTGTTTACAAAAAGCCTACCACCTTGCTCAGATACTTTCCTCAACGTCACCTTCAAAGTTCGTGTCGTCAACTAAAATGGTGAATACGATGACATAAGCTAATAAGCCCGCCAGAGACGTGACCTCACCTGACTAGGACCACGCTGCTGGTAACCTAGTCAACGAGACGATCAACGGGTGCCCGCACCCTTCTTCTAAAATCTGTTAGAACACATGCAAAATACAGACAAGATGCTCCAAACGCTCTACTCCCATTGGGAGCACGCCGAGTAGGGGGCTCCACCAATGATAGCCCCTACGCCGGCCTCCAAGAAAGGAGGCCAAAGGAAGAAGAAACCGGCCAAAAAATTAAGAAGGCTAGCCAACATTCAGATGCCGGAGTCCTCACAGGCCTAGAGTTGACTAAGACCTGAGAAACGTTCAAGAAGTTTGACTCCGGATGAAAGTCCAAAACGAATGAACCCTCGATATTCTCGGATAGAATCAAGATCCCTGGTCTAAGAAGGAGCCTCCTAGGCCATCAGACCTACTGATGGCAGTAGCCGGCCGGCTACTAGCCACACTAGAGGAATAATGGAGTTGAGAACATACCTCAATTCCAAAAGATCAGCCAACACAGTCTGAACAGATCCAAGATGGGAGAAGATCTGGAACCGTAATGAGCGCATGATAGATCTTGATAGCTCTCCTTTCACAGCAGGGATTTGAAACCATCCGATACTGGAAAAATTCAAAATACCAACCCTTAACTCGTAAGATGGGAGCATTGATCCCATAAATCATCTCAATCATTTTCACACCCATCTGAGCCTGTAAGGGTTAGATGACGCATCAATGTGCCGCTGCTTCCCGTTTACCTTGAAGGGGGGTGCTCACATTTGGTTCCATCATCTCCCCTCGGATTCGATCCAAAGCTTCTGGGAGTTAATTGATCTCTTCTTGGTGCAATACGCCTCCAGTCATTGAGAAAAAAAGCAGCATTGGCATCTATCGCATATCAAGTAGAAGCATGGGGAGAATCCGCAAAGATTTCTGGATTGCTTCATGGTAGAAGTCAGGAGGATCCCTAGGCTCACAGAGGAGATTATGTTTGGCAATTTCATCTTTATGCTGACGTATGAGGATTTCTTTAGACACCTGGCATATAAGAATCCGCAAACCTTCAGGAAGCAAAATCATCACTAGGGCCTATGCTGCAACTAAGGAGGCCAACAAGGATAAGAGTCCCGAACAGGACGAACAACCTCGCTCTTTCCCAGCATAAAGAAAGATGAAGTATAGCGGCGATGACCACTTCGGCAGGAAGCACCACTGAACCAGACCGCTAGAATGTAAAGATTATGGGCCGATCAACCGACGCCCTGGACTGACACACGTTCAAACTTCTTTATGCAGATCCGTGGATAAAAATTTCTTAAGTGGCGAAAACCACTTAAAAAAGCGGAATGAGAAAATCTGGCCAAGTACTGTGATTTCCATTGATCTCCAAGACACTTCACGGAAGATTGCAAGACTCTCCAATGGAAGATAGAAGAGCTGATCCGTAGAGGCCAGCGGAATGAGAAAATCTAGCCAAGTACTGTGATTTTCATCGATCTCTCGGACACTTCACGGAAGATTGTAAGACTCTCCAATGGAAGATAGAAGAGCTGATCCGTAGAGACCACCTCACCAGGTTCGTTAAGAACCCTAGCCAAAGCTCCAACACTGCAGGTGGAGAGGGACCAAAGCCTTCTCCTCCACGGAATGGGATCACAGTAGGAGTGGTCAACATGATCACGACTCGACTCACGACTCGACCGGCCAAAACTCCAACAGACCACAAGGAACGTCAGATTGGGAGGAAGAAACAACACATTGAAGATAATGTCTTTAGTTTTAGCAACGATGATTTAGAACATGTAATTTCTCCCCACGCGAACCCCCTTGTTGTATCATGCTCATTTTGGATGGTAGTGTCGACTACCAGTTGAAGCGAGTGTTTATTGACAATGGAAGTTCACGCGATTTGCTTTACCTTGACACATTCTTTAAACTCGGTTTGAAAAAGAATTAGTTAAAACTTACCAAAGGCCCACTGTACGGCCTCGATAACGAACTTGTGCCCGTCCAAGAAATGATCTAGTTAGAAGTCACCCTAGGCACATACCCAAGAACGGTGAGTCGTACGCTCACCTTCTTGATAGTCGACCTACCATTCATCTACAACGCTATATAGGCTACCCATGCCTAATAGCTTTCAGAGTCATCACTTTGATTCTGCACCTCAAGATAAAATTCCCAGCAGCATACGGTGTAAGCGAAGTGTTGGGTGACCAAGTCACTAGACGGAGATGTTACATGTCCAAATCACCTCAAGTGGCAGCGCCAAATCGGCAGGAGAACTCGACCATCGAGACGAAGCAACTATATAGCAAACGCAGTCCAAAGAGGCAACCGATCTAGTCCCATTGAACGAGGAAGATCCAAAAAGATGCGTATAGATCGGTGGCACACTCAACGGGACACTGCGCGATGAGCTAATCACGTTCTTATGACGGAAGGCCAACATCTTCGCATGGACTCCCACTGACATGCCTAGCATTCCGACCAGAGTAAGGGTCCACAAGTTGGGCCTCGTCCTGACTATTAGCCCATCAGGCAAAAGCGGAGAAACCACTCCGTAAAAAAGTTGATCACGATCCGGAAAGAAGTAAAAAAGCTGTTAGACGCTGGCTTCATCAGGGAGGTCCAGTACCCAAATTAGCTTTCCAACATCGTCCTAGTAAAGAAAAGCAACAAAAAATGGTGAACGTGTGTCAACTTTATCGACACTAACAAAGCATGCTCAAAAGACAGTTTTCCTTTACCCTGGATCAACCTATTGGTGGACTCAATATCTAGACACGACCTGTTGAGCTTCATGGACGCGTACTCGGGCTATAACCAAATCTGGATGAGCCCAGAAGATGACAAGCACACCTCGTTCATGATGGATCAAGGGACCTATTGTTACAAGGTCATACCTTTTGGTTTAAAGAATACGGACGCCACTTACCAACAGCTCGTGAATAAGATGTTCAAAAAACAGATCAGCCGCAACATGGAGGTGTACGTCGATGACATGCTAGTCAAGAGCAAGGCTGCAGATAACCATATTTGCGATCTGACTGAATCTTTTGAGGTACTCCGCACACATAATATAAAGCTGAATCTGACTAAGTGCATCTTCAAAGTATCCTCAAGGAAATTCTTGGGATTTATCGTCTCCCAACGAGAGATCGAGGCAAACCAGAGAAGATTAAGGCTCTCGCAAACATGACTCCTCCACGGATCATCAAGGACGTCCAGCAACTAACCGAACGACTGGCTACCTTGTCGCACTTCTTAGGGAAGTTAGACGACAAGTATCAGTCTTTCTTTAAGGTATTGAGGGGAATGAAAGGGAACTGATTCTAGTAGACGGCGGAGTGCCAAACAGCCTTCAACGAATTGAAGCGGTATCTGGCCAACCCACAATTACTAACATTATCCAAGGACAGAGAGGAATTGTACCTCTACCTAGCTGTGTCGAGGTGGCCCTCAACTCCATTCTCATATGTTGGGACTCCGATACCCAACGGCCGGTCTACTATGTAAGTAAAACGTTAACTGGCCCGGATACGTGCTACCCACATGCGGAAAAGTTGGCTTTGGCACTTATCTTTTTCGCATGGAAGTTGAGACCTTACTTCCAGGCTCATCGTGTGATTGTTCTCACCAACTAGCCTCTGAAGAGCATTTTCCAAAACTTGATGTTTTTGGGCTGCTGGTAAAGTGGCCTATCGAATTGGGAGAGTTCAACATTGAATTTCTGCCCCGACCCGCCATTAAATGGCAGGCTCTAGCTAACCTCATCGTCGAGACCACGATACTAATTCTCGAGGAATAGCTCGCTAAGGACACAGAACAGCACGAGGAAGAGCCGGAATGGGACCTCACCGTGGACGGATTGTCTACGAACTAGGAAATGGAGCCAGAGTAGTCCTAAAAACCCTAGATGGATTTGAGATAAAATACTCACTCCAAATCAACTTCCGGCGACCAACAATGATACTGAATACGAAGCCCTGTTGGCTGGGTTGAGGTTGGTCAAAGAGTGCTCAGCTAAACGATTTACTGTTTACAGCGACTTTGAGTTGGTCGTCAACCAGGTTAACGGAAGTTTTGATGCGTGTAACCCTCACCTGGCTAAATACTTGGCCAAGATGAAGGAGTTAAACAGGAAATTTGGTAAGGTGACCCTTGTCCATGTTTCTAGAGCTGAGAACTGGGAGGCCGACCAACTTGCTAGGGCAGCTGAGGTCAAAAATCCGGAGCAGTACTCGAGGAACATGCAAGAAATTCTTAGTGCTCCCAGCACAAAGGAGTAGGAAGCAATGCAAATCTCTGAAGTAGAAAACTAGATGACGCCGTACCAAAAATACCTGATGGATGGAACGCTTCCAAAAGACTTAGGCGAAGCCAAGCGGGTCAAGAAGACGACCGGCTAGTGCACCATGGTTGATGGACGGCTATATCGCCGTGGTTACTCGACTTCGTACATCCGGTGCCTCACTCCAGAGGAGGCTGACTGCACCCTAGGTGAAGTCCATCTCGGAATTTGAGGATGGCATATTGGCGGCAAGAACTTTGCATTCAAAATCATGCGTTAGGATTTCTACTGGCCAACGATGAAAAAAGATGCGCTCGAGTTCATAAAAAGGTATGAAAACTACTATCTCCATGGAAATCTTCACTGCCAGCCGCCTACTGAACTGAAATCCCTTCAGGCTCTTTGGCCCTTCGTGCAGTGGGGGCTCGACATCCTCGGCTCGTTTTCCATTGCATCAAGATAAAGGAAATTCATTATCATAGGCATCGACTATTTCACCAAGTGGGTGAAGTCGTCCCGCTAGCCAAGATCACAGAGCACAACGCTCTTGAATTTTTTTGTTAGAATATAGTCAACAGATTTGGCATTTCTGAAGTCATTTCACCGACAATGGAACCCAATTTTAGGGAAAGCGTTTCACCAAGTATTGCACCCGTTTGGATATCAAATTGGCCCATACATCGGTGGCGTACTCACAAGTGAATGGACAGGTAGAGGTCACGAATCGTACACTGCTCCACGGTCTCAAGACCAAGTCGGAGGACGCCGAGGACTCCTAGGTGGACGATCTACCCTCCGTCCTTTGGTCTTATCAGACGACTCCAAAGGAGCCAACTCGCGAGACTCCCTTCAGTCTCTGTTATGAAACTAAAGCGGTAATCCTGGTCGAAATCAGGCTTCGGAGGCTTAGGGTTGAGTCCTTCGATTTGTAAGATAATTCCCAGAAAATCCGGGAGCACTTGGACTTATTAGAGGAAGCCCGCATCACTGCTAGATTACGAACCGCAGCCTACCAATAATGGGTTGAGTGCTATTACAATAAAAAAGTAAAAGCGCAATAATTCAATGTTAGGGACTTGGTCTTGCGGAGGATCGAGGCCACAAGCAAGGTCGTCAACCGGGATAAGCTATCCCTAAATTGGGAAGGGCCTTTCTTAGTCTTCATCATTCTACGGAACAAGGCATACAAACTCCAGACCGAGGATGGCAAGTTAGTTCCCCAGATATGGAATGCGGTCCACCTTAAGCGATACTTCCAGTAATGGTCCAAGTAAGTCGCACACGTGAATACTTGTAAGCGTATGTACATTTTTCAATCAATAAAATAGGTACTTCTTCTTTTATGCTCTGTTGTGTCTTTTCTTTTTTTTTTATATGTGTGTACGTATACTTGTTTTGCATGTTTGCAAGATTATAACTTAGACTGCTCCTAAGTCCAACAGGTTTTCACCAACTCGTTACTAAACCCTGATCATCCGGGCGGCTCATAAACGATTGTACTCAAACCCTAGTCATCCAGGCGACCAATAAGTGGTTGTACTTAAACCTCAGCCATCCAGGCAGCTCATAAATGGTCGTATTTAAACCCTAGTCATTCAAGTGGCCTACTGACGGTCGAATTAAACATTGATCATCCAAGTGGCTCATTCGCGGTCAAAATCTTAGGGAGTTTGAATAGCACACGTGACGACCTCGTACACAAGGAGATAGCGTGACCAATCTACAATTGTTGAAAGAAGTAGGACAATCTGCCCCAAACATTAGCCGCCCAAGTACACACTAGGGTAGCACCACCAAGTCTTTACTCCCGCATGAGCATAGATCAGGCTTGGCAAGACATTCAGGTTAACCCTGATGTCTACTCATGGGCTCAAGTCCCTTGAAGAATGCCAACGGCATCTTAAGCAAGGTAGACGGCCAACTTATACACACAGAGTTGGCCGAACATCTCGGCAACAAGAGATTGAAAATAACAACGAAGGCAAACGATAGCATGTACCACTAAAACAACCATTTTATTGATTATGCTTATTCATAATTATATTGATTACAAAAACTAGGGAGGAGCAGAGCTCCCGGGAGAAGGTGTTGACGGCCTTTGACCACTCCGGGGCTCCCCAACAAGGATCTCATGGTGATGGGCAGAACGATTCTCTGGGCTGAGAAACTTGACTAGAAAATTGGGATCGATCGACGGAGCAATGCGCCGGCTAATATTGATATCCTCCCATAACCATGCCACCAGCATGTTTCAGACCTCGTGGGGATGAATGCAAGCTGTCAACTCATTCTCCAGCGTAGTCATCTGTCCCGCAAGCTGATCAATGCGACAAGACCCGTCACCACAGCCTCTCTAAGGCTAACATTCTCTACTTTCAGCCGAGTGATTTTCGCCTCTAGGTTGGCCAGCATGGATGATAGGGCAACCGCATCCTCCCGGTGCTTCGCGTTCAGCACCTCTAGCTCCTTATCAAGTCAGGCGATCAACTGATCTTTGTCGGAGATCGCCCGGTCTCGCTTGCCAAGTGCCTTAACAACCGCGCCCGAAACTTTCTCCGTCTGTGAAAATAGTAAATTTCAGCAATGGAAAGACTGAAAATAATAATAATAATAATAATAATAATAATAACAAGTAAAAAAAGTTTACCTCTCAAACCCTGCAAACTGGCAGCACTAGCCTAACACAAGACCTTGGCTCTGGTAGCAGAGGGCTAGAAGTGGGGCCCTCCCGAATAGACTTATCAGTGGCCTCCTCCGCCGATTCCTCCGGTAGCTCCGCCGCGAGATACTCCGTCCCCACCTGCTCCTCAGCAGTGGGCTCCTCCGGCCTTTCAGCAGCCTGGTCAGGTTCTCCGGTAACTATCTCCTCTATACTAATACTAATCTCCAATGGTGGCTCTCTAGCAAGTGGGACCCCTGTTGCCTCCCGAAGCTCCTCATAAGTAGGCTCATCAAATGGTGTAATGATCGGCGCAACAAAAGGCTCAAGAACGTCTCCTTAGGTTCCCCTGCTAGTGTTTCCTTCGGTGAACCAGCAGCTCGCTCTACGATGAGCTCAGTAGAGGGATCCAATCGCCTCACGTGCTCCGGCTACTGGAGGGCCAGAACGACGCAACTAGTGTCAGAGCGTAGTTGGGCCCTATAAACCTCGATGGCAGATTTTTTGCCGCTCTCGCTAAAGCTATCTCCTACCCCAACAAGCTGACCGACCAGAATACTCCCTGGATCGGTGGAGGAGGAAGAGGGCTTTATTGCTGCCACCGTCATCATCCTCTTTATAGCTGGACTAAAGGGAGACTCTTCTCCGGATGGCTCCCTGATCATAAGAGCCCCTGCTTTCCTCTTCTTAGGGAGCTTTACTGTTTTCTACTCAGGAGACGGTGGCCCCCACTTGGCCTTTTTGACCTCATCATGAGAGATCAGGTGGTCTCTCCAAAACTCTACAGGGTGGGCCTCTACCAACTTGAATAACCACCCTAGAGATTCCATCTTTTCCTTAGGAGGAGTGCCGATGTAGGCCTTGGGCACCTTGCCCCATTCCCTGGCCAACAACCAGGACTCATCCACACGAACAAAGAAGAATCGATTCTTCCAATTCTTCAAAGAGTCGTATATGATGATGCTAATTTGGAGGCCGCCACATGGGGCTAGGGAGATCCACTTCGCTCCCTGGTTGAATTTGAACAGGACCCTCACCATCTCCACCGTCAACAGTTTTAAATGCTGACAAAGGAAAATATAGAGTGTGCATAAGTACCACATGGCATTAGCATGAAACTGTGTAATGGGAACTTGGAGGGCCGTAAAGATCTACAGTAGCTCAGCGGGGACTGGGACGCGAAGGCCACTCCTTAGGTAGGCCTCATAGATGGTGACGAAGCCCTCCGACGACAAGCACGCCCTGTCTTCCTTGACAGGGACCCGGAAGACTATTTCCTTTGGAATATTGTATTCCACGCATAGCTCTTTCACATCGGGTTCTCTAAGGACAGAAGCAATCTTGAGAACGAAAATCATGAATGTGGAAGTAAAGAAGTTACAAAATACTTAGAGTTTTTCAGCAAATAAAAGATGAAGGAAAGCGTGAAAAATTCAAAATGGAAACGGACGACTTAAAAGGCAATGTGAGCGCCGGTTAGAATAATCGTCTTATAAACGTGTGCCATCATTGTTGTCATGTGGCATTCCCTGAATGGGCGCAGTTGAATCAGATCCTCAAGCGCATTAATTATCGGGATCTTTAATTTACCATACGCAGACATGTGGCCACCTTTTCGTCTAACAGAACGGCTGATGATGATGTGTCACTCCACTCCCACAGGTTCTCCGGATTTTGGCATTGACAGTCAACGAATCCAGTTAACAATTCCTTCAGTAGGTTCTCCGGATCTTGACCTTGACGATTAACGAATCTAGTCAACATTTTCTTCAACAGTTCTCCAGATTTTGGCCAAGACAGTCCACAAATCCATCAACATTTCTTCAACAGGTCTCCGAATTTTGGCCCAAATGATCAATGAATTCGGTTAGCTCCTTTTACAAGAGTGCACCAGGTTGTCTTAAACGGTTAATGGTTTCGGTCAATAGATCTTGACAGACGACAAGTCATGTGACCCACCATGAACATATTGGAGGTCAGAATTTAGACCACCAGCATGGGGGGTTAGTAATGGGTATGCTCATAGTGGGCTGGCCCAAGAGGAGGAACGACTCAAATCCACGAAGGCCAAAATATAAGCCTAAACGGCCAACGCGAACTGTTAACCGGACAAAAGGCCAAGGAAACTAGCAAAAGAATGGGCAACTGGCACAAAGGGACGATCAACATTTATATTGATCGGAAGCGTTACAGCAGGTCGGCTCATGAGCAGGCCCATGAGCAAGCCTCATGTGGGCTAAGCTAAGTTTGGCCCAAGCTTCCACCCGCGACCAGCAACGGTCTTCTCCCCTAATTTCGTGCTCCCCCAAAAGGGCAATCTCCATGGCAACGATTACCAACAGATTCAGCGCGCCTCACAAGTGGAAAGCGTCAAATCCTCTCATTTGTCTGCAGCAAACCCTAGCTGTTATAAAATACAGAAAGAAAGCAATCCTTCTAAGGAGCTGTTACTGCCATTAAAGCCCTACACCAAGAAAGGAAACCTATCCAGCAGAGTGTAGGCATCAAGCGCTTCTGTCAAAGGAAGGATGCCTAGCATCTTATTTATAAAAACCCATAGAGTATCACTCCAGGGCACGCTCTGATTTCTGCAAACAGATACACTTCTTTCTGCTAAGAATAACTCATCAAAGCCCTAATTTTTATAAAGGTGCTCTTGAATTTACTCTACGTTTTCACAAGTTTCCACGCTTACAAAACACCCATCTCTCTCCCCCTGTTGCTACGTTCCTCAAGAACACAGTGTCAAAGACCAACATTCCTTTCGAATCATAGAAAGCATTTCACTTCGAAAGTGTAACACCCACCATAAATACTTTCAACATTTCTCTTTATTCTGTTTTTTCCTTAACATTCTCAATTCTTGGAAGGCTGTTTACTAACTTTGAGTGTCGGAGTATTTTCGGTAGGATAACATCCCGCTGACACTTGACCTCTTGTTTGTTGTAGTAGTGTGTAGGATCTAAATTCAGTGAACGAAGCCAAACTCAATAATTAATTTGACCCGAACCTATTTAAAAATTAAATTCATGACGTATCAATTACCTTACTTCTATAATTTTAGAGAATAGAAAAATTAATAATGATGTGGCACTTGTCAGGTATAGGTGGGTTTAGATAGAGAATAGCGTAGGATGTACTTTTGTAATTAAAATATACAACTATAATTGAAACAAATTCATAAAGACAGCTATATACACAAAAAGAAATAATGGCAATCAAACGTACCTAAGTGATAATGCTATATGGATGAATAAAATGGCTTTAAATGATAAGATAAAATTAATAATATCCCTAAATATTTTATACTTACAAAAAATAAAATAAAAAAATAATATTTAAAATGATTTAGACACTTAAATGGTATAACAAATTAAATACTTATAAGAAAATGTAAGCTGGTTACATTCAAATAAAGTAAGTGGCAATTAAACTAAAGAGGTAGAGTAATACAATAAAGAAATGGTTTGCAATTATTACTATTATACTTATAGAAGTAGCCGCCCCTGAGAGAGCAGTTTTGCCGGTGATTATGACAGGTGCTGGTGTAAGTTTGTTGCTGCTAGTCTTCATCCCAAGAGATGCTGAGGTGCTGCTTGCGAGGCCTCCAAATGTTTCTTGGTGCAGAATTTGGGCTCTTGGCAGGTGGTTGTGTGTGTGTGTGTGTATTTTGGTTCTCTTTGCTGCAAATGTCATTTCTTTCATTTGTTTTGGGTGAAACATTTTAGCAGAGTAGTTTATTATTTATCATAGACCAAGGATAAAGATATTTACAGCCGATCTGGAAGATAGGATGATATGAAACAACAATTGCTGATGGTGGTCATGTCTCAAAGCTAGTTGGTATGGATGCCACATAGGCTTCAGCAATTTTTGAGCCGCAGTGCCAAGCCAAGAGCCGGCTTCATCAAGCCGATCCAAGCCGGATTCGAGCTGACAGCAGTTTTATTCCTCTTCGTCTTCCTCAATTCATTTAACTCTTTCTGACGTTTAACTCAACTAATTGCTGAAGCATTAGTGGTCTATTTAGTATTGATAACTCTCCCATTCATTGACAAATCAATTCTCGGCCGGTTTGAGTACGTAACGCGTATTTGTGGCATTTTATGGTTTTGCCTATAAATTGAGCGCTCTGACTTTATCCCTGGCACCCAACTCAAGTATTACACCATCTAAAGGAGGAAGGAGTGTCCAGAAACTCAAAGTCGGTCTAGATCTCACATCCCGAAAACAGAGAAGCAAATGGTGGGAGGTATAAACTCGATTCATTATTCCGCTTTAGTGGTTATTTAAGCCATATTATTTGCTAACATTTGGTATCAGAGAGAGGCATCGCCTCTATCTTTGCCGTTCTGTAGATTTTCGATTTTTTTCGAAACATAAAAATCTTAAAGTCTTCGTTTTTTTAAGATTCGATTCACACGAGCACTGGAAATCGTTCAGAAATTAAATTTCTGAAATTTTCATATATTTTTTATCATTTTTGGTGTTCATATGGTGCTGTTTCAATCGGGTCTATAAAACGGGTCGAATCGGTCATTGTCGGGTTCGGGCGAAACCGACGAAGGAAGAAGACGACTTGAACGGCGCCGTATACTATTGCTGCAGTAATAAACGTCGTCGTTTTGTATTCGGTTTTCAGTATCCCTAACGACGTCGTTTTGTGGGAACGTATTCAGTTTTAAACGACGTTGTTCTGCTACAGTATTTTTAATAAATATATATATATAATATAATATCGGTTTTGGACTTGGGCCGATTACGTTCGCGGCCCAAATCCAAATCCAACCTCTACGTTTGTGGCCGTTCTAGATCAGCGTCCCATTTCGTGCGCGGCCCGATGCCTTTTGGCTCATTACTGTAGCAATACGGGAAAACAAAATGCGAGCGCAGCAGCCAGGAATCGAATGCGGGTCGTGGGAACGACGGCGTTTCACCACTGCGCTGAACGCATTTTGGTGTTCATTTGGACATTAAATGTATTTTATACAGTTAAACCGTATATATATATATATATATTATATACGTATATATTTATATATATATATAATTATATTATTATATATAAAGAATAAAATATAATATTCAGAATATAATTATATATGTGTATATAATATCTAGTGATTAAAATAATTTAATTAATTGGGGATTGGCCACAGCGTTCTTAATTAATAAAATTATTCTTATTGTCACGTGTGGTATAAAGAATTAATTGTGGATAATTATTTTGATATAATAAAATTTATCCTACAGGAAATTTTATTATATTAAATTAATTATTCAGGATAAATTGTCAAATTATTTTTCTTAATTTGCCCATAGGGATTAAGAATGAAATATAATTTGATAGTTTTATCATAAAATTAGATATGAATCTATTTGAATTAAAATTTAGCCCACAGGTAATTTTTTTATCAATTGATTCATGATATATGCTTTACATTGGTAAAATAAAATTCTATAATTTGTTAGCCTCATTTGTTGGATGTTAAGTATGTATTTATTTTTATACAGTTATTTAATCTGTTAATCTTTCCGGCATCAGATGTGAAATTTTTGAACTGAAAGGTGATAACTATAGGGTGTGGAAGGAGAGAATTCTTCTTCACGTAGGGTGGATGGATATAAATTATGCTATCTGGAAAGACGAACCACCTGCTCTTACCCTTACCAGCACTCCAAAAGATATAACTCTTTATGAACTCTGGGAGCGATCTAATCGCCTCAATTTGATATTCATAAAGACAAAAATTTCTACTGGTATTCGTGGTTCTGTCGACCAGTATAATAAAGTGCGGGATTTACTGAAGGCTATTGATGAACAATTTATAATTTCAGATAAAGTACTTGCTAGTACCCTAATAATAAAGTTTTTATCTATTAGGCTCGCCAGTGTTAAGAGTGTGCGTGAGCACATAATGCAGATGAGGGATATTGCAGCTCAATTGAAAAGCTTAGAGGTAGAAATGTCTGAACCTTTCCTTGTGCATTATATTTTGAATACGCTTCCATCGCAATATAGACTTTTTAAAATCTCTTATAACACACATAAAGATAAATGGTCAATCAATGAATTCATGATCACGTGTGTTCAAGAGGAAGGAAGGCTCATGATGGAGCAAAATAAGAGCGTTTACATGCTCAAAGAAGAAAAGTTCAAGACGCAAGCCAAAAAGAAGGGAAAAGGTAAAATACCTCCTCAATCTGACATCAAGAAGGAGTCCAAGTGCTTTTTCTGTAAAAGGAAGGGTTATATTAAGAATGACTGTTTCAAGTATCAGAATTGGCTTGAAAAGAAAGATAATCCATTCTCTTTTGTATGTTATGAATCTAATATGGTTAATATTATACATAACAGATGGAGGATTGATTCTGGTTTTACAATCCATATTTTAAATTCCTTACAAGGCTTGCAAAATCTAAGGAAACCAGTGGGCAGTGAACAATGCATCTTCTTCAGAAACAAGATGCGTTCACATGTGGAGGCCATTGGAACATGCAGCTTAGTTTTGAGTAGTGATTTTGTTTTGTCTTTGGAAAAGACATTCTATATTCCAAATTTCTCTAAAAATTTGATTTCTATTTCAAGACTTGTACCTTATGGATATTCCATTATATTTTTAGACTCATTTTTCAGTTTATATTATAAGTCTGATATTGTTAGGAATGGTACACTATCTGATGATCTTTATTGTTTAAATTTATAAAATAATATCTCTTTTAATACTGTGCATACTAATGCTGGAATTAAACGATGTGTTATGACTGAATGTTCCTTTATATTATGCCATAGGAGATTAGGTCATATCTCCATTGATAGAATTAAAAGATTGGTAAATGATGGAGTACTTAGTACTCTAAATTTTACTGACTTTGAGACTTATGTGGACTGCATTAAAGAAAAACAGACCAACAAGATTAAGAAAAATGCCAAGAGGAGTTCGGATATATTAGAGATCATACATACTAATATTTGTAGTCCTGATATTGACTCATATGGATCAAAATATTTCATCACCTTTATAGATGATTTCTCACGATATATGTATTTCTACTTGATTCATAATAAGAATGAAGCCTTAGATACTTTTAAATTATTTAAAGTAGAAATAGAGAAACAATCTGAAAAACATATCAAAATTGTGAGATCAGATAGAGGTGGAGAGTATTATGGTAGATATACTAAAGATGGATAAATGCCTGGTCTATTTGTAAGGTTTCTTAAAAAACATGGGATTGTCGCCTAATATACTATACCTAGTTCTTCGAACAAAAATGATATAGTAGAAGAAGAAACCGAATATTATTGGACATGGTGAGGGTATACTTAGTAACTCCAAACTTCCAAAATCCTTATGGAGTGAAGCTCTTAAAACGACGGTGTATATATTAAACCGGGTCCCAATAAAAACAATTCCAAAAACTCCTTTTGAGTTATGGAAAGGTTGGAAACCGAGTTTGTAATATGTACGCATATCGGGATGCCCATCCGAAGTATGAGTTTATAACCCACATGAGAAGAAGTTGGATCCAAGGACTATTGTGGGCATTTTATTAGATATGTTGAACGGTCAAAGAGATACATATTTTACTATCCATCTCACAGCACTAGGATTGTGAAATTAAGAAATGTAAAATTTCTTGAGAATGATTTAATGAGTGAGAGGAAACGATCAAGAAATTTGATTTCTAGCAATGATCATTTAGTTTTTCAACCTTCCACTTCAAATGATAGGTTGATTGTTGTACACAACACTCTCAAGATCAATCTGGTGTTGAACAACCAATCAATATCATTCCACAAAATACTGACCCCATTCCAATTGACCATGAAATTCAGGATTTACCTGAAATAGTTGTACAACATACTCCTGTTAAAGATGATGATACAACATTGAGAAGGTTTTCTAAAATGAGAAAGTCAGCAATCTCTGATGATTATATTATATATCTTGAAGAGTCAGACTACAATGTAGGAGTTGAAAATGACCCTGAAATATTTTCACAAGTTATGAGTTATAATGAGTCATAATTATGGTACAATGTCATGAAAGAAGAGATGAGTTCCATGAGTTGCAATAGAGTTTGGGATCTTGTTGAATTGCCTAAAGGGGCGAAAGCCATAGGGAGTAAATGGATTTTTAAAATAAAGAAAGACTCATTAGGCAATATTAAAAGATATAAAGTAAGACTCGTTGCTAAGGAATATAATCAAAAAGAAGGAATTGATTACAAGAAGACTTTTTCTCCTGTATCTAAAAATGACTCTCTTCACATAATTTTGGTATTGGTTGCTCATTTTGACATGAAATTATAACAAATAAATGTGAAAATAGTATTTTTAAATAGTGATCTAGAGGAAGAGGTTTACATGAAATAACCAGAAGGATTCTCCTCTAGTGATGGTAAGCAATTGGTATGCAAATTAAAGAAGTCCATATATGGATTGAAACAAGCATCCCGTCAATGGTATTTGAAATTTGATAAAATTATCTCTTCATTTGGTTTTGAAGAGAATATTTTGGATTAATGTATATACCAAAAGGTCAGTGGGAGTAAGATTTATTTTCTTGTTTTATATGTGGATGATATTTTACTTGCATCCAATAATAAAGGGTTATTGTATTATGTGAAATAATTTCTCTCTGATAAATTTAAAACAAAAGATATAGGTGATGCATTTTATATCATTGGCATCAAAATACATCGAGACAGACCGCGTTGTATTTTGGATTTGTCTCAAGAGACCTATATCAATAAAGTTTTACAGAGATTTCGGATGAAAGATTGTTCACTAAGTGTAGCACCCATTGTGAAGGGTGATACGCTCAATTTGAGCCAATGCCCGAAAAATGATTTGGAACGGGAACAGATCAAAAATATTTTATATGCTTCCGTTGTTGAAAGTTTGATGTATGCTCAGGTATGTAAAAGACCTGACATAACATTTGCAGTTGAAATGTTGGGAAGATTTCAAAATAATTCAGGTATCGAACATTGGAAAGCTGCCAAGAAAGTCATGAGGTATCTTCAAGGTACCAATGACTACATGCTTACATATAGACGGACCGACAATTTGGAAGTATTGGGGTACTCTGATTCATACTTCGCTGGATGTGTTGATTCACGTAAATCAACATCTGGTTACATATTTTTGTTTGCCGGTGAAGCTGTATCCTGGCGGAGTGCGAAGAAAATTTTGATTACTGCTTCCACTATGGAAGCCGAGTTCGTTGCTTGTTTCGAGGCTACAAAGCATGGTGTATGGATGAGTAATTTCATGTTTAGGCTATAGTGGTTGATTCCATCTCA
Source organism: Nepenthes gracilis (assembly GCA_033239525.1). NCBI lineage: Eukaryota > Viridiplantae > Streptophyta > Magnoliopsida > Caryophyllales > Nepenthaceae > Nepenthes > Nepenthes gracilis. The sequence goes on along the minus strand of BSYO01000003.1, from coordinate 17,874,869 downwards.
AGGCTATTAAAGATATTTTGCGATTATTCAGCAGCTATTTTTCTCACTAAAAATAATAAAAGTAGCAGTCGAAGTAAAACATTGGCATTCAGTTTTTAGCCATAAATGAGCGCATTAAAGGAAGGAAAATTGCTATTGAGCATATTAGCACTGAATTGATAATCGCTGATCCTTTAACGAAAGGCATACCACCATTGAGATTTAAGGATCTTGTAACAAAAATGGGATTGAGTTTCATTTTATAATTTTCATTATATGGACAATGATATTGAAAATTTTTATTTATTTGTTGTGATATTTCTCAAAATTGTGTACACATTTATTGATTTGAGAATGTCATTAATTGTTGGACAAAGAATAAACATAGGGTTTATTTATAAAGTAATGTTATCAGATACAAACATGACTTGAGAAATGTAATATATTGTAATACATGGAAGATATTACTCATTATTAGAGGACTTATCGCCATGATTCGTATATTTATTTCTTAAGTTTGAGAATTAATGAGTTTGGTTATCACATCAAGTAAAACATGGATCAAGTGAGAGAATATAGGCTTCAGCAATTTTTGAGCCGCTGAGCCGAGCCGAGAGCCGGCTTCATCAAGCCGATCCGAACCGGATTGGAGCCAACAGCAGTTTCATTCCTCTTCGTCTTCCTCGATTTGTTTAACTCTTTCTGCCGTTTAACTCAACTAATTGTTGAAACATTAGTGGTCCATTTAATGTTGATAACTTTCCCATTCATTGACAGATCAATTCTCGGTCGGTTTGAGTACGTAATGCGCGTTTGTGGCATTTGATGGTTTTACCTATAAATTGAGCGCTCTGGCTTTGTCCCTGAAACCAACTCAAGTATTACACCATCTAAAGGAGGAAGGAGTGTCCAGAAGCTCAAAGCCGGTCCGGATCTCACATCCCGAAAATAGAGTAAGCAAATGGCGGGAGGTATAAACTCTATTCATTATTCCGCTTTAGTGGTTGTTTAAGCCTCATTATTTGCTAACACGCCAAACTAGCAGCGCCACTTCTAGAGAAGCACCATTTCATAGCAGCACAAAACACACTACTAGAAATATGAGATTGAGTACTGATAAATATGAAATTCGCCTCTTATTTATAAGGAGATAAGCTTCTCCAATTTGCCCAACCAAATTGCCTCTATTGCATGTATAAACATTTGGCATCCAAATAAGAATGCAACCTCTTTCCTAGCTTAGAACAACTCCACAGAAAATTTAGCACTTTCACTGCAGATTCAACATACACAGTGAGATGACCAAAATTAATAATTAATGCGGTCTTCCCCAGCCTTGCAAATTCGACTAGGATATGCATATGAGATGAAGTTCTAATAAAAAACCTACAAGAAAATGCAAGGCTGATGATATCTCTATTTGGGTTCTCCTGCACTTGTTCTTGAGAGAGAAGAATTACTGGCAAATAGCATCCAGCCAAATGACCCTAAGCTCGAAGACTCAGTTGTGGCTTCAGAAACGGGGTTGTCATTAAAAGCCACAGGCTTGCTTGCAAAATTTAAGGCTTCTGCTATTCCTTGAAGGCCCTGAAAGAGTGAAGATAGGTTACGTTACCGACTTGATCAATTGAGACGTTATAGCATCTACGGAGCCACCAATTACAAGGAGGAGCACCCGGACTACCCAGACACCTCTGAAATTGCGGGATTATATCCGGGCCTGATTTGGAGTTACTGTTATATCAAGCCGGATAGCCCACTGCCTATTTGGATTATTGCATTGGTGTTCTATTCTGTTTTGTTTTTCTCGTTTACTGATATTCCCACGCTTTACTGATGCACGTGGGCAGTTTTCTTATTTTCTGTTTGTTACTGAGCTTTCTGTTTTGCTTACTTAGGCTGATTTTTAGTACTACAGAAGTAGAATAGAATATTTTAGTTCTTCCCTTTTTACTCTGTCCCTCTCTCGTCTCCTCTTTCCCTCTCTGTTTCCTCTTCCCTTCCCTACCTTAACCTTCCTCTGTGTCAGATCTCCCCCTTCTTGAAGCTGAGTATTGTAGTTGCTGTATCGGCCGTCTGCGATCGTATCATTTTGGTGCTTTCATTGAGACAAATGGCAGAGGGGATGGTGACGCTTACAAAGCCCTCGAAGAGTCCATAGCCACGGTAGCACAAGAAGTAAAGGAGCTCGCCGTCACCGTACATCATCACTCCGACTGCCTCACCTCACACTCGACCTCGTCTGAACAAATTCAACAAACCCTCAGTGAATTCCAACAATCGTTCATTGACATTCGCCAATCCCTCCGTCGTCTCGAACGAAACTCAATTTCTCCATCTCTACCTCCCTTATTGCCTACTCTCACATCAATTGCAGTCACTCCCATCACTCAAACCGTAACCCTACCTCTCCTTTCTTCCCCCCAATTGGATTCACCTGCCTCTTCGCTGATTAGATTGCCTAAACTCGAGATTCCTTATTTCGCAGGAGAAAATGTGGTGGGATGGTTATTCCAGATCGAGCGCTTCTTCTAGTATCACCTCACCCCTTCCGGATCACAAACTCACCATTGCTGCCTTCTACATGACCGGGGCTGCCCTACAATGGTTCCAATGGATGCATGCTACCTGCCAATTAACGACCTAGGAACTATTCTCCAGAGATCTGGAACTCCGATTCGGTCCTTCTTCCTACTTAAATCATGAAGCTCTCTTGTATAAACTCCATCAAACTACCTTGGTTACAGCTTACATGACTGAATTTGAAACCATTTCCACTCACACTACGGGGCTCTCGACAACCAATCTCCTGAATTGCTTTTTATCCTGCTTAAGGGATGATATACGCCGAGAATTACTCCTGTTAAAATCACAGACACTACCAGAGGCCATTGGTATGGCTAAGCTGGTAGAGGAGAAAGTGGATATCAGCCGCACATCTCATCATCGGTCACCAGCGACCAACCCACCGACAACCTTCCCTGTCCCTCTTCTCAAACAGCTACCTCCCCCGAGTCCACCACGCAGGTTGCCCATTAAGTGCCTCACAGCAACAGAGATGGCTGCTAGACGTGAAAAGGGGCTTTGTTTCAATTGTGATGAATGATTTACACCCGGCCATAGGTGTAAACCTCCACAATTTTTGTATATGCTGGTAGAGGAGGACCACTCTATTACCACGGCTGCTTCACTGTTAGAGGCTGAAACGGCAGAAGACAATTCTGCAACAGAGCATTCTCTCAATGTCGAATCTCCTCCCCCTACTCCTGAACATGCCCCGACTATCTCTTTGCACGTGTTGGAAGGCCACTTTGTTCCCTCCACCTTAAGGTTGCAAGGCTACATCGAGGGCCAACCTGTGGTTATCCTAGTGGATAGTGGTTCCACCCACAATTTCTTGCAAACAAGAATGGCCAAGTATTTTGGGCTACCAATTGAACCCTCTCAGCATCTCAATGTCACAGTCGGAAATGGTGACTCATTGCGAAGGACTGTGTAACAATGTGGTGATCACACTAGGTAAGACAAAGTTTTCAGTGGCTCTCTATTTGTTGCCCATCTATGGCGCAGATGTCGTTTTTGGAGTTCAATGGTTGGCTTCCATTGGACCCATGCTTTTTGATTACAGAGCCCTCTGGATGAGTTTTGATCATGAGGGCCACTCAATCACCCTACACAGCTTGCCCAAGGCCACCATGTCCACCATGGCATTAGGCCAATTGCGGTGAGAGGAAGTCACCAAGTCTGTTGCAACCTATTTTCAATTAACCGCGCTGCAGGCACCTAAAGAAGGTCTGGCAGACTCTCCATTAGATGCCTCTCCTACATTTAACCTTTTCCCAAACCTTACTACAGAGATGGCCGACTCCCTACAGTCTCTGCTCTCTTCCTTTGCTGATGTTTTCTCCCTTCCTCATGGTCTACCACCCCACCACAACACTGATCACTGAATTCCTCTTCAACAAAATTCCTCCCCAGTAAATGCGAAGCCCTATCGATACCCACATTTTTAGAAATTAGAAATGGAGAAAATGATTCGCGACATGCTTGATGAAGGAATCATTCAACCGAGTACCAGCCCCTTCTCCTCACCTGTATTACTTGTCAAAGAAAAAGATGGTAGCTGGAGATTTTGTGTTGATTATCGAGCTTTAAATGCAATTATAGTGAGGGACAGATTTCCTCTTCCCACGGTGGATGAACTCTTGGATGAACTCCATGGCGCTAAAGTATCTTCGAAGTTAGACTTGCGGGCAGGATATCACCAGATGTGCGTCAGCAAGGAGGATATACACAAGACTACGTTCCGCACTCATGAGGGCCACTACGAATTCTTGGTAATGCCATTTGGACTCTCTAATGCCCCTTTGACATTCCAAGTAGAAATGAATGAAATATTTCGTCCAGTCCTTCGAAAATTCATCCTTGTATTCTTTGATGACATATTGGTTTACAACCCCTCTTGGAAGCAGCATCTACTCCATCTCCAGACGACTCTCCAGATTCTAAGGGATCACTTATTCTATGCCAAATCTTCCAAATGCGAATTTGGGTGTTCCTCCATTGCTTACCTGGGGCACGTAGTAAATGATCAAGGGGTTGCGGTGGATCCTACTAAAATAGAAACAGTTCAAAACTGGCCAACACCCATGAATGTTCGGCAGCTCTGAGGATTCTTGGGATTAGCAGGATATTATCGCCGATTCATGTCCCGATACACCCAAATAACCACCCCTCTCACCCAACTACTAAGAAAAACCACCACACTCATCTGGAATTCAGAAGCAGAAAATGCCGTTCAGACTCTTAAAGCTATTCTTACCTCCACCCCTGTTTTGGCACTACCCGATTTCACTAAGCCCTTCTCTGTACACACTGATGCCTCAGGAACAGAAGTGGGAGCAGTACTGATGCAAGTGGGACATCCAATCGTATTCTATAGCAAGCAGCTTTCTTCCAGATTGCAGAATTCATCTACTTATGTTTGGGAGCTCTGTGCTATAGTAGAGGCTGTAAGAAAATGGCGGCCCTATCTCCTGGGATCCAAATTTACCATCCAAATAGACCACCAACCTCTTAAGACCCTACTGGCACAGAGCATACATACCCTGGAGCAACAATGTTGGATCACTAAGCTTTTGGGATATGATTTTGACATTGTTTATTATCCTGAAAAGAAAATGGTCCTGGCTGATGCTCTGTCTCGATTACAAGAAGGATCCTGCCATGCTCTGTGAGTTACAACCCGTCCTATTCTGGCTCTGTTGGAAGCCTTGCAAAATTTCCACAAACAACATCTTGCTTCTTCATCATTAATCTCTTCCATCCAGAGCCAGCCTGTTAACCATGATGGCTATTCTGTTAAAGATGGCCTCATTTTTTATCACACAAAAATACTAGTGCTTGCTGAGTCTGCTCTACAACACCTCATTATCCAAGAATATCATAGCACACCCATAGGAGGGCATGGAGGCTTCCAGCGTACTTACAACCGAATCGCCAATATTTTTTATTGGCCTCAAATGCGCAGAGACATCCGAGACTTTGTCCAGCATTGTCTTATATGCCAGCAGGTCAAATCCCCCACAACTGCTCCGCAAGGACTGTTACAGCCACTTCCCATCTCAGGGAGAATTTGGGAATCAGTTTCAATGGATTTCATCACCCATTTAGCTCCTTCGAATGGGAAAACAGTGGTGCTGGTGATCGTAGATCGCCTGTCCAAGTACTCTCATTTTGTACTGCTCCACACCCAATTCACAGCCCAAGATCTAACTGAAGTTTTTGTTAAGGAGGTAGGTAGATTGCATGGATTTCCAGTGGAGCTAGTGACGGATCGAGATCCACTCTTTATGAGCCATTTTTGGTGAGAACTCTTCAAGCTACAAGGGACCAAATTTGCTACCAGCTGCTCCTACCACCTCGCAAACGGATGGCCAAACAGAAGTGGTGAATCGGTGCCTAGAAGATTACTTGCGTTGCTTCGTGGCAGACAATCCCTCCACTTGGGTAAGGTATCTCCCTTGGGCTAAATGGAATTACAACACCTCGTGGCACTCTTCGATTAGAATGAGCCCTTTTGAAGCTGTTTATGGGCGATCTCCCCCGTCCCTGTTAGACTACGCGCAGGGCACCTCTGCCATGGCTGCTGTGGATGAATTGCACACTGCGAGGACTAACCTTCTCACTGCCCTCAAGGAGAATTTAAAGAGAGCCCAGTAGCACATGAAACAACAGGCAAATAAATATTGCACAACTAAAGCCTTTTTAGTCGGTGATTGGGTCCTTGTTAAATTACAGCCGTACCGCCAAACCACGGTTGCAAATCGACAATCAAACAAATTGGCTAAGAGGTATTATGGGCCTTTCCGCGTTTTAGAACGCATTGGACCAGTTGCTTATCGCGTACAATTACCAGACGGCTCCAAAATACATAATATCTTTCATATTTCCTTATTGAAGCACTTCAGGGGGGACGCTACAAATCAACCAGTGGATTTCCCTATGGAGGCACAGGGTTCCCAGCCATTGCTCTTCCCGGCAGAATTGCTAGGATTTAGGAAAATTCTGCTTCAAGACAAATTCATCCCTCAATTCCTTGTTTGTTGGCAAACTCAATCGGTTTCCGAGGCTACATGGGAAGCTGCTTCAGAATTTATGTAGGATTTTCCTACTTTTAACCTTGAGGACAAGGTTATTTTTGATGGGAATGGTAATGTTACCGGCTTGATCAATCAGGACGTTATAGCATCTACGGAGCCACCAATTACAAGGAAGAGCACCCGGACTACCCAAACACCTATGAAATTACGGGATTTATCCGGGCTGATTTGGAGTTACTATTATATCAAGCCGGATAGCCCACTGCCTATTTGGATTATTGCATTGGTGTTCTGTTCTGTTTTGCTTTTCTCGTTTACTGATATTCCCACACTTTACTGATGCACGTGGGCAGTTTTCTTATTTTTCTGTTTGTTACTGAGCTTTCTGTTTTGCTTACTTAGGCTGATTTTTAGTATTGCAGAAGTAGAATAGAATATTTTAGTTCTTCCCTTTTTACTCTGTCCCTCTCTCGTCTCCTCTTTCCCTCTTTGTTTCCTCTTCCCTTTCCTACCTTATCCTTCCTCTCTGTCAGATCTCCCCCTTCTTGAAGCTGAGTATTGCAGTTGCCGTATCGGCCGTCTGCGATCGTATCAGGTTAGGATCGGTAGGCTAAGAATGAGAAAATGAAGCATCCAGACACCTAATTTGGATTGAAAAAAGATGTGGAAAAGAAAGTGAAAGAATGGGAGAAAAGATGGTGCATTCAGTTGTCAGGTTTATAAAGAAATGAAACAATTATTTCCATTATTTGATTGGCTCGTGTTGTGTCCTGGGTCTGCGGTTACCGTACAGATTAGGGAGCCTTCGGATTCCTTAGCACGCGGCGGCGTTGGTCGAAGGGTCCGGTCTCCATCTCTATGAACCTGGACCTGCACAACACAAACAACGAATAAGAGGTCAGGGGTCCGGCAGGATTTTTCCCACCGATGCCACTCCGACGCTCAAGTCAGCGAATTCCCGCAACGAACGAAAATGCGCACGCTATGAGCGGTGCGCGATTGGATGCTGTGAAAGCATAAGAGATGCTCGTGTTATGGTATGAAGAATATAGTGAGCAGGTAGTGGAAGACCTGGCTTCCTTGTTGCACCGCAGAGGGTGGCTGGTTAGCCCGTAGTTTGAGTAGATGTGGGAGAGTAATTGTGAGCTAGCTCGGTCCAGACGGAAGTGAGTCAATCCTCAGTTCCAGCTCGTTACTTTTCTGTGATCCAGTCGAGTAGTAGGAAGCTCAGAGTTTCTCGAGTTCGACTTGAGATTGGAATCAGTATTAAGAAAGAAGAAGAGGAAGAAGATGAAGATCCTTTCCTCTGTGGGATGCGAGGGCTCTTATAGGCCTCTCCCCGTTGGGCTCTGGGTGCCAGAACGCTCGTTGTGCGAGCTTCTACGCCGCTGGTCACTGTTGTGGACCGCCGGTCATGTCGGTTGTCCTCTTGCCGTGACTGGCACGCTTCTGAGCGCTGCCAGCCAAACTCGATTTTCCCCTGATCGGGGATTGGTTGGTTGCCTGCAGGCGGCTGCGGGAGCCGTTAGCGCTGCACCAGCCACACCTCTACTGGCTAGCCTTTCCGCCTTTCTGCCTTTTCGCCGGTTTCCTGGCGACGCATTAAATGCGTTGCAGAGTTTCGTTGCCTTCTGCCAGCATGGGCTCCGCACGCGTCTTCTGACTATTGGGCTGGGCTGACCATTCTACTTGGGCTTTTGGACTTTTTGCGGGCCACGAAATCCTTAATGGGCTTAGAAATTCCTCCTGGGCCAGGACATGGGACCCAACACTAGCCCCCATGCCTGAGCCGGCCAGTGGTAGGGCCGGGCATGTCCCTTGGGACCATTCCGCAATTTCACACCCTTCCTTGTGCCGTGCTGTCGTTTGTCGTTTTCTGAGTTCGCGCCTTCCCCAGGAGCCAGGACATGTTTTTTTGGCGCTGCCATGACTCGTCACTTCGCCGGGCGAGATTTGCGCGCCTCGGCTTGCGTCTGATCAGGGGTCTCCCCTGTTCCATGAAAGACGTCTGCTGGATGTCGTGTTACGTTGGGTAAGAGGACGGCTTGCACCTTGCTCATAAATAGGAGGGGTACTCAAGCAAGTAGAGTTCATCCCTTAGCAGCCAGCAGAGAGGCCATGAGAAGATTCTGGCCTTCCCCGCCCTTGGTGGGCATCCGAGAAGGAGTTGATGGATCAGCCGAATGCTTGAGCTCTTGATGAAGACTGTTGTAACCCTCATCCTGCAATTTGCTTTCTGTGCTAACGAGAGTGGCTCGGCCATTCCGCTGTCGTCGTGTGCTCCCTTCTGGGTTACGGCTTAGCTGACCTGGGACAGAGTCTTGGCGGAATCCCTGCAGGTATGTTCACCTGTCAGGTGAAGGTTTTCACACGTGCTCTTCCCACGCGTCAGGCTAGAGCGCCAACCATGGAGGGATGGGAGGTCAGTAGCCCTCCGAGGGAGTAGGGGGTCCTCACCCTACTTCCTCGGAGTGCTTTCCTGGCCTTAGTGCTTCCCCTTCCCTGGTGGATGGTGCTTCGGTGGCTTCCACCAGGGGATGCTCCTCGCCTCCAAACCAGTCCGCTCGGCGAACAACCGACGGCTCCAACCGTGGGGATCCCATGTGGATCACGTTCACCAAGCTCATCTGGGGCATGGCAAGGGAGCATACGGGGCTTCGCGCCGTTGTCTTCCTTCGTCTTTCTCGCAGCCTTATTGCTGCAAACTTTGTACTTTGTAAGAAAGTATTGATTAATAAAAGAAGTAGCCTCCTTTTGCCTTCATTTACGTCTTGTTTTGGCGCATACTCTTTTTCGTTGCCAGGCGTTTTGCCATGGAGATCTGCATGTAGCTCTGTGGGAGCTCGAGGAGTCCCTGTCAGCGGTCGCGTCTCCTGGGGTGACCGGCGCATTTAATTCCTGCATGGTTAGGAGACGTCGCGTCATGGAGCCTCGCCTTGAAAATGCACAAGGTTTTATGAGCCTTCCACGTGTAAAATCCCCATTGGCCATGCCCTTGTGCTTTCTGCCTTTGGGAGTTGCCGCCTTTTCAGGAGAAAACTCGCCTATTTAAACACGCCGTTTTCTCCTGGGACCTGGCGCTTCTTTGCACTTGCGTGTTTATTGGTGTCTTGCTCTTCCCGTGTGTGCTTTCTTGCTGCGAAATCGATGGAAGATTCCTCTTACGACTCGGAACGCTATTCTAACGAGTCTGAGTTTGGCTCTCACGCTCCCGAGACTTCATGAGCCGGCACTTCAGGAGGGGCTCGCTTTGAACCCACGGTCGCTGGTCCTTCTCAGAGTCGGGGAGCGCCTTCGGGTTTCTAGAGGGTCCAGCCGCGTCGGGGGACGGCTGCGGCCGAGGTGGAGTGGTTGAGGGCCCGTGTCGCACATCTGGAAGGCGCTTGGGCCGAGTCGGAGGCCAAGGCCACTCGCCTTGTTGGTGCCAATGTGGGGGCGCAGGCCTCGCATATTGGCCCATGAAGGAGAGGTCGAGCAACTCAAGCAACAACACGAGGCCGAGGTCGCCGGGCTGCGGTCGGAGCTGAGGACGAGGCTTTGTCCAGAGGGGGTGAACCCTGCTTTGGAGCAGAGTTATTTTGACACCGTTAGGCATTGCCGAAGGCTGGCCTCGTTGGAGGATCCAAGCTTCCGTGTGGGTGTTCTAGACCCTCGCAACTCGCTTGGTCGAACTCGCGATCAGTTGGTGGACTATCACGTTCAAAGCTCCTCCACCGGCCATTGGGACCATTAGCCGATTGTTACTTTTTGTTGTTGCCCCTCTTTTTTTTAACCGTTGTAACGGGATCTGCTGATATAATGAAAGTTGTTACTTCATCGCACCGTTTTGTCTTCCGAATTTTCTGCTTCTTTATTGGTTTTTCCGTTTTGTGCTACCGTGCGCCTCTTCATGGGCTCTACTATCGTGAGCCTTTGTTTAATGCGGTGGCACTAGCGTGGATCCTCGCCAGATGGCTGAGGGGACGCGCCTGTCAGTCTGGTGTTTAGCCATGATTACGGACGATTTCGGATCTTGCGGTGCATTGTGAAGCCAGCATGTGTCCTGATCGCCCGTGGTGGTGCCGCTTTGGTTTCCCACCTTTTGGCTTTCCGTTGCCTATTTAAACCAATCGGGAATTGCTTCCTTTCCTCTGCTGACATTTTTCCTGCAACGTACTTGTGTCATCCGAGAGAGAGATGGCGAAAAAGAGAGAGAGCTCTTCTTCTTCCCAGGCTCCCAGAGCCACTCGTCATGGTGTTCATAACACCAAGTTCATCTTGACTGCGGGAGCCATTGCTTCTCTGGTGGTTGATTACGGCCTCCCCAGCGATTGGAGTTACTGCGCTCCCAGCGCGTTGGATAGAGCCAGCGCGCCCCCAGCGGGCTTCATTACTGTGTACGAGCACCATCTGAGGGGGAGCTTCGTTACCCGACGCACTGTACGCTGTATGCGCTGGTGGACGCGCTGAGAGTTCCGGTGGCAAGGCTACATCCCAATGCCTTGCACTATCTGGTGTCCCTGTGTATCTTTGCCCTCCTTCACGGCGGTTCCTTTGATGCCAAGGCGGCGAGATTGATCTTCCGGTTCACAGAGTCGGAGGATTGGGTGTCGATGTCCCCCAAGGCAGGGTTTCGCTTTCGCAGCACCAACCCTGACTCGGTGAAGAGCTGGAAGGAGCGCTTCTTCTTTTTGTAGGAGCCCCCTGATTTTGAACTCTTGTGAGTGTGGGGCCCGATTTCAGGCTACTTCCAAGACAAGTCGTCGGCTGAGGACGCCGCGGAGTCAGCGAAGCTGATATCCGCCATCAAGTCTGAAGAGGCGAAGTTCTCGGTCCAGGGTTACTTCCTGACTTCCATCATGTTCGAGGCTTGCAAATGGGGACCTCCTTCGGGATGGAAAATGGCTGGACCGGGTAAGAGAGATCCTAGAGATACAGCCACTCCTCCATCGTCCGGGGGGAACGAGGAGGAAAGCTGCTCTTTGTTGGAGTCGTCGACGGACGATGATGAGGACGTGGCCGCCTTAAAGAGGCTGAGGGAGGCCGAGGGGACTTCCACGCGGAGGTCCAGGAGACGGATCGTTGGCTCTTCCATTGTGGTGGGAAGTCCGGCTTCGAAGGGACCCACGAGCGCGGGTCGCCAAGGGGAAATCACCGAGCCATCGTCGACTTTGGTTGCGGGATTAGCAGCTCGCGAAGTCTGCGAGGTGGAGTCTGTACCCACTGGGAGTTCCCTCGCTCACTCCATCGCGGAGGCGTCTGCAGACACCGCCTAAGAGGCGGAGGATGATGTCGTCGTCCTTGAGGATCCGGAGGGGCCGCTTATAGCAGCTCTTACGCTGGTACCGGAGGCCAGGGGGCCTGTAGAGCCAACAGTGATCTTCGTGGAGCCTATCTCGGAATACAGGCTCCCTGAAGGTTTGGCTCCGTCTCCAGAGGAAGGCGTCGCATTCGCTGCCGATCCGGTTGAAGCTAGCGAGAGGGCAGCCAGGTCGTCCTCGTGGCAGGAGCCCCCGAGCACTCCTACGGCCGCCACTCGTCCAGCCAGCTCGCCCTCAGCAGGCGAAGGCGAGGAACCTCAGGGAGAGGCTCCGTTGGGCGATCTCGCACGTTCTCCCAACGCTGCTCCTGCTCAGGTACGGTTGTTTCCATCTGGCCTTTCTTTACCGTCACATGCTTTCGGTATGCTTCTGATGTCGCTTCTTATGCAGGCTCCAGGTGGTGTCAACCCTTTTGAGGCGTTGACCGCCCTTCACGGGGACTTGCAGCAGGTCATCTCCAGCGGAAGGGCCCAATTCGCACTCTCGAGGAGGAGAATGGGCGCCTGCAGCAGAGAGTGGCGCAGCTGGACGCCCTACTCATCGCCTCGGAGGATCGTGTTGCCATGCTGGTTAGAGACATGGTTGGCCGGTACTCTCCGTCGGAATCACGGCTGGCGTTGGAGGCTCGGTATTGGGACGGTATCCGCCTATGCCTCAAGATCGCCTCCTTGGTGGCTCCCCACGTTCCTGAGGGAGTCTTTCATCCGGGGAATGCCGGGATACAGGAGGCATCTCGCCTGAAGAATTTTCATGAGGAGGCAGGTCCGTCAAGTCTGCCCGATTAGTCTCTGATTGTGTTGGTTGCTAGACCGTCTTTTGCCTTTGTATCATACTGGTTCCTTATATATGAATGAAAAGTGTCTTTTTCTTCTTTGCACTTGGATTTCTTCCGTCGTGGGATGTCGCTTGTAGTCTTTGTTTGCTGTAATCTGTTGGGATTACTTCTCATGCTTGAACGTTAGGCTCTTCAGAGCCGTTGTTGCTAAGGCCCTATCCAGGCGCCTTCTTGCGTGGTGCTCGTCCTTCGTAAGAGGATGTCGTCACAGCTCATGCGTTTGGGCGGCTCGATCCGGTGAAGCGGATGTCGTCGCCAAGCCCCTGGAGCCGAAACGAGGGTTAGCGCGGTTGTCAGGCCATGGTAACTAGACTCCTGGGTCTAGGACTCGGTCGCGTATGATTGCTGGAGGTGTATGGCCCCTGCTCAAGGCGTTATAATTACCAAGTTGAGGTCCTATCCCATGACCATTGTAGACTGAGGGTGCTCTCTTCTGTTCAAGAAGGTCGCCACACACCTACAATTTTTTCCCCCTAAGGTTTCGTCGGCCGTAGATTGGGGACTTTAGGAGCCCCCAGGCCTGATACCTTGACCGCCTGGGTCGTCGGCGCGAAGGCTGTTTGATGGACCGCCTGGGCCCTTTTGATGAGATGTCTTAGCCTGTGAGTGGCTACCTTCGGGCTGTCTAGCACGGGGCTTAATCTCTGGGGGGCCGCTCGGCCCCACTGGCATGGAGCCAAAATGCATAAAGCCGTCCCCAGGCCATCTGGCGTGGGGACGAAGTCCTGGGACAGTTGATTCCGGACCGCCTGGCACTGGATCAAGGTCTAGTTTTACGGACGGACGCCTGTCCTCCCGACTTAGGGGCAGTCTAGGTCGTATGATTTAAGGATGCAATGCATGTCATCAATTCACACAAATGAAGATGCAGAATGACAGGAAGAATGATTATATTAATCAAAAGATAAAGCTCATGTCTAAGCATTTATTATGATGCATGCGTGTGTGACTTACTTGAGCTGATGTAGCATCACTGGTAGTACTTCCTTAAGTTGGCGGCGTTCCAGGTCCACGGGACCAGTTTGCCGTTCTGGGCACGTAGCTTGTACGCTCCGCCCTGGAGGATTGCGGAGATGAGGAACGGTCCCTCCCACCCAGGGGAGAGTTTGTTCCTGTTCGCGGTCTTTCCCACCGCCTCTACGCTCCGAAGGACTAGATCTCCAACTTCTAGTGGGCGTGCCTTTACCCGCTTGTTGTAGTACAGTGCGACTCGCTGCTGATAGGCCGCGGTTTGTAGTCGTGAGGCGTCTCGAACTTTTGAGAGCAGGTCTAGACTTTCCCGGAGCCTTTGTTCGTTGGTGGCTGGGTCGAAGCATTCGATCCGTAGGCTTGGCACTCCCCTCCACACGTACCACAGCCTCAAATTTCCAGCAAAGGTCAAGGGCGTCTCCTTTGTCGGCTCCTCGCGTAGTTGTTCGATACGACCATAGCACGGACGGCAGCTCCTCAGTCCAGGAGCCCCCTGCGTCTTCCAACCTGGTTTTCAATCCGTGCAGCAATGTGCGGTTGGTGACCTCAACCTGTCCGTTTGCCTGAGGGTGCGCCACGGACGTATGTATCAACATGATGCGAAGGTCGCGGCAGTACTTCGTAAAGCGCTTGCTGGTGAATTGGGTTCCGTTATCGGTCACTACGACCTCAGGGATCCCGAAACGGCAAACGATACCTTGACGGAGGAATTCCGTCGCATTTTGCTCTGTGATTTTGGCGAGAGGGATGGCCTCCACCCACTTGGTAAAGTAGTCGATGCCGATAATCAAGAATTTTCTTTGTCCAAACCGAGAGGTAGGGGCCTGGGTATGTCAAGCCCCGTTGTGCGAACGGCCATGGGGATTGGAGATAGTGCAGCTCGTGTGTGGTCAAAAGGCCATATTGCCATGGACCTGGCAACTTTCACATTTTCGGACGAATTTCATGGCGTCTCGCTTCATGGTGGGCCAGTAGAACCCTTGCCGCATGACATTAAATGCCAGGTTCTTTCCGCCGATGTGTAAGCCGCACAGTCCCAGGTGCACTTCTGTCAGCGCGTAATCGGCTCTCTCCGGCGTGAGGCACTTCAGGAGGGTAGTGGAGTATCCTCGCCTTATAGCCTCTCATTCAGGATCGTGTACCATCTTGCCGTCTTCTTGATTCGTTTGGCTTCGTCGGTGTTGTCGGGTCCCCTCAGTTAGGAACTTCACGTTCGATTCCATCCAATTGTTTCCTGTGTCGACCCGTAGCACCTCTTTTTCTTTGGCGTCGATGCTAGGTGCGGCTAGGACTTCCCTGGGTTTTCTCACGTACTGCTCCATGGTCCTGGCGGCCGCGTCCCGAGCCAGTCGGTTAGCGCGTTCGTTGTCCGATCTAGGGATGTGTTTGTTCTCAAAACGACCGAACTCAGGGATCAGGGCATTGACTTTCTCCAGGTACCTCACAAGCTGTGGGTTCGAGGCGTCAAAGTTCCCTTTCACCTGATTGACCACAAGTTTGGAGTCACTACGCACGACCAACCACCGGGCAGAACACTCCTTCGCCGGTCGCAGGCCCACGAGGAGGGCCTCGTATTCCGCCAGGTTGTTAGTGGCCGGGAAAGCCAGCATGACGGAGTATGCAATCTCCATGCCGTCGGGAGTCCTTAGCACAACACCAGCTCCGCTGCCTGTCTGGGTAGATGATTCGTCTACATTCAGGGTCCACACAGGGGGATCGTCGTCTTCCATACTTCCTAGGTTGCTGTCTTCTCCCTGCGCTGGCGTCGTCGCCTCGATGATAAAGTCTGCCAGAGCCTGTCCTTTCACGGCTGGCCGGGGCCGGAATTCCAGGTCAAATTCTCCTAGCTCGACAGCCCACTTAACTAGCCGGCCGGCCGGACGTCTCCGACTTCTGCAAGATCGATTTCAGGGGTTGGTCTGTCAGTACGATGATCCGGTGTGACTGGAAATAGGGCCGCAGCTTCCGCGCCGCATAGACAAGTGCGAGCGCCATCTTTTCAGCGTGCGGATAGCGGGCCTCTACGTCAGTCAGCACCCGGCTTACGTAGTACATTGGCTGTTGTCTGCCCCCGCGCTCCGCAACTAACACTGAGCTGAGGGCTGCTGCCGATGTAGCCAAGTAGAGGTAGAGGTCTTCTCCTTCGCGCGGCGAGCTTAAGAGCGGTGCGCTGGAGAGGTAAGTCTTCAATTCCCTGAAGGCTTCGTCGCATTCTTCACTCCACTTGAACCCCTGCGATTTGGTGCCCCTTAGCGCCTTGAAGAAGGGCAAGTATTTTTCTGCTGACTTGGCGAGGAACCGCAAGAGGGCTGCTATTCGCCCGGTCAGCTTCTGTATCTCTTTTATCGTCCGTGGAGGGTTCAGGTCGAGGATGGCTCTGATCTTCTCCGGATTGGCCTCGATGTCGCGTTGCGACACGATGAAACCTAGGAACTTCCCTGAAGTTACTCCGAACGCGCACTTGGCGTGGTTGAGCTTCATCCCGTGCCGTCAGAGGATCTGAAAAGTCTCATCTAGGTCGTTGAAGTGGCTGCTGGCAACCTTGCTCTTCACCAACATGTCATCAACGTACACCTCCACGTTCCATCCGATCTGGGCCTCGAACATTTTATTCATAGGCACTGGTAGGTCGCGCCAGCATTCTTGAGACCAAAGGGCATCATTTTGTAGCAATACATCCCCTAGTCTGTCATGAACGAGGTGTGCTCCTTGTCCTCTAGGTCCATCCGGATCTAGTTGTACCCATAGTATGCGTCCATGAAACTCAGGAACTCGTGTTCGGACGTGGAGTCCACGAGCTGGTCGATCCTAGGAAGCGGGAAGCTGTCTTTAGGGCAGGCCTTGTTCACGTCCGTGAAGTCGACGCACATCCGCCACTTGCCGCTGCTCTTTTTTACCAGCACAACGTTAGACAGACACTCTGGGTACTGGACTTCTCTGATGAATCCAGCGTCCAAGAGCCTCTTCACCTCTTCCCTTATGGCGACCAACTTCTCGACGGAGTGGTTCCTTCGCTTCTGCTCAACGGGCTTTCGGCTCGAGTCAAGGCCCAGCTTGTGGACTATGACCTCGGCTGGTATCCCGGGCATGTTAGCGGGAACCCACGCAAACACGTCGGAGTTAGCCCTACGGAAGGTAATCAATCGGTCACGCTCCGCAAGCTGGAGGGATCTCCCCACGTTGATGCATCGTTCTGGCTCGGAAGGGTTCAGTGGGATTGCCTCAGTTTCTTCTCCGGACTGAGCCTGTTGCAGCAAGGTCTCGTCGTAGTGGTCAAGGTCTTCGTCTGAGCAGTATGGCACCGCCGGGTTGATCTGGGACAGGTAGCACGTTTGTCCCAATACCTGATCTCCAAGGACTTCACCCACGCCCCATGGAGTGGGAAATTTCACCTTCAGATGTGGAATGGATGTCACAGCTCTGAAGGTGGTTCGAAAAGGTCTTCCCAATATGGCGTTGTAAACGAATGGAAGGTCAACGACGAGGAATGCCAGCTCCCGCGTCCCAGAGCGCGGGTGGGTCCCCATGTGACTTCCAGCCGAACTATCCCTTGCACGGGGACTGGCTCGTTGTCCAAGCCGTACAAGGGTCTGCTCGCAGCTTTCATCTGGCTTCATTTTAGTCCAAGTTTAAAGAAGGAAGTGAGATACAGCAAATTTTGAGAACTTTCATTATCAATGAAAACTCATTTCAGTTGGTAGTCATCTCCACCACCTGAAACGAGGGCCTATACAACAAGGGGGTCGGTATGGGGAGAGGTTACATGAGCCATATCGTCGCTGCTAAAGCTAATGACATCATTCCTAACCCCTATCCTCGCTCGCTTGTTGCTGGAAGTCGGCTCCGGTTGCCTATGCCTGGTATCCGCGACGGCCGTGGTGGCAATCATACTGACCACGCCGGTGGCCGTGGGAGCTCTCGGGGGCTTGCTGGCTTCACCGTCGGAGGTCGCTGGTTCCTGCCCTGAGCTCTTCACGAACCGCTTCAAGTGTCCGTGCCTGATCAGATCTTCGATCTCCTGCTGCAAGGTCCGACAGTTCTCGGTGGAGTGTCCCAGGCAGCGATGGTATTGGCAGTATTTCGTCTGGTCGTTGCCGCTGGGACCCTTTGGTGTCTTCGGCCACTTGAAGAACTTCTCATCCTAGATTTGCATCAGGATGTTCGTGCGGCTATCATTCAAAGGGGTCAGGGAGACTTTGCCTTAGTCCTTTCTGGGCCCTGGCGGGGGCCGCTGCTGCTTCTGACGCTCTAGGATGCGCTGGTCGTCACTGTCCCTCTTCCTCACACCAGATGCTCTGGGGGCTTCCGGGGGCCGGTCCGATCGCTCGGGGCGCTTCGCTTCATTGGCCTCTTCGGCCGTGATATACGCCTGGGCGATGGCCTCAGCCTCCCGGAAGGTCTGAGGGCGCTGGTGTGACAGGTACTTGAAGAAGTCCCCCGCCACCAGAGTTGCAACGAAGGCATTGAGCTTTAGCTCGTCAGAGAGCTGGGGGATCCGCCGCGCCTCGGTGATGAAACGGTTCAAGAACCGCTTCAGACTTTCATCTGACCTTTGGCGGAGGCGAACCAGGTGCCATGGTTGCCTCTCCTCCCTTCGGCTGGAGGCGAACTTGCTCAGGAAGCTGTCAGCAAGCTCGTCGAATGAGCGTATGGAGTTCGGGGGGAGGCCGTGGAACTAGAGCAACACGTCCCCCCCTAAGGGTGACGGGAAAGCACTGGCATATCAAGGCCTCGCTTGCCCCTTGCAGAGATAAGTGAATAGAAAGCAGTTGAGGTGGTCCATCGGGTCCTTGCTTCCGTCGTATCCCTCCAGGACTGGCATCTTGAACTTGCTCGGCAACGGCTGGGTTCACAAGTCCATGGCGAAGGGCGATCTCTGGAGGTTGGCGGAGGAGGGCATGGGCTTCTCCTTATGCAGGGTGTCCCACAGCACTTTGACTTTCTCCTCTATCAACGGATCCCTAGAGCCTCTTTGCGCATTGATGACGTCGCGGATCCCTGGAGGTTTGTCCGAGCTCGTTGGGGATGGCGGCTCTCTGCCTGAGTGGCTCGTTCGCCGTTAGAGGGCGCAGCGGTTGGCCTCCCATTGCCGTGCGAGTTGCGGGGGTTGCGCCCCTCAAGTCTATCCTCCCGGTCATTGCGGGGGGGATGGCTTTCCGCTTCGTTCTGATCGTTTCCACTTGGGGCCGCCGGGGCTGCGGTGTGATCGAGCTAGTTGGCTCGCCTCCTGCGAGCAGCCTCGCGATGCCTCTCTCTCCTGGAGGTGGAGGCCTGGGATGCTAGGAGGGGCAGCCCCCGGCCAGGGAGTCCCCGTGTTCTCGCACAGGGCGCGGAGAACTAGCTTGACATCGCCCATGTCCGCGGCCAGGCGGTGGACATCAGGCTCTGGACGGTCGTTCGCCTGGTTCCCGGCAGAGGGAGCTTCACTTTGGGCGACGACCTCTATCGCCGGAGCACTAGCTTGTGCTCGAGTTTTTACCATCTTTTAATGTTCAGGAGTAAGGTGGGAAAGAGACACTGGCTTCTCGTCAGTTTCCCACAGACGGTGCCAATGTTGCATCCCGGGTTTAGCGGTTACCGTATGGATTAGGAAGCCTTCGGATTCTTTAGCACGCGGCAGCGTCGATCGAAGGGTCCGGTCTCTGTCTCTATGAACCTGGACCTGCACAACACAAACAACGAACAAGAGGTCAGGGGTTCGGCAGGATTTCTCCCACGGAGGCCACTCCGACGCTCAAGTCAGCAAATTCCCACAACGAACGGAAATGCGCACGCTATGAGCGGTGCGTGATTGGATGCTGTGAAAGCATAAGAGATGCTCGTGTTATGGTATGAAGAATGCAGTGAGCAGGTAGTGGAAGGCCTGGCTTCCTTGTTGCACTACAGAGGGTGGCTGGTTAGCTCGTAGTCTGAGTAGACGTGGGGAGAGTAATTGTGAGCTAGCTCGTGCCAGACGGAAGTGAGTCAATCCTCAATTCCAGCTCGTTACTTTTCTGTGATCCAGTCGAGTAGTAGGAAGCTCAGAGTTTCTCGAGTTCGACTTGAGATTGGAATCGGTATTAAGAAAGAAGAAGAGGAAGAAGATGAAGATCCTTTCCTCTGTGGGATGCGAGGGCTCTTATAGGCTTCTCCCCGTTGGGCTCTGAGTGCCAGAACGCCCATTGTGCAAGCTTCTACGCCGCTGGTCACTGTTGTGGACCGCCGGTCATGTCGGTTGTCCTCTTGCCGTGGCTGGCACGCTTCTAAGTGCTGCCGGCCACGCTCGATTTTCCTCTGAGCGGGGATTGGTTGGTTGCCTGCAGGCGGTTGTGGGAGCCGTTGGCGCTGCACCAGCCACACCTCTATTGGCTAGCCTTTCCGCCTTTTCGCCGGTTTCCCGGCGACGCATTAAATGCGTTGCAGAGTTCCGTTGCCTTCTGCCAGCATGGGCTCCGCACGCGTCTTCCGACTACTGGGCTTGGCTGACCATTCCACGTGGGCTTTTGGACCTTTCGCGGGCCACGGAATCCTTCATGGGCTTAGAAATTCCTCATGGGCCCGGACATGGGACCCAACAGCTAGGATGGAAAGAAAATAAAACTTCATATTATTATTAACCGTTATCACGTACATGATTTAGGCATAATGGCTGCTTCTTTTCATTTTTGAACGGAAGGGTTCATTCATGTTCGTTCCTACTTGTTCTGACTAAACATAGGAGTATTTCCTTTCCTTCCATTCTTTCCATTTCTTTCCAAATCATTCAATACAAACTAGGTGGAATTGAAAATATTACGGTCAGGCCTGCAGCTGAGACTGCAGTTTTCATGGACTGCTGAACCTGAATAGGAAAACATACCAGTAAAGCACAAGCTCGTTATCAGAAGAACATTCAATTTCATCATATTTCTCGAGCATTAGGCTATATATTTTGTATTGCAAGTTCAGCACAAGTACATACCTCATTCAATCCATTAGAACTTGAAGAAGAAGGGGGCTCCAGGAACAAGACAGGAGGAAGAGACCCAGTCTGACAAACCACAATGACAGACCGGTGAGACCATGTGAGCAACAAAAAGACAAAGGAAATAAGATAGAATATGCACACTATGAAAACTACTGCATCCTGATGATTTCCAGCAGATCTATAAGGATGCAAATGGAATCACCTTCAGTCATTTAAAATTTAAAAAAATAAAAATGAAAAGAAAAGAATGACATGCAGTACATCGTCACAAACTCCTGCTTCCTTGTTCTTTAGCTAAACCCACAAGATTAAATCATGGACATTAGAGTCAGGCTAGGCATCTAGTTACTATTTTGTCAACTGCAGCAAAATGCACACCTGCTGCAAGCATCCTACTTGTTTGCTCACTGTCTTCAATATCTCTTCACCCAAAACCCACCCATTCTTAACCAAGGCAAACATTCTTTCACCTTGAAACCTTCCTAATGAATCATTACATGGGCGGCGCTGCATTTGATACCCGCTATTGATCATTCCCTCCTATCCATAGACATGTAGCGACACAGCTTAAGTGCTGAATCTTTAAAAGGTGCTGAAATTAAGCCTCAAATTTTAAGAGGAAGAAAAATTTCATAACTCAAATTTCTGCTTAAATAAACATGTAAAACCCAGGTTTGGTAAAACTACCATTAACTTTTTATGTTGGCCCGTCTTTCAGCCCCTTTTCTTCGCTACGAAAAATTGCCAGCATGCCCACTCCTTTAATGAGCGCTGAAATTTCCACATCAAAGCTTGCACCATTGGTTGGTTAAAACTTACCTAAGCAGCACCGACACACCTTAGGAGCTAAAGTATCAGTGTCCAATACATGTTGGACATGCACTAACAAGCTATAATTTTTTTTTTTTAATTTTTATTTGACTTTGACACATTCCAAAATATTTTAGACATATTAGATAATTTTATAATTTTGAAAAAATTGAGTTCTGTAATATAAATTAAATAAAAATTTGAGCCATTTTTTTGCAAATAATAGAGCACAACTCATTTATATTGACTCACAGTTAACTTTTATGGTGCTTCTTGTGATCTTTTTGGGGGATGAGAAAATAAAAAATATGTATTTTTATTGCTGATCTAATAAAAAAATTGTGTTGCTCATCAATTATGTTATCATATCTATATAAAAATACAAATTTCAGTTATTGGATCCCCAGCATATTATATCCTTAATTTTAGAAAAATAACGTGTTGTTGTGTCAGTATTGTGTCATGTCCGTATCCATTGTTGTTTTCCATGCTTGTTAGAAACTCCTATTAAAGAAAAACTTTAGGGTATCGATTGAATTCGACACCTTCTTTGATTTTTGGTAACTAAACCATCATAGTTTTTTTCTTTTGGTAAGTAATTGAACCATCATGTCACTCCTACTTCCAACAACAGATCATAGCCATGTAAGAAAAATTTTATGAAATTTAAACTTTTTTACGGATTGTTAAAGTTATTATATTATTTCATAATATTATAATGCAAAAACAAATATTATAGACTTACCTAAATCTATAGCTAAAGTTCTTTTTTCAAAAAATTTGAAACCGATTTTTCTTCCTTTACCGTTATCTCTCTTTCATTATGAGAGAATACAAAATTTGTGAGAGAAAAAGTAAATGTCTTTTGTTCTTCACAGTTTTCTAGTGGGCTTTTCTCAAATTCAGGTTCAACACGGAAGTTTTAAAACTTACTCCACAACACACATCTAAAAACCACCCTAGTCATTATCTAGGAAAATTATTCATCCTTATCTTCTACTAATGATGGATAATTTGGTCATTTATAGGATAGAAAAAAGACTGATCCTTTAGTTACGGATATGCTATTTTTTTCCATTAGAGATTGAACTAATTAAAGAAATAAGTTTTCTAATATAATATAACCAAACCATACTAAATCATAACCTAAAATTATTTTGATAAATTACTAATACAAGCCATGTCAAATGCGGTAACAATTCTAACAAGGCATTCTACAAAACTCTGAAATATTCAATGAAAAAGGAATTAAGCAACAAATCTGACAGCATTGAAAACTTATTATATCGATGCCAACAATTATATTTCCCACAGCTAGGCAAAGAAAAAATATTTGCCTAGGGGTACATCATATATTAATAATGCAGTTCTACTCCTAAACCTCAAATTCAACCACATTTAAGATGAAAGAGAACAGTAGAGCACAACATTGTCCATTTAACCAGAAAGCAATTATGAATAATAAAATAAGCATGGGCACAATTATTTAACCTTGAGGAGGGTGTCAAGTGTGGGTGTTCTAGAGCTGGCCGTAAAGCACTTGAAGGAGAAGCCTACATAAACCAGACAAATAGTTCAAAGGATGAACCAGATTAAAAAAAGATCACAATGGCAAAACGCAAAGGTAATGCATGAGCCAAAAGGCCTAGCCAAATACAGCTTCCATGATAAGCTAAGCAAAAGGAGAGAATGGATGGACGACTTGACAGATCATGTAATGCAATTTTCAGAAATAGTTATTTAGTATATTAACTGAAAAGAAGTAATGGAATGACATACAATAAAATCACAAATGAAACAAGCAGAGAAAATTTAATTCATGCCTGAAGAAGATCTGTGGATTTGCTTCTTCTCGAGTTATGAGCAAAACCAACCAATCTCCTAAATTTTGAGTGTAAAACATCCTGAGAAGAAACTATTAACCATGAACATCATAATAAAAGAGTCCTTAAATATTAAAACTTAAAAAAATGGAAAAACGGATATGCCATCAATCAGGTCAATACCTCATTCTCTTCAATTCTATGCACTTGAGTCTCCTGGCGTACAGGTAAAAAAGAACTTCAGCGTGGAAACCATTTAAAAAGAAAATGTGAATCCCATATCAGTAGAAACATTCAGTTACCAGTGTCTGAACAACATGACGGACAGACTCAATATTCGCATGAAAGAACCCAACATCGTCATGTAGTTGGGTAACCTAAACGACATATATATCTCCATAAATCAATTAGAAACCTCAGATAATAGTATGATGTAAGCTACATGTCAATAACTAATATAAAGAAATGAATACATAGATATAGCATACAGATATAGATTAATGCACACAATAAATAAAAGTGTTATAACGATAGATAGATAATAATACTAAATACCGTCCCGACCTCTTGTCCAATAGCATCCTTCTGTTCAGCAATATAATCTAACCCACCCTCCACATGATCCAATTTCGAAGATAGATTACGTTTGGTGGCCTGGAACAGAAGCAAATCTCTGACTGAGATGATAACACAAATACATGTACTTGCATTAGATGGCTCAACAATTTACACAATATATTACATGCAAATGAATTCATTGATGTTAAAGATAAACTTCAAATAAGGGAAGAGTTACTTTTCTAGAAAAAGGGAAGAGTTGGAAAGCATCATTGTTAAGGGAATGGGTAATGGCAGATTAGTCTTCCATAAATTTATGGATTAGTTATGTTTAGTGGGAAACAATTAAATTTGATTTTGTTTGAGTTACCGTTTATTTTACAATGACCCAAGCCCATTGCTCCACTCCTATAATTTTGGTGTTCCCTGATTGGAAATAAAAGGGAACACCTCTCTAATTACAACCAGTAGCTCAAAAATTATCTCTTGAGTAACCTGCCCCAATCACCTGCACTATCTGCCACCCAAATTACATCTTGAAATCTTTATGCAGAACCCCAAAAGATTATACTACAAAGTGTTCTCATGCGACCAAGTCATTGTCTCTATCTCACTAGAGTGGCCAGGGGAAGGCACAGAGAGAGAAATTTTTTATTTTGAGGCACAAGTTAGGAAAGTGTGATATTGTTATCATGTGTCAAAGAAAATCATGTACTCAAATAGAACCAATCCAACATGCATAATAGAGTTATGACCTCCGCTGATGTGCTAATACACAATGAAGAAAAAAAACAAAAAACAAAAAACAAAGCCTATAATCCTCATATGTATGGTTAACCACGTAATACATCTCCCTCCACTTTGGGATTGATGCAGCATCCTCCAAAAGAAACCTGCTTGTATACTTCAAAATTTTATTTTTCTTTCTCGAATAAAATGCACTTTCTCATAATTTTGGAAGATGCAGCAAAAGCGAACAAATAAAGTCTGCTCATTCTAACGTCTAAATGGCAATTAATATCTTGAGCAGAGGAAAATAAGTAGGTTTTTCCATCCATTTAACATCCTATATTTCAATATATTTTCATACAGAAAAGGACTGCTGATGTCCTTTTAATGATGCCAGTATGTTACGGATCTCAGATACTAAACAAAGAATTTTCTGGTAAAAAGCAAGTTAAAATATTTTACTACCAAGGTAAGGGAAGCACCAGAAATGAAGTAATTTCACAAAATTGAAAAAAATGACATCAAAGAACTAAGACAACAGAAAACAAATTGGCAAATCATATATGAGACAGACACATTCATATAGCAATCACTGCAATCCTATGCCCCCTCCAGGAAGCATAAAATTGCAGACAGCATCAAGTTTGAGTAAATTTTCTACCGAGAAAAATAATTTACTACCAAGGCGATGGAAGCACCAGGAATGAAGTAAATTTCACTAAATTGAAAAAAATAAAATGAAAGAACTAAGACTTTTTTTTTTTGGTAAGTAATGAAAGAACTAAGACAACAGACAACAAATTGGCAAATCATATACTAGATAGACACATCCACATAGCAAACACTGAAATCCTATGCCCCTTCCAGGAAGCATAAAATTGCAGATGGCATCAAGCCTAAGCCTTTGAAATTGTGCTTCAGGAAACAAAAACGCAATCAGAGAAATGGGGTAAGAACTTGCCGAGATCGATGAATAAACTTGCTCGAGCTGTCTAGCAATAGCAACGGAGGCATCTGATAAGCTACGCTTAGTTGCTAAAGACAGGTCAGGAAGTTTCCATCCCTAAGAGTAGAGAAGCAAAAGCAGAATCCATTATCAGCCACTTTGACAGACAAGAACAATCAGCATTGTTCTAAATATCGGCATTAATGGGAAAAACAAAAAATAAATAGAACAGTGGAGCTAACACTACATGTGAACCTATTCACAGAATTGACGACTCAGAGAATAGCTTAATTGGTAGCATTCTCATAACCAATAAGCAAGAATGCATTTTGAATTATATTTTTGGTACAAACACTTCTTCATTTATGAACAGCAAATATAAAGAGAAATTGAAAGAAGCTGCAGGGACAATGAAAGAGTAGAGAACTGGATATACGCTCATATGATGGGGTACAAATTAAATACTCCCTCAAAGATATTGGCATGGTCTTAATAATAAACCTGAACTGCTTTACAGACAATGAATTCAAGAGAGATCAGAAGCCAAAAGGCACAATGCTTTTAGTAACTCAGCAATTTTAGAGTCCTTGCTCACAATAAAATGGGAAAACGATATTTGTGACATTAACACTTCTGCAGAACTTTCACGTGCATAAATATTGGAATTCATACATAGAACAACCACTAGTTTGTAGGACTACAAATCTAACCAAATTTGAAATTTCAGCACATAATAAAAAAAGCGAGATTTTATAAGCAAACTGCACAAAGTAAATTCACTAGTCCAAAATTTTTCAAATTTCACCCACAATTGTCCTGAACATCATCTTGAGTACAAGTTTCCTAGAGTACTTTCTGTGTACTATATTATCATTTTTCTGAATAACAGCGTAACTATGCCTTCTGCCCACATTTGTACTGGATAGGAAGTTGGATTGGAACTATGTAGTCACGATTTCTGTATTATTTTGATCATCTACTAATTATTATATATACACATGCAACTTTATGATATTTATTGCATGGTGCTACAAGATCGTAGTTTATTTGTTCGTACTTTTGACATGGGTCTAAAACAAGTGCTTCTTATTTCTTATGCATAACACATTTATTGTCATAGTAATTTTATTCAAATCAATGACAAATATCCATGGATAAGTAAGTATATAATTGTCTGTACAAAGGAAAAGAAAATAAAGGATATAAAGCTCCATGATTAAGAATTACACGATCTTCGATTACAAAATCAAAAGTAGTAAAAATTAATTTTATGTATAGTACCTGTGGCAACTAAAGATACACGCAGCAGAACTTTAGATGGCCCAGGCTTCTAAGAAATGGAGTGAGATCCCAAAATCAAATGGCTCAAAGCGTTGACCGAAATACAAAATATAGACCAGCTCTTAAGCTTGAAATCTAAACCGGCCACCTTAAGCCTCAATTAAGTTCGGCCTTTCCTTAGTACAAAATAAGTTCGGCTCCACCCTTGTTAAATCAAGACTGGCCATGTGAAATGACTGGCCAGTTTTGGAAGTAAGAGTCGACCGACAGCATTTGCAATAAATAGTTTTATAAGGAGCAGTTGGCCGGAATAAATTAATACAACTAAAGACAAAAGTAAACTTTAGGATTTCGTTAGAATTCAACTAAGGCGGTGACCAAATGAAGTAGGTAAACTAATCTAGTTACTCCCACCTACCATTTGGAAAGAAGTACAGGAGTAAGTGACTTACTCCACTTACTCCATCTAACCCCTCCTCTATATAAACCCGGCGTTGGTTGAAGCAAAATGCAAATGCTAGCAGTAAGGAAGAAGTGGAGGAGAGAAAAACTTCAGACGGTAATATTAGGCGACCAACTGTCAGGCAAGTTACTTCAGACGCTATTTTTTAAGTTCTGTTTTTAAATACTGCAAAGTGTACACTCCATGTTTTAAGTTCAGATTTAAGAATGTTTGTAAGTGTACTCATCTTCCTTTTTAAAGTTCATGATTTACCATAAGTACATCTACCTTTTGAAAATCCATGAATTGATGAAGTTATGAATTTTATGCATGATATATTCTGTGCATGATCGAGAGAATCACCTCCGTCCTCGGCCTTTCTGCATTGCAAAATGAACTCGGCATTATTTGTAATTAGACTCGGCCTTTCTGCATTGTAAATCGAACCCGATTTTACGTGAAGCATGAAACCAACATTTGCTTATAAATGTACTCGGCCTTTCTGCATTGCATTGTGAACTCGGCATTTACTTGTAATTGGACTCAGCCTTTCTACATTGAAAAATGGAACTCGGCATTTTAGGTAAGCATGATCGAAATCGAAATCGAAATCGGTCCTGTGCATTGAAGTTGAAATCGATTTTGTGCATCAAAATCGGAATCAGCCCTTTTCATTGAAATCGAAATCGGCCTTTGTGATAAAAATCGAAATCGGTATTGCACAGAGAAATCGAAATCAGCCCTGTGCATCGAAGTCGAAATCGGCTTTGTGCATCAAAATCGGAATCGGCCCTTTTCAATGAAATCGAAATCGGCCTTTGCGATAAAAATCGAAATCGGTTTTGTGCACCGAACTCGAAATCGGCCCTGTGCATCGAAGCCGAAATCGGCTTTGTGCATCACAATCGAAATCGGCCCTTGCATTTGAATCGAAATCGGCTGCTTGAAAATGGATTCGCCCCGTTTGCATGAACATTCGAAATTAGCCCTTGCGTCAAAATCGAAGTCAGTTTTGAGCATCGAAACCAAAATCGGCATTTGTAGGTTAAATCGACATCGGCCTGCATTGAAATCGAACTCGGCCCCTGTGTTAAAAATCAAAATTGGGCCTTTCATCAAAAACCGAAATCAGCTTGAGAATCGGAACAAAAATCAGCCTTTGCAGATTCAATCGAAATCGGCCTGCATTGAAGTCAAACTCGGCCCTGGCGTTAGAAATTGAAATCGGTTTGTCAAAACTGAAGTCGGTCTCTGTAGATTTAATCGAAATCGGCCCTGAAATCAAGTTCGGTTTTGTTTGCAATCAAGTCCGGTTGCTTAAACAAGAAAAAAATCGAGTTCGGATTCTCGAAGAATCAAGTTCGGCCTTTTAAAATCAAGACCGGCTTGTATCCAGTCCGCCCCTTTCACACGTAAAATCCACTCCAGAAAAGAAGTCCGTCCGGCTTGTGCATATTAAAATCCAGTCCGCCCCTTTCACACGTAAAATCAACTCAAGAAAAGAAGTCCGTCCGGCTTTGTGCATATTAAATCCAGTCCGGCCCTTGCTGTTACAATCAAGTCCGGCCCTTGTCTGTCAAACAAATCAAGTTCGGCCTTTTCATATTGAAATCGAGTCCGATTCACCTTTTTTGCAAGAATAAATCAAGTCCGGCCATGTTCATGCACTGTTTATGTTAAAAGTAAGTCCGACTTTGTGCATATTAAAATCAGGTCCGGCCCTTAAAGCACGAAAACACAACAACTCCGACCTTCCCATGAGGCACAACAACTCCGGCATTTTTGAGAAAAAGAACTCCGGCTTTTTGAACTCTGGTTTTTTAAGAAAAAGAACTCCGACTTTTTGAGAAAAAGAACTCCGGCTGTTTGAACTCCGGCTTTTTGAGAAAAAAACTCCGGCTTCCTGAAATCCGGCATTTTGAGAAAAAGAACTCCGACTTTTTGAGAAAAAAGAACTCCGACTTCCTGAACTCCGGCATTTTGAGAAAAAGAACTCCGGCTTTTTGAACTCCGGCTTTTTGAGAAGAAGAACTCTGGCTTTCTGAACTCCGGCATTTTGAGAAAAAGAAATCCGGCTTTTTGAACTCCGACTTTTTGAGAAAAAGAGAACTCCGGCATTTGAGCTCCGGCTTTTGTATGAAGAAAATGAAGTCCGGCCTCCCTTCTCATAAGATCCAAACAAAGATAAACTCTGAACCGGCTTTATAATAAGACGAATAAGTTCTGACATTAGTTTCGGGAGATAAGGTTCTCCGGCATGCCTTAGAACTTTATGGTAATAATCGAGGATAACTCTGTCCATGGAGTTAATCATGGTCCGCCCTGTCCTCAGTGCGTTACGGTCAGGAGGAAAGCGAACTCTGTCGATGGAGCTATTTGTGGTCCGCCCTGTCCTCGGGGTGTTACGGTCAGGAGGAAAGCATAAGTTTCTGGCATACCTTCGGGTGGCACACTGATCCCACGAGACGGGATATTTCTGTTCAGCTATCGCCTTTGGATTGTGTGGACTAAACACAATCTATCCTCGATTAATACCCCCTCCGCAATCAGAAGAATAACAGAAGACCTTGATAACGAAACCGACACCGTTTTATGCTCTAACATTCTGTTCGACCTTCATCCGGCTAAGTATTGATTATAGTATTGCATATGGTTCTGTTCTAATTTTTCCTGCATCGATTACATTAGTTTTCTGATCCGCTATTGTTTATTAATATTTATACATTCGCCTGACAGTACAAATGTTTTATGGAAATCTGCATGTAGCTTGTTGAGCTCCGGCTCACTATTTTCTATTCCCCCCTACAGATGAAACTTTAGAGCCTGTGCTTGACGAGTTGGAGTGATTAGAACTTATTTGAAGGATTGTTAAAGATCTCGAAAGCTTATTTTGGGGGATATTATTGTAATGACTTGATTATGGTTCATGGACTTCTATGGTTAGACATTTTGACTATGTACTCGGAAATGAATATTTTGGAATAAATATGAATGCTTCCGCAAGTATTAGAATTACTTCTACTATACTTATTATGGTTAAAAGTATATGGGTCTTAGATGGCATCTATCATCCTGTGTTGTAAAAAAAAAAAAAAAAACAGTTCCGTCACAAATGGTGTTTCAAAATATAATATAGATAGGTAGGTGTGACCTTATATGACTCAAAAATGCAAAAGATGAATTTGGTTGGAAACAAAGGCCTTAACGATTTCGATTACAAAATCAAAAGTAGTAAAAATTAAGTTTATGTATAATACCTATGGCAACTAAAGATACACGTAGCAGAACTTTAAATTGACCAGGCTTCTAAGAAATGGTGTTTCAAAATATAATATAGATAGGTAGTTGTGACCTTATATGACTCAAAAATACAAAAGATGAACTTGGTTAGAAACAATAGCCTTAAAGTTAGATAAGCTATTCAAGGAAACCTTTCTGAGTGACAGTAGACTACAGAAAAGCTTTCCCAGTTATCGGCTTACAACAAGCAATATATCCATATGAAAAATTTTCACAAATAACAAGATAATTGGAATTTAAGGAAAATTAGAGAGACCAGACTATTGGCACAAAAACGGAAGGCACAGTGATCAAGCAGACAAAACACTCGGACAACAATATAGAGTAGAGCTCTCGGACGAATAGCCAAAAGTAGAGATAGAAAACAGGAGAAGACATACGAGATTTTAACGTGGAAAACCTTTCTTCAATCAAGGGAAAAACCACCAAAGAATACGCTATAAAAAGGATTATTTATAAGTATGTTAACTACACAAGCTCAAATAAAAAGAAAACAATCTCAAGTGTATATCTCACAATCTCTCTCTAAAAGTGTTTCTCATTCTATCTTTACAAATAAGGCTTACCCACAATTCTCTCAAGGCTCACTCCAAGTCTGCTCTCAAAGACAAGGCACAAGCACTCCAAGACTCACACTGCAGCACTTGATGCTTAACAAGTAAGGGCACACAAGCCTTTATATACACAAAGAGCCCAGTGGTCACCCGGCCACCCTACTAGCCCTAGGATGACAGGACCACGTCCCCTAGGCCTGCCATGACAGGCGCACGTCCGGCATGCCAGAATGGCAGGGCTGACACCCTTAGAAGTTTCAGCCGCCACCAACCAGAGTGGGCCAACTGCCCACCTACAAAACGCGGCTACAATAGGCCTACAGGGAGAGAGTCAACGCCTACACTTTCAGGGTCCTCGTCCATGTCCTCAGCAACCTTTCGGACATGACACATCTGATGAGTTTTCGTCCGTTATAACAGGCTTCTCGGACCACTTAAAAAAGTCCGTGACCTTTTCCACCTCGTGAGGCCGCGGACATAAGTGCCACGAGGGAGTGACCCCAACACAGACAACAGTACTATACTAGTACAATGACAACCGGATAGGTGAACTGCACAAGCAATAAAGATGATGACAATTAGAAAGATAGAAAACCATTTACCTTCCACCAAACATAGCCATATCCAATAATTACGAAAATGACAATTATACCATATTGGTGACCACCTGCACATGTTGGAGCTAGAATCTATCATAAAACAGTCTAAGAACAATTAAACTGAAGAAAAAAAAAAAAAAAACTAACCAAATGCAAGCAAAAGTCATGTCATACAAGTAGCTCTGAAGGAAAAAGGAAGATCATGAATCTCAAAGTAATGATCAGCAATAAAGCACGGAAAACCACTTTTTTGGGATTGGTAAACCACAATTGCAAATAGTATAACACTTGTGGATGGAAGATAAACACAAGTTATCAATTTTATCAATATTTTTAAGTTTCAGCATTCATATGATAAATCTTTTCCATAAAAATTTCCAATGGCATGGTTGGAGTTTATATGCAAATCAATTTAACAAGGTTGCCTTTATTAAAGGTGCAAACTCTTTTTGGTGGGAGGAGGTTGAACAGTGGCAGGGAGAAGAGTAGTCTACTCAACAGTAACATTATTTCCATCAAAAGGCAATAATTTAGGACAGGAGTTAATCTAAGTTGGATCCCAAATCCATTTGCAAATTTGAGGCATAAAAAGAAACCCTTCTGTAAATAAAAAGGAATCCTCCCATGGAATGACAAAATTAAGATAGCTACCTGTAGCACTCGAAGTCACAATTGTTACGGGCCTACTTGAAGCCAAAACCTGCAGCTCTTGCCTCAGACTGTTCACCTGTGAAAATAAAAATGGTATCTGACTACTTGAAGTAACCTTTACTGGTGCAAATCTAGTCAGATGTTATCTGAATTTTTAAGATCTGTAAGATCCACTGAAAATATTTAAAAAATATATATATATGAGCCAAAAGTTCTAGGAAATCACAAGTAAAAACTGACGAGATAAGTATTAAGCAATATAGAGATGTTCAGATGACAACAACATTTCATGAGATAGAATAAATTTGAGGAAGTGAAAGCAAAATCTTTATTCTTATAAGTCCGGAAAAATAAGTCAAAAGGACCAAAAGTCTTACAAAAAGTGCAACTGAACAAGGATCTTAAACAGCTTTCAGTAGTTGACTATAAGATTGTAATGTTTATCATATTTCTACTTTTGGTGGTTTGACCTGATAAAATAATCTTAAAACTTAAGAGGCTGTTAAGAAGTGCTTAAATATTAGAAGGGGCCAAAATGCCTACTTTAACATCAATAAAGCTGTAAAAATGTCTACTTTAACATCAATTAAGCTGTAAATCCTCCACTAGGCAGCAATTATTTGAATTTGCTTCCATCATCCCGTTCAAATTAGTTCGACATCCTCAAAGGATACAAGCAACATCTTATTTTTCTTTATCATACGTCACTTTACTATAACTTTTCTCAGACCTACCTATCCTTTTCTTCTTGCCTCTATCTCAAATATTTCTCATTTAGCATGTCATTTCACATACATTTTTAAGTGTTCAGAACATATTATGTTTCTTCTAATTGGCTTTGAATATGTTCATATCTCTTAGATTAATCCCATCCATCCACCTTAATATTCTCATCTTTAAAATACTTACTTTTTATATATTTCATTTTTTTTAATTACTCATTATTCTAATAGATAAAGCAAGACGGTTCAATGTCTATGTTATAAAATTTTCCTTTTAATTTAATAAGGCATTTCTAGTCAGAAATTTCTCCATTTTAACAGACCTACAATAATTCTATACATTACACTATATCAATTTTCCATTTTTTTTTAATCACGGGTTGAAGATTAGAAGAACTATTATTTTTAGGAATCCCATAATCATTAACTTTTAAATATTTATTAGTCAATCTAGAATTACTAAAATTACATTTCATGTATTCTGTTTCATCCCTATTTATCTTTAACACTTATGGTTGAAATGCCAATTCCCATAGTAGAACGGAGGGGTCAACAGTTTGTGGCATGAGGTGCAGTAGGAAGGGTAAGGATAGGGTCAATGGGATGAGATTGGTGATGATGATGCTAGTCACAGTGGTGGCAGGTGATATCATATAATTGACAAAGATATTGAATCCACTTAAACCTATAAATCAGCCCAAACCAAACATACCCTTTCTACAGTACGAGCCTGTTTCAGTCAATTATCAAATTTTCCATGCACACAAATTGCTCAAGAAGGAAATACAATAATAGCTTCAAAGTCAAACTTTCAAGCCCATCAACCATGCAACATGTAAAGTTGAATTCCGCAAAATGGTATAAATTCATAAGATTGGAAGAGGCCAATACATTCCTCTAAATAAAAGAAGCGACCCACTTGACATATGTATCAACACTTTAGTTTTCAATCAAATTGGAATAGATCCAGGGAGCTTAACATTACCCTAAAAGTTTCTTCACCACACCAGGACAAGGGTCTAGAGATTCAAGTGATTTAATAATTATCATAAAGAGTTCACATTTTTAGGGGGTGGGGTGTAACATTGACTGGAAAAAAGGTAAAAGTGGGGCAGGAAAATTTAGGGACACTTGCTTTACTACCCCTCCCCTCGTACTCATGGTTGTCAAAGGCATGCCTGAGGTGCACCTAGCTGTGCACCTAGTCCACACCAGGCGAGGCACAACCCATGAGACACACCCTTGGGCACAAGGCACACACTTGTTACACCTAGGCATGCACCCAAATTTTATTTAAAAAAATAAAACCATATTGCGTCAGGCATGGGCTCAAATTTTATTAAAAAAATTAAAACTAACCTTAAATTTAAAGGATAACCTCTATCTCCTGCTTCATCACTTTTTCTTGTTCACATTGGGTAGCAGATAGCTCTTTCTCTCTCTCTCTTGCACGTGCTACTCTCTCTCTCTCTATTGCGCGTGCACTGCTCTCTTTCTCTCTCCTAATCTCACTGCTCTCTCTCTCTCTCTCATGCACCTACTCTCTCTCGGCTCTTTTTTTCTCTCTCTCTTATGGCTCTTTTCCTCTCTCTTTCTCACTCTCAGCTCTTTTTTTCTGTCTCTCTCTCTCCTCTTTTCATATTTTTAATAATTATTTTTTTATCTTACATTTTTTATTGTTCTTTTTTTCAATTTTATTACACTTGAGATTATAATATTGATTTCAACTTTCTATTATAGACAGAATTGATGAAATCCAAAAAATAGCCACTCGAATAGAAAATATCCTACATGAAAGTATGCACATTAAGTAGAGCCTAATAATATAAATAGTTTTGTTCGTAATTTTTGTAATAAAATTACCAATAGTGGAGTTCAAATAATAAAACAATATATTATTGGTGGATTTAGAAATACAGCAAAATATATTAAATATTCAAAGCACGTCAATGAGGAGATTAGAGAGTATATAGAAAAAAAAGCTGAAGAGAAAGCTAGAAATAAATTGCTACTTGATTTTAATGAGATTAATTATTATGGTGAAGGTAAAGAAGATGAATTTGATGAAATTAATTTTGTTATTAAAAGAGGTTTAAATAGTAAAAGTAATATCAAAACTATTCAATTTCTAATCCAGCAAAAGGAGTCGAAACAAAAGAGTCCTATAAATGTCTATTTTACATATAATATAGAAAAAGTAATCCAAAAAAAAAAAAAGAAAAAATTCAATCAAACAACTATCAATGAAGCATGTAATAAAGAATTAAGTAAGAAAACTTATAGAGATATAGCTAGGTGGATGTATGATGTCAGGATCTCATCTAATGCATGAATTATGATAGTTTTGCGATGATTATTGAATTCATAGTATAATGTGGTCCTAGTTTGAAACCACCTAGTTATGATCAGATGAGAGTTCCTTTACTTAGAAAGGATGTCAATCAAGCTAAGAATATGATAAAAGCCCATAAGGAGAAATGGGCAAAATATGGATGTTCAATTCAGTCAAATGGCTGGCATGATTTAGTGGTAGAAAAAGATATAATAAGCTTTTTGTTAAATTCTACAAGGGAGTCAATGTTCATCAAATTCATTGATACTTCTCATATTATGAAAAGTGGAGAACTATTATTTAAAATGCTTGATGATATTGTGAAGGAAATTGGAAAAACAAATATGGTTAAGTAGTAACAGATAATACTTCAAATTATACAACAACGGGTAAGTGTTTTCAAAAAAATTATTATATAGTAATATAATATGCATATAGTAGTATTATATACTAACATAAAATTTTTATTTTTAATAGAAAAATTATTGGAAGCAAAGAGGCTGCATTTATATTAGACACCATACATTGCTTATTGTATTGATTTGATGTTGGAAGATATTGGTAAGATGCCTAGAATCCAATCAATATTAAAAAAGATAGTGTTCTTTAACGGTTTTATCTCTAATCATATTAACATGGCAACAAGGTCAGCTATTGCAAGATTCGCAATTGTTTTAATCACTTTTCAATTAATACATTTGTAACAAAATAATTTAAAAAAAAACATTCACTTCAGAAGAATAAACAACTAGCAAATGGACAAAATAGCGAGCAGGAAAGAGGGTAGGCAACATTGTCTTGACACTTTCCTTTTAGAAAAATAGTATCGACACGTTGAGATTCACTGACCCTCTTGTAAATGTTCTTCAATTGACTGATGGTAAGAAAAAAACTTGTTATAGGATACATATACGAAGCAATGGATATAGCTAAAGAAGCAATTGCTAAATCCTTTGATGAGAGAGTGTAAAAATATGTAGAAGCCTTTGAAATGATTAATAAAAGATGATACTGTCAACTATATCATCCTTTGTATGCAGCTGGCTATATTTTGAACCAGAATTTTTTTATTCAAGTCTAAACATTGAGCAAGATGAAGAGATTATGATAGATTTATACAAATGTGTACAACAGCTTGTTCCAAGTGTAAAAATACAAGATAAAATCACTCAAAAGTTAACAATTTACAAAAAAGTTTAAGATCTCTTTGGGATGAATATGGCTATAAGACAATGTAGATAAAAGCACCAGGTAAATTAGTTATTTTTATATAATTCATTCATTTTAATTGTCTTTTTCCTCAAAATTAAAAACATTTATTAATTTTTTAATGAACAGCTGAATGGTAAAATTTATATGGATCTTCAAGCCCAAACTAGTAAAAATTTGCCATGAGTATTTTTAATCTCACATGCAGTAATACTGGTTGTGAGAGAAATTGGAGTATATTCCAACAAATAATTACTAATTGATTACTTGAAATGGACATCCGATCGAAGTAATTAACTATAAAATAATTCATATATTTTCTTATTGATTTACTTCTTACAATTTCATAGCAAAAGGAGAAATAGATTGACACAACAACGTTTAAATGATTTAGTATCTGTAAAATACAATCGAATATTGAGGAGATAATATAATAGGCATGATATCATTAACCCTTTTTTTTTAGGTAATATTGATGAAGGTAATGAATGACTAATTGGAAGAATAAATAGAAATTTGATGAAGACAATGAATTTGTAATTGAAGATGATTCTTTGCCATGGGATTTTGTTGCTATTGCTGTTGGGATAAATGATTTTATACATCGCACTAAATCAAGAATTAGTACGAAGGTCATACTAAGAGGAAAAGTTCCATCATCTTCAACAAATGTCTCCAGAAGTACTCTATTGGAGCCTCTAGATAAAAAAGAAGCAGACTTAAAGGAAACAGATGAAAAGGAAGAAGATATTGGATGCCGTGAGTCTACTGAAGAGGAAAAAGATGAACTTCTGTCTGACAATGATGACCAGCATTAGTTTGATGTCAAAAGTTATGATTAGCTTGTGAGTATTACATCAAATTTATTAATTAATTATACTTTTGTCTGCTTATAGTGATATATATTTATTAATAACTAAATATTTATATTACTAAGCTTTGTTAAACTAGGAGCCCATGATTATTATATAGCACATGTTTAAGTGCTTAACTAATTATTTTATCATTAATTTGAGCAATCAAAATTATATCACAAAAGAATCCTATGTTTATATTTTACAGATATGTACCTCAATTTTATTAGACTTGCGCCTACATCCTGCGCCTTGTGCCTAGGCACTAAGGGCCCTTTGCTTCTTGATGCGCCTTCGCCTTTAACAACATTGCCTACACTAACAAAGCCACCACCATATACCACGACAATGATGATAACACCACATATCCAGGATACCACACTAGGACAGCCAGCTACAACCATCCTATATATGCCACGACTGCCAGACCACAACCACATACCGTCAGATACAACTCAACACATCTTGCTACAACCATTGACTATATATCATCACCACTACAAGACAACATATGCCCCAGAATACCATACTGCAACAGATCACTGCCACCATCCACCACCACCGACTTCGACCACCTCTCATACACATGCATCAAAGATACAACTACTCAATAAAATTTCTACAGTCACGTTTAAGACGTGTTCTTTGCCCTTGTTATATCAGCCAATCAGATCCTCGTTAATGGATGAATTTCTGCATTTGGCCCTGATGGGTCCTGGCACCCAAGGCCCAGAAAGGAAGGCCCAAAGCCACGCCCACGGACCAAGAAGATTACAAGGACAATCTCTAAGGGGCCCAAAAGCCCAACTTAGCCCAAGAAGTTAAGTTGGCCTTAGAAGCTCGACGACCTGTGCTAGCATCCCAGAAGCCTAAATGGCGACAATTGTCCGAGAGATCAATTTGACCCAAGAGGCACGAGGACGCTATGAGGGGCTGATGTCATCAATAGCGAAACGTCTGAGAACTTAACTCAATGAGCCCGAGGATCAGGCGAAGACCCAGAGGGCTTTCTGAGGACGAGAACAAGGGAAAAGAGGATCCAAGATGGCCGAGCATGCCAGCTCAAATGATTCACTGTTTCCAAGGAGCACGCATTCTCTGTAACACGCCACCTCCGCAGGAAATCATGATGCTCAGAGCACGCACCGTCATGATGGGTTTAACGGCTCCTGACATGCCGGATACACAGAGTTAGTGGCAGGTGTCCCTGACATGCCGCATTAGAAGAGTTGGTGGCAGGCGTCCTGACACACGCCAACGCCACATGTCCCCATGCTAATGGCACAATTTTCCTCTATAAATACCCCACTCAAGCAACGAGAAAAGGATTCCAACATTTTGTCATTTGCACACATGCTGTAAACAGCTCCCAAAGGAAAGAAGAGAAGAAAAGAGAAGAGAAAACAAAAATCTCTTGCCTTTTAATTCTCTGTGGCAACAAATAGTGTCACAGGGCCCAGTTGTACTATATTTTCACAATAGTGGAATCTTTCGGACCTAGCGTCCATGCCGTGGTTTTTCCTCCCTTTTATTGAAAAAGGAGTTTTCCACGTAAAGCCCTCGTATCTTGTGCCATCGTCCCTTTTTCCTTCCAGAAACGTTGCTATCATCAAACCTACGATTTCTCTTGTGTTGCACGATTCCGTCCGTTCGAAAGCTAAAAAGAGGACTCGGACTCCGGTTGTACGGCAGCCGGAATACGCGAATGCAACATTGGCGCTATCTGTGGGAAGCGACAAAAATTTGCTTTTCATATCTTCACAAAGACGTACACAAACACTGCAACGACTTCAACTCTAAGGTCTAGAATGGTGAACACGAGGGCGCAGGCGAGTGCACCTACCTTGGCCTCACACCACAACAGTCCCAACCCTTGCGTTGGGATAGAAAACCACCCTGATCCAGCGGTCAGGGCCTTGGCGGCCAGAATAGAAGGCATGTCTAAAGCCTTCGAAACGCTCTGCTCTATGATCGACGAGCGGATGAGAGGAGCCCCTTCCAAGGCCTCCTAGGCTGGAACATCCCAAGGCAGGGACAGGGAGAGAGATTGCCGTGAGAAGCCACCAAGCCGGCATGAGAACCCGAGGACCCAAGTCACCTCCAGCAGCAGAGCCTCACGTGGGCAGGAGGGCCGTCTGAACCCTCGGGTTCAAGAAGAAAGCCTAGAGAGGTGCAACTCTGGGACCCAGCGGAGTCACCGTGAACACAGCAACCGAGAGGTGGTCTCGTGGGATGCTCCCCCCCATGGAGCCAGGGTAGCCGCCGAGCGCTGTACGGATCGAGAGCCTTACGAGTTGAGGCATTACCTAAATGAGAAGAAGGCGACTGCCCCACTTCGAGGGGAGGAGAGGATAGAAAGAGGATGGAACTGAGTCCTCGGCAAGAGTAGCCGGGGAGGAGCTAATGCGCTCCAGTCCCCATTCTCAACAGAGATCAGAATGAGGACGCTCCCCCTAAAGTTTAAAATGCCAAACCTGGAGGTTTACGATGGCAGTGCTGACCCCATAGACCACCTCAACCACTTCCGGGAACATTTGAGCCTACAAGGTTTGGATGAGACAACTATGTGTCAGTGTTTCACTTTGACTTTAAAGGGGGATGCAAGGATGTGGTTCTACGGGATGCTAGCGGACTACATCTGCACCTTCAGTGACTTGGCAACAGCCTTCCTCTTTCAGTTTGCCTCCAACAAGAGGGTGGAGAAGCAGCCCTGGCACTTCACTCGGATCAAGTAGGGCGCTAAGGAGAGCTTGAGGGGATTCCTGGCCCGATTTGTAGCTGAGGCCAGGCAAATCCCGAGACTGATCGATGAGGTAAAGTTAAACACTTTTCTCTCGGCTCTCGAGGGAGGCACCTTATTTAAGCATCTCATTCATAAGGATCCTCAGACCTTTATAGAGGCCAAGGCTGTGGCCAGGGCATACATCACGGCCAAAGAGGCCAATGACGCCAAGCGCCCAGAGAGGGATGAGCACCCCATCAAAAGGCAGCGGAAGCCAAGAGGAAGGCCAGGGACTATCAGAGTCCTCAGACTGCGAAGAAGCAGCACAAGGTTGAGCAGAATGCCCGCAGAGAGCCGCGGCCTATGCACTTCACGCCATTAACGACACCCGCACCAGCGTCCTGATGCAGATCCGGGAGGAAAAGTTCCTAAAGTGGCCCAAGCCGTTGAAGAACCCGGAGGGTGGGGACCAGACGAAATACTGTGACTATCACCACTCCGGGGGCCATAGCACGGAGGACTGTCGGACTCTACAGAAGGAGATCGAGGAGCTTATCAGGAGGGGACACCTCAGCCGTTTCCTGCAAAGACCCAGACAACCTTTCGGAACAGCAGGCAACGGCGAAGCTGAGCCCCTCCAGGGACAGAGTGGTTGCGGGGGTCGTAAACATGATATCAAGCCGGCCGGCTAGAGGGAACGAGCAGGAGCTCATAGCACCAAAGAGGCCGAGGACGGGACCTGGAGGAGAAGACGAAGTTATCTACTTTAGCAATAGGGACATGGATCATGTAACTTCTCCTCACTCCGATCCCCTGGTTGTAATGGCACTCGTTTCTAACGGAGCAAATGACTACCAGATGAAATAAGTATTTGTTGATAATGGAAGCTCCCAGAATTTACTCTACCTTGATACCTATTTCAAATTAGGACTTAAGAAGAGTCGGATGAGAGCGCCAGATGGGCCACTCTATGGGCTGGACAATGAGCCAGTACCTGTCCAAGGTATCATCCAGTTAGAGGTGACTCTGGGGACGTATCCAAGGATAGCATCCAAGGTCCTCACTTTTCTGGTTGTGGACCTACCCTCGGTCTATAACGCAATACTCGGACGCCCATGCTTGGCTACATTCAATGCAGTAACTTCTATCCCGCACATTAAGATGAAGTTTCCAACCCTGTGGGGTGTAGGGGAAGTCCTCGGGGATCAATCCATAGGACGGATATGTTACTTAGCTCAAATCACGCAAGCAACACTTCTATAACCAATGGAAGACCTCGACCTCAGGGACGAGGCCACAATGCAACATGCGCAACCTGGGGAGCCAACCGTCCAAGTCCCGTTGGATCCGGTGGATCTGAAGAAGTACGTTCATATAGGAAGCTCACTGCTAGAGTCCGTCCGAGACTAGCTGATTAGCTTCCTACGGGAGAACTCGGATGTGTTCGCCTGGTCACCCAGTGATATGTTGGGAATATCGTCCGAGATGATAGTCCACAAGCTGGGCATTGATCCTCGTCACAAGCCCGTGAGGCAAAAGCGTAGGAATTACTCCACTGAGAAGCTGGTGGCCATACGTGAGGAGGTCAAGAAACTCCTGGACACCGCGATGATCCGAGAGGTGCAGTACCGGGGACTGGTTGCCAATGTGGTCATGGTAAAGAAGAACAGTTGGAAATATCGGATGTGCGTGGACTTCACCAACCTCAACAAGGCATGCCCCAAGGACAACTTCCCACTCCCAAGATTGACCAACTTGTAGATTCAACGTCCGGCCATGAGCTCTTAAGCTTTATGGACGCGTATTCAGGTTATAATCAGATCAAGATGAGCCCCAAGGACGAGGAGCACACATCATTCATGACTGACCAAGGGACATACTGCTACAAGGTAATGCCCTTTGGCCTCAAGAACGTAGGCACAACTTATCAGCGGCTCGTAAACAAGATGTTCGAGGACCAGATAGGCGGGAACGTGGAGGTTTACGCTGACGATATGCTCGTCAAGAGTAGGGCGAGCGGCGATCACGTAAAGGATTTGGCCAAGACGTTCCACGTGCTCAGGACCCACGGAATGAAGCTCAATCCAAGCAAGTGCACATTCGGTGTAGCTTCAGGAAAATTCCTGGGTTACATCATGTCACATCGAGGAATCGAGGCAAACCCAGAAAAGATATAGGCGATCCTAGACATGCGGTCTCCGCGGACAGTGAAGGAGGTCCAGAAGCTTACCAGGCGGGTGGCGGCCCTCTCACTTTTTCTGGCAAAATCGGCAGAGAAGCACCTACCGTTCTTCAAAGCCCTGAGGGGAACAAAAACCCGAGACTTTCGGTGGAGTGACGACTGTGAAGACGCATTCCGAGGACTCAAGAGCTACCTCTCGAGCCCACCTCTTTTAGCTTCTCCCCGACTAGGTGAGGAGCTATACCTGTATCTCTCCATGTCCGACACGGCATTAAGCTCAGCTCTAGTACAAGAACAGCACGGGAAGTAGCAGCTCGTGTATTATGTGAGCAAGACTCTCACGGATGTCGAGACCAGATATCCGCTCACGGAGAACGTAGCCCTAGCATTGGTTTACTCTGCGAGGAAGCTTAGGCCATATTTCCAGGCACACAAGATAGTGGTCTTGACCGACAAGCCACTAAGGGGCATCTTGAAGAGGCCCGAGATATCCGAGTGACTGATCAAGTGGGCCATCGAATTGGGAGAATTCGATATTGAGTTTCGTCCGAGACCAGCCTTGAAGGGACAGGCCCTTGCGGACTTCCTTGTTGAGACAACAGCACCGGACAATGGCGAGGGAAGCCAGCCTGGCATAGACGAGTTCAGCAAGGCATCAGCATGGACCCTGCACGTGGACAGCTTCTCGATGAAGGATGGCTGTGGAGTTGGAGTTATTTTGAGCACACTCGAGGGGCTGGAGATAAAGTATTTGCTAACCCTAGGGTTCTCGGCCGCCAACAAGTTGCGGAGTACGAGGCCTTGCTGGCTAGGCTTCGATTAGCCAAGGAATGCTCGGCCAGAAACTTGGTCGTTTACAGCGACTCTGAGTTAGTCGTCAATCAGGTCTGCGGAAGCTTCGATGTTAACAACTCACAGCTATCCAAGTACCTCTCCAAAGTCAGAAGAGCGATCTCGGACTTTGAGGTGGCTGAGTTTGTCCACGTCCCCAGGGAAGAAAACACCAAGG
This sequence comes from Nepenthes gracilis, assembly GCA_033239525.1. NCBI lineage: Eukaryota > Viridiplantae > Streptophyta > Magnoliopsida > Caryophyllales > Nepenthaceae > Nepenthes > Nepenthes gracilis. Next base: position 17,831,515 of record BSYO01000003.1, on the reverse strand, counting down.
CTGACACGCTGGCGAAGGCTGCAGCTTCAGGAGATCAGGAACAGTATGGTCGAGGAATGCGTGAAGTTCTAAACAGATCCAGCTTTGGAGACCCCGAGCCAAAAATAATGCAAGTATCTGATGGCAACACCTGGATGACTCCTTATCCAAGGTATTTATCCGACGACACATTGCTTGAGGATCCAAATGAGGCCAAGAATGTAAAAAAGACAGTGGGATGGTACACGGTAATGGACGGCCAGTTGTACCGGCGAGGCTTCTTAGCCCCTTACCTGAGGTGTCTTACCCCTGAGGAGGCCGAGTACGCCCTCTAGGAGGTACACCTCGGGATATGCGGGTCTCACATCGGTGGGAAGAACCTGGCCTTTAAGCTCACGAGGCAAGGATACTATTGGCCCACGATGAATTACGACGCCATGGACTTCGTGCGTAAATGTGAGAACTGCCAACTCCATAGCAACATGAGCCATCGCCCCCACACAGATCTTTGGGCACTCCAATCTCCATGGCCGTTTGCCCAGTGGGAGCTCGACATCCTCGGACCACTCCTGCTTGCGCCCGGACAGAGGAAGTTCCTGATCGTAGGAATAGATTATTTCACCAAGCGGGTAGAGGCAGTATTGCTTGCAAGGATAACGGAGCAAAATGCCACTGAGTTCCTCCGGTAGAACATCTTGTGCAAATTCGGGTTCTTAGAGTGCATCGTAATTGACAACAGGACGCAGTTTACCGAGAAATGATTTACCAAGTACTGTACCAGCATGAAGATTGACTTGGTCCACAAGTCAATGGCGTACCCCCAAGCCAACGGACAGGTGGAGGTAACAAACCGTACAATCTTGCACGGGCTCAAGACCAAGCTAGAGTGTTCCGAGGGCTTATCGGTACACGAGCTGCCCTCGGTCCTCTGGTCATACAGGACGATGCCTCGAGAAACCACGAGGGAGACTCCCTTCAGCCTCTGCTACGGGGTCGAGGCTGTCATTCCAATACAGGTAGGCCTCACGAGTCCGCGGGTTGGATGCTTCAGCACAACCAACAACAGCCAGAGACTCCGGGAGAACCTCGACATGCTTGAGGAGATCCACGACCAGGCCAGGCTAAGGGTAGCAGCGTACCAGCAGCGAGTTGCCCGCTACTACAATAAGAAGGTAAAGGCGCGACAGTTCGAGGTTGGGGATCTGGTGCTAAGGAGCGTGGAGGCCACGAGAAAAAATGCCGGTAGAAACAAACTCTCCCTGAATTGGGAGGGACCATTTTTGGTTTCTGCCATCCTTCGGGGCGGGGCCTACAAACTGCGCACCTAAGAGGGCAAGCTGGTGCCCCAGACTTGGAACGCCACGTACCTCAGGAGATGCTACCAGTCATAACGGATCGCCTGCTATCCAGGTAACCTGCCAAACCTAGGCTGTCCTTAGATGAGACGGCCCTCTCACCCCTTAAAAAAAAGAAGAAGAAAACAAAAACGGGGGAGAGAAAACTCGGATTCGTTCGAGCGGCCAAAGAGGTCGTATTTCAAAAACTCGGATTCGTCCGAGCGGCCCAAGAAGTCGTATTCCAAAAACTCGGATTAGTCCGTCCGGCCTAATAGATCGTATTCCAAAAACTTGGATTCGTCTGAGCGGCCCGAGAGGTCGTATTCTAAAAACTCGGATTTATCCGAACGGCCCCAGAGGTCGTAGTCAAAGCCTATATCTGTCCAAGTGGCCCGAGAGGTCACGTGACAAAGAACTCGGACATTAGTGGAGCACAAGACTAACTTATTTAATGCCATGACAAGGATACTCCAGAGGTCAAAAAGGAGAAATCGACACCTGGCACTAAATTCGAATGTCCGTTTTATTCATGTACGATATACAATGTACAACAACAAACAAAAAAAAAAAAAAAGAAGAGAAGCTAGGTTTCAGTGGGGCCCTACGGAGGAGTGGCCCCGGGTTGTCCTTCTTCTTGAGGTGGAGAGGCCTTTGCACGGCTCGAGCTCCTAGGTTGATCTGAGGGGCGAGGACCCCCAGAAGGACTTGGATGTGGGAACCCAGGAAATCGCCTCCCTGCAAAACCGTACACGTCCTCGGGGCGTGCAACACTCACATTCCGAGGATCCAGCACGGCGATGGGGAACCACGGATACAGTAGCCGCATCAGCCGACGACACAAATGAATGCCGTCCCAAAACTTGGTTTCCAATAGGGGCGTTATATCCATGGCCCTCACCGACGCCCTCAGCGCCTCCTCCAACTGGAGATTCCTCTCTCGAAGGAATCCATATTGGACTTGCTGAAGCCTTAGGGTTTCCTCAAAAGAGGCGTTCTTCGCAGTGGCCTCAGCAAGCTCCACCTGCAGCCGCTGGTTTTCCTCTCAAGCAACCCTCAGAGACTCCATCTCCAAACGATACTGAGCAACCTCGCCAACCAGCTGGCTAAGACTCCCGGCCAGATCCTGGAGCTGCGAAAAGAGGCAAGTTTGTTAAGGCACAGGCAAATGGGAAGCAAGGCAGAATGCAAAACGATGAAAGTATCTTAGAGTCCAAAGGGGGGTCCTGACTTGGGCCACACTCCCCTGGGACCTCGGGCTCCTGTGGCTCATCTACAGACACCGCAGAAGCATCAAAAGTAGCCTCGGGCGGAGGACATTGAAGAACAGGGGACTCCACAGCATCCGAGGTCCCAGCAACCTCCGAGGACCCAGCAACTTCTAAAGGTCTAGCAACCTCCGGGAACTCTGATGCCGCGACCTCAACCTCATCGCCGCTAAGAATATTAAAAATGTCCTCGGCAGCGGCGGTGACGGTTGCCTCCATCCCACAAAGCTCCTCAGCATCAACAGCTTCCATGGAGGGAGCGGTCGCAACCATAGCCGCCTCCTCGCCCTGATGGACTCCAACCTCCTCCGAGGCCTTGAAAATGATAGGGTCCTCAGATGGACCTGCAGGAATGTCCGAGACCCCACTCTGGGTCTCGGTAGCAGAAGAAGAAGGGCCTGCAGCCCCAGGCTCCGCAGAAGATCCGGCAACCAACCCCATGGCCCTCCTAACCAGAGGCGCAATGACAATAGTGTCATCTCCGGACGAGGACTGATCAATGATTTGTAATGGATCTTCCGAGGCCTCAGTCCGTGGACTCTTCTGTGGCATCTCGGATGGCTCCTGAATAGTAAGGGAAGCCCTCTTTTTCCTCAATCTCTTTTTCTTCTTCTTCGCTGCTGCAGCAGTAGTAGAGTCCCCGGACGTTGTTACCCACTTAGCCTTTGCTAGCATCTCGGGCGACAGCCAAGTATTTTTCTTCCCCACATTGAAACTGCCAAGGTTGGCCATCATTAAGTCCATGACCACCTTGGTTATTTCCCTTTCCTCGACTGTGGCGTCCGAGCAATGTTTGCTCGCCATGTTTCCCCATGTGATCGAGAGCTCCTAGTTTTCTCAGATACTAAGAAAGAAAAATTTGTCTTTCCACCTCTTTGTGGAGTCCGGGTTCCCTCCCCTCATTCGGAAAACTCCGGGCGAGGAGTCATGGTGATCCAGTCAAGATTGTGAGTAAAACGGAACATGACTTTCACCATGGCAACCTCAAGGACCTTGTGGTGGCAGCGGGCAAATACGCAGAGAGAGACTAAATACCTGATGGTGTTCAGCTAGAGCTTGGTGAACGGGATGGCTAGCTCCCTCATCAGATGATATAGCTCCAGTGGAACAGAGAAGCAGAGCCCGCCTTTAAGGTGGACTTCATAAACAGCGATGAAGCCGTCCGGAGGATTGCAGGCTCTCTCGGTGGCTCCTGGAACCACCATCATAATGGAGTCGGGTATGCTATACTTCACCCGAATCTGTTCGAGATCCTTAAGGGTGAGAGAAGAAGCTATTTCTTTAACGCATGGAGCCATGGCAACAGAAGGAATGCCTTTGTGACAGAGAAAGAGGAGTAGCGATGGCAAAGGATTTTCGCAAGAACTAGAGGGACGCTAGGGAAACGCAGAAATGGAGGAAAGAAATGAGAACGAAAAAGGCAACCTAAAGGAAATTCGAAACGTAAAATAGCGCCCTCATCATTGGCCTTGCACGCGTTAGTAGCCCATACGCAGGGAGCGGACGTGGGCTTTGGCTTCCCGAGGTAATGTCACCTCAATCAAATGATGCATTTAATGCCCTGCAAGAAAACCAAACGGCGGCGACAGATGGGTCTTAGACTGGTAAGAAGGTCTCGGATGAATAAGAGATAGCTCCCATTAGTAGGACGCGGTGCCCGCGGACTGCCACAATAGAAGAATGCTTACTAGACATATCAAACGGTTGGAGTCCTCAAACCGTTTGACATGGGGGGCTAATGATGGGTTCCGGCACTCAAGGCTCAGAAAGGAAGGCCCAAAGTCACGCCCACGGACCAAGAAGATTACGAGGACAATCTGGCCCAAGGGGCCCAAAAGACCAACTTAGCCCAAGAAGTTAAGTTGGCCTTAGAAGCCCGAGGACCTGTGCTAGCATCCTAGAAGCCCAAATGGCGACAATTGTCCGAGAGATCAATTTGACCCAAGAGGCACGAGGACGCTATGAGGGGCTGATGCCATCAATAGCAAAACGTTTGAGAACCTAACTCAATGAGCCCGAGGATCAGGCGAAGACCCAGAGGGCTTTCTGAGGACGAGAACAAGGGAAAAGAGGATCCAAGATGGTCGAGCGCGCCAGCTCAGATGATTCACTGTTTCCAAGGAGCACGCGTTCTCTGTAACACGCCACCTCCGCAGGAAATCATGGCACTCAGAGCATGCGCCGTTATGATGGGTTTAACGGCTCCTGACACGTCGGATACACAGAGTTAGTGGCAGGTGTCTCTGACACGCCGCATCAGAAGAGTTGGTGGCAGGCGTCCTGACACACGTCAACGCCACATGTCCCAATGCCAATGGCACGATTTTCCTCTATAGATACCCCACTCAAGTAACGAGAAAAGGATTCCAACATTTTGTCATTTGCACACATACTGTAAACAGCTCCCAAAGGAAAGAAGAGAAGAAAAGAGAAGAGAAAACAAAAATCTCTCGCCTTGTAATTCTCTATGGCAACAAATAGTGTTACAGGGCCCAGTTGTACTACATTTTTACAATAGTGAAATCTTTCGGACCAAGCGTCCACGCCGTGGTTTTTCCCCCCTTTTATTGAAAAAGGAGTTTTCCATGTAAGGCCCTCGTGTCTTGTTTTTCCTTCCAGAAACGTTGCTATCATCAAACCTACGATTTCTCTTGTGTTGCACGATTCCGTCCGTTCGAAAGCTAAAAAGAGGACTAGGACTCTGGTTGTATGGTGGCCGGAATACGTGAATGCAACATTGGCGCTGTCTGTGGGAAGCGACAAAAAGTTTGCTTTTCATATCTTCGCAAAGACGTACACAAACACTGCAACGACTTCAACTCCAAGGTCTAGAATGGTGAACACGAGGGCGCCATCATGATGGGTTTAAAGGCTCTTGACACGCTGGATACACAGAGTTAGTGGCAGGTGTCCCTGACACGCCGCATCAGAAGAGTTGGTGGCAGGCGTCCTGACACACGCCAACGCCACATGTCCCAATGCCAATGGCACGATTTTCCTTTATAAATACCCCACTCAAGTAACGAGAAAAGGATTCCAGCATTTTGTCATTTGCACACATACTGTAAACAGCTCCCAAAGGAAAGAAGAGAAGAAAAGAGAAGAGAAAACAAAAATCTCTTGCCTTGTAATTCTCTGTGGCAACAAAGAGTGTCACAAGGCCCAGTTGTACTACATTTTCACAATAGTGAAATCTTTCAGACCTAGCGTTCACGCCGTGGTTTTCCCCCTTTATTGAAAAAAGGGTTTTCCACGTAAAGCCTTCGTGTCTTGTGCCCTCGTCCCTTTTTCCTTCCAGAAACGTTGCTATCATCAAACCTACGATTTCTCTTTTGTTGCACGATTCCGTCCATCCGAGAGCTAGAAAGAGGACTCGGACTTTGGTTGTACGGAGGCCGAAATACGCGAACACAACAGGTCGAAAATTGTCAGAGCATAAGGAGAAACAATTGAACAAAGGTTGGAAGTGTAATAGGGAATACTTCATTCATTACATTAAATCAACCCAACATCAGGTTCTTTATTAGCTCTCATAATCCATTAGTTAATTAAATATTATTATCAATTCTTGCTGCTTGAGGATTTTTTTTTTTTTTTGGTGGATGTTTCGTGGCAGCAACCAAGGAGACAGTTGTGTGGTGGAATTGACTGTTTAATATGGCACAAAGTGACGATGATGTTGGCTGTGGTGAAGACTTTGAGAGGAATAATGATTTTAATTTTTTTTACATAATTATTCCCATACAACCAAGTGAAGGAAACAAAACTTTTCCAACTAAAAACAATAATATTCACCTGCTAAAATTCAGCAGGGAATAATATCCCCTCAAATTCACTTTGCAGAAAACATTCACTAAGATCCAACTCACTCTAAGACAAAGAGTAGCCCTCTGTTAATGTTGAATCAAACCCCTTAGAATGCGGAGGATGAGAACGGAGCAAGGGAGGATTATGTGGATATCATATTTTCACCTGATAATGACCCTCTGGCAATCATTATTGCAGAAATCTAACGAGAGGAGAGGGCTTTTTGTAACATCCGACCCCTAATTTATGCTTTACAATATTAGTAATTAATCAGATTAAACGAATAAATTATTGTGCATAATTTTGTATTCGCATAAAAAATTATGTATTTGATAAAGATTGGCCGACTTTTAACCCACGCAACTACGGAGCTTGTGCATAGGTAACAAAATATGTAGTGCTCGTGTGTGGATAAGGCACACTCGTATGTGCAGGTGTTTTGTCTTATGCCTAATGGGCACGCAATCGGCACTCATGGGCTAGTCTATCTATTTATGGCCATCCTTTAAATTTCAGGTCATTTTTTACTAGGAGTTGGAAAAATGAGGGAGAAAGAGAAGAAGAGAAGAGAGAGAGAAGGCGAGAAAAAGTGAAGGAAGTTGATTTTAAGGCTAGTTCATGTAAGATCTTAGTAATATTCGGTTTAACGTAAGATATCTAAGAACATTCATTATTATTGTTGAAATCTTTTGATTATCTGTTTGATATTTACATGCATGTTGTTCTTTGATGCTTATATTTCGTTTATTTTGGCATACATATTAATTTTTTATCTAGTTTATGAAATTTAAAGGCTTGCACCAACATTTATGAGATTTGCCAAAAAATATTGAAATCCCTAAACATATGTTCTTGCCTGACATTTTATGAAAATATTTGACGACATTTATGAAATTTTTAAAAATTCTTGAAACTTTTAAATATTTGACCTTCCATGTTTGTTTATACAAACATCAGACAAAATATTCTACTTTAAATTTGTAAAGATTATGTATTTTTTGAAGTTGAAAAAATTTTTATATTTGTTATTTATTATATAGTCTTTTATTTTGATTAAATAAGAACCACTGTAGAGAATTGACAGATATATTAGTTCATGTCTCAATACATTATTCATAATCAAAGGTTATAACTAACTTCTATGGGTTCAAAAATTGATGTTTGATCTCGTCATAAAGATAATATGTAATTGACTCACTTACAAGTTTTGAACAATGACGTATGACGTGGGCTATAGAAAAGCAATCGTAGTTCAATCTTCAGTATTCAACCCTTATTGATGAGGTTATCACGGATCCTTAGAACTTATATTTTTCGTATATTTTCTATCGATATATCATTATTTTTGGCATTTCTGCACTTATTTATTATTGTCATTCATCATGTTTTATTCATATATATCCACATATATAAATTATAAATGCTTTAATTAGTATTAGGCTCACTCTTGCCAGCTTTCTAACATTTCAGATTAAAAGATTTGGATATCTTAAGTTCTGTGATTTGAAACCGGCTTGATAAATGAGATCTCCGATACTTTGATAAAAGATATTCGATTTTAAGACATTAAAGGAAAGGCTTTATAGACTTCAAATGTTGAAGTTAAGAACAAAGGCTATAAGAATAAGGAAAAATGTATGTAATCTTATGCCTATGATAAATGGCCATCGAAAGATATGAACTAAGAACCGAGTTTTCATAAAGCTTGCTGTTAGAATTGGATGAAGGATATTGGAGCAACATTCGAGGACTGCCCTTGGGCCACGGGGGAATTTCTGGTGGTACAGGGCTTATGGACTACGGCCCCATATGCCGAGTAAAAAGATTACTTGCCCGCCTCTAGGAGTATAATAGGAGGATACGGCCTTAGGTTGTGGGGTAGCACACAACCCTTCCTCGATATTGTCCGCTCCAGTCCGCTCCCTAAAGATGATAAGCATTTTGTTCGGTTTTTATGAACTTTCCGAAAACAAGATAATAAGAACAAGAACAAGGAACTCTGAACTTAAGAAGAAACGATATGGTGATTTTTGTATGCTAAGTTATGTTATGAAACCTTTACTTTGATCCGATGACATATATGTTAGTGTTTTCTGCATGTGGGTACCTTGCTGGGCTTTGTAGCTCACTCTTACTGTTTTTCAGATGATGGAAAGCTTATGGAGGACGAAATTGAGTAGAGTCATATGAAGTAACTAGACGGCATAGCTAGCCGGAGTTGATCAGTGAAGGAATTGATGTATTTTCTTTTGATATTTTGAGAAGGACTTGTAAATATTTCCGCTGTAAAAGAATTTATGGATGTTATCATATTTCCATAATTATAATATTGAAGAATGAAGTTGATATTTCTAGTAGCATCTCGTTTCATGTTAAGGACTTCGTGTCCAACCAATCTTAATGTTGGCCAGCCAGGTAAGGAGTTAAAAACTTTAATGGCCAACTCAAGGAGTTCGGCCTTAAGCGATCTTGTGTACGCGTTAGGGTATGTTTAAAAGAAAAGAAAAATTTTCATGTCCACCAACTTAGTATTATACCGTATATGTGTAAAGGTTAGGTTTGATGGCCGCCGTATGTGATAGAATGTGGTCGGTCCGTCACAATTGGTATCAGAAAGAACTGAGATGCTTTAGGTTAGATCTAAATTAGTACGGAAACTTAAGATAGGATTAGTTAAGGATAAAAAAGGAGTTAGCATTATTTATGCTTAGGACGGAGTACTATGTGTTGGCCGCCTTTGGCTAGTAATCTGACCAAAACGTTCTTTTCAGAAATCAAAGTCGTTGCTGCAAATATTCTAATAGAGGAAAACGAGCCATCCGGACTAACAACCCTCCGGACCCGGAGACAAGGTACTTGAACCTGCTAGACAGGATGGCTGATTTCATAGAAGCCTTGGCTCCACCAACTCCGGTGATCACCCCAATTCCTGTTCAACAGAAGAAGTCAGTCTATGATCGCTTTACCAACGAGCGAGTTCCTGAATTCTCCTAAGAACCCGACCCATTGTTGGCGGACACCTGGATCCAGCAATTAAAGAAGGTGTTCGCGGTAATTAAGTGTCCTGCCGGAGATAAGGTCCTATTCGCCACCCATAAGTTGGTGGGTGAGGCCCACCACTGGTGGGAGATGCAGAAGAGAGTCTTTGAGGTGCCAGAAAGGGAAATTACCTGGGGAATATTCGAAGCAGCATTTTTGAAAAAATACTTTCCTGCTAACCTTCGCGGACAGTAGGAAGATGAATTCCTTCGCTTAAGGTAAGGCACTCGTACTGTGTCTGAGTATGATGCAAAGTTTACAGAACTATCCTGCTATACTCTTTATATGGTGGAAGAAAAAAAGAGAAAGGCTAGAAGATTCTTTCAAGGATTAAGAGACGATATTAGGAGACATTTCTTAACTTTAAAGTTGGCCACATATGGAGAGGTGTTTGAGAGGGCCGTTATTTATGAGAAGGAACTGGAAAGAGGAAAAATTTTTAGACAGAGGACTTTTAATCAGGCTTCAAGGGCCAGTGCTATTAGAGGACCTTCTAAGAAGGCAAAACCGTTGAAGTCCAGTAGGGAGTAGGACCAATCTGTACAGACTTTCTGAGCGTCCAGCAATACATGTGATCATTGCGGAAGGGCACATGAAGGGAAGCCGTGCTATAAGAAGCTAGGAGTCTGCTATAACTATGGCCAGGGTGGACACATGATCAAGAACTGCCAAGTCGCCAAGCGAGCCCCAGGATTTTAGTCCCCCATTCCAATTAAGGTGTTTGCTGTTTCTACAAAGGAGGCCGAATCCTCTACTAAGATAGTGGAAGGTACACTTTCTATTTGTGGCAATTTTAGTCATATGCTCTTTGACTCAGGATCCACCCACTCGTTTGTCTCCCATGATTTTGTAAAATGTCTTACGACACTCCCCTAAGTTCTTGGCTGTCCATTGATGGTCGCCTCACCCACAGGGTCATCAGTAATTTTAGATGTTATGTATCCAGAGTATCCGGTCAAATTGAATGGATTCTTGATGCCCGTTGATCTAGTTTTGCTAGAAATGAAGGACTTGAATGCAATCCTGGGAATGGATTGGTTGGCAAAATATCATGCCAGTATCGATTATTTTCGAAAAAGAGTGGGATTCATTATCCCTGAAAATAGACCCTTCTATATTCAGGGAGTCTGACGGAAGGAAGCATCCTGCTTCATTTCGGCCCTCCATGCCCGGCACTTGATTAGTGATGGGTGCCAAGCCTACCTAACCTTCGCTAGTGTGACTGAGGGTAAAGGAACTCTACCCAAAGAGATTCCTGTGGTATGTGAGTTCGAAGACCTATTCCCTGATGAGTTACCTAGGCTGCCATCCAAATGGGAAATAGAATTTGAAATAGAATTGGTGCCAGGATCAGCACCAGTATCTAAAGCACCATATAGAATGGCACCGGTTGAACTTAAGGAATTAAAACAGCAATTACAGAAGTTATTGGATAAGGATTTTATCCGACCAAGTGTGTCTCCATGGGGTGCACCGGTCCTGTTTGTAAGAAAGAAAGATGGAACCTTGAGGTTGTGTTTGGATTATCGGGAGTTAAACAAAATTACCACTTAGAATAAATATCCCTTGCCAAGGATAGACGACCTCCTTGATCAATTGTAAGGAGCTTGCGTATTCTAAAAAATTGACCTTAGATCCGGTTATCATCAGCTTCGAATCAGAAAGGATGATGTAGTAAAGACTTCTTTCCGAACTAGACATGGGCACTATGAGTTTGCAGTAATGCCATTTGGATTAACTAACGCTCCAGCCGTGTTTATGGACTTGATGAACCGAATTTTTCAACTCTATTTGGACCAATTTGTGATAGTCTTTATTAAGGACATCCTTGTTTATTTGAAGAGTCATGAGGAACATGAGGAACATTTGAGGATTACTCTTCTGATTCTTAGAGAACGCCAGCTATTCGCCAAATTACATAAGTGCAAATTCTGGTTAGAGGAAGTGGGATTCTTGGGACACATCATTTCTAAGGAAGGGATTTCCGTCGACCCTAAGAAGGTGGAGGCAGTGGTGAAATGGAGCCGGCCAACCTCTGTGACAGAGGTACGGAGCTTTTTAGGCATAGCCAGATATTACCGACGATTTGTGGAAAATTTCTCCCAAATCGTCTTGCCACTCACGAAACTGACAAAGAAATAGGCCAAGTTTGAGTGGACCGATGACTGTGAAGGGAGCTTTCAGGTACTAAAAGACCGACTAACTTTTGCACCGGTTCTGACCATTCCAGATGAATCAGGAGGACTGATTATCTATTGCGATGCCTCAAAGATTGGGTTGGGTTGTGTTTTAATGTAGCACGGAAGGGTAGTTGCCTATGGGTCGCGTCAGTTAAAGGATCATGAAAGGAATTACCCAACTCACGATCTAGAATTGGCTGCAGTAGCATTCGTGCTAAAAATTTGGAGACATTACCTGTATGGTGAGAGATTCTTGGTCTATTCCGATCATAAAAGTTTAAAGTATTTATTCTTTCAAAAGGAACTGAACATGCGGCAGCGAAGGTGGATTGAGTTTCTAAATGATTATGACTGTGAAATCCAGTACGAGCCAGGTAAGACCAATATAGTTGCCGATGCACTAAGTTGACAACCAAGTATCTTGGCAAGGATGCAGGTCAAGCAAGTGGAGATGTTGGACTGTCTAATGTACTATGACATCCAACGATATGTTCAAGGAAAGCGAATGATTTTAGCATACTTTCAAGTCCAGCCAAAGGTGATAGATGAGGTTAAGGGAGGGCAGGCGAATGATCCATTCCTTGTGAATATCATGAGTGATCTAAACAGAGATTCCCGAAGTGACTTTTACGTTAGGCCGAATGGAGTATTGAGGTTTATGGATTGATTATGTGTACCGGATGACAAGGAATTGAAAGAGAAAATTTTTAAGGAAGCCCATCGATTACGGTATACAATCCACCTAGGAGTCAATAAAATGTACCAGGACTTAAAGAAAATGTTTTGGTGAAGGAATATGAAGAGGGACATCATAACTTATGTAGAAAAATATCTTGTGTGTGCCAACAAGTGAAAGCGAAAAGAGGAAACCATCTGGGTTATTACAACCGATGCCGCTTCCAGGCTGAAAATGGGAGGATATTGCCATGGACTTTGTGACGGGCCTACCAAGGACGCCAAGAAAACATGATGCTGTTTGGGTTATAGTTGACCGCCTGACAAAGTCGGCCCATTTCCTAGCAATCCGGACGACTTACTCCCGTGATAAACTGGCCCAACTATATGTGAGCGAAGTTGTCAGGCTTCATGGTTTGCCTGCCTCTATTGTGTCTGATAGGGACCCTCGCTTTGTTTCGAGGTTCTAGAAGAGTTTACATAAGGAATTGGGAACGAAATTAAAATTCAGTACCACTTATCAGCCGTAAACCGACGGCGAGTCAGAACGGACGATTTAGATTCTTGAGGATACGTTAAGGGCCTCGGTCTTGGAAATGAAAGGGACTTGGGATAATTTCTTGGCCTTGGCAGAGTTTGCATATAATAACAGTTATCAGGCCAGCATAGGCATGGCCCCTTTTGAAGCATTGTATGGGAGGAGATGTAGATCACCAATCCACTGGGAGGAGCCCGGAGATAAAAAAATTTTGGATCCCGAAATTGTTAAAGAGACAACAGAAAAGATGAAGTTAGTGCATGAGAATTTAAGGGTTGCCCGGAGCAGACAAAAGAGCTATGCAGATCGGAGGAGATCTGCATTGAAGTTTGACGAAGGCGACTTTGTATTTCTAAAAGTATCGCCATCTAAAGGGACGTCTAGATTTGGGGTAAAAGGAAAGCTGAAACCACGATTTATTGGCCCTTTCGAGGTTTCAGAAAGGATCGGAGAGGTGGCCTACAGACTTGCTCTACCACCAAGTTTGGCGGAAGTACATGACGTGTTTCATGTATCAATGCTTAGGAAATATGTCCATGATCCTGCGCATGTGATTGAGTTTGAGCCTTTGGCAATTGACAATGATTCATCCTACGTAGAGGAACCGATGCAGATTTTGGATTGAAGGGAACAAAGGCTACGTACAAAATTAATCTCCTTAATAAGGTACTCTGGAAGAATCACTCGCTTGAAGAGGCAACTTGGGAATGAGAGGAAGAGATTCAGAACAAGTATCCCCACTTATTTTCTTAAGATTAGTAACTGCATTTAAAATTTCGAGGACGAAATTTCTATAAGTGGGGGAGAATTGTAAGGACCAAATCCTTTTGAGGCTAGGGGAAATCGTAATCCGATCAACGCCTGTTGACCAAAAAGCTTAGAAGAAGACTTATCCGGTCAACAGGAGTTGACCGGAAGGGGAAAGAGGAAAGTAATTCGGTCAACGCCAGTTTGACCGGGAAATGTTAAAGATAAGATAATCCGGTCAATGTCTGTTGATCGGGATACTTAAAATCCGGTCAACGCCAGTTGACCGGATTGTGTAAATAGGAGTAACGAAATCCGGTCAATGCAAGTTGACCGGAAACGCGAATGAGAAACCTAATCCGGTCAACGATAGTTGACCGAAAATAAAGGAAGAACATTTAGAAAGAGTTAAAGGCGAATTAGGGTAAGATGGAGGCCGGAAGTGCTGAGACCATAAAAAGCCATAAAATGAGACATAATCGGTCAACGCCAGTTGACCGGAAGTACTAAGGAAGCCCTTACAAAAAGTAGAGTCAGGATGACCATGCTTGAGTAGGTAACCTACTCCCAATCATCCTGATGACCTCATAGAAAAGAAGTACAAGTAGTTGACCTGCCATACTTACTACCACCAACCCCAACGCCTATAAGTAATGGCCCTATGAGTTAGGATAGAAAGTTGGGCAAACGACCAGGTAAAGGCGCTAAGAACTTCGAGCCAGAACCAAGTAAATGGTTCATAGATCCAATCCCGGCAAGTGTACCCCCCTTAAATTCATGATTTACTATAAGCGTACTCGTCTTTCTATAGTTTATGTTTGCAATGCAAGTATGTCTAATTTTTGATGAACTTATGTTACGGTATGCATGATATTTGTTCTGATCATTTGGATTTTTGTTAATGCCATGTTTAAAGGAAGCTCTGTTATGTGTTTTCATAAAGATCTTCATTTTTACCTTACTTGCATGAATTCTGGCCACGAACAAGTTTTTAAGATATCTAACATGAGTAAAAAGACCTCCGGCACTTGTGTTGAAAATTTGAAACCAGCATTGCCTTGTGATTTTGAAATCGACATTGTATCGTATTTTAAAACCAGCATTTGCATTGTGATTTTAAAACCGGCCTTGTATCACGAATTGGAAACCGACATTTGTACTGTGATTTCGAAACCGGCATTGTATCACGAATTTAAAATCGGCATTTGTAATATAATTTTAAAACCGACTTTGTAAGTGACATATAAGTTCTGTGATTTGAAACCGGCTTGATAAATGAGATCTCCGACACTTTGATAAAAGATCTTCAGTTTTAAGACATTAAAGGAAAGGTTTTACGGACTTCAAATGCTGAAGTTAAGAACAACGGCTATAAGAACAAGGAAAAATATATGTAATCCGGACAGCAAGTGGAACTCTATGACTTCCGACTTTTGAACTATGATAAATGGCCATCGAAAGATATGAACTAAGAATCGAGTTTCCATTAAGCTTACTGTTACAATTGGATGAATGATATTGGAGTGACACTCGAAGACTAACCCTGGGCCACGGGAAAATTTCTAGTGGCACAAGGCTTACGGACTACGGCCTTGCATGCCCGGTAAAAGGCATTACCGCCCTCCTTTGGGAGTATAATAGGAGGATATGGCCTTAGGTTGTGGGGTAGCACACAACCCTTCCTCGATGTTGTCTGCTCCCGTCCGGTCCCTAAAGATGATAAGCATTTCGTTCGGTTTTTATGAACTTTTCAAAAACAAGATAATAAGAACAAGAACAAGAAACTTTGAACTTAAGAAGAAACGATATGGTGATTTTCGTATGCTAAGTTATGTTATGAAATCTTTACTTTGATCCGATGACATATATGTTAATGTTTTCTGCATGTGGGTACTTTGCTGGGCTTTGTAGCTCACTCTTGCCATTTTTCAGATGATGAAAAGTTTATGGAGGACGAAATTGAGTAGAGTCATATGAAGTAACTAGACGGCATAGCTGGCCGGAGCTGATCAGTGAAGGAATTAATGTATTTTCTTTTGATGTTTTGAGAAAGCCTTGTAAACATTTTCGCTGTAAAAGAATTTATGGATGTTAGCATGTTTCCGTAATTATAATATGGAAGAATGAAGTTGATATTTCTAGTAGCATCTCATTTCATGTCAAGGACTTCGTGTCCAACCAACCTTAATGTTGGCTAGCCAGGTAAGGAGTTAAAAACTTTAATGGCCAACTCAAGGAGTTCGGCCTTAAGTGATCCTGTGTACGCGTTAGGGTATGTTTAAAAGAAAAGAAAAATTTTAATGTCAACCAAGTTAGTATTATACCGTATATGTGTAAAGGTTAGGTTTGACGGCGGCCGTATGTGGTGGAATGTGGTCGATCCGTCACAATTTGTCCGATTTATGGCCGGTTCAAGCTGATATCCTAACTGGTTCGGAACAAAATTAAAACTGAAAATTTAGCATCTGCATTTACTAATGCAGCCAAATTTTGCCTCTGTTTTGGGTGACCAAATCTAGACTGGTTCAAGGCTAATTTTTATAGGGTGACACTTTGACATCACCACAAGGTACTTAAATCAATATGGCTGTCAGTTTAGCCAGTTTGGGGCCCTATTCATAGGTTACAATTTTCAGTATCAGCATGACTGCTGAGGTCAGTCTGATTGTTGAAGTGAGACCTGGTTCAGTGACCAATTTAGTTCATTTTCATGAGCTGAATTTTCATAGTATCAATAAGGGGCTTAGCTCGTAGGTTGCAAAATTTGAGCTAGTTTGGAGACTATTTGGTAGCCGGATCAGTCAATGTACAGTAGCTGGTTCAGTTATCGATTTTGGTTTTAGTAATTTACCCGAGTACATCTTGTGCTAAATTGATGATATGAGTAAAAACATTAAACAATTTAAATATTAGAATAATAATACTTAATGGAATTAATAATAAATAGCAATGATTGAAGAAAGAAATTTTAATACGCTTGCCAAATATTTAGCTTAATTTCCTTTCTCCCTTCTCTTATTGTCTTTGATTCTCTCTCATTTTCCTCTTCTATTTGTTTTGTTTTTCATTCTTTTTCCTTCAGTTTCCCTCTTATTTCTTCCTCTTTTTTCACCTCTTATACAATTTAGAGGCTTAAAGCTAATTCATTAGCACCACCCAAAGTCTTCTCCCTAATTCAGATAGGTGTCCCCTAATCAGCTTGTTGATTCATGCTAAATTGCTATTTTGTTTCCTTAAAATTTTGCCTAGTAGAGAGCTTTGATTGGTTTCTAAATCCTTGGTGAAACAGGCTGCTTATGCTTGTTGAGGTGTGCTGATCCTTTGTTGAAGTTTTAGAGCTGCTGTCGTAGTGCTGCTGCTGCCGTCGAGAGTTGCTGCTTCAGCAGTTGTGTAGGAGCTTCTCTCCTCTTATGCTAAGTTGTGTGCTGCGAGTTGCTGAAGTAAGTAGTTGTGAGCTGCTTTTATTTCTCCAAATTTTGGCCAAGTATTGTGAAGTTGCTGCTCGAGTTGTTCCTTGGCTGAAGGGGCCCAATTCTTGCTGTTGTTGTGTGATGTTGGAGCAAAAAAATCAGCAATGTGATGTTGAAGCAGAAAATTAGATTTTGAGTTACCTCCCAACTGAGCATTTATGTGTCACCGCTGCCTGAGCACTTCCTCATTAACCAAATTTTAATTCGGTTTCTAATCGGATCAAATTTCGGTGGCTAAATTGTCTTCTTACTATTTAGAATTTATTCGGTTGTCATTCCGATTTATTAATTATACTTATGCTGGCCTGTTGATTTAATTTGCACTGTAATTGTATCACGGGATGAATATTAGTATAATTAAATTCAATCCTTATAATGTGTGTAATGATGAGATTAGGGTTAAGTGGCCGTGTAAGGAGTAAAGCTATTTTGAGAGAGAAAATTCTCCATAATTAAGTTATTTGATCTTCCTATTAGAAGCTTGGTTTCTTGACAAAATAAAGCATTCAAATCAAGGGAAGGTCCTACATTTTTAGAGTTGGATGATTTGCTGATTGTTGTCACTCTTGTTATTTTAGAGCTACAAGAAGAAGATTCACACAAAAGACATGCTTGAGAGTCTTGAATCCATTGTTGAATAGAAAATTTGAAGAGTTACTTCATAAAGTCAGAAGTTTTGAGGTTAGTCAAAGTGTGTCTTACATCTAAACTATTGGTCTATAAATTATACATCTAATACTAAATCTTCTATTTAACATGATTGTGAAAGCTCAAATATTTTTTTCATTTTGTTTTTTTCTCTGTCATAAAAATTGGACCTTGATTTATTTTCTATTTTCATATTTCTAGTAAATGATGTATGTGCAAGTGTGACTTGCGCTAATCTATTAGACAAAATGATACAATTGAAGCGGGGATGCAGCTATGGGGGAGTATGTTTGATTAAATTAGGGATACGCAACCCTAATCAATTGAACCCCAAGTGCCAATATAGAGAATAAAATACTTTTTAAGAAGATAAACTCATATAATAATTAATTATAATTCAACTTGTTTAATCTAAAGTATAAAACTACTTAAAATAGAAGTTGAATGACAAAATATCAAAAATGCTTATTATTAGCTAAAATGTCTAAGAAGATCATTTTGGCCTAACCTTAGAACCAACTGATTATTAATTATGTTTGGAACAACTCTCCGGCAACTGCATGCATGTTGCATTAATGATTTTGTGTGGGTGGTCTTTCTAGGTTTTAGTTCAGGTCATCCAGGTTGTTTAGTGTGTTGTGTATATATTTCAATACTATATCATACTCATTCTCTTCAAAGAAACTCATCCTCAAGTTTTGCATGAATTTATGGTGTTGTGGCATGCTGTTTTACAAGTTCCTATTTCTTTACCCGTACATCTTTTGTTGAGAAATTTTTCAATCAATGGATAAAGGGTTGAGTGTACATTCCTCCACAAGTGGTGATTGTTTGAGAATTGATAATTTTGAACTTGTTGGGATCCAAGATGGGTACAAGCAGTGATGATGGAAAGTCTATTGACCCGTAGAAGGGGTATGGATTTAAAATGTTAAAAATGTGATTGAGTTTGAGATATTCTAGAAGATCAATTTGATGAGTATCGGATCCAAATTTTTTTAATGATTTAATATTGTCCAAATTTTAAATCCTTGAGTTTATTGTTGCAACTTTCCATTAGAAAACACTTTTTGTAAGTACATCATAACTAGATCACCTTCATTAAATTCGACATACTAATGGCATAGGTGGGCCGACTCCTAATATTTGGTTGTAGTGTCCTTTAGGCGCCTGCTGATTTGCTTATGAATCTCTCGAATATGGGCGGCCAGTTCCTCGACATCCAGGCTGATGTGTCCCTTTATAGGAAATGACATTCAGTTTAGGATGTGGGTTGGGTTACTCCCATAGTTTATCCAAAAAAGAGAAACTTCAGTAGACTAGTTTTGAGATGAATTGTAAGTGAATTTAGCTTGAGGAATGATAGCATCCTAATTCTATGAATCATCACCAAATAGGATGTGAAGTAAGTTTCCAAGAGAGAAGTTTACAACATCAATTTGTCCATCTATTTGCACATGACAAATGTTGCAGAATTGTAATTTGGTTCCCAAAAGTCCCCATAATGTTAGCCAAAATATCCCATGAAGTGGGTGTCTCAAATGGATATTATGTTATAGGGTATACCATGTAGCCCCACAACTTCTTGGAAGATGATTTAATTGAGTGGGAAGCATTTGGGGGCTTTCTGCACAAAATAAAGTAGACCATTTAGGAAAAACAATTAATAATGACAAAGATAGAGTTATAGCCATGGCAAGTGCATGGAAAACCTAAAATGAAGTTTGTGCTAATTCCAACAGCTTAGTAAGAATTGGGAGATGTTGATATAGTCTTTGATTTAATCATCCGCACATAGCACATTGACAAGTGACACACTGTTTCATGAATCACTTGACATTGTGCTTAGGCTTGACCAAAATTATCTCTCATGTACTAAAGCGAGTGTTTTGTCTCATCCGACGTGCCAGCCAAGCCCACCACTGTGAAGCTCAGAAATAATCTAAAGTCATAATGATCCCTTGAGTTTACATAATTGATTTTTTCAGAACAAAAAGCTGTCTGTTAAGCAAAATGGGTCCTTAGAGCCATGTGAGCAATGTTTAAAACTTTTTAAGAAGTATTAATCTACATGATAAATTTTAGGGAACAAATTTAAACCAATTATCTCATAAGATAAAGTTTAAAGGAGACAAACCCTTTAGTTAGGGTATTGGCCACTTTATTGGGGGCCCTCAATATGTAGTTGAGGACAAACATGTGTTCTTGTAGGAAGGAAACCTACTTAATGTGCTAAGAATTCTATTTCTTTTGAGCGTGCAGGAAACAGAGGGCGTCATGGTCAAAAGAAAGATGATGAACTCTTGATGTATTGCATAGTATCGCTAAAAACGAACAACTTGGACTACCACATAGAATTTGATATCATAGGTTGAGTAACATTTCTTTGAATCTATCAACTTCTCACAATGTTGACATGAGAAGTATTTCATTCTACCATAAATACTTTCATGTAATCAGGAATGCTAACCAGGGGCCTCGCCTAGCCTTTGTTTAGCCAAGGCAAAGATCTTATTGGCTTATTAGGCCCATGAGAATTGTCCATTCTTCATACAATCAGTAATGGAAGCAATGAGAGAGCTAAAATTTCGAATTAATCATCGGTAGAATGTGGCTAGGCCATGAAAACTTCTTATATCAATGATGGTGAGAGGAGTTGGCCACTCCAAGATGGCTCGTGCCGTTTCCTTATCCATTTTCATGTCATGAAAAGAGATGACAAACTGTAAGAATAAAGTTCACTCCTTCATAAAGGCACATTTTTTAGTGTTTATGAATCATGTTTCTTGCTATAAAACTTGCAGAACTTGTCGAATATGATTAAGATATTACTCAATGCTAGTGCTGAATATGAAGGTGTCATCAAAACATACCAGCATAAATTTTTCGATGGAAGGATTGAGTATATGGTTCATTAAACACATAAAAGTTAAAGGAGCATTGCTCATCCTAAATGTCATCACAAGCCATTCATATAGACCTCCTTACGTCTTGAAAGCGGTTTGGATCCAAATCTACTAGTATCCACTTCATAACTTGACTTTAGAAAAAACATGAACATTGTGTATTATATCAAGCATGTCATTGAGTCTTAGAATTAACCGACATTTGATTGTAATATTGTTTATAGCCTGACTATCAATGCACATTCACCAAGTGCTATCTTTTTTTGGGGATAACATGGCTGACAATGTGCATGGGCAGATACTATCCCGTATGTACTCTTTCCAAAGATGTTTGGTCACTTGTTATTGTAACTCCTCATACTCCTGAGGATTCATCTGGTAGTAAGGGAGGTAGGGGAGATTGGACCTGGGCACAAGGTAAATTCGATTATGAATTTTGCTCTCCAATGGGGGGGGGGGTTACAGGGCAATTCATTAGGTGCAACATTGGAGAATTTATGGAGTAACTGGACTATTTGCTTGGGAGTAGTGATGGATTCTTCTTGATAAAATTTGCAACAACTAGGGCATAAATTCGGGTGTTCTCCTAATAGAGCCCCTTGAATTCTTTTTCAAATAGAAAAATTCTATTAGTCCCTTTTACTAATGACAAGGCATCTTTGAGGGGACAAAGAAGAACCCCCATGTCTTTGGAAGGTTAACGTGAAGGTGTTGTTGTACTCGTTATGTTGTACTCGACAATCATATTGTCATGATTGGTCTAGGACAATGTGATAAGCATTCATGGAGATAATGAGTGGAACCCAAATCCGAGTTATCTCATCTGGCCTAAACCAACCACGTAAAAACCTAAACCATATGTACCCGTTGTAAATTCATCATAAATAACATATTAATTATAAAATTTTGACTTTTTAAAATGAAAGATTACATAAATGTCAATACAAAATAAGCCAAAAGGGAATACAATCCTGACATACTCTCCAACATTTATTAAAACTTAAATAAGACTCTCATCTTTCAACATGATGCTTCTAAAATTTAAAATCATATCTCTATTTGAAAGTTCTATAGAAAAAATATGATTTCTAATAATATATTATCAACCTACTTGACTCTAGAGTTAAGAAAATATAATAGTGAACCAAATTTCTAATAAATGGCATAATCAACAATATTAGAACTCAACATTAATATCTCAAAAAATAATATTCATATGTAGAGCAATACCAATATGTAAACAACAAACATCTACATGATTCTTAATGCCATCACAACTTCAAAGCTATAGGACAAAAACCCAGGGTTTCCAGTGAAACCAAATAACATGAATGCAACTAGGATTATTTTGAATCTGGATATTAATAAAAATATATATTCTTTTAAATCTATCTTAATAGTGGTCACAATTATATAAGATATCACAATAATATTTTTGAATCTTATTTTATCACAGTAAACTAATGACTATGTGCTTGTCACCAATAATTGAGTTATATCCACAAGATATAAATACTTACAAATTTGATAAGTGACTAATTCTATAATCTTATGATACATCGCAACCCACAGTATACAAGTATCAAATTTAACTATGCCAAACAATATTCCCGCCACCCATTAGGATTAACCCAGAATATACTATAGTCATATACCTATGGTTCAACTATAAGTCAGGCCTAAACAAGGAAGGCATACTTTATCTTAATCAACATGTCATCCTAGTTGTGATGGAACGGATTATCTTCCTTTAATAACCTCCGTCAATAAATAGATAAACTAATAACCATAATAAAATAATATATATATTTGCAGAAAATCGGTTAGAATTTCCTTTAAAATTGGACAAAAGACAATACAAACAATCCGAATAATCATGTAAATAAATAGGCTTCAATATTCATTCATTCATAATACAAATACAGGATCATCAAAATGCCATATTCATCCATTGCTCCAACACAATAGTCTTATCCACTACGTCGGTTCAAAAGGGAGATGCCATCTAAGAACCAATACAAATCCAAATATCAAAATGCGGAAGCAAAACTAAATCCATAAGATAATCTTGCGGAAGCAAAAAAAATAACAGTATCCCAATATAAAACATAATATGCCATGACTATAAATACATAATTTTCATCCATAAAATTAGTTATTTACATTCACTAATATTAAATTCCAAAAGTTCTTTAAGAGACTTCAGGACTCCTCAAGGCTCTTTAACTAAGCCTTTTTTTTTACTCTTGCTCATCAGGCAGTAACTCTACTGTCTTATCTGAAGGGGGACAAAAACAAACAGGGTGAGTCAAGGCCCAGCAAGGTACCATAAAAGTATGCAAGTGAAACTTTCATACAAAACATAAATATAATAGAGGAAAAGCCATGGGATTATCAAAGAACAAAAATGCAAATGGAAAAGTGCAAAAGTATTAATCAATATAAAAGCATGTCAGAAATCATAAGTCAATTTCAAATTTCTCTTATTCTTCAAATTCAATTTTATTATCTGAAGGGACCCAAACTAATGGACTCTACTAGCCGAGGGAGCAAATAATCAAGGATAGATTGTATTCACTCCATACAATCTAAGGTCAAAGTTCAAAGGTTCTCATTTCTCAAAATTTAAAGTTCAAAAGTTTTTATCCTCCCAATTTAACTCCCCGATGCGAGGCAGACCACGTATCACTCCATGGACGGAGTTATCTTCGATTACCACTGTAATGGTCTAAGGCATGTCGGATAACCTTACCTGACTGTACGACAGTCCTAGGTCTGATTTCTTACTAATTTACTTAACTGAAGGTATCCTTGTTCTTTTTCCTTAATCTTAACTCATCATACCCCAAAATCCAATCAAACTCTTACAAATAATCCTTCAGATAGTTCTAAATACTCTCAGAGATTTTTAACAGTATAACTTTTTACAAAGTCTCGGATAAAAATCATTCAGCAAGCTTAACAATATGTCAAATACATGTCCATCACATTTCTTAAAATTTTAGAACCAAACATACCCAAATTTTTGAGTTAGGGTTTGAGGAAAACTGTCTGAATATAAATCGAACACAAAATATGAGCCAAACAACAAAATCGAAGCCACAATTCATAATAATCATGCATAAACACAAAATCTAGCCATAAAATCTTAAGAAACATGTATTATTTGTAATAAAACTTAGGGGACGAGGGTTTTAGAGCATAAATGTCAAAGTGGAGATATTAAAAAGCAATAAAAATGGAAAATAAAGTTTAAGGTATACTTACCTTAGTTCGATCTACTGTTTTTCTTACTCTAATCGGATTGAAAGTGGATGAAATCTCCTTCTCCTTTCCTTTTCTCCTCTTCTCCATTCGCTGCTCTGCTTTCGTGCTCTAGGTTTCTCTCCCTTTCCCTTTTAAAACAAAAATAAAATCAGGTCGCCGGCAAAAATCACGCTCGCGCTCGAACGCTCGGTGGACATGTAGCGGGCGAGTTCATTCTATTTTTGGCCCCTACCGTGCTACTAGGCAACACACCAGCTTATAGCAGCCTAATTTCCTGTTTTGTTTTACTCTCAAAACTCAACCTCTCCCATATATTAAGCCTCATCTTAATTACCTCAAATTATCATGTTTTGGAATTAGGACCTCATACTAACACCTCTCAGTGTGATATCTTTCAATATCTTACCTGCATTGTTCATAGGATGATAAGCATCTGTTCATAAATATAAACCTCAATCCATTAGAATATGAATATTAGTAGCAAACAACTATAGATTACATTAAGGTTTTGTTGGTTTCATACTTTTTGAGGCTCTAGTGTTTTCATATAATCTTTTTTTTTCCTTAACCATTTATATCAAAGTCACACTCACATATCCAAATATCATGTAAAGAAAGGTAGCCAATGACTTAGGATAAGGAAAATGACTCTCTAAGTGTTTTAAGTACCTTACATATGGCACCCTACTGATCTACTATTGTCCTGCACTCTTGGCATAGTTCTAGAATAAATATCCTGGGCTTCACCGATCACACGCTGATCATACAAACTAAAAATACATTGGATTATATCATATCAGTAGCATGTCATGCTTTAAAATAATCTTCTACCTTAAGGCTAAATGTAAACAAACCTACATCATGTATTTTAAGACATATAGAAATAAATTTATATCATAGTAATATAAAATACTCATAACTAGCTATACACATGTTGGCGTTCAAACTTCACTGAAATGCTATCTAGACATCTAGGTGGCACTCAAACGATAGTTCACTTTCCAGATAAATGCTGTATGGAAAAATGACAAAACTGAACCAAACAAACATGAAAGTAAGCATATTGAACCTATACTTTACTAATTACAATAATACATAACTGGAACAATAAAAGACAAAGAAAATATTATGGATTATGATTAACAAGTGTAGGTATAAGATTGTCCAAAAATAGTAGAAATTTTAATCGCATGATATTTAAGATTATGAGATGATAGGAGTATCACTTGCATGATGTGTAAAATTATGGGGAGATAGGAGTATCGCCAGTCTTGTATCACATTAAAATAGTGGATCAAAAAATACAAATGACCAACATTGCTCCTCCAGGAATAGATCTCAAGAGTCACCACTGTAGGCATGAAGTGAAGGAAACTAGTAGTCGGTAAATACCTCTATCTCAATTAGTTGGTAAGATTAAGGTGCAACATATGGGTAAGGGAGATGTTTTCACTTGAATAGAAAGTGAATGATGATGTGAATACAATCAAGAGAGGGTGGTTAAGGAAAATAAATGTAGCACTCCCACAATTATACCCTTATCCTAATTGTAAACAAGGGTGTTGCCAACTAAGGAGGATGGGAATGTAATCACACTTGATATTGAAAATGACAACTAAGAAAAGGGATAAACTGAGTGCTAATAAAATTTCACTTTTATTGCATAGATAAATACATAATAAAGTTATAGCATGTCCTAATAAAGTTATAGAATATTAATTATTGGCTACCGATGGAAGAATTACAAAAATATCCATTCAAAGTTCCCGCAAATCCAATTCGACCAATTTTTACGTGAACTTAGCTTCGGCTCTCCTTATTAAATAGCTCATTAATTTCATTCATTATGCCCTCTAAGTTAAATGTCCAATGAATACAAATTAAAATTCTTGAGTGTTATAGAATGTCTAACGGGATCATGTTGTCATACTTTTTGATAGAAAATTAGATGGTGCATCACTCTCGGATAGCAATTTATTGCCTATTTTAAACCATGATATCCAATAGGGCTTTGGGTGAGCCTCACTGGGCAAATTTAAATTTGTGGCCATTTCTTTAGTGACTAAGATGATGCAGCTGCCTGAGTTAATGACAATCAAGCATCATTTCCCATCGGTTGTTCCATAAGTGTGGAAAATATTATTCCTAACTTGTTAGAGGGGTGGTTATGACTTGTCGAAGAATCAGGAGGTAATCCTCTTCATCAGGTTTGCTAATATCCTTTGGATCATTATGGTCTCCTTCGGTTGGTTCAATGATTTGTTTAGGGACTTCATCAGCTAGCTCAATTCAAACCTCGCTACCCTTTTGCAAACAATTATGAGAGAGCTGCTTGGTTTTTCAAAACTGAAAGAAATCATCCTTCTTCTTGGCAATGTTGTTTCTTTGGTAGGAAGACCAACTGTCGTACCTACCTATTCCTTTATTGTAAGTTACCGATTTTTAAAATATGATAATTAGAAGTAATTAAATTAATATAAATAAATCGGGGTCAAAGGATATGACAGAAATTAAATTGAAAAGCCCAAAAATCCGAAATTGGTAAAATCAGAATCGATGTTGTAAACCTTGAAATGTTAATCCGTAAATAAGATTCGAATTTTAAAATATGATAATCACGATTTATTAAGTTTATATAATCAAAATTAGGGTTCAATGATGTGAAATATTGGATTAGAAGGGTCGAAACGGGTTCCGGACGGTACATGCGCAAAGTTAGCTCGCTGCAGGCCTGTCCCAGGCTTGACCCGGGCCCGACGCATGCTCGAGGACCCTCTCGAGCACCGGATCTAGGGGAGGGGCACCCGAAGCACACCCGGCAAGCACTCGAGCTCCAGATCTAGGGGAGGGGCACCCAATACACGCTCGAGCACCAGTTCGGCTATTTAAGTGCACGTGACGTTTCTTTCTACCATTTTCGCATGACAAACCGAGATAGGAGAGAGAGAGAGAGCATTTGGTTCCCAAAATGTCCCTGGTCTGCAAAATAAAGAAATTTATATATGTTTTAGAATCTAAAGAAAGAATAAGTCTAATGGGAATGACAAATGTATTCTAAAAAGTACATCTGATTATACTTCAGGTTTATGCATCTTTATTATACTCTTATTGTTTTTCTTTTCTTTATTTTTCATATATTACTTATTATCTTTGATTATTGTGCCTTTCTGAATATTTGACTAACTCTTACTATTTTTCTTCCTCCAAATGAGTACGAGTTTATACATGATGAGGCGGGATAGAGAATTAGAAGTTGACTAGGCATGAAGACTTGAAGGATGATCTTTTAGACCTAGATTTTATAATTTTGTTACTCGTGGAGCACTTTTGTATATTATTTGATGATTTTGTATATTGATGTATGTATATGATGGTGTTGTACATGTAGCTTAGTTTTCAGTATATTTGATAGATGTGTATACTTCTGTAGGTTATTATGGTTTAAATTTTGGGTACCTAGTGGCATCTTGTCTGAGTCGACGTTGTAACCGAAATTATGACATCGGTGTCATGTGTTTGTTGTGGCATTTGTATCTTTTGTTGTGGTGTTGTGGTTATTTGTATTGTGTTGTACAGGATTTTTGTACAGGTTGTATTAATTTGACGGCCGCATTACAGTTGAAACTCTGCTGAATTCCAATTAGGAAATGCGATCCGTCATAATGGGTGCCTTACTTTTGGTTTTGGGGAGAAAAGTTGCATCCGAAGCATTGAGGTTATGAAATTATGAGATAAGAAGTCATTATGGTTTTGTTTCGGGGTTGTTAGAATAGCAAAGATTTTGGGTATTTAGATAATTATAGAATGATAAACGAGGATGGCTCATTACTGTGAAATTTGGATAATACGATTGGATTGAATGAGTTGGCTTATTGATATTCCAACAAGATGATAAGTTGCTAAATGTTCGAGTTTTGAGGTTTTGGTGGTAACCTAAAGCTGTGCCTAAATTTCTAGGATAAATGCTACAATTGTGTTTCCTATGTTAGATGTAATTTAAGGATTATAGGTTTTTCCTTAGGCATATCGATATCTTTGGGATTTTATTAGGTTTATAGCTACTGTGTAATCTAAGTGTCTAATATGAATCAATATATATGAATTACAAGTTGATTTTATTATACAAGTAAATGATTAATCAGAATAGCACAGCGGTAGCGTGTGGGCTTATGGCCTAGAGATTTCAAGATAAGATTGTGGTTCCGAGTGAATGGTCATTGTCGAGGTTTAGGGTGAGTTGAAGTAGGAGTTCCTTAGTCCATTTAAGGCTTTAAAATAAGTCAGAGAAATAGTCAATAAATTTGGTTTGCCTTTAAATTTGGTGGATTATCAAGAAATCTCCCATGTATTAATGATTGAGGAAATAAATATGTGATTAAACTAAGCTGTTGTTGGAGATTGAGAATTTGTCTTATGATAAGATTCTAACCTAAATTTAGATAAGAAACATTAGATATTAGGAATTAGGATAATTCAATTGGTTAAGGTTTTCTAGGAAGGATCATTTCATCAAGAATGTGACATAAGAACTTGGAGAAAGAATCTGAAAGGACTTTTCCCAATTGTTGGGTTTTGAGATTAGTTGTATTTTGAGGACAAAATTTCTATAAGTGGGAGAGAGTTGTCAGGTATCAATTTTCATAATATCGAGATTATGAGTAATTAAGGTAATAGAATCAAATATTAGGCTTAATACTTATGAAAAAATTGAGTTTTAGAGGCGGTAGGTGGCGGTAGTGGGGGACACCCACGGGCACCTGAGGCGGCACCGTGGATGCCCAATCTAGGGCACCAGTGCCTGCCGTGTGCTGGGCTGGCACTCGAGCGCCATCCCACGATATAAATGCTCGGTAGGGCTTTTCTTTGGTCATTTTCGGGTGATTCATGAGAGAGAGAATGCAAAGGAGAAGAGAGAAAAGAAAGAAATCAAGGCTCTTGAGTTTGATTCCGGGCTAGAGCTAGTTAAAAAAATGATAGATCGGGTCGAGGCAAGTGCACTAATATACTTTTCTCTCGTTTCTTTGCACTTTTGTTCCATTTTCTTTGGGTATCCTTATTTCGATATCCATTTAAGTTTATATTTTACAAAGCCCACGACTTGAGCATGTATATATTTTGATTTTATATCCGATTTATAAGATTTGTACGGTATTTCATACATGAAAACCCTAACCCACGCCCCATTGGTTTTTACTCTTTTTATTTGAGATTTATATATGATTTGGCTTTAGAAACTTGAAATCCTAACTCCATGGACATGAGTGCTCCGATTATTTGGTATTTATGCACATATATTTTATATATGTTAATTTTATGTGTTCCGAAAGTATTATTGGATGTGAATAGTGACATTTATCCACATGTACATTATGTATATTATTTTGTTTATACTCCGAAAATTATGTTGTATGTATTTGTGAAGGGATTTATTGTCCGGAAGCTCTAAAGTTGTATTTGGCTCATTGTGGTAAGAATTTCTTACATGTCTCTAGCTTTATATTTATTTGTGCATGTAATTAAAGGCATGAAAAGATATAAACTCATAAGAAAATGATTATTTGTATCTGTATCAAAGAATTATGAAAGTTATACAAAGTATTTGAAGGGAAATCTATAATTTGTTATGTCTGATGATTCATTCTTCAGGGAGTGAGAACTCTATATAAGTTTTTGGTGGAACCTTTCCTAATAAGAAGTAATTATGAACCTGGACTAAGAATTTGTATTCAGAGGGTAGTATTTTCTAACATATATTAGGATATTATAGTAGTAGATCAAGGAATGCACCTAGGCCACAGGAAGTGCTTTGGTGACGAATATATTATCTGGCCCTGTATATCGGATGATATGTATACTGTCCACCATGAGACGTTAAAGTTTGAGGTATCGTGGGTAGCGCTTTAGAATGTGTGGGCGCATACACATTCCATTCCTCGATTGGCTACTTCATTAGTTAGTAAGGCCTACAAGCCCTGGTCCGCTATGTAAAAAAGTTATACATATTTTAGAACCTAAAGGAATTAGAAATAAAATGAGAAAGATAAATATGTTCTGAAAATGCATTTATTCATGTTACATTTCATGCATTATACCATACTCCTATATCCTTCATCTCATTTATTTTGAGTATATTGCTTACTGTCTTTAATTATATAGTACCTTGTTGAGTATTTGGCTCACCCTTACTATTTTTTCCTTCAGATGAGTATGAGCTTATACCCGATGAGGTGAGTAGAATGTTAGAAGTCGGCTAGGTATGAAGACTTGGAGGGAGATCTTATGGACTTAGATTTTATGATTTTATTACTCGTGGAGTACTTTTGTATATTTTGAGATGGATTTGTATATTGATGTAGATGTATGATGGTGATGTACGTGTAATTTAGTTTTCATTGTATTTGATGGATGTATAGATTTTTGTAGGTTTTCATGGTTTGTCTATATATCTAGTGGCATCTTATCTGAGCCGACATCGTAATCAGAGTTATGACGTTGGTGCCACGTGTTTGTTGTGGTTTTTTGGATCCTGTGTTGAGATGTTGTAGTTATATATTGTATTGTACAGGGATTTTATATAGGTTTGTATTAGTTTAATGGCCGTTTTACAACCAGAACTATGCTGGTTTTCGGTTAGGATTCTTGGGGTTGTCGTACATCCTGTCTTCGAGATGTAAATAAAGAAGGAAGTATCACTGTATTATGTGATTTTGGCATTTGATTGTGTTGATTAACACAATCCAGATATTAATTAAATATTCCATAAGTTAGTAAGGCCTATTGTGACGACCCGAGCTCGGATCCCCGAACCCAACCCGGACCGTCATGGTTAAAATCTTAAGTCATCCAAAATCATCAATTACACATCATCAATGAACTCAACATCATTACAAATCATCAATGATCCTCATAAATGCATCATAAATTAAACAGCAATAATAATAACTTCAATAAGTGACATGATGTCCCAAAATATCAATTCTCATAAATAAAATCTAACACAAGTCGAATAATAACTAAATCAAAAATTTTAAATCTACATTCGGAGAACCTCGAACTCTTATATCACCTCTATCGGTGGCTACCCAAAAGTAAACATAATCAACAATAGATGAGTACAATTAAGCATCCCGGATAATAAAATAATAAATAAAAACAATAATAGCAGGTCATAGATCAACTACTGCTCGAGACTCAATAACATGTCGTGTTCACAACTTGAAGGTCACGTGAATGGCTAAGTATCAAGGAAGCAACATGGATTCCATCAAATCTGATCATCAGCTCAATACGACATCACAACTGTATGAACGACATCAGTCTTCAGGGACCTTATTCTACCATAGTGGACCAAAGGCCGCGTATTTACACCCCCGGCGGCTGGGTGAGTACACGAGATTACCTGACATCCATGGTATCCCCACTACCCCTACAGTCCTCCCAGAGGCTGTACCCGTAGCATACTCATACCATCTCTGATACACCTCGCCAATGATATCCCAGATATCATCCTCTACGATGGTTCCTAGGTTATAAGCATCCCTCTCGACTAACTGTACGAGATAACAAAAATCTGAATATCAGCTCAATTTGAGGTCACCACTGTATGAGAAAATAAGAATCTCCCTGGACCTTATTCTACTATAATGAACCAAAGGCCGTGTATTTACTCTCCCAACGGCTGGGTAATACAACGAGGTTATCCATGGTATCCCCATTACCCCTACAGTCCTCTCAGAGGCTGCACCCGTAGCATGCTCATACCATCTCCGACACCCCTCGCCAATGATATCTCAGATATCATTCTCTACAATGGTCACTAGGTTATAACCATCCATTCTCAATATCAACAACCTCAATCCTCTGGAATGGAATCAGTATTGGAAAAGTATAGACTACTTTATGGTCCCACGGACTCCCATTCGTCCAGTTACTGTAAAGTCTTCGCACACTCTCCTTTACTTATCCATAGAGTGCCAATAAAACGTACGCATACTACTAAGATTAACGCGAGGGATCATTTATCGGGTTTCATCAATGAGATGCAGCAATCATCACGTAACCGATTAATTTTATTTCAAGCGTGCCAATAAACGCTGGGGATTTCCTCGGTCCATATGTCAGCTAGAACGACCAGCATGATTATGATGACAATCAACATGGATTCCACTGAATCCGAATATCATAGGATCCACACAAGGATACAATCCACAACTAATGAGGTACTCACAATCATAGAACATCACAAGAAAGCTCATGGATCTTTTTTGGCCACTGTGAACCAAAGGCTGCGTATATCCCCCAATAGCTGGGTACTTGCACGGGCTACCGATGCTCGCAAGTTTGACCTACGACCGAAATCCATGGTCCACAGAGAATCTGCTAAACAAAGTACAGACGTCTCCCGAGCATGCTCATCATGATCATCTTCCGACTCTACCAGGTACAGAAGATACCTCACATGTCAACCCAGTATCTCCCGCCATGATATCCTCAATATCATGATCTACGATGTTCACATGGCCATAAGCATCCCGCCAAACTAGGCAAGGTACCTCAACCCACCAGGACAGGAAAATCAGTATCAGATAAGCGTAGACCACATTTAAGTACCATAGCCTCCCATTCGACCAGATACTTTAATGTTTTCATACACTCTCCTCAACCTTGACCGTAGGAAGGCAACGAATTCAAATACTCACACACCGAGTACAACGCAAGAAAGCTTTGTAACATCAACAACAAAACCTTGTTCGGTGCTGACTAGGGACCGTACTTAAGCTATCAAATCTAACACAAAGGATCTCTCACGGAACACAAGTTGAGATATGATTTATTTTACATAATCCCACCATTTAATTATTCTTTCATTCTATCCCGGTGTAATGCCTACAACTAAGGCCAACATATAAATTAATTAATTCCAACATAATATTTTATTATCATTATTATCAACAACTTACCCATCTACTAAAATTAAACATTCATGGTCACGTTACCGAATTCTTTTATTCACAGCCCATTTATAATAATTTACATCCATTCTACTAGCACATATACCCGTAGACACATCCTCACCTACATATTCCAACCGATACACACACACACACACACACCCACACACACACACGACACCCAGCAGCCATGTTGCCCAATTCACACACAACACACGTATACACACACACGGCACCCAACAGCCATGATTCACACAACCACACTCACACCTGCACATAGCCACACCCACACCGTATTCACGCCTGCATAGACCACACCGACAGCTACACACGGCAACACTCATTGCTCACACACACATTCATACCCATTCACACAGAATACACGAAACATAGAACACACCCACACAAAGCGCATATTGAACACACCCACACACACACGTTCTGCAAACCGCTCACACACTCACACACACAGCAACACATGCACACAGCCACACTGCCAACCATCAGGTTACACTCACGCATAGCACCAGCACTACCTTACTGCTCACGTACACCCACCCTACACACACAGCCGTAAACATAGTCACCCACAAATACACACATTATACACACAGCCGAAGACATATACACACATAAATACACACACAGCACATTTAACGTATTATACTGTAAATTATTTCCAGGTTTATACGATAACACCCGATATTCACAACGTATACCCGACTTCCATAACCATCCCTCTAAACCAAAAATCGGAAGCCCAAATAGAGCATGAGGTCCCTGTTTCTCCCGATTTCTGATTTTTTTATCCTCCATGAATTCCACAGAACCCACACACAAACCCAATTTCGACCGCATCGGTGAAAATTGGAAGAAGAGAAGGAGTAGATTGTAATGGAGGAATACTGATTTTGCGAAACAGAAAGAGAAATGACACAAGAGGAGATTCACTTGCAAACAGAGGAGAACGACATTAAGGGGATTTCACTTGCGAGGATAGGAATTTTACTTGCCAAAGGGGGAAGTTTTACTTGCCTCAGTTTCATGTTTTTCATCCGACAACGACGGCGGCGGTACAAATTGGCGATGGTGGAAACACCAACCAACGACGGCGAGTTCGACTGTAAAAGCGGTGGCTTTGGCCCAACTCATGACAACGATTAGAAGTGGTCACGACGAGGAACAGAGGCGATGATCGCACGACTAGGGTCTCACGACAGCGGCCTCCTTCTTCCCACACCAATGCCCCTTAGGTAACGAAGGGATCGTTAGGGTTTGTTGAGTTTCCATTTGGGGCTCGATTTCCTTCCTCCCTTTGCTGCGCCGCTCCTCTCTCTCTCTCTCTCTCTCTCTTCTCCCCTCCTTCTTCTCTTCTTCCTTTTTTCTTTCTTTCCTTTCTTTCTTTCTTCTTTTCTTTCCCCTTTTTCTTCGGCCGATCCTTTCCTTCTTCTCCCATTTTATTTATTATTATTATTATTATTATTACACATATTATTATTATTATTACTATTATTATTATTATTATTATTTTAATATATATATTTTAAAAAATATATATTTTTATTATTAATTATTTAATTTTTATTATTACACTTATTATCATTATATCCACAATTATTATTTCATAACAATAATTATGATTATGATTTATTTCTAATTATTATTAATATTTATTAGTATATATTTTACTCCCCTTTATTATTATTATTATTATTTATTATTTCATACTCATTATTATTTATAATATTTATTAATATTGATATTTTAAATTATCTATTATTATATTAATTCTATATAACCCGAGTCAAACCATCAGGACGTTACAATCTTCCCCCCTTAAAAGAATTTTGTTCTCGAAATATAGGTATTATTCTTTCAATAATTATATTATAACCCAATGGAATTTTAAGTTACGTATCTTACAGTCCCTAAATGATATAATTCCAATTTATCTAAATAACCTTCAACCAAAAATATCTTCTTTTGACCTATGCAATGGCCATCTCAATTTTAAATTTCACCAGTGGGTCTACTCAGACGATTATTTGTCTCGTTTTAATAAATCATTCTATCTTCTCAATTAAATTTATTTCTTCTAGAGAATAACAACCCCTAAAATTAGATTTTTTTTTATATTGTACCATCCCACACTTGACTATTTACTATCTGGCTTTATATCCTCGATCGTAGACTATTTTCCTAGCAATATACACTTCTACTGGATGAATATCCAATTGACCCCATAGATATATACCCTCAAGTGCTTCTTATCACTTCTATTATTTAGGATAGATACTACTTATGTAAGGTCTCAAAGTTCTAGGACAATCATTTAATCATAACTAAAGTAAAAAGGAAGAATGCGAAAGTCACAAAATCTGTTGAACTAAATTTTGATTATCATAGGATATAGCACATAATGGATGTTTACTACATCTGTCATATAAGACAGAGTTTGCGCCTCTTGATCAGAAATGGTGAAAACTCCATATGGTTCTGAAATTGTCGTCTATTACGTTGGGCTGTATACTACCTGGCGATATGCCCTGTCTAGTAGTAAGCGTAGCACAATCTGACGATCTTCTGTCCCACTATCATTGTAGTCGTCGATGTCGATACGTTGCAACAATTGGTAGGGTGGCCGGTCTTCCCATATTTAACAACGTGGATTGTTGCGAGGTTTGCAAATCTTTTGTCGCTTAATTGATGATGGTGGTGGCGGCTTACTCCCAAAATATGGTGCAATCATCTTCGACTATCCATTTTTATCGAGAATTGAAGCGTTAGAAGTTGATATCTCATCCATCTGTGAGCGGCAAGTCAATGTGTAAGTAGCTTGGTCAACAAGTTGGGCCTCTTGTTGAAGTGCTTGCCAAAACTTCAGTATTCTTCACATGGTTGCCATTGGAAGCTTTTGATGAGTTTGCCATATTCGTAGTTTGTTGTTGTGACATTCAATAAAAACAAAGAGCTTAAAACCTATTTTACTATTTTAGATTCGTCCAAAGACCGGCAACCTAAGACATTTACCAACCTCCAGCCGCAACCTACACAATCAACCTATTGACTAGGGCCTACCAAGATATTATAAGTCTTCAACTCATTCAAGGAATTCTAACATTTCCTCGAACATTTATGATTCCTAAGTCCTCGAATTACTTGAAGGATAATAATTCCTTGTGATGCCAAGTCCTCAAATTCCCTTAAAGAAAGGAAATCCTCCATTCAAAGGTGGAATTATTGAGAATAATCTTAAATTCTCATATCCTATGTAATCGCCTAATATCCTCAAATATCATCAAGGCATAGAATACCAAAGTGTTCCTCACAGAACTTTAATTCTCTGATACCATTAGTTGTAATGACTCGAGCTTGGATCTCCAAACCCAACCCAAACCGTCATGGTTAAAATCTTAAGTCATCCAAAATCATCAATTACACGTCATCAATGAACTCAACATCATTACAAATCATCAATGATCCTCATAAATGCATCATAAATTAAACACCAATAATAATAACTTCAATAAGTGACATCGATATCCCAAAATATCAATTCTCAAAAAGAAAATCTAACACAAGTAGAACAATAACTAAATCAAAAATCTTAAATCCACATTCGGAGAACCTCGAACTCAGATATCACCTCTATCTGGTGGCTACCCAAAAGTCACATGATCTCCTTGTTCCTGATATCAACATGTCTAATCTGGAGCAAATAAAACACAAGAGTAAGCCGAATACCGAGCAAGTAAACATAATCAACAATAGATGAGTACAATTAAGCATCCCGGACAATAAAATAATAAATAAAAACAATAATAGCAGGTCATAGATCAACTACTGCTCGAGACTCAATAACATGTTGTGTCCACAACTCGAAGGTCATGTGAACGGCTAAGTATCAAGGAAGCAACATGGATTCCATCGAATCCGATCATCAGCTCAATACGACATCACAACTGTATGAACGACATCAGTCTCCAGGGACCTTATTCTACCTTAGTGGACCAAAGGCCGCATATTTACTCCCCCGGCGGCTGGGTGAGTACCACGAGGTTACCTGGTATCCATGGTATCTTCACTATCCCTACAGTCCTCCCAAAGGCTGTACCCGTAGCATACTCATACCATCTCCGATACCCCTCGCCAATGATATCCCAGATATCATCCTCTACGATGGTTCCTCGGTTATAAGCATCCCTCTCGACTAACTGTACGAGATAACAAAAATCTGAATATCAGCTCAATTTGAGGTCACCACTGTACGAGAAAATAAGAATCTCCCTGGACCTTATTCTACTATAGTGAACCCAAGGCCGTGTATTTACGCCCCCAATGGCTGGGTAATACAACGAGGTTATCTATGGTATCCCCACTACCCCTACAGTCCTCTCAGAGGCTGCACCCGTAGCGTGCTCATACCATCTCCAACACCCCTCGCCAATGATATCTCAGATATCATTCTCTACAATGGTCACTAGGTTATAACCATCCATTCTCAATATCAACAACCTCAATCCTCCGAAATGGAATCAGTATTGGAAAAGTATAGACTACTTTACGGTCCCACGGACTCTCATTCGTCTAGTTACCGTAAAGTCTTCGCGCACTCTCCTTTACTTATCTATAGAGTGCCAATAAAACATACGCACACTACTAAGATTAACGCGAGGGATCATTTATCGGGTTTCATCAATGAGATGCAGCAATCATCACGTAACCGATTAATTTTATTTTAAGTGTGCCAATAAATAATGGTAATCCCCTGGAATCTGACATCAATAATGATTGGGAATTTCTTCGGTCCATATGTCAGCTAGAATGACTAGCATGATTACGATGACAATCAACATGGATTCCACTGAATCCGAATATCACAGGATCCACACAAGGATACAATCCACAACTAATGAGGTACTCACAATCATAGAACATCACAAGAAAACTCTTGAATCTTTTTCGGCCACTGTGAACCAAAGGCTGCGTATATCCCCCAATAGCTGGGTACTTGCACGGGCTACCGATTACGCAAGTTTGACCTATGACCAAAATCCATGGTCCACAGAGAATCTGCCAAACAAAGTACAGACGTCTCCCGAGCATGCTCATCATACTCATCTTCCGACTCTACCAGGTACAGAAGATACCTCACATGTCAACCCAGCATCTCCCGCCATGATATCCTCAATATCATGATCTACGATGTTCACATGGCCATAAGCATCCCGCCAAACTAGGCAACGTAACTCAACCCACCAGGACACGAAAATCAGTGTTAGATAAGCATAGACCACATTTAAGTACCATAACCTCCCATTCGACCAGATAATTTAATGTTTTCATACACTCTCCTCATCCTTGACCGTAGGAAGCCAACGAATTCAAATACTCACACACTGAGTACAACGCAAGAAAGCTTTGCAACATCAACAACAGAACGTCGTTCGGTGCTGACCAGGGACTGTACTTAACCCATCAAATCTAACACAAAGGATCTCTCACGGAACACAAGTCGAGATATGATTTATTTTACATAATCCCACCATTTAATTATTCTTTCATTCTATCCCGGTGCAATGCCTACAACTAAGGCCAACATATAAATTAACTAATTCCAACATAATATTTTATTATTATTATTATCAACAACTTACCCATCTGCTAAAATTAAACATTCATGGTCACGTTACCAGATTCTTTTATTCACAGCCCATTTATAGTAATTTACATCCATTCTACTAGGACATATACCCGTAGACACATCCTCACCTACATATTCCGACTGACACACACACACACACACACACACACACACACACAGACACACACACACACACATATATACACACACAACATTTAAATAAATATACGTATATACACTCACACACCCATCTACACCTACTGCACACACCACACACCAACACACACACACGACACCCAGCAGCCATGCTGCCCAACAGACACACCACACACGTGTACACACACACACACACACACACACACACACACACACACACACACACACACACACACACACATATATACACACACAACATTTAAATAAATATACGTATATACACTCACACACCCATCTACACCTACTGCACACACCACACACCAACACACACACACGACACCCAGCAGCCATGCTGCCCAACAGACACACCACACACGTGTACACACACACACACACACACACGGCACCCAGTAGCCATGCTGCCCAATTCACACACAACACATGTATACACACACACACGGCACCCAACAGCCATGGTTCACACAACCGCACTCACACCTGCACATAACCACACCCACGCCGTATTCACGCCTGCATAGACCACATCCATAGCTACACACGGCAACACTCATTGCTCACACACACATTCATACCCATTCACACAGAATACATGAAACATAGAACACACCCACACAAAGCACATACAGAACACACCCACACACACACGTTCTACAAACCGCTCATGCACCCACACACACAGCAATACATGCGCACAGCCACATTGCCAACCATCTGGTTACACTCACGCATAGCACCAGCACAACCTTACTGCTCACGTACACCCACCCTACACACATAGCCGTAAACATACTCACCCACAAATGCACACATTATACACACAACCGAAGACATATACACACATAAACACACACATAGCACATTTAACGTATTATACTATAAATAATTTCTAGGTTTATACGATAACACCTGATATTCATAACGTATACCTGACTTCGATA
The DNA here is from genome assembly GCA_033239525.1 of Nepenthes gracilis. NCBI lineage: Eukaryota > Viridiplantae > Streptophyta > Magnoliopsida > Caryophyllales > Nepenthaceae > Nepenthes > Nepenthes gracilis. The sequence continues at coordinate 17,791,947 of BSYO01000003.1, read as the reverse complement.
ACCATCCCTCTCAACCAAAAATCGGAAGCCCAAACAGAGCAGGAAGCCCCTATTTCTCCCAATTTCTGATTTTTTTATCCTCCATGAATTCCACAGAACCCACACACAAACTTGATTTCGACTGTATCGGTGAGAATTGGAAGAAGAGGAGTAGATTGTAATAGAGGAATACTGATTTTGCGAAACAGAAAGAGAAATGACGCAAGAGGAGATTCACTTGCAAACAGAGGAGAACGACATTAAGGGGATTTCACGTGCAAGGATAGGAATTTTACTTGCCAGAGGGAGGAATTTTACTTGCCAAAGGGGGAAGTTTTACTTGCCTCAATTTCGTGTTCTTCATCCGGCAACGACGGTGGCGGTACAAATCGGCGATGGTGGAAACACCAACCAACGACGGCGAGTTCGACTGTAAAAGCGGCGGCTTTGGCCCAACTCATGACAACAATTAGTAGTGGTGACGGCGAGGAACAGAGGCGACGATTGCACGACTAGGGTTTCATGACGGTGGCCCCTTTCTTCACACACCAATGCCCCTTAAGTAATGAAGGGATCATTAGGGTTTGTTGAGTTTCCATTTGGGCCTGATTTCCTTCCTCCCTTTGCTACGCCGCTCTTCTCTCTCTCTCTCTCTCTTCTCCCCTCCTTCTTCTTCCCTTCTTGCTTTCTTCTTTCTTTCTTCTTTTCTTTCCCCTTTTTCTTTGGCCGATCCTTTCCTTCTTCTCCCATTTTATTTATTTATTTTATTATTATTATTATTACACATATTATTTTTATTATTATTGTTACTACACATATTATTATTATTTTAATATATATATATTTTAAAATATATATATTTTTGATGCGTCCTTGGATCCGAACTTCGAACAGATTCGGGTTGATCCACTTATCCTAGTTCCGGCACCGTTTCCTGAGTTTGGATCCTGCACAACACTAAAAAGAACAGGAGGTTAGCGTGTCGGTGGAAAGTAGTCCCATCAAAACACTCCAACACTCAAGTCAATAAAGAGCTTTTGAAATATAAGAAGGTCACAGAAAACTTAGAATTAAAAGAGAAAGGGAGAAAGAAAGTAGGAGTGTCTGTATCTCCAGACGAAAGAGAGACGAAGCTGTCTCCTTGAATCTGGAAGGTGGGGTGGCAGTAAACGGCCGTCAGAAGCGCGTTTGTAGAAGAAATGGAGAAGTGTCATTGTGGGCATTGTGTTAGCAATAGCTTGCAAGAGTCAGTATTTACGTGAGTATCAAATAGCACAAGTAACTAAAAGCGTGCCTGGAATGAGAATTCTAGGGCTTACTTATGGTTGAGCGGGCGATCTTCCTCCTTTGGAAGGAGTGATCCCCTGCATGATTCCTGCCTTTTAGAGTTGATATCGGTTGCCAAAAGGATTGAAATAGTTTCCTTCCACAGCGGTCAGTGATTTTCCAAATTGCTTACCTTCCTTCTGTATTTTTTACCGTTGGAGTCCCCAGTTGGCAGGAAATTGGGAAAATCTGGCACCTTCCTTACGTGAAGGGCGTCGATTCTGTTAATGTCTATTTCGGGAGCCAGCTAGGACTGTGAAAAGTATGAGGAGAGCCGTTGCTGGTCGTCTGATGGATCGCGGGCTCAAGTGGGCCAGATCCATACCTGTAGAAGAAACCATTGTTGGGCCCATGCTTCAGTATGCAGATGGTCAACGTTTGAGTTGATTGTTCGTGTGCGTGTTGGCCTCCTGGACGGTCAATGCCAGTGTTGACCGTCCTGGGCCTTTCAGCTGTTGGGCCTGTTCTCCAATTGGGCAGTTAGCGAGTTGACCGTCCGTTTTGGGCCTTCGTTGACTTTGGGCCAGCCCATTTTTAGTATACCCATCACTAGCCCCCCATGCAGGTGACTAGGATTCTAGCCTCCGGCATGATCATGATGGGATGCCCCTTATTACCCTTCAGCGTTTTAGGATCCTGTAGAACTCCATGAAAGGCATAGAGGAGAGTTTAACTGGAACTGTTGACCGTCTTGGTCAATTCCGGAGAACAACATTGATCAGAATTCTTGACCGTCTTGGTCAATTCTGGAGAACAACGTTGACCAGAATTGTTGACCACCTTGGTCAATTTCGGAGAACAATATTGATCGGAATTGTTGATCGTCTTGGTCAGTTCCGGAGAAGCTATCTACCAGACCTGATGGACGTGTGGCCCTTAGCCGGTCTGCAGGCCAGAAGAAGACACACGTCTTCTTTTGGTTGGACGGATATCCTGGCCATTAATGCATCCGAGATCTGCCTTTTGAAAAGCCAAGTAGGGAGGCGACACGTGGCAGGACCGACGGCGTCCTTAATGAGGGGTTTTTAGCGTGTGCTTGCTGTTTACGTTTTCCCTCCACACTTCGAAAATCATTTACGCCTCCAAGCTTTCGTCTTCTCCGTTCCTAACTTTCAGAAATCCTAGTTCTTCGAGTAAGCCAAGGCATCCGTTGCAGACATCACTTCCGTTTTGAGAGAGAGTGACGTTAAAGCGTTGTGTGCTAAGTTTAATATCCCGAAGGAAATAGCATGGAGAGTCCCGGGAAGGAATGATAGAGCTTTTGCTCCTCCAGCGGGGCATATCACAGTCTACGAGGCCCACCTGAGGAGCGGCCTTCGTATCCCATTGTCGGACGATTTGGAGTCTCTTTTGAAAGCTCTACGAGTACCCATAGCTCAACTCCATGCTAACGCTATCCGGTATCTCTGTACTATGTGCATTTTTCTTCGAAAACATGGTAAGAAGCTTAGGATGTCTATGGTTAGGGTTCTGTTTAAAATAAAATCGGGAGGAGAGTGGATATCGCTCATCCCCCGTTCTGGCTTAAAGATAAATAAGGCCATATACGACTCGTTGAAGAACTGAAAAAATCGGTTCTTCTTCGTGAGTGAGGGAATGGCCTGGCCCCTTGAAAAGGACTGGGGCCAGGTTCCGGAGGCATATGCGGGGATGCCGTCTATGGCAGAGACGACGGCCCAGGAGGGGTTGACTAAGTTAATAAAGGCAAACCCCGACGAGTTCGATCGGGATTTTTTGGTTTCCCGGGAGGAGACTAAGAAGGTGAACTGGGGTCCGCCATCCCCAGTTCAAAAACCCATGCCGCCAGTAAGGATGATGAGGCCTAAGGACTCCAAGGGTGTAATCATCCGCTTGCGGCATACTGATGAAGGATTTATCGGCCCGCTGCCGGAAAAGGTGTTGGAGACGCCCTCGTCGTCGTCGTCCCACATTGATTATGTGGTTGCCGGAATCTGTAGTGGGCCTGGTAGCACTACGGGCCAGGAGAAGACCCACGAGGACTGGCCGGCAGACTCAAGAGGAGTCATCTTGGCGCAGCCCACGCAGCAAGTGGTTCCTGGTGATGTATTGATGCAGTCTTTTGAGGAGCTAGCTTGTGAGCCGGCGGCGGGTGCGTGGGAGCCGTCCGTTAGCTCCCCGGTCATGCAGACTTTTGGTGCGGAGCCAACATTTGTGTTCAATCCTCTAGCAGCTGCTCCAGAGGCTGCAATTGAGAAAACTACTACTGCCGTGGGCAAGACTGATGAGCTCTTGGAGCGCATTCTGGAGGAGGCAGCTACGAGTTCGGCTCGAGAGGATGCTCCTAGTTCACCGCCACCTGGGCCAAGTTTGGAGGCCAGGCCTAAGAGGCCCAAGAGAATATTTTGTGAGGTATGATTCTTAGCGATGTCTACCGCGTATTTTTTCCCTTCGCAGATTTCTAACTTGTTATTTGTTTGCCTCTTGTGCAGTTGAAGAAGCTGATTTCCGCCATCTCCAAGGAGGTGGAGCAGCGAGATCAGGTGATCGCCGATAGGGAGGCAGAGATCGCCTGGCTGGACGCCAAGCTGGCTGCTTCATAGGAGAGCATCGCGAGGAGACTGCTGCCCTCAAGACTGTTCTGGCGGGAATGGAATCGAAGATTGCTAGCTTGAGAGCTGAGAATGCCCATTTGAAAGAATAGGAGGATCGAAGCAAAGAAAGCAGGAAACGGCTTGTCGATCGAATATCCACTTTGGAGAACGAGCTGGGTCTTCGGATCCGTCCCCACAAAGTCGAGGGCATGTTGCACGCACGGATGTTTGAGGGGGTCCAGTTTTGTCAGCATCTTGTGAGGCTGATTGACCCTAACTACTCCGTTGAGTTCCTTCACTTAGGAAACCGTCGGGTGTAGTATAAGGATAACCTTGTGGGGGGGGACCGGGACAGTCAGAGGCGGCCGCTGCCTCCGTAGCCTTTTGTACCTTTTCCTTTTTTGTACTTACGTAATTTTACAACACATTTAAAGCAATAAAATGGAAACTCTTTCAATGCTGTGTTCATTTATTTTTACTGCTCGTGTTTGCATGCTTTGTTGCATGGGGCGGCCAACTTAGTTGGCCGGTGGATGTTGTTGGGCTGCCTAGGAAGCTATGTTCTTAGGCTTGGCAGGCAGTTGTGTTAACCAGCCTGGTGGCGCTATCCAAGTGATGACTTGGACGGCCATGTTGGAGAAGGATGCTTCTCCCTTCGACTGTCGCTGACTGATCATGGTATCTCCTCGTAGAGGAGGTTGTTGCGTATGCTACGTAAGCCCCTAAGGTTTTAACTGCTATCGGGCCACTTGGATGACTAAGGTTTAGTACGACCGTTAATGGGCCGCTCGGATGACCGATGTTCATATTAGCCCACTTATGGGCCACCTGGATGACCAGGGTTTATAATAGACCACTCATGGGCCACCTGGATGACCAGGGTTTAGATACGACCACTAATGGGCCGCTCGGATGACCGAGGTTCAAGTTCGACTGCTTATGGGTTGCCTGGATGACCAGGGTTTAACGAGAGGGTGAAGACGCTCCTGACTTAGGGGCAGTCTAGGTCGGGTAATCTGCAAAGAAAACACATGCACATGCACAAAGGAAGGATGCTAAGTAAACACTTATTTTTTACAAAATCAAAACAAGCAAGCAAGAGCAAACAATAATGCGAGTGCGTACCTGTGTCGGCTACTGGAAGTATCGTTTGAGGTGGATGGAGTTCCACATTCGCGGAACCAGTTTCCCGTCCTAGCTCCGGAGTTTGTAGGCCACGTTTCGCAGGATGGCGGAGACGAGGAAAGGCCCTTTCCAATTATGGGAGAGCTTATTGCGGCCGGCCAGCTTGCTGTGGCCTCGACGCCTCGTAGAACCAGGTCCCCCACATCGAACCATCGCGCCCTAACTTTTTTATTGTAGTATTGGGTGATCCGATGTTGGTAGGCTGTTGTCCATACTCTGGCAGTGTCACGGGCTTCCTCTAACAAGTCTAAGTGCTCCTTGATTTTTTGGGAGTTAGTCTGTGGGTCAAAGGACCCCACCCTGAGACTTGGAAGCCCAATTTCAACCGGGATTACTGCCTCAGTCCCGTAACAGAGACTGAAGGGTGTTTCGTGCATTGGTTCCTTCGGGGTTGTTCGATAAGACCAAAGAATGGAAGGGAGCTCATCCGCCCAGGAGCCCCCTGCGTCCTCCAACTTAGTTTTTAACCCGTAGAGTAGCGTTCGGTTTGTCACCTCCACCTGTCCGTTTGCTTGGGGGTATGCTACCGAAGTATGGACCAGCTTGATGCCTAAACTGGTGCAATACTTGGTGAAGCATTTCCCCGAGAATTGGGTCCCGTTGTTGGTCACAATGACCTCGGGGACGCCGAATCTACAGACGATGTTCTGGCGGAGGAATTCCAGGGCATTGTGTTCTATATCTTAGCTAGTGGGACAACTTCGACCCACTTGGTGAAGTAGTCGATGCCCATGATGATGAATTTCCTTTACCCCGTGGCAATGGGGAACGGGCCGAGGAGATCGAGCCCCTAGTGCGCGAAGGGCCAGGGGGCATGAAGGGCCTTCAGATCTGCAGATGGCTGGCGGTGAAGGTTGCTGTAAAGCTGGCAGCTTTCACATTTCTTCACGAACTCCAGCGCGCCTTTTTTCATCGAGGGCTAGTAATAGCCCTAGCGCATGACCTTGAAAGCCAAGTTTTTTCCGCCAATGTGAGACCCACAGATCCCGATGTGGACTTCGCTTAAAGCATAGTCAGCCTCTTCGGGAGTTAGACAACGAAGGAATGGAGTTGAGTAGCCACGGCGGTATAACTGTCCGTCAACCACAGCATACCAGCCGGCTGTCTTCTTGACTCGTTTGGCTTTCTCCACATCTTCTAGCGATGATCCGTCCGCCAGGTAGTTTAGGAAAGGCATCATCCAGTTTTCTGCTTTGAAAATCTGCATTGCCTATCGCTTCTCAATGCTGGGAGCGTCTAGGATCTCCCGCATATTCCTCGAATACTACTTTGGGTTTTCGACAGCAGCGGCTTTGGCCAGCTGGTCCGCCTTCCAGTTTTCAGTTCAGGGAACGTGAACCAGGGTCAGTTTGTTGAAACCCTAGGTGGCCTCCCTTGCCTTTGCCAAGTACTTGGCCAAGAGAGGGTTGTTAGCCTCGAAGCCTCCGTTAACTTGGTTAACGATTAACTCAGAGTCGCTGCAAACTGCCAACCTCTTAGCGGAGCACTCCTTAGCTAACCGTAATCCGACTAATAGGGCCTCGTACTCGGCAACATTGTTGGTTGCCAAAAAATTAAGCCTGAGGGAGTATTTCACCTCAAAATCCAGCGCCACTGCTTGTGTTTGTAGATGATCCGTCCACGTGGAGTATCAATTCCAAAACTTCGACAAGTAGTTCCGCGCTTTCTTCGGGCTATTCCTCGAGGACTGGGGTTGTAGTCTCGACAATGAAATCAGCCAGCGCTTGTGCTTTCACTACAGGCCTGGGCTAGAATTCGATGTTGAATTCGCCCAACTCGATAGCCCATTTTACCAATTGACCAGAAACGTCGGGCTTTTGGAGGATATTTTTCAGCGGCTAGCCCGTGAGGACCATTATCCGATGAGCCTGAAAGTAGGGCCTCAAGTTTTGCGCGAAGAATATCAGAGCCAAGGCTAATTTTTCTGCGCGTGAGTATCGGGTCTCTGGGCCGGTCATCGTTTTACTCACATAGTTGACCGGCCGCTGGGCGTCAGAGTCCTGGCGCACGAGAACAGAACTGAGGGATGCCTCCGACACTGTCAAGTAATGATATAATTCCTCTCCGCCCTTAGGTGACACCAACAACGCGGGCTGGCTAAATACCATTTCAGTTCATCGAAAGCAGTTTGGCATTCCGCTGTCCATTGGAACCCGTTGGATTTCGTTCCTCTAAGGGCTTTAAAGAAGGGCTGGTACTTGTCATCGGACTTCGCAAGAAAGCGGGACAGTGCTGCCAACCATCCAGTCAGTCGCCGGACGTCCTTTACGTTTCATGGTGGAGCTATGTCGGAAAGTGCCTTGATCTTCTCTGGGTTTACCTTGATCCCCCGCTGGGAGACGATGAAACCCAGGAATTTGCCGGATGTGATACTTACGGAGCACCTCGAATGACTCTTCCAGGTCACGGATGTGGTCGCTGGTGACCTTGCTCTTGACGAGCATGTCGTCGACGTAGACCTCCGTGTTGCGACCAATTTGTTTTTCGAATATTTTATTGACCAACCGTTGGTAGGTCGCTCCAGCGTTCTTGAGTCCAAAAGGCATTACTTTATAGCAGTAGGTGCCCTGATCGATCATGAACGAGATGTGTTCCTCGTCCTCCGGACTCATCCGGATCTGGTTGTAACTCGAATAGGTGTCCATGAAGCTTAGCAGCACATGTCCGACTGTTGAGTCAACCAGTAGGTCGATCCTGGGTAAGGGGAAGCTGTCCTTTGGATAGGCCTTATTAACGTCAGTAAAATCAACGCACATTTGCCATTTCCCATTGCTTTTCTTCACTAAGACGACATTAGAGAGTTATTTTGGGTATTGGACTTCCCTAATGAAGCCTGCGTCCAGCAGCTTTTTGACTTCCTCTCAGATGGATTAGTTTTTCAACGGAGTGGTTCCTCCGTTTCTACCTGACGGGCTTTCGGCTGGAGTCAAGTCCCAATTTATGGACCATTATCTCTGCTGGAATTCCAGACATGTCTGCTGGAGTCCATGCGAAAAGGTCAGCATTCCTTCGTAGGAACGCAATCAGCTCATCAAGTAGTGGTCCGGTGAGTGAGCCTCCGATATGTACACACTTATCCGGCTCCTCTGGGTCCAGTGGGATTAGATCCGTGGCTTCACCGAACTGCGCTTGCTGGAGGGTTGTCTCGTCCCAAAGGTCGAGTTCCCCAACTGTTCTAGTGCTGCCGCTTAGTGACTTGGTCGCCCAGCACCTCCCCGACACCGTAGGGTGTTGGAAACTTCATTTTGAGGTGCAGAATCGAGGTAACTGTCCTGAACGTTGTCAAGCATAGCCTGCCCAGTATAGCGTTGTATACTGAGGGTAGGTCGACCACCAGGAAGGTAAGCGTTCGACTTGCTGTTTTTGGATACGTACCCAAGGTGACTTCCAACAGGATAGTCCCTTGAACGGGCACTGGCTCATTATCAAGGCCGTGTAATGGGCCTTCGGCAGGTTTTAGTTGATTTTTTTAAGCCTAATCTGAAGAAAGTATCCAAGTAAAGCAAATCTCGAGAACTTTTATTATCAATAAATACTCGCTTCAGTTGGTAGTCTACACTACCATCCAAAACGAGTGCGATACAATGAGGGGATCAGCATGGGGGGACACTACATGGGCTAAATCATCATCACTAAAGCTGATAGTGTTATCCGTCGTACGCTGCTTCTTCCTCTCAGCCTACTATTCCTCGCCGCCAGATGGGTTTTTAGCAGGTCGGGTGGCAACCATGTTAACCACCCCTACTGCAACCCGATTTCGAGGAGGAGTCTGCTCCTACCCCTCTCCAGCAGCTGCGTTAGAGCTCTAACCAGGACCCCTGACAAATTTGGTGAGATGACCTCTGCGAATCAGCTCCTCGATCTCTCTCTATAGTGTCTTGCAGTCCTCAGTTGAATGGCCAGCAGAGCGATGGAAATCATAGTACTTCGACTGGTTCCCAGAGTCCTTCTTTAGTGGTTTTGGCCATGTCAGGAATTTTTCTCCGTGGATCTGCATGAGGACGTTTGAGCGTGTGTCCGTCAGAGGTGTGAAACTGGTGGGCCCGAAGTCTCTGCGTTCTTGGGGCTCAGTCCGGCGTTGCTTCTGGCGGGAGTGATCTCCGCTGCTGTACTTCCTCTTCCCTTCTCCTAGGAACGACCGAGGCTGATTTGCCCGTTCTGGACGTTTTGCCTCGTTGGCCTCTTCTGCTGCAGTGTAGGCCCGGGTGATGGATTCTGCCTCTCGGAAGGTCTGAGGATTTTTATAGGCTAGGTGCTTGAAAAAGTCACCGTAGGTCTGTGCTGAGATGAAACTGCCCACTTCATCTCTTTTGTGATCCGGGGAATCTATCTAGCCTCTGCCACAAAACGATCCAAGAATTGCCGTAGGTTCTCTCCCGGTTTCTATTTGATGTGGGAGAGATGCCACAAAACGATCCAAAACGGCTGCTTCTCTTCCCGTCGGCTCATGGCATACTGAGCTAGGAAGAGATCTGTGAGCTCACGAAAGTTGCTGATGGTGCCTGAAGGGAGGTGATGGAACCAGATTCAGGTATCTCCCTTTAGCATGAGCGGAGAACAGCGGCACATCGATGAGTCTTCTAACCCTTGTGACTCTGATGGGTGCGAAAGTGATCGAGGTGGTCAACCGGATCACTGCTCCCATCGTATGAGTCTAGGGAAGGCACCTTGAACTTCGTAGGCAGTGGATGGCTCAGTATCTCCGCTGTGAAAGGTGATCGGTCCAGGTCGATGGCGCGCTCCTCATCTTGGAACACACGGTTCCAGATTTTGTCCACTCGCAGATCTGTGCGAGCGGTGTGACGGAACGGATTTTTTTTTAATCCGTCATTCATAACATAGGATCACAGATGCCATTTAGGACCCATATACTTTTAACCATAAGAAGTATAGCGGAAGTTACTCTAACATCTTGCGGAAACATTCATATTCATTCCAAAGTATTCATTTCCGAATACATAATCCAAATGTCTATCTATAAAAGTTCATAAATCATAAACAAGTCATTACAATAATATTCCCCAAAATAAGCTTCCGAGGTCTTTAATAATCCTTCAGACAATCTCTAATTATTCCAACTCGTCAGGCACAAGCTCTAAAGTTTCATTTGTAGGGAAAAAACAGAAAAACAGTGAGCTGGGGCTCAACAAGCTACATGCAGAAAACATTTGTACTGTCAGACGAATACATAATTATTAATAAACAATAGCGGATCAGAAAACTAATGTAATTAATGCAGGAAAAATCAGAACAGAACCATATGCAGTACTATAATTAATACTTAGCCGGATGGAGGTCGAACAGAATGTCAGAGAATAAAACAGTGTCGGTTTCGTTATAAAAGTCTTCTTTTATTCTTCTACTTGCGGAGGGGGCATTAATCGAGGATAGATTGTATTCAGTCCACACAATCCAAGGCAGATAACTGAACAGAAGTATCCCGTCTCGTGGGATCGATATGCCACCCGAAGGTAGGCCAGAACTAAGCTTTCCTCCTGACCGTGACGTCCCGAGGACAGGGCGGACCACAAATAGCTCCATGGACAGAGTTTGTTTTCCTCCTGAACGTAACACCCCGAGGACAGGGCGGACCATAATTAACTCCATGGACAGAGTTAATCCTCGATTTCTACCATAAAGTTCTAAGGCATGCCGGAGAACCTTATCTCCAGAAGCTAAAGTCAGAACTTATTTGTCTTATCATAAAGCCGGTTCAGAGTTTATTTTTGTTTGGATCTTATGAGAAGGGAGGCCGGACTTCATTTTCTTCACACAAAAGCCGGAGCTCAAATGCCGGAGTTCTCTTTTTCTCAAAATGCCGGAATTCAGAAAGCCGGAGTTCTTTTTCTCAAAAAGCCAGAGTTCAAAAAGTCAGAGTTCTTTTTCTCAAAATGCCAGAGTTCAAAAAAGCCGGAGTTCAAAAAACCGGAGTTCTTTTTCCTCAAAATGCCGGAGTTCAAAAAAGCCAGAGTTCAAAAAGCCGGAGTTCTTTTTCTCAAAATGCTGGAGTTAAAAAGCCGGACTTCTTTTTCCTCAAAATGTCGGAGTTCAAAAAGCCGGAGTTCTTTTTCCTCAAAATGTCGGAGTTCAAAAAGCCGGAGTTCAAAAAGCCGGAGTTCTTTTTCCTCAAAATGCCGGAGTTCAAAAAGCCGGAGTTCAAAAAGTCGGAGTTCAAGAAGCCGGAGTTCTTTTTCCTCAGAAAGCCGGAGTACTTTTAAAAGCTGAAGTTCATAAATCCAGAGTACTTTTTACTAAAGGATGGAGTACTTTTAAAAGTCGAAGCTCATAGATCCAGAGTACTTTTTACTGAAGGACGGAGTACTTTTAAAAGTCAAAGCTCATAAATCCAGAGCACTTTTTTTCTGAAAGATGGAGTGCTTTTTCTTAAAGGACGGAGCTCATTTTCTCGAAGGACGGAGCTCATTTTCTCAAAGGCCAGAGTTCATTTCTCATTAAGGCCGGAGTTCATTTTAATAGGTAGGGAACCGAGTTTAATTTTACATATAGGAAACCAGAGTTTAATTTTCATGTGGCCAAGTTCATTTTACAATACAGAAGGTCGATATTCAATGCAGAAAGCATGAACTTTAAAACAGAGTATACGTGCAGTAAAGCATGAACTTCAAAACAGAGTACACTTGCAATATTCTTAAAACATGAACTTAAAAAGCAGCGTCTGAAGTAACTTGCAATATTCTTAAAACATAAATTTAAAAAGCAACGTCCGAAGTAACTTGCAATATTCTTAAAACATGAACTTAAAAAGTAGCGTCCGAAGTAACTTGCAATATTCTTAAACATGAACTTAAAAAGCAACGTCCGAAGTAACTTGCAATATTCTTAAAACATGAACTTAAAAAGCAGCGTCCGAAGTAACTTGCAATATTCTTAAAGCATGAACTTAAAAGCAGCATTCGAAGTAACTTGCAATATTCTTAAAACATGAACTTAAAAAGCAGCGTCCGAAGTAACATGCAATATTCTTAAAGCATGAACTTAAAAAGCAGCGTCCGAAGTAACTTGCAATATTCTTAAAGCATGAATTTAAAAGCAGCGTCCGAAGTAACTTGCCTAAGAGTTGCCCAATGTCACTGTTTTGAAGTTTCTCCTTCATGCCCTCCCTTCTGCTTGTCTTGGCTGACTACTTCAACTTGGTATTTATAGGGAAAAGGTTAGGTGGAGTAAGTAGGAGTAGTTTACTTACCGAGTACTATTAGTCAAATTAAAATGAGGTAGTTCACCTACCCCATTTGGTCATGACTTAGTTAGATTCTAACTAGATTGTAATGAGGTAGTTCACTTACCCCATTTGGTCATGGTTTAATTGAATTCTAAATAGATTGTAATGAGGTAGTTTACTTACCCCGTTTGGTCATGTTTTAGTTAGATTTTAATTAAATAGTAAAGTTGGATTTTAAACTAAACTAAGTGGGAGTAACTGCTTTTGGCTTTAGTTGCCGGTCAACTTTCTTTTGTCATTTCCTTGCCCATGTTTTACCTCTTTTATTTTTGGCATCTCACAAGCGGCGTTTGGTGATCTTTTGGAGTTGCGGTAAACCCTCAACTCCGTTTTGTCCCTGGAGGGTTCAGCAGCCAGTTGGCTACTACCTCCAGCGGACTTGGTAGTCCTAGAGGCTTGCTCCTGAACTGCGTTCCCGTCTTCAGCCCGAGAGTATTGGAGATTTCTTCTTTCCAGACTTTCTCACGATGATGTGCTCCCGGAGCGTTCTTCAGGCCGGTTCTGGCCAGGAACGCGGGAGGAGGCTGGAACTGGATTGCTTTGGGATCTCTCAGGTCTCTTGGCTTGCTTCTTTTTTCTCTGGCCACCTTTTTCGGTGGCCGGTGGTGGGACGGTTGATGAAGGACCCGCTTGCAGTCGCTGCTCATTTTAAGAGCAAAGTATTTGGAGTAGACGATTGTTGGCTTGCATCTGCTCCATTAGCTGCTGGAAATAGGGCGCTGGCACTCCGCCCATTGTCCCATTGATTGTGGCACCAGCAGTGTTGTCCTGGTCGGGATTGGTGGCATCTCTAGTGGGGTCGCTAGCTTGAGCTCTCGTGTTCACCATTGTGAATGCAGAATCAGACAGTGAAAGAGAGCATTGTGCGAATTTGTGGTTGGATTTTGTAAGTGCTTCCCACAGACGGCGCCAATGATGCGTCCTTGGATCCGAATTTCAAACAGATTTGAGCTGATCCACTTGTCCTGGTTCCGGCACCGTTTCCTGAGTTTGGATTCTGCACACCACTAAAAAGAACAGGCGGTCAGCGTGTCGATGAAAAATTATCCCATCAAAAATACTCCGACGCTCAAGTTAGTAAACAGCCTCCGAAATATGAGAAGGTCACAGAAAACTTAGAATTGAGAGAGAAAGGGAGAAAGAAAGCAGGAGTGTCTGTATCTCCAGATGAAAGAGAGACAAAGTTGTCTCCATGAATCTGGAGGGTGGGGAGGCAATAAACGATCGTCAGAAGCGCGTTTGTATGCCTTAGGTTTTGACAGCAGAAAAAATGGAGAAGTGTCATTATGGGCATTGTGTTAGCAATAGCTTGCGAGAGTCAGTGTTTGTGTGAGTATCAGATAGCACAAGTAACTGAAAGCGTGCCTGGAATGAGAATTCCAGGGCTTACTTATGGTTGAGTAGGCAATCTTCCTCCTTTGGAAGGAGTGATCCCCTGCGTGATTCTTGCCTTTCAGAGTTGCTACTGGTTGCCAAAAGGATTGAAATAGTTTCCTTCCACGGCGGTCAGTGGCTTTCCAAATCGCTTACATTCCTTATGTATTTTTTTACCGTTGGAGTCCCCAGTTGGCAGGAGATTGGAAAAATCTGGCGCCTTCCTTATGTGAAGGGCGCCGATTCTATTAACGTCCATTTCGGGAGCCAGCTGGGATTGTGAAAAGTGTGAGGAGAGCCGTTGCTGGTCGTCTGATGGATCGCGGGCTCAAGTGGGCCAGATCCATAGCTGTAGAAGAAACCATTGTTGGGCCTATGCTTCAATATGCAGACAGTTAACTTTTGAGTTGATCGTTCGTGTGCGTGTTGGCCGCCTGGACGGTCAACACCAGCGTTGACCATCCTGAGCCTTTCAGCTGTTGGGCCTGTTCTCCAATTAGGCCGTTAGCGAGTTGACCGTCCGTTTTGGGCCTTCGTTGACTTTGGGCCAGCCCATTTTTAGTATACCCATCACTAGCCCCCCATGCCGGTGATCAGGATTCTGGCCTCCGGCATGTTCACGATGGGATGCCCCTTATTGCCCTTCAGCGTTTTAGGATCCTGTAGAACTCCATGAAAGGCGTAGAGGAGAGTTTGACTGAAACTATTGACCGTCCTGGTCAACTTCGGAGAACAACGTTGACCAAAATTGTTGACCGTCTTGGTCAATTTCAGAGAACAACGTTGACCAGAATTGTTGACCTCCTTGGTCAATTCCGGAGAACAATATTGACCGAAATTGTTGACCGTCTTGGTTAGTTCCGGAGAAGCTGTCTGCCAGACCTGATGGACGCGTGGCCCTCAACCGGTTTGCAGGCTAGAAGAAGACACGCGTCTTCTTTTGGTTGGGCTGATATCCTGGCCATTAATACGTCTAAGATTCGCCTTTTGAAAAGCCAAGTAGGGAGGCGACACATGGCAGGACGGACGGCGTCCTTAATGAGGGGGTTTTAGCGTATGCTTGCCGTTTAAGTTTTCCCTCCACACTTCGAAGATCGTTTACGCCTCCAAGCTTTCATCTTCTCCACTCCTAACTTTCAGAAACCCTAGTTTTTCGAGTAAGCCATGGCATTTGTTGCAAATATCACTTCTGTTTTGAGAGAGAGTGACGTCAAAGCGTTGTGTGCTGAGTTTAATATCCCAAAGGAAATAGAATGGAGAGTCCCAGAAAGGAATGACAGAGCTTTTGCTCCTCCAGCGGGGCATATCACAGTCTACGAGACCCACCTGAGAAGCAGCCTTCGTATCCCGTTGCCAGACAATTTTGAGTCTCTTTTGAAAGCTCTATGAGTACCCATCGCTCAACTCTACGCCAACGCTATCCGGTATCTCTATACTATGTGCATTTTTCTTCGAAAGCATGATAAGAAGCTTAGGATGTCTATGGTTAGGGTTCTGTTTAAAATAAAGAGTGGATATCGCTCATCCCCCGTTCTGGCTTAAAGATAAATAATGCCATATATGACTCGTTGAAGAACTGAAAAAACCGGTTCTTCTTCATGAGCGTGGGAACGGCCTGGCCCCTTGAAAAGGACTGGGGCTAGGTTCCGGAGGCATATCCGGGGATGCCGTCTATGGCGGAGATGGTGGCCCAGGAGTGGTTGACTAAGTTAATAAAGGCGAACCCCGACGAGTTCGACCGAGATTTTTTTATTTCCCGGGAGGAGACTAAGAAGGTGAACTGGGGTCCGCCATCCCCAGTTCAAAAACCCATGCCGCCAGTAAGGATGATGAGGCCTGAGGACTCCAAGGGCGTAATCATCCGCTTGCGGCATACTGACGAAGGATTTATCGGCCAGCTGCCGGAAAAGGTGTTGGAGACGCCCTCATTGTCGTCATCCCGCATTGACTATGTGGCTGCCGGAATCTGCAGGGGGCCTGGTTGCACTGCGGCGGACTTAGGAGGAGTCATCTTGGCGCAGCCCACGTAGCAAGTGGTCCCTGGTGATGTATTGATGGAGTCTTTTGAGGAGCTAGCTTGTGAGCCGGCGGCGGGTGTGCGGGAGCCGTCTATCAGCTCCTTGGTCGCGTAGACTTTTGCTACGGAGCCAACAGTGGAGTTCGATCCTCCTGCAGCTGCTCCAGAGGCTGCAATTGAGGAAACTGCTGCTGGCGTGGGTGAGACTGATGAGCTCTTGGAGCGCATTCTGGAGGAGGTAGCTACGAGCTTGGCTCGAGAGAATGCTCCTGGTCCACCGCCACTTGGGCCAAGTCTGGAGGCCAGGCCTAAGAGGCCCACGAGGATATTTTGTGAGGTATGATTCTTGGCGATGTCTACCGTGTATTTTTTCCCTTCGCAGATTTCTAACTTGTTATTTGTTTGCCTCTTGTGTAGTCGAAGAAGTTGATTTCTGCCATCTCCAAGGAGGTGGAGCAGCGAGATCAGGTGATCGCCGATAGGGAGGCGGAGATCACCTGGTTGGACGCCAAGTTGGCTACTTCAACAGGAGAGCATCGCGAGGAGACTGCTGCCCTCAAGACTGTTCTTGCGGGAAAGGAAACGGAGCTTGCTAGCTTGAGAGCTGAGAATGCCCGTTCGAAAGAAGAGGAGGATCGAAGCAAAGCAAGCAAGAAACGGCTTGCCGATTGAATGGATCCGTCCCCACGAGGTCAAGGGCATGTTGCACGCATGGATGTTTGAGGGGGTCCAAGTTTGTCGGTGTCTTGTGAGGCTGATTGACCCTAACTTCCTCGTTGAGTTCCTTCACTTAGGAAACCGTGGGGTGCAGCATAAGGACAACCTTGTGGGGGAGGACCGGGACAGTCAGAGGCGGCCGCCACCTCTGTAGCCTTTTGTACCTTTTCCTTTTTTGTACTTATGTAATTTTGCAACACATTTAAAGCAATGAAATGGAAACTCTTTCAATTCTGTGTCCATTTATTTTTACTGCTCGTGTTTGCACGCTTTGTTGCATGGGGTGGCCAGCTGAGTTGGCCGGTGCATGTTGTTGGGCTACCTAGGAAGCTATGTTCTTAGGTTTGGCAGGCGGTTGTGTTAACCAGCCTGGTGGCGCTGTCCAAGTGATGACTTGGATATTAGTTTAAGTGATGATATAACTAATTTAGTTTAAGTGATGATATAAGAACTTGTAAATTTATAAGTATCTTAGAAATATAAATTTCAGTATTGGTAGTTTAGAAATATATTTACAAATCTTGTAAGTTTCTTGTAAGTTTCAGTGTAATTCTTATAAGACAAATAGTGAGATATTAGTTGGCATATTTCCTTATCATAAGCTACATTCACATTATTATTGAATGAATATCAGAACCATTGATGATTAACCTTATTTTGAATCTTGTGTATTATAGTTTATTGTGATTTACAAATTGTTAAGGCACACATTCCTTATAATTAAGATGAATTTAAGAATGCGGAACATGACATCAGGCTTGCGGTAGGTCCAACTCAGGCTCAAACCTAACTCAAGCACGCTTCAGGCCCATATTCAATTCAACCTAATTTTTGACTCTTTCATCAAATTTTTATCCTTTAATCTCACTTTTGATTATATTTTTTTAATTAATTATTGTTAACATAATTGTAGAACTCAGAACTTATAACTTCAATTTTATTCTGATCTACTAATACAACTCCCCTCAAAATCACATGGCCTAGGAAATTCAGTTTCTCAAGCCAAAATTTACATTTCGTATACTTGGCATACAATCGCCTCTCCCAATACATTTCACAACAATCCTCAAGTGGACTTCATATTATTCATAGTTTCTTGAATAGATCAAAATAAAATTAATAAAAATTTTCACAAATTGATCTAAGTAAGGTTAAATCACCCAATTCATTTAATCCATAAACACTCTAAGGACATTTGTTAATCTAAACTTTATAATAAGAAATTCATAATGACCATACCTTTCTCATAAGGCTATCTTTTCGAGGGCTATCTTTGCCATATCTTTCTTCTTAACCATCAATTAGTGATATCTCAATTGGAGATCAATATTCAAAAACACTTGAGCTCCTTATAATTGTTCAAAACGATTATTAATTCTTGGTAGAGGATATTTGTTCTTGATTATTATCATGTTCAACTCTCAACAGTCTATAAACACTCTCATTGACCAATTATTCTTCTTCACAAATAGAATAGGTGCACCTCATAGTCATATGCTTGGTCGAATGAAACATTTCTTGAAAAGTTCTTATAATTTCTTCTTCGACTTGTTTATCTTCGAAGGAGCCATCCTATAAGGAGTTTTAGAAATTGGTGCAGGTACTGGCATCAATTCAATATCAAATTTAATCTTCCTATACGACAACAAACCAAATTGATCTTTTTGTAACACGGCCTCAAATTCCCTTGCCACAAGGATCTCTTTAGCAAGCACATTATGGCATCTCGTGGTGGTAACATAGATAAAGTATGTTTGACACAGGCCTTTCATTAAATGACATACATGTAAAGTCAAAATTATATAGGCAGACTCTTTGATCTTATTTCGTAGGAAATAAAATAATTCACATCCCACAATCATAAAATGTATTCTCTTATGGAAATAGTCCACAATAGCATAATAGCATACCAACGATTTATTACTAAAATTATATCAAAATCATATATGTCTAACAATATTAAAATTTTCACCAACTCAAACCCATGCACCCAAATTACAAACTTAGGATAAATAATACCGATTACTAAAGATGTACCCATATGCATAGACATCACTAACACAGTCGATAATCATAGGTGGTAAATGCAAAAAATATGTAATATGGGACATGAATAAATTCGTAGACCCTAGGTTTGTTAACATATCGATTCATATATGTCTAACAATATTAAAATTTTCACCAACTCAAACCCATGCACCCAAATTACAAACTTAGGATAAATAATACCGATTACTAAAGATGTACCCATATGCATAGACATCAAACACAAACGATAATCATAGGTGGTAAATGCAAAAATATGTAATATGGGACATGAATAAATTAAATGGATAGGTTTGTTAACATATCGATTCATATATGTCTAACAATATTAAAATTTTCACCAACTCAAACCCATGCACCCAAATTACAAACTTAGGATAAATAATACCGATTACTAAAGATGTACCCATATGCATAGACATCACTAACACAGTTGATAATCATAGGTGGTAAATGCAAAAAATATGTAATATGGGACATGAATAAATTCGTAGACCCTAGGTTTGTTAACATATCGATTCCCTTCCACAACTAAATGAAATGCATTCGCATCCTTAGCCGTCATTACAAAAGTTTTCTCCAAAGCATTCAGCTTCCTAATGGCTTGTCTCAAAGGGTGAAGACACTCCTTGATCATAAGATTGCATTTGCCAAGATTAAAACACACCTTGATCTACTTGTAACATGGCTGTTCTCCATGGATCTTCCCACAATAATTGCACACTAGTTTTGAACATTGTTGCTTACTCAGTGTCCCATGGATCTCAAGTCCTTTAATGATCCCCTCATCTTGGGACATAGGCCTCCCATGAAATTCTCTTGATCAAGAACTTTGCCTTCCTTGCCTAAAAGTTCTTTTCTCAAAGAATTTGACCATCTTTAGCTCCTACTCAAAGGATAGTGCCTAATTAAGCAGTTCTCTATAGGTTATCAATCATAAAGTCATCAATTTCCTTCAAATTGTATTCTCTAAACATTGAAGAAACTTTCTTTCTCTCATTGTGTTATCCATCGTCACAAGCAGGACAAAACAAACTCGGTAAATTTGGCATTATATTTAGCCACCGTTCAATTCCCTCATCCCAAACTAGTAAATTTATCCTCCATCTGCTCTTAAATACCTACTAGAAAATACAAGTTAAGGAATGCCTTTATAGAAATATTCCACAGAATCTTCTTTATAGGCCACGAATAGTCTATCTCACCATCAAGTTTGTTAGTGGCAAACTTTACCTTTCCTTCCACAAGGCTCAAGCATTTTTTTCACTCGTTGGATCCATATTTCTGCCTTTGTTAGATCTAAATTTTTGAAGAATTTCAGGCACATGCTTATTAGTGAAAAAATCATAAGCCGTTAAAGCATTCCATAGATTAACAATTGTCTTTGGATTTGGATGTCTTTGAACCATACAATCCATGATCTCCACCATCCTTGCCATCATGGCAAGGCAATCCTCCTCCCGGCTAAATCTAGCACCTCATTGGCCTCCTATGATTTTAGTACCTATCTTGATACAAATCACAAGTTTAATTCCTTAATATAAAACGCTATACTTACAACTTGCTTTGATGTCAACTTTGTCAGATTTTTGATTCCAAATTAGAAAAATGTAATGTAAATAAAACTTAGTCCAAAATATTAGGATGCGGTCCTATAAAAAATAATGTTGGATAAACTTAATATAAATAGGCAAAGTTAAATGAATAAATAACCACAATTCAAAAGTAGCCTTAAATCAACCCACTTGATCAATAATAATCTAATAATTAATGAAAAGCATTAGCTATTCAACAAACAATGACAAGACTACTATTTAAAAATTTGAAGGCTCACCATCATAACACACACAGACCGGAAATCAATCAATTATTTAAAATACAACGAAACTAACTACAAATCTTATGACAATAAATTCAAACTCACTAATCTTACAAGGTTAGTAAACATGGCAATAATGAATCTAATGCTCAATAAAAAATATATAATTTATATATGTTATATATATGAATAAAATATAAAGAATGACAATAATAAATAAATAAAATGTCAAAAAGAATTATATATTGATAAAAAGCATATGAAAAATATATAAACTAATGATTTGTGATAACATCGCTAAGAAGGATTAAATATCAAAAATCAAGCTATGATTTCTTCCCAATAGTCCAAGCTATACACCACTATTTAAATCATATGGGTTAGTTGATTATATATTATTTTCTATAAATAGAGTCAAAAATCTTTTTTGAAACCATAAATGTTATATATGACATTTGATTGCAAATAATATACCAATATATCTCTGAGAATATTCCATCGATTATTTATAAAAGTTTTTATTTAGTTAAAATGAAAAACTCTACAATCAATAATAAGTATATAAATTTTTTTAATTTTGAAAATTAAATAATCTTTACAATGTCAAAATTGATTATTTTGTCAAATGCTTACATATGAAGACAAGTAATATCAAATATTCAAAGGTTTTATGATTTTTTAATAATTTCTTAAATAAGGTAAAGGCCTCCAAATCTCATAAATGGTAGCAAATTTAATATGTTTGTCAAAATAAGTGAAATATAAATGTCAAAGGATAACATGTATGTAAATATCAAAGAGATAATTAAAAGATTTTAATAGCAAATAAAGAATGTGTTTAAATATATTTATCTTAGATTGAATATTACAAAGATTTCACATGAAGTAGCCTCAAAATTAACTTCCTTTACTTTTTCTCTCATCTTGTCTCTCTTTTCTTTCTCTATCCTCTCATAAGTTCTTAGCCAAAAATGGCCCAAAACATGAAAGAATTTGCCTGTATGGATGACTGTGCATGAGCACCGGTCGTACACCCATATGGTGCAAAGATAAAACACATGCACGCACAAACACACCTCACCCACCCAAGAGCATTGCCGATTCTGTTTGCCACACACTAGCATATATCTTCTACACATGAGCACCGTCTATTTTATTAGCCGACACACAAGCGCCACACTCACGTGGGTCAAGAACCGGCAACCTTTCTTTAAATAAATGTTTTATATGAATACAAAATTATTATCAATAATTCATTCAATTTACTTAATTACTGATATCATGGAGTGTAAATTATCAGTGTTACAATTTGAGTTGGTTTAGTCAAGCATTTGAATCAGATGTTGAGCTATAGATTATGAACTAGCTCTGGTAAATGTTGATGCGGACTACTTAATACAAAGTGGATCATTTTATTAGACTGCCAAAAATTCTAGGCATCAATAGGGTACCTTTTACAAGCTTGCCCATAAGAGCAGCTATCCTACCAGTTTGAAAGAATGGTTGACTTTTGGTGGCGTGCTTTCATTAGTGCAAGCTTCTTGGTCTATTCAAGTTGCATCTATGGGATAGCTAAAGCCTTTCTAGCTCACAGACGGAATTAAGGTATCCTTGCACGTTGGAGGACCAACGACAAATGGGGCTATTTGTTGCAGATGTGCGTCCACTCTCAACAAATTTGCAACTGGTTGTGCACCAATCACAATCTTAGATGAGATTTGGGAAGGGGAAGGGAGTTCAGACAGAGGGATTTTAGCAAAGAGGTAGAAGAGAAAGAGGGGATAGAGAGGGAAGAAGGGCTGAGAAGTAGACGAGAGACTAAAGAGGGAAGTAAGAGGAAATATTTCTCTAATTTCCTAGCATTACATCAGTACAGTATATAACGAGGCCCAATTGTAACAGAATGGACAAAGGGCATCCACGTGTAACAGAAGCTAAACAAACTGGAACAGAATTGTAACAAATGTAATGGGAAGGGGGGACGAGTAGAAATAACTAAACTAATAATAATGCTATAGTATCTCGGTATATAATGATAGACGTAATCTTGGTATTTTCATGGCGGTTGCACTATCTGGTTGCTTTTTCTATATTGTGGTTGATTTGGTGATGCAATCACATTAGTAGTGATGAGACCGATAAGATTACCCTCTCTAGCAAAAAAGACCTTGTCCTCAAGGTTGAAAGTCGAAAGTCCTAGATGAACTCAGTAGCTGCCTCCCATGTAGCGTCTTTGGTAGACTGGTACTGCCATTGGACCAGAAGTTGAGGAACAAACACACATTGTTGCAGGACTTTCTTAAAGCCAATGATCTGGAAAGGGGAGAGGATAGGCTAAGACCCCATGGCATCTTGCGATAATGCAACAGGTTGACTAGGCACATTAGAGGGCCCCCTTTTAAGCAGAGATACATGAAAAACATTATGGATTCTAGAATAATTGGGAAGATTCAGTCAATATGCCATGGGCCCAATGTGTTCCAAAATGTAGAAGGGTCTGTAATAGGGTTTAGCCAATTTGTTTGATTTCCGGTGAGCCACCGTGGATTGCCGATAGGGTTGGAACTTGACATAGACCCAATCTCCCACTTGAAACTCTTTGTCCGTGCGATGAGCATCCATCTGATTTTTCATGCGCAGTTGTGCTCGTTGGAGGTTAAACTTGAGTCGTGCAAGCGAATTTGTGCGGGAAGTCAGCAAGTCATTGATGGTAGCAATGGAGGAAGTACTTGGTATATAATCAACTAAAGATGGGGGTGATATACCATACACCACCTCAAATGGACTTATGTTTATAGAAGAATATCACACAGTATTGTAGCTCCACTCAGCCCAAGGCAAAAATCGAGCCCAGGTGGAAGGATTCTTGACCACAAAATAGCATAAATAATCCTTTAAGCAGTGATTGTTGACTTCAGTTTGTCCGTCAGTTTGGGGATGATAAGAACTACTACTAGATAAGGATGTACCTTGTAGCTTGAAAAGTTCTCTCCAAAATTTGCTCATAAAAAGAAGATCTCAGTCGGATATGATTTCTGCTAGCATTCCGTGCAGCCAGTAGACTTTTTGGACAAAAATAGCAACCAAATCTTTGGCTGAGAATTGGGTATTAAGGGCTGAAAAATGTGTATATTTTGATAGCCGATTAATCACGACAAATATCACCGTTTTTTCTCCCTAGATCGGTAAATGAGTGATAAAGTTCATGGAAAGGGAGTCCCAAATTTTTCCTAGAATTGGAAGGGGCAATAGCATCCCTTGAGGAGCCATATTAAGAGGCTTGACTTATTGGCAGGTTGTGCATCGGGAGATATAGTCGCAGATTTCTTTACGCATGTGGGGCTAATAAAACTTAATCGATATTCTAGCGAGAGTTTTCTAAAACCCGGCATGTCCACCAAGTGGGGAATCGTGATACTCGTGTAAAATTAAGTCCTGCAATGCTAAGTAAGTGGGCACCAAAATTCCGCACTTAAAGAAAACCAAGCCATCTCGCACGAAGTAGTGCTCAAAGTCACTGGGCCTATTCTGGATTGAAGATAGTAGCTCGGTCGATGCAGGGTTCTTGATGTAGAAGCTATAGAGGGCTGAGAGAAGGGCCACTATTGGCCAGGAAGCTGCATTTAGAGCCTGGTAGGAGGCCTCTGGCAGACGTGACAAAGTATCAGCTAGTCCATTCTCCCATCCCGGTTTGTAGTCAATATCAAAATCATATCCCAATAGCTCGGTGATCCATCGTTGCTACTCTAGAGTGTGAATGGTTTGGCTTAATAAGACCTTAAGGGGTTGGTGATCAATTTGAATGGTAAACTTCTTTCCCAGTAGTTATTGTTGCCATTTTTTTACTGCCTCTACAATGGTGCAAAGCTCCCAGAGATACGTGGAGGTGGTTTGCAACTTGGTACTTAATTGTTTACTGAAAAAGGCAATGGGATGCCCAGCCTGCATTAGCACAACCCCAATGCCACTTCCTGACACATCAGTTTGGATCATGAATAGTTTGGAAAAATCAGGCAAAGTCAGGACCGGAGTGGTAGTGAGGGCAACTTTGAGGGCATTGAAGGTTGCCGTGGCTGCTATTATCTAGACGAATGAATCCTTCCTTAATAATTGGGTGAGAGGTGCTAACATTTGTGCATAGTGGGGTACAAACCGTCGATAATATCCAGCTAACCCCAAGAACCCACGCAACTACTTCACATTGGTGGGTAAAGGCTAACGTTGCACTACTTCAATTTTAGTTGGATCTACTGCGACTCCCAGTTTTGAGACGATGTGGCCTAGGTAAGTGATTGAAGTTCTTCCGAACTCACATTTTGTGTGTTTGGCATAGAAGGCCTGAACCCTCAGTATCTATAGAACCCGAGCTAGGTGCTGATAGTGTTGCTCTGAAGATGTATTGTAAACTAGAATATTATCAAAGAATACTAGCACAAACTTCCGGAGCATGGGATGAAAAATATCGTTCATTTCTAACTGGAAAGTGGAGGGAGCATTGGAGAGGCCAAAGGGTATTACCAGAAACTCGTAGTGGCTTTCGTGAATTTGAAAGTTTGTCTTATGAACATCAGCAGTATGCACTCGCATCTGATGATATCGAGCTTCAAAAACACTCGGGCGCCATGGAGCTTGTAATAGAATGGGTTTTTTTTCTAATAAATTCCGTCAATGATCATACAGAACTGAAGTCCAAAATAATATCTTAAAATTTTAAGGAAAAACAGATAGAGTTTTTCCTAAAATTGGACCAAACTGATACAATCAACATAAATAAAACATGTAAATGTACAAAATAATATATATCAATATACATTTACATCACTGACACAGGATCCTTTAACGCCATATGCACAACCATGGTTCTAAGTCAACATCCCAATCCACTACATTTAATTTCATACAAGAGATGCCAAGTAGGATATGTACAAATCCAAAAAACAGATAGCGAAAGTAAAACTACGTCCATAATATAAAACCGTGGAAGTATAATAACTGTTCCAACAAAATACAGGACGTGTCATAACCATTAATATGAAAACTTTCATCCACAATTAGGTGTTTACGTTCATGCTAATCAGATTCCCAAAATAGGCTTTAAAGCTCCCAAAAATCTTCTTGGCTAGGTTTTATCTATCATTGCTCGTCTAGATCCAACTCTATTGTGTCATCTGGAGGGAAAAAATAAAAGAGTGAGTTAAAATCCAATAAGGTACTTTAAAATCATGCAAGTGAAATTCTTTTATGCAAAACATAAGTAAAATAAAGCAAAACTAAGGGAATATCCGAAGAATAGAGACATACAAGAAAACAGGAGAAAGCATAAATCAGTATAAACATGCTTCAAAAATCACAAATCGGTATCAAACTCCGTAGGTTCTTAAAAATTTAACTTTACTGTCCGAAGGACTAAAATAGTAGACCTTACTAGTCAATGGGGCGAATAATCGAAGATAGATTGTATTTCGCACACAATCAGAAGCTAGAAATAGAACAGAAATATCCCTTCTAGCGGGATTAGTTACAGAATTACTTCCCGAAAGCAGGTCAGACTTGGAATTCTACCCTCTAAGTTAACGCCCCAAGGAAGGGTGGACCTTGTATTACTTTATAGACGGAGTTATCTTCGATTATTACTGTAGCATTCTATGGCATATCGGAGAACCTTACCTGACTGAATAATAGTCCTAGGTCCTACTTCTTACTGATTTAACTAAACAGAAAAATATTCTTATCCTTATTTCTTAGCTCTTATCTTATTATGCCTCGAAGGCTGAACAAACTCATACAGTCAAACCTTCAGATAGCTGTAGAAGTTCTCAAAAATTCCACAGTGTAGCCTTGTACAAAATTTCAGTCAAAATTCGTCAAACAAGTTTATCTAATATGCCGAATAACATTTCATCTCATTTCTCAAAGTTTTTCCACCAAATAAATCACTATTTTCGAGCTAGGGTTTACGTCAAAACTTCCGGACACAAATCAAACACAAATCGCATATCAAACGATGAAATCGGAGCTATACATCATCATATATAAGCATAAACTTAAAATCTAATCAAGAAATCATGAGAAATGCATATTAATCGTAACAAATCTTTGGGAACGGGGGTTTTAGAGCATAAATATCAAAATGGAGAAATTTAAAAGTGATAAAAATGGAAAAAAATGTGCGAGGTACACTTGCCTTAACCCGATCTACTGTTGTTCTTACTTGAATCGGAGTGGATCAACCGAAATCTCCTCTTCTTTCCGTTTTTCTTCCTCCTTTCCTTTCCCCTTTTCTCCCTTTTTCCTTCGTGCTCTGCTTCACTCTTTCCCTTTCACCCTATTTAAACAAAATTAAAGTAGGTCAGTGGAAATTTTAAGGGTTGTGCTCGAGCGTCATTCGGGCGTCTCTCGAGTGCAGTATTCTGCTAAACGTGCTTGAGTGGCTCCTCGAGCCTTGCTTAGGCACCAGGCCTACTACCCTTTCGTTTCGCTTCCAATAATAATTCTTCTTATTTTTCAAGCATAATTTTGATTATTATTGATTGAGATACCCTCCAATTATCATGTTTAGAGATTGGGACCTCACAGAGCTCATCTAGTAGCTCATCTACAGTCGGTATGGAAAATCGATCCTTAATTATAATAATATTAAGCACCTGGTAATCCACACAAAAATGTCAGCTGTCATCCTTCTTCTTAACCAGCAAAACTGGGGAAGAAAATGGGTTGTTATTAGGCTGAATGATACCTTCCTCAAGCATTTTGTGAATTAGCCTTTCAATTTTGAATTTTTGAAAATGGGGGTGTCGGTATGGGTTGATGTTCATCGACTTAGTGTTGGATTTTAGGGTAATTTGATGGTCAATAGAACGGGGTGGAGGAAACCTGTGTGGAATTTCAAAAATGTTTGCAAAAGAAGAGAGGATTTGACAGAGAGTGTGGGTAATTTGGGAATTGATGTTTGAAGGAAATTGGTTGGGTTTAAAGGACACAACCGATTGGGTGGCCAGGGACGCTTCTTGTGTGGGCAAAATGATTAATTGGTAGTAGAAGGCTACAGAATGAGTGAAGTCATCTCTCTTCAGTTGACTTAAAGTCATGGTGGAGATTGAAGTTATTGGCAAGCCATGTCGGGTGAGTCTAGTGCGAGCATGATTAAAGCTTATCCATAAAGACCAGTAATCAAAAAGCACAGGTCCAATTGATACTAGCCACTGTACTCCGAATGTAAGATCAGCTCCATATATTGATAGTAAATAGAGATCCACATCAAAGCTGGTTTGCCCAAGAGTTACCGAAACCTTTGTATACAATCCTTCACATTTCAGGGAAGCCCCATTTCCTACAGTGACGTTTAAGTGATGAGAAGACTCGATCAAAAGCCCAAAATACTTGGTCAGGCGTGTCTGCAAGAAGTTATGTGTGGAACCACTATCAACTAATATAACAACCGGCTGGCCCGAGATTACTCCCTATAGTCGTAAGGTGGAAGGTACGAAGTGCCTTTCTAAAGCGTGGAGAGAGATGGTTGGAGTGGATTCAGGTGGTGGAGGTAAGGGGTCAACCTCCAAGTGGTGGTCAGTCGTATACTTTGATTCCCTGAGATCCACCTCCAAGATTTGGAGTCTAGGCCAAGCACAAATTTTCTCATTAGCCAACATACACAAAACTTTTGGTGGGCTACATTTAAATTTTTCATCACAATTAAAACACATGCCTCATTCTCGATGGGCGGTCATTTTGGCTGGGGTCAATTTCTTGATAGGTAATCTGGGAGGAAGAAATTTGGCTAATACTGAAACAGAATTACGAGTAGGCCTGGGTAGAGATGGTCGCTGTGAACTCGTTCAACAAGCATCTAGTTTCACCTCCACCAATTTGGCCATTCCGATGGCTTCCAGCAATGTCAAGGGTTTCAGCAGCAATATCTCTCATTGGATGTCATCCCAGAGCCCCGAAATGAAGCAATTTAACGAGATGGTTGTAGACAACCTGATGTTCGTGTAGAGAGGGTCTCGAACTCAACCATATAAGCTGCCACTGTGGTAATTTGGTGAAACTTGTATAGAGTAGTTTTGTAATTCAGGTATGAGGATGGCCCAAAGTGAAGTTCAAGATCCTTAGCAAATGCTTCCCATGTGGATAGTTGATGGGTTGTATGTAGCCATTGGTATCACTGGAGAGCCGCACCCATCATGTTGAACACAGCCACTGACAAGTTCTGGTTAGGTGATGTTCCATGATATAAGAAAAATTGCTCAATTTGAAATAACCACCCGATAGCATTGTCGCTTGAGAAGAGGAGAATTTCGAGCTTGGGCAAACGGATTTGTGGGGAGATTTGCGTATTAGGTTGTCGCGCCAGAAGTAAGGGTAGGGTTTGAGGGGTAGGTTATGGTAGCGCCGGGGTCAAAATTGTGAATGAAGTCGGAGTGGGCAATAAAGGGGGATTTGGAGAGGTTAAGGTCTGTTGTTTGATGCAAGCAAGGGATTATTACATTCGGTGATAGATTGTTGCAACTCATTGAAGGTGTGTTGGATTTGTTCGGTGGTAGAGGAAATGGTGGAGATACGGTTTACATGTTCCTTGAGCTCTTGTATGATGCTGGCAATGGACTCTTCATGTGCCTTATATCGCATCATTATACCCTCCGCTATTTGTCTCAATGAAAGCACTAAAATGTTGCAAATGTGTGTCCACTTTCAACATATCTGCAACTGACTGTGCACCACTCATAATTTCAGATGAGATTTAGGAAGGGAAAGGGAGTTCAGACAGAGGGATTTCAGCAAAGAGGTAGAAGAGAAAGAGGGGACTGAGAGAGAATAAGAGCTGAGAAGTAGACGAGAGACGGAAGAGGGAAGTAAGAGGAAATATTTCTCTAATTTTCCAACAGTGCATCAGTACAGTATATAACGAGGCCCAATTGTAACAGAAAGGACAGAAGACATCCACGTGTAACAGAAGCTAAACAAACTAAAATAGAATTATAACAAATGTAACGGGAAGGGGGGACAAGTGGAAATAACTAGAACTAATAATAATGTTATAGTACCTCAGTATATGATATTAGATGTAATCTTGGTATTTTTGTGGTGACTGCACTGTCCGATTGCTTTTTCTATGACGTGGCTAACTCGATGACGTAATCACATCGGCGGCGATGAGACCGGTAACACTATTTTAGAATAGAGTAAACCAACTAATGTAAGCTTTTTGACATTAGTTGAAAGACTTAGTGGTTTGATTTTTTCAAGATGGTGGATCTAGACTCGGTGTAGGGATTGAAGTTGTCTAGCTAAACTAAGCATAGTGAGCCTATTTGGCTATTGTGTTTCTTCTAGTTGTAAGTTCAACTTGCTACTACATTATGTCTCTCTTATTCCTTTATTCGGCTCATGAGGTGAAGATCCAAGCTTGATCATTTAGAATTCTTTTGGCCTGTTTTTTTCTTGATGAATAATGTAAGCCCTTGCTACTTCCACCAATTCTATGAAGGTTTGAGAATGTTTGCTACATGAGCTCAAAGAAGACTTCTCTAGTTGTACAAATGAAATCAAGGCATTGAGCTTGGCTTCATTGATGAGGTTGGGGATCTTCCTTGCCTCAACATTGAAGTGTGATAAATATTGCTTCAGGCTTTCACCTATAGTTTGTTTAAAGTTAGTGAGATGCTAAGAATATTTTTCTATCTCCTACTAGAAGTGAACTATTCTATAAACTTTTGGGAGTGCTTATGGAAGGAGCTAATTGAATTAGGCTCTAGCCGATAAAATTGATAGAGTGTTACTGGAAAAAACTAACAGAGTGTTGCATCCCACATATGTTAGAACCCGAGGGTCACATAAATGACTCACGTTATTTACTAGATTAGTATTTCCCTTATACCACTCCATCATGGGCATCTTATATTTCTCGAGGTAATATTTTTCTAGAATTTCTTTATTGAAGGGCATCCACCTTGACCATCCTATCGGATGATCAAACCACCATTTCTTGAAAGATTTACTTTTCAATCTTTATGATTTTCTCCTCTATGATTATAGAGGTTAATTTTTAAGAGCTTTGAAAAGATCTTAGCACAGTATATTTGTTTCAGATATGAGGTGCTAACATTGTTAGGGTGTGGATGACGGTGCTAATATTATCTCTATATGATCTAACTTCTTTAGAAGGCTTGGGTCTTAAGTTGCAATATTTTTTAGTTGGCTCTGTTCCTTCATTGTCATCTGTCTTTCTAATTGGGAGGCACTAACTTAACTATGGATTCAACTAGATTTAGAAGATATTAAATTTATGTCTTCATTATCGATCTATTATTCTAATTGGGAGGCACTGGCTCTACCATGGACTCAAACAAATCTTGTAAATGTTGTATGTTGGGAAGCTTTCCTTAAGACTAACCCTTCTCGTAACATCTTCTTGGAGGTTGACATTTGAGGAAGTTGGAAATTGGCCTTCACGAGGCTTATTTTTAACTCTCTTCTAAAGTAACTCTAGCATGCCAGTTGTTTCACAAAGGTAGGTCACCATGGTGGCCAATTTTGTTGTTGTTTTTGAGTGGTTGCTTTGGCAACAATAACTACCCTGCAGTGAGTCATTTGCCAAAATGTTTATTGAGGAGTGGTTGGAGCACATTCAGGGTTGAGTAGTGTTCAGGACTTCTATTGTGGATCTTTATGGGTGACAAATTTTATTAAAAGGAGTTTCTTAACTCATTTTTCACATACTGAGCTTGAGATGCATACCATAGTTCTTGATTCGAACTCAATAATTTTTAGAGTAGGTTCTTAAATCTTTTAATACAAATCATGTATACTACAAATCAAAATCAGAGTTTAGTAAATTAGGATTGACTATTTGATTTATCCTTTAATACTTAAGACAATAAAAGGAACTAACAATATGTCAAAAGAGAGAAAAGAGAGAATTGGAGGACTAAACTTTAAAATTATTTTTATAGGAATGAGGCATCTTAGAGGGTAAGATGTAGGCTAAGTGTTGCAGGACTTATATTGAATCATAGTGATTGTATAGGTCAGCAAGTGATCAGATATTCTAAAATTTAGATATACCAAATGCTGTCATTTGATTTTCAATGGGTTTTATATTTATAGAGGTATTAAACTTTTTTGGATTGATTAACCTTCTATAACTAAAACTTTTCCTTCTGATGAGTTATGAAAAATGACTTAATAGTTGGTTTGCTTTTAAAGAGCTAGTACGTTCAAAATTAAGCACCGCGTCTATGAAAATGATTTAGTGGGCGGTTATAGACAATTTCGTGGATGAGTTTTCTGATCTTGGGACATGTCACCCTAATTTCAGGATTCAATCATCACGTTTCTAAATGTGAATTTAATGGGTTCTTTCGAATAGTTTGTTGGAAGATTGTGGCTAATGTGGAGTCTCTTCTAGTACCGACCATTTTGATATAACCAACAGCTTTAGTTGTGTTAATAGAATGGTTGTTCGGTTTAGTTGATGAGCCATTGTTAATATTTAAGTATTAATGATTGGCTAGCTGGCTTAGTGATTTGCCCCTCATAAACTTAACTTTTTCGATATGTCATTATTGGCTAATTTTTTATATAATTGCACTGTGACTCTTTTTGTTTATCGGTACCTCATTCATGCAATCACCCACCTAATCTTTGAAGTCATTGAGTTTCGCAAAACTGATGCAGAGTGGGTCATGGACAGGGTGGCTAACAGGTTGGTCATTGACTTTTTGGACCCCATCATCTCAATTCAACCCAAGTCTAGAGATCGAGTTAGCTTGAATTTGCGCTAGAACCATCAAAATTATAATAAAAGAGTTAAATGAAATATGTTATAATAAAATTTAGATATGTAAGGGAGTACTTTTGTATTTTTATTAATTTGATTTTATAAATTTGGTTTCCGTTAATCACTCCTTTGCGTTCATTAAATTGAAATAAAAATTAAAATCACATTTCCTTTTTCTTAACCTTTGTGTCACTTCATTTAGATATGAATAAATCTGGAATGAGGAGCCCTACGCCGCAGGGACGGGGCCGTTGGATTTCATCCGACGGCCCCCGTTTCAATATAATTTTTTTAAAAATCGGAACTTTGCGAGTGCGAATAGCTTCGCACGTGCACAATTATATTAATTTTTTATTTGATCCGGAGAAATCGTAGCCGTTGGATTGAAAACAAATCCAACGGTTGCCATCTTTTATCATTTTAAAACAAAACCCTAGTAGGGCAGAATGAAGAACGAAGAAAGAGGGAGAGAGAGTGAGAGACCAAAACGAAGAAAGAGGGAGGGAGAGAGGAGAGAGAGAGAGAGAGAGAGAGTATTGTCGTCTTCGTCGTCTCCCTCCATCTTCGTCTTTCTTCTGCAACATTGTGAGCCAAAGAGGGAGGGAGGTTTTGTTTCGTTGCGGCTCGCGTTCTGCTCTCTTCGGTTCGCGTTCTTCCTTTGCTTGGGGTTAGAGTTTTGGCTCACAAGCAGAAGAAAGACGGAGATGGAGGGAGACGGAGATGACGCACACTGCTTTTTTTCTCTCTCTCTCTCTTTGTTCTTCCCCGCTCGTCTGCGGCAAAACAAAATCAAGTGTTTAGGGTTTTTATTTGCGGGAGGAATATCAGCCATTGGATTTAAAACAAATCCAACGGCTGCTATCTCCCTTTTTCAAATTAAAAAAAATAAATTTAACATTGTGCGCGTGCGAACGGCTTCGCATCCACACAGTTGACAATTAAAAAAAAAAGTGATACTGTGACGGAGGCCGTTGGATGAAATTCAACGGCTCCCATTCCGCGGCCCTCATTCCGTGGCATTGGCCTTGTGCAGCAACCCTGCGGCACAGGGCCCCTCGACTCGAATAAATTTTCAGTCTCTTTTTTATTTCTTCGGTCAACTGTTTTCAAAATTTAAATTTATATTAATTTTTAATTAAAATATTTGCATAATTTTACTTCCATTCATACCAATTGACTTCATTTCTTTCCAAATAAATTAAGCATAATAATAATAGGGGGCTAATAGAGAACGAAGCTTACCGACATGGTCCAAAAACACATTATGTCACTAAGCTCTCGGCCTCATTTTTTCAGGGAAGAAATTGGCTTTTGCTGGCCTAAACCCTAGTCGCATGCATCTTCTTCTTCTACACCAGCAATCAGGTGATAACATTCTCCTCCCACTTCGGTGATCTCTTCTTCTGGTTGTCATCTCTAAACATCTGGTAAGGGCTTTCTCTTCATTATCTGTACTCAACTGATTCAAACGTTTTGAGTATGGTTGTTTAACGGTTTATTTGGAATTTGTTGAAAATATTGTCGAATGTCTCTCTTAAATTGTTTAAGTTTTTGAAATTGGTAAAATTGGTTCTCTTCCTTTACCAATGTGTGCACGGCTCCGATGGGAGGTTTTTTGGGGGAATGGTTGGCTGGAGTTTTTTGGAGAAGTGGTTGGCCGGAGGTTTTTGGAGGTGTATATTAAACCAAACTCAAAATATCTCATCAACATTAGACAGAATTTATACAATTTGTGCAGTCTATTTTTCAGATACAATTTCTTAGATTTAAAAATCTAGATCTGGTCCTTCAAGTTATTGATTGATGGAATTTTGTAATTTGAATTTGCTCTAATGAACTAAGTGTAATTTACGTAGCCCATGAGTAGCTCAAGTGGTTATGTGGAAAAGGAGATGCGCTATGTTTATGTAACATACCGGTGGTTATGTGGACATTGTTTATTAAGAGTAATTACTGTAGGCAATTTTTCAGTTGTATCAAATACAATTCAAGCACGGCAGTAAATCCTACACCATTTATCATTAGGAAACTTTATTGGTTAATTAATGAATAGTTTGATTTCATCTTGTATTTTCATATAGAACACAAATCAATGTGGACTTTTTGAATGGTCTGATCCACCGCTATAACACGTTGACAATTTACATGGAAGGCAAAGTTGCATGCACATAGACATCATTTGGAGTGTGATAGTGAGGCAACAGTGTGGGAAGCCAATATTGAGCTTGAAGCACATGGACATCACTTGAAATTGGACAACGAATAGATGAAACATTGTGTAATTCCCCACATTTTGTTTATAGATTATGATGTTATTAAAATAATTTTTGGGTCAATTTAAAAAATAATTATAACAAAAATTTGAGAAAAATTAAATTTTAGGGAATCAGGTTCAGTCTTTAAAGGACACTTCACCCACGCATGAGCACCTTTTAGGCAAAATGATCATACCCGATATGCACTAAGGAATGCATATGTGTATTAGAGGTAGAATGTTTATACTTGAGATGCGTTTGTGCATAATTGGAATAAAATATTTGTGTTTGATATATATTTGATGAGTGCACGTGCTTGATAGGGATTTTGTCTTGATGCATGGTTTGTGCATGATTCGTGTATAATGTGCCAACTTGCTATAAATATGCTTTTTTAGGCGATTTTGGGTCATTTTGACTTGATTCTTGAAAGAAGAGAGAGAAGTGGAGAAAAGAGAAAAAGAGAGAGAGAGAAGGAGAAAAGAAGAAGAAGAAATCAAGCAATTTTTAGGTAAAATTAAGTTAAGACAAATGTATCTAAACCCTATTTTATTTATTGCTGATCTTTCTTTACTTTCTTGAGTATGTATTATTCCAAATGCTTATTCATTCTATAATTTTAGTTATATAATTGTTGCGTCTTGGGTTTCCGATTGTCGTACGAATTTCGGAGCTTTCGAATTCTTCGTTGTCCGGGTGTGATCACGAGCTAGTCCGGTCTTTGTCGCTGTTAACCTGGAACCTGCACAACACAACTAACAAACGAGTGGTCAGAGGCCCGACGGGATTTCTCCAACCAAAAATATTCTAACGTTCAAGTCAACAACTTTCCGCAATGAATGGAAAGGGGCGCACACTTAGAAGTGCACGGAAATATGCTTTGAATGTGTGGAGAGTGCATGAATGCATGATTGGGAGGTTGATGAGCGGGTAGCGGGAGGCTTGGCTTCCTGTATGCACCGTAGGGAGCGGCTTACTCTCGGAGCCTAAAGAAGGTGGTAGAGATGGGATCTGGGCGCTGGGTGCTGATTTGTGGATTTTTATCATTGTGGAGAGAGTCTTGCTGCACAATATCGAGCTGAATGTCCCGAGTTTAATTGATCGATCCCGTTTCCTGTGAATGGAGAGGGAGTTTATAGGCTCCTCCATTTAGAGCTTTGGGCGTGAGAATCTTTCTTGCAGGGATTCGTCGACCGTTGCCTAGTAGTGGTTACCGGCGTGTCAGTTGTCGCCTTGTGTGGAGGGGAGACCGTCGTGTGTCGCAGGCCACGCTTAGTCTACCTCTCACATTGGGATTGGCTGGAGAATTGTAGGCAGCGGCATGAGCCGTGGCTAGCAGCGGGGTGAGCCGTGGCTGGCAGCGCTGACGTTCTTCTCATTAGCTCGTCTCCCCTGCGCTGTTCCTGCCGCCCTCCAGTCGCATTAATGGGCTGCAAATAACACCGATTGACTGTGAGCATTGGGCCGCCACGTTGGTTGTTTTGAATATTGGGCTAGGTTAGCCGTTCGGATTGTTGCTTCATGGACTGAGCTCAGCGTTTCTTTGGGCCTCACTAGTACTGAATCCAATACTAGCCCCTCATGCCTGGGCCAACTTGTAGTCACGGCCTAGCATGTCCCTCTCGAGTTCAGCTGGTCACCACACTGTCTTCCTCGAGATGCGCTAGGCTTTGTCATCTTCTGGCATCGCGTCTTCCCCAGGCGGTCATGCAGGCTTTTTAGGCGCCGTAGTAATTCGATACTCTGGAGGGTTTGATTCGCATGCTTGAGGTTGCGTGGGTGTTGACGATTTTCCTTCTTTGTGAATGACGACTATCAGGGGTGCACGCCTGATTAATTGGCAGTAAGGCGCCAGCTTGTTTATAAATAGGAGGGTTCTTCAACTAGTGTGGCACATCCCTCAACTGATTTTCAAGGAGCGATGCGAGGGCCTTGGTTCATCTTGCTTCTAGTGGGAGTCCGCGAAGGAGTCGGGTGGATTAGCTGGAGATCCGGAGTTCTTGACAAAGACTGTCTTCACGCTCATACTGTGGTCGGTTCCTCATGTTAACGAGGATGGCTCAGCCACTCTGCCGTCGTCGTGTGCCTCCTTCAGGCCGTGGTGATCTCCAATGTATGGGAGGATCGCGGCGGAGCTATTATAGGGAGCCATACCTCCAGTGTAGCACGTCACCCGTGGTCTCCACTCCATTTGGATTATCATATGTGCCTTTTGGTGGGGAGGTGAAGGACGGATAGGGGAACACAGGCCTTCTGAGCCCCTGCTGAAGACTCTTGCTGTGGGTATTGGTTTTGCCTCTGTGGTTAACATTGGGCTAGTCCGAAGGAGTTGACCAACATCGACTGCTCTCGGGCTTGGACGAGGCGATGGAGCTCCGGTGGTGGAGCCGTGGGGATCCCATGTGGATCACGCTCCCTCGACCTCACTCCAAGCATTTGGGGCAGTCGCTCTAGGGCTTAGGCCCCGGGCCATATCTTCTTCCTCTTTTATGTATTTTTGTTGTTGCGAACTGTGTACTTGTAAATGAACTTTAATTAATAAAAATAATAGTTATTGCCTTTATTCCTTCCACTGGTCGCATGAATCTTCTCCCTTTCTGTCGTATGGTGCCTTATATTCCCCAGGTAGTAGGGCTTCTTTCTTGTCGCACGCGTTGATTTGCACGTTTGAGCGTCTCTAGAGGCCCGTGGTCCACTCTCGCCGGTGCCTTCCCTCGAGTCGCTGTGTTGACTGTCGACAAGCAGATAGATTGCTGACGTGGGCTGGTTGGGGAGGTCAAACGCCACTGGCAGACATTACGCCCGTCAGGTGGTCTGATGCATTGATTGTGTGGGAAATGTCGGGGCGTTTAGTTATAATGATTTCTTTGGAAAGGCACGACTTTTCAAGGGTCTACCACGTGATGGGAGCCTGTTAGCTCTCTTCCAGCATGCTTCGCCTTCTGAACGACGCCGTTCCCCTAGAGGGCTTTGGCTATTTAAGTCCCTGAGTGCTCTCTAAGGGATTGTGCCTTTCTTGCCGCTTTGAGAACGTGAAGCCTTGTGCTGCCTTCGAGTCCCTTCCTCTTTCTCTTTTCATGTTACGGTTTCAATGGAAAGGAAGTCCTCGTCATCAGGATCTGAATCTTCTTCCAGAGAGCCTGTGAGTGGCACTCATGCCTTAGGGATCCTTGGCGCGACTACGGCCGGCGCAGCGGCGGCGGAGGGACATCATTCAAAGGCCACATTTGTAGGTCCAATGTGATTTTTGAGGGCGCCTCTAAGCTTTGAGAGGGAGGAGACGTCCGCTTCTTCACGGCATCGTGGGTCCAGGCGGGTGGATCCCTCACTTCATTGAGTCGCCAAGGCTGTCGAGAACTTCGAAGCTAGGGTGCAAGTCGCAGTCGGAGAGATTGAGCAGATGAGGGCCCGTGCCACATATTTCGAGGAGGCGTGGGCTGAATCGGAAGCAAAGGCGTCCAGGCTTGCCAGCGCCAACATGCAGGCTCGGGATCGCATATGGGTTCTTGAGGAGGAGCTTGAGCGACTCCGGGTGCGATTCGGAGAGGAGTGTGCGTGGATGGGAGGTTGAGCTGAGGTTGAGGTTTTCGCCGGAGTACGTCGATCCTGTGCTGAAAAGGAACTTCTAGGACGGAATCCGTCTCAGTTGAAGACTAGTCCCACTGGAGGACCCAAACATTCGCATCGGCATCCTGGACTCTTGAAACTCAGGCGCCCTAACGCGCGCGAACCTGACGGAGTACACAACTCTGGATCCTTCCGTCCCCAGACGGGGCTGTTGTACTTTGCGGCCATAGGCTGTCGTAAAAAAGAGTTATTAATGAATCACATAATAGAACTTAGTACTTAACTACACCGTTTATTTTTTGTCGCTTGCTATGCTTGAACGGTCCGCTCTTTCTTACGTGCGTTTGCTTTGGCAATCTTTCTGTCACTGTCCCTGGCGGTCAAGATTTCTACATTAAATGCAAGTGTTACAGCCGGGATTCTGGCAGGCGGTTGAAGCGATGTTGATCTGCAGTCTGGCACGGGCTATGATTGGCTGCTGCTTGGGACTTGTGACGCTCCCGCTGAGCGGGCACTTGGCTTGGTCATTAAGCGGAGTCGTCGTTTGAGCTTTCCCGCGCTCTGGCACCCCGTGGCTTATTTAAGCGATGCTTCAGTGAAATTCGCTTCTTTTATGCTCCTTGTGTAGAAGGCTTTCGGATTACCACAGAGAGAGAGAAAAAGAGCGATGGCAAAGAGGAAAGGGTCCCCTTCTTCTCGAGTTTCTCGCATTGTCTGCCATGGGGTCAACAATAATGGGTCGTCCTGACAGCGACACCATCGCTGCCCTAATGGTGGACTACGAGATCCCTAACGACTGGGCTTACCTTGTCCCCGGCTCCCTTGGCAGAGCCAACGCCCCTCCAGAGGGTTTCGTCACGGTTTATGAGCACCATCTAAAGGGTAAGCTTCGTTACCCCATGGTGTGCGAGCTGTACGCACTTGTCGGCGCATTGTGTGTTCCCATTGCAAGGCTTCATCCGAATGCCTTGCGTTATTTGGTCACCTTGTACGTTTTCGGCCGCTTCCACTCTTGCAGGTTCAATGTGAAGGCGGTGAAGGTAATCTTTTGCTTCTTTGAGTCTAAAGATTAGATTTCAATGTCTCCCCGCACTGGTTTTCACTTCAGGGGTACCAACCCGGACTCGATGAAGAACTAGTTTTTCCTGCAGGAACCTTCGGACTCGGAACTCTCCGACGAGTGGGGTCCAATCCCTAAGTATTTTTTCAAGACTGTGACCACCGAGGAGAAGAACGACTTGGCGAAGCTTATTGCGGCAATCCGCTCAGAGATGAAGACGTTCTCCACCCAGGGTCATTATTTGACTTCGCATACCTTTGAGGCCGCGAGGTGGGGACCGGAGTCCAGATGGGCGATTGTTGGCTCAGAGAGGAAGAGACCTAGCATCGTTGTGCTCCGCAAGGCATCGAGGGATCTCCCGGAGGAAAGTGTCTCGTTGCTGGAGACCTCGTCAGAGGAGGTGGAGGCTCCCCTGAAGAGGTTGTGGGAGGCTGGTGGCACCTCCACCCAGAGATCACAGAGATCGGCGGTAGAGCCTGCCACGCATGCTACGTGTTCGACTTCAGAGTGGGTGTTAGACACAGGTCCACGGGCGGGAGTGGCTGAACACTCGTCGATCCTGGCTGTGGCGCTGGCTGAATACAGGGTTCCCATGGGGGAGCTTGACTCTGGGGGGAAGCTCCGCACATTCTTTCATTGATTTGGAGCGGCCAGAGGCGGCTACTAAGGACGTGCTGATGGTGGATGTCGACGTGCCCATGTCTAGAGAAGTAGAGGAGGCTGGTGTTCAAGAGTCTACGTCAGGGTCACCTCAGGCTTTGAGCCCCGGGGGATCACTTGGTAGAGTGCCTCCGGAGGTGCACGTCTAAGAAAGTGTTGCCGCTACAGACGAAGTTGTAGCTGGACGGGCTGTAAGTCCACCTTTTGTCAGCTCGGGCCTGGAGGCCGTTGCGGTGGAGGTGGTTCAGGAGTCAGAGCCCCCAAGCGTTTCCTCAACGTCCGCAACTCTGGATGCTCTCCGGTCCGCGGATGTTGCTACTGGGCACTAGTCACGCAGTGTGCTAGCATCAAGAGGCGGGCCTAGTCACGCAGCCGCACTCTCTGCTCAGGTGCAATCATCTTGGCCCTTGCGTTTTTGTATAGACTGGAACTTTGAGGCTTGCTGACCTTTTGCTTACTTTTGCAGGTCCCTAAGGGCTGTGTCTTCCTTAACACAGTGTATGCTCAACTGCTCGACTTCTTTCTCCAGGTTAGGGAAGAGTCCAGGCAGGAGACAACATAGCATGTGGGAGCTGAAACTGCTGCGATCAGGGATGAGAATGAGCTGTTGAAGGAACAGGTTGTGCGACTATTGAAGGAGAGCGAATAGCTGAGGACGCAGAGCAAGCAGCTGGTGGTGGAAGGCGAACAACTGAGAGCGCAGAGCAAGCGGCTGGCGGAGGAGGGCGAACGACTTACGGAGGAGACTGGGCAGCTGAGACAGGAGGCCAAGCGATTGAGGGGATGGACCTCTACCCTGGTGGATGATGTATCTCGCCTTACTACTGACCTCAGGCCGCGGCTCACTCCGGAAGAAGTGCGCCTCGTACTCGACACCAGATTTTGGGATGGTATCCGCCTGTGTCGCCGGATCATCTCCATCGTGCTTCTAGATGTTTCCGCGGGTATTTTGCATCTAGGGAACGCCGGGGTTCCTAAGAGCTCCTGCTTTGAGAGACTTCCTGGGATAGGATGAGCCGTCGAACCTGTCGGGCTGTCATAGCACTTGTATTTTTTTCGCATAATGACGCACTGTAAAGTCACTTGCCCTTGATAAATGAAATGCTGTTATTTTCCTCGCACCTGATGTTCTTGGCTACATGACGTTGCTCTTTTGAACCGTTGATCATGTGTTAGAGGCTAAGTTGCGTAGCTATTGTCTCCAAGGCCCTAATTCGGCGCCTTCTTACACTGTACTCGTCCTTTGTCAGAGGATATCATTGCATCTTGCGCGTTTAGTGGGAAGCTCGGTCCAGTATAATGGACGTTGTTGCTAGCCCGGAGAGTCATGCTAAGGGCCAGCTGGTTTTCAGGCTACAGTAGCCATACTCCGGGCCTTAGGCGCTTTTGCACACGATACCTGTCTTAGGTGCTCGGCCCCGCTCGAGGAGTCGTAGCGCTCATGTGTACGGTTCTAGCTCACGACCATCGTAAATTGAGGGTGCTTTCTTCTTCTGGAGAAAGTCGTCACTCCCAAGCCTGATATTTCGACCGCCTTAGTCATTTGGTTAGAGACCATGGTTTTCGCGGCCGGGTGGACCCTCCGGCACTAAGCCGCGATTTGGTTTTGACCGTTTTTGGGTTGTTTGGCGTGAGGCCAGGGTGGTGGGCTACTTAGGGCCCTTTCGACGCGGAGTCGAAGTCTAGACATGGCCGCTTTTGGGCTGCTCGACATGAGGCCGAGATCTCAGACATGGTCACTTTCGAGCCACTCGGCACGGAGCCGAGGTTTTGGGGCCGCCATGGGCCACTCGATTCAGGGTCGAGATTTAGTGATGGTTGCTTTCGGACCACTTGGTGCGGAGCCAAGATTCTAGTTTACGAACGAATGAGGATCCGCTCGACTTAGGGACAGTCTAGGTCATTTCGTTTTGGAAATGTCATGCATGCAAGCACTCATGTGAATGATTATACAAGATAGCTAGAACAATCAATTTTAGTAAATGACATAACATATACAAGCATTCATCATGACGTGCGTGTTTGCCTTACCTAGGCAGTCACTGTCCGACTGATAATATTTCCTGAGTTTGACAGGTTCCAGGTCCATGGGACTAGTTTGCTATTCTGGGCACACAACTTTTACGCTCCGTTTCGGAGGATTGCGAAGATAAGGAATGGGCTTTCCCAGCTAGGGGAAAGTTTGTTCTTGCTTACATGCGGCCTCTACACTCCAGAGGACCAGGTCTCCCACCTCAAGTGGGCGTGTCTTCATCTGCTTGTTGTAGTGCCGTGCGGTATGCTGCTGGTAGGCTGCGGTCCTCAGGCGGATAGCGTCTCAAGCTTCTGGGAGCAGGTTAAGGCATTCCCTGAGTCTCTGGCAGTTTGTGGCCTGGTCGAAGCATTCGACTCGCAGGTAGGGTGGCCCCACTTCAACGGGGACCATGTCTTCAACTCCGTAGCAGAGATTGAAGGGTGTCTCTTTCAATGGTTCTCGTGGGGTTGTTCGATATGACCAGAGCAC
The DNA here is from genome assembly GCA_033239525.1 of Nepenthes gracilis. Classification (NCBI taxonomy): domain Eukaryota; kingdom Viridiplantae; phylum Streptophyta; class Magnoliopsida; order Caryophyllales; family Nepenthaceae; genus Nepenthes; species Nepenthes gracilis. The sequence goes on along the minus strand of BSYO01000003.1, from coordinate 17,749,868 downwards.
GAAAAGTAACTCATCGACCCACGATCCCCCTGCGTCCTCCAGTTTGGTCTTCAATCCGTACAATAGCGTGTGGTTGGTAACTTCAACCTGCCCGTTTGTCTGGGAATATGCCACAGACATATGAACTATCCTGATGCATAGACTTGTAAAATATTTGGTGAACCGCTTGCCGGTGAATTAGGTTTCATTGTTGGTCACTTTGACCTTGAGAATCCCGAAACGACAAAGGATATTCTAATAGAGGAACTTCGTTGCGTTCCACTCTGTGATTCATGCCAGAGGAACTGCCTCCACCTACTTAGTGACGTAGTCAATACCGACGATGAGGAACTTCCTTTGTCCGGATGCTAGAGGTATCAGTCCAAGGATATCGATCTCCCACTGTTCGAATGGCCACGGAGATTGAAGGCTGTGCAGCTTTGTGCAAGGTTGATGAGTCATGGTCCCGTGAACCTAATAGCTTTTGCACCTCTTCATGAATTCCATGGCATATCGCTTCATCGTGGGTCAGAAAAGACTTTACCGCATGATCTTGAATACGAGGTTTTTCCCTCTGATGTGCGAGCTGTATATGTCAAGGTGGACCTCGCTCAGGACTTATTCAGCCTTCTCAGGGGTTAGGTATTTTAGATAGGGAGTGGAATACCCTCGCCTGTATAACCTGCCATCAAGGATTGTGTACTAGCTTGCAGTCCTCTTGATCCGTTTGGCTTTGTCGGCGTTTGTACGCAATGTTTTGTCCGTCAGATAATGGAAGTTCTCAGAATTTGTTGTATCTTGTTGCCTTTTTTAAGCTTGGGTTGACAAGAAGCCAGATGAAAGTGGCCGATGGCCCTCTGTATAGTCTGGACAATGAACCTGTACCTGTACAGGGGGTCATCCATCTAGAGATCACGATGGGAACCTATCCACGTATTGCAACGCGAGAGCTAACATTCCTTGTTGTCTATCTACCATCCGTCTGCAATGTCATCCAGGACAGACCATCCGTCACAGCCTTCGGGGCTGTTACTTCGATCCCTCATTTAAAGATGAAGTTTTCAACCCCGTACGGTGTAAGAGAGGTGCTCGGTGATCAAGTAATGGGACGGACGTGTTACTTGTCCCAAGTCTCTCCAACGGCACCGGACCGCATGGATGGAGACTTGGACCTCCGTGATGAAGCCACGATACAGCAAGCCCAATCCGAAAAAGCAACCGAAGTGATCCCTTTGGACCCTGCTGAGCCAGAGAAGTGCGTGCACATCGGTAGCTCCCTCACAGTAGCCAACCGCGATCGGCTAATTAGCTTTCTTCCGAAGAACTCCAACGTGTTCACGTGGGTCCTTGCTGACATGCTCGGGATACTGCTCGGAGTAACGGTCCACAAGTTGGGCCTTGATCCCGGTCATAAGCTCATTAGGCAAAGGCGCAGGAACCACTCCGTCGAGAAACTAATAACCATAAGGGAGGAAGTGAAGAGACTGTTGGACGCTGGATTCATTAGAGAGGTTCAGTATTCGGACCAGCTATCCAACGTCATGCTCGTGAAGAAAAGCAACGGCAAGTGGTGGATGTGTGTAGACTTTACCAACGTGAATGAAGCATGTCCCAAAGACAGCTTCCCGCTCTCTCGGATCAATCAATTGGTGGACTCCACATTTAGTTATGAGCTCCTAAGTTTCATGTACGCCTACTCAGGCTACAACCAAATTAGGATGGACCTAGACGATGAGGAACACACCTCCTTCATGACCGACCAAAGAACATACTACTATAAGGTAATGCTCTTCGGCCTCAAAAATGTCGGGGCAACCTACCAGCGCCTTGTGAATAAGATGTTTGAGGCTCAGATTAGAAGGAACGTAGAGGTATATGTCGACGACATGCTCGTGAAGGGTAGATTAACTAGCGACCACGTTCATGATTTAGAGGAGACCTTCCAGGTACTCCAAGCTCATAGGATGAAGCTCAACCAGGCGAAATGTGCGTTCGATGTAACATTTGAAAAGTTCTTGGGCTTTATTGTGTCTTAGCGCTGCATAGAAGCAAATCTGGAGAAAATCAGAGCTATCCTTGACATGAACCCTCCGCAAACTATGAAAGAAGTACAGAAGCTCACAAGACGGCTAGTAGCCCTATCGCGATTCCTAGCTAAGTCCGCGGAGAAGTACTGACCCTTCTTAAAGGCGCTTAGAATAATGAAAGCGTCCGGATTCTGGTGGATAGATGAGTGTGAGGAAGCATTCAAAGAGCTAAAGGCATACTTTGTTAGCCCACCTCTCCTGAGCTCACCATCTGCGGGAGAGGACTTGTACCTCTACCTGGCCATGCCTGACACGGCGCTCAACTCAATGCTCGTCAGAGAGCACGAAGGGGCATAGCGACCAGTGTACTACGTGAGTAGGGTATTGACGGACGTGGAGACTCGCTACCCGCATGCTAAGAGGATTGCGCTAACCCTCATCTATTCGGCGCAAAAGTTAAGGCCCTACTTTCAAGCGCACCGGATCGTTGTTTTGATGGATCAACCCTTGAAGACAATCCTACAGAAGCCGAAGACCTCTGGGCAGCTGGTCAAGTGTGTTATAGAGTTGGGAGAGTTCAACGTGGAGTTCCGGCTATGACCGGCTCTTAAGGGCCAGGCTCTGGTGGACTTCATCGTCGAGGCAGCCTAAAGAGCTTGGACGCACTGGACGTTCCATCGTGGATCCCGAATGTAGACAGATTATCCACCCAAGTGGGCAGTGGAGCTGGAGTCGTACTCAGAACTCCAGACGGGACAGAGATCAAGTACTCTGTTACACTAACTTTCCCTGCCACCAATATCGTGGTGGAATACGAAGCCTTTCTTGCAGGACTTCGTCTAACAAAGGAGTGCTCCGTCCAGTCACTGGTCGTGTGCAACAACTTGAAGTTCGTGGTCAATCAAATCCAAGGAGCCTTTAAGGCATCAAACCCTCAACTGGCAAAGTATCTAATGAAAGTAAAAGCCTAGATCCAGGCGTTTGAACATTTCAAGATCGAACATGTACCGAGAGCCAAAAACTAGAAAGCTGGTCAGTTGGCTAGGGACGTAGTTGCAGGATCTCCGGAGCAGTATGCTAGGAGTTTGCGAAAAATCCTGGCCGCACCTAGGACGGTCTAGACTAGGAAGTATTGTAGGTTAACGCAGGAGACAATTGGAAGACCTGTACTACAGGTATCTAGCGGACGACATGCCGCATATGAACGCTGACGAGGCCAAGCGGACAAAAAGACAGCAGGCTGGTATGCGATCCTCGGTGGTAGGCTATACCGGCGGGGATATTCCACTCCCTACCTAAAATGCCTAACCCCGGAGGAAATTGAGTATGTATTGAGCGAAATCCACCTCGGTGTATGCGGCTCGCACATCGGAGGAAAAAACCTCGCATTCAAAGTCATGCGGCAAGGTCTTTTTTGGCCCACGATGAAGCGGAATGCTCAAGAATTTGTGAAGAAGTGCGAAAGCTGTCAAGTTCACAGGACCATGACTCATTAGCCCATACAGGGCTACACGGTCTTCAATCTCCATGGCTCTTCGCACAGTGGGGGCTCGATATCCTTGGGCTCCTGCCCTTGGCCTCTGGACAAAGGAAGTTCCTTATTGTTGATATTGACTACTTCACCAAGTGCGTAGAAGCGGTCCCTCTAGCATGAATCATGGAGCAGAACGCAATGAAGTTCCTCCATCAAAACATCGTCTGCCGTTTTGGGATTCCCGAGGTCGTAGTAATTAACAACGGAACCCAATTCACCGGCAAACGGTTCACTAAGTACTGTGCAAGCATATGCATCAGACTGGTTTATACATCTGTAGCGTACCGTCAGGCAAATGGACAGGTCGAAGTCACCAACCGCATGCTACTACACGGACTGAAGACCAAGCTGGAAGATGCAGTGGGCTCCTGGGTCAATGAGTTGCCTTCCGTACTCTGGTCATATCGAACAACCCCACGGGAACCATCGAGAGAGACGTCCTTCAGTCTCTGCTACGAAGTTGAAGCGGTTGTCCCTGTCGAAGTGGGACTTCCCTACCGGTGGGTCGAATGCTTCGATTCGGCCACCAACTCCCAAAGACTTAGGGAATGCCTTAACTTGCTCTCGGAAGTTTGTTACGCGGCCTGCCTGAGGATGCAACCTGCCAGCAGCGTATCGCACAGTACTACAACAAGCGGGTGAAGGCATGCCCGCTCGAAATTGGAGACCTAATCCTCAGGAGTGTAGAAGCTGTGGGCTATAAGCAGGAACAAACTCTCCCCAAGCTAGAAGGGCCCGTTCCACGTCTTAGCAATCCTCCGGAATGGAGCGTACAGAGTTGGTCCCATGAACTTGGAACGCCGCCAACCTCAGGAAATGTTATTAGTGAGACACTGCCAAACCGAGGCAAGGCATACACGCACACCATGAGGAATGCTTGTACATATATTGTGTCTACATTTAATAAAATTGATCATTTTTGTATTCTTATGAGTTCATTCATATGAGTGTTTGCATGCATGACATTTCAAAAGGAAAAACAACCTAGATTACCCCTAAGTCGGGAGGATTTCCATCTGTCCGTAAATCAATTCCTTGGCTCCGTGCCAAGTGGCCTAAAAGCGGCCATCTCAGAATTTTGACCACACGTCAAAAAGCCCTAAGCGGCCTCTCAATCTTGGCTCCGGTGCCAAGCGGCCCGAAAGCGGCCATCTCGGATCTCGACTCCGCGTTGAAAGGCCCTGAGTGGCTCAGTAAACCCTGGTTCCATACTAGGCAACCCGTGCGGTCAAAACATTAGGATTGGGGGCTTTTGAATTTCCCAATGTACGGCCACTAAAACCTTATGGGGTAAGAGTTGCAGGCGTGCGGCGACCTTCTCTCGAAGAAGGGAGTACCCTCAGTCTACGATGATTATGGGCTAGGTCTGTGCACATGAGAGCGACAACTCCTTGAGCGAGGCCGAGCACCTAATACAGGTATCGTGTGCAAAAATACCTTAGAGCCGGAGTCCGCCTACTGTGGCCTAAAAACCCAGCTGGCCCTTGGTGTGGCTCCACGGGACTTGCGACGACGTCCACTCTATTAGACCGAGCTTCCCATTAAATGCGTGAGATGTAACGACATCCTCAAACGAAGGATGAGTACAGCGCAAGAAGGCACCGAATTGGAGCCTTGGCGATAATAGCTTTACAAGCTTAGCCGTTAAAGCACGAGTTGTGATTTTAAAAATTACATCATATACTCGAAGGCACTAAATGCAAGCAAGAATGCAGTTCTTCATTTCATGAAGCATATACAAGGCATTGTCAAGCAACAAAAAGGAAAAGAAGCTATATACCAACAAAGCTGTCCCTACGGGTCCGGTGGACCCGCCTCCTCAAAAAAGTTCCTCTAACGAGAGTTGTCACAGATGCTAGCGTTCCCTAGATGAAAGGCGTCCTCCGAGACATCTGGAAGTACAAGGGAGGCAATCTTGCGATACAGGCGAATGCTATCCCATTACCTGCGCTCCAATACGAGGGCCACATCCTCCGGAGTGAGCTGCCCCTTCAGGTCCCTGGAGAGGCGGGAGTTGTCGTCCTCCAGAGTAGTAACCATTCTCTTCGACTGCTCAACCTCCTGCCTTAGACGCACGGTTTCCTGCGCCTGCTGCCCACTCTTCTTCTTCAGATGCCTGTTCTCTTCCTTCAGCTGCCTGATCTCTCACCTCAGCTACTTGTTTTCCTCCTGGAGGGTAGCGACTTGAACTCCCCCCGTGCTGGGTTGTCTCCTACTCGGATTCTTCCTAGACATGATGAAAGAGTCCACGCAGTTGAGCAACCATCGCGTCGAGAAAGTCGGCTCTATTTTAATATATTCCACAAGAGACACTCATGTAATACCTAATTTTCTAATTTAATATTACGGCTACGTAGATGATTGAAGTTATAATATTATGTTTTCATGTTAGATTTAATATTTGATGATAAAATATGCAGATATGTTTATCTCAATATGGAGATATTTAATATTTTAAGTAGATATTTGCTTAGCAAGGGATTCTATTTTAAGTTACTAAGGTTGTTCATTTCAAGTTTAACCCCAAAATTATAGGTGATTGGCTTTGATTCCTTATGAATTATAGGGTTTAAAATCATGCTTGTGGATAATCTAATTGATCCTCCTATGTTTAGCCAGTTAAATGAAGGTATTGAAGTTGAGCATTTTGGAAGAGTTTAATCAAAAGGATTTGGTGGGCCATAGCTTTTAAAAAAAGAAAAAATAAATAAAAGGAGAAAACTTGGGCTCAAGCCCATTAAGCTGCTAGGGTTCTTTTAAATAGAAGCAATGAAGGCTTGCCCTTCATTTATGCGAGCGAACAGAGAGAGAGAGAGAGAGAGAGAGAGAGAGTGAGTGAGTGAAAGAGGAAGTGGAGATATTTGGGGTTCCAAATTAAGTATCATCATAGTCTATGGCTCTATTTCGTCCTTTATATATTTTGGCTTCCAACTTTCAGTTTTGGTGAAAAATTGGATTTTTGAATTTTTGATAAAAATGAGAACATGATGAGAAAAATGCTTGAAATATATGGTTGCATGTTGAAATATATTGTTGTTACACGTTGGAAATTTTGGATGCATGTAGAAATGGATGTTGGCTGAGATGTTGGGGGGATTGGTATTCAAGGTTTTGTGGTGTTTTGAGTATTTTACAATCACGGTCCTATCTTTTTTATGTTACAATGTTATCGTTAAATATTAAAAATTATCGGTTAACATTATATTTATTAGAAAGTTTGGTGTTAATCAAGTACTTATTGGACAATTTTAATTGTATTTTGGCAATGATGATTCTAAGTTTGATTGAGTTGATGAGACATGTACTATAGTTGATAGCAAATATTGTGCATGTTGATTTTAGTCCTTTAAGGTTGGCCATGTGGATGTTCAATTAATTTATTATCATAATATTTCCCATTTAACGTTAAGATGTGAATTTAATATTTTTACATAGAAAATATGCAACTGGTAGATTTAAGATTTTTTTTTTTATTGAACCTTTATTTTTATTGAACTTTTATGTAATTTTTCATTCATTTGGACACATCGTTGTATCATTATATTGATTTGCTTTTACCATCCACTTGGATACATTGTGGTACCATTGAGTTGTTTTGCTTTCACCATTCATTTGGATACGTTATGGTGTGTCATCGAACTCATTGGTTGTACTTTGTTTGGCCTTTGTATAATGTTGACATAGATAGGTTAAAAATATTATGTGGAAATACTAGTGAATCTAGAAATATAAAATCCAGATGTTCCTAGTATAATTTACTTTGTATAAAACTTAATTCGTTCCTATTGTGCTATGAGGATCATGATATTCTCATTCAGATGTTGCATATTTTGGTATAAACCATTACATAGGAATTGATAGTTATTTATAAATTAAAATAAAATTTGTCTAACTATGATTATATATGGGTGATGGTATATAATGTTTAGTTCCCTACCAACGGGGAGGTCCAAATACATAGATTGAGAGTAGAAGAATGCCATTTGGAAATATAGATATTTTATTTTTTGTAGTATTTTGTTGAATCTTCATTTTAATTGGTTGATGATTTATATTATTATTTCCTTTTCTAAATTTAGTTGATGTTAATTATCATTGATTTTGTTTTTATCCTTTGGATTGTGAATTACTTATTAGGTATTTAACTTGCTGCTTGATGTATTATTGTATTTTTGCTGGTTTGGTCGCATGCTCATGGAGACTTAGATGTTTAGAGGCATGGCTGAGTTGGTGATTCAGCGGGATTTCTTCGGTTTATATTAATCTTAGATCTTATTTTATCTTGTATTAATATTAGCAGATTGGGTATGATGTTTGCCGGATAAGCCCATAGCAGGCAGACCCAATAAGAAAAACGGCCCAAAATCTAAGAAAGCCCAGATGTATGTTCGGACAGTCAACGCTAGCGTTGAGCATGTGGAGGGCCAACTAGGTGGCCAACACGCTCCCTCAAGATTGTCAACATCTCTGTTGAATGGGAGCACTGTTGTAGCAGACTGAAAAAGGTAAAAACCTTATATGGGCCAGGCCCAATTTGGCAGACGTTTCCGTACATGACAAGTAACAATCCCTTTCTCTGATTTCGTGCATTCCTTGGAACCAATCTCCACTAACGGGGGTATCAATAGATTCGACGCCCTTTCCATGAGGAAGGCGACAGATTCTCTCTTCCTGCCAACAATGGATTCTAATGGTAACAGAAGCGCAGAAGGAAGGCAAATAATTTGGAGAACCGTTACCTGCTTAGAAAGGAAACGATCCCAACAGAATGCACAAGTGAAACCTTCCTGCTTAAGGAAGGGTGCTCAACACGATGCAGAAATCTTACCTTCTTGGCCAAGGAAGGTCACCTTGCCCACCATCTACATAACCCTACAAAGTCTCTATTTTGGAGGGAGATGAAAAAAAAAACAAAGAATTACGACAGAAAAATCCTTGAATATACTAACTCTCATCCCTAAGCATGCAATCGCTTGCTGCAATAATTCCACTATAAGCCTTTAGATTCCAGAGGCTTCACCTACTCCCTGAGCTTCATCCTTCAAAGCTTCCATGCTTACAGGGCTTAATTTCCCGCTTGTTCCCCGCGAACATTGAGTCGGTAAATTACATTATCGATGAGTCGTAAGAACGTCTCTTGCATCTAAAGGTGAATACTCTTTCCTACCTCAATCTCCCTCTCTATCTCAACTCTCATTTCAATTTACCTTCTTGTAATTCGAAAACTTATTGCTGACTTTAGCGTCGGAGTGTCTTCGATGGGACATTATCTTGCCGACACCTGACATCTGTTTGGTGTAGTGGTGTGCAGGGTCTAGATTCAGTGAATGGAGTCTGATTTAGACGACCTAATCGACCCGAATCTTTTTGAAGTCGGATCCAGGTACACATTATTGGCGCCGTCTGTGAGAAGCGCTTACAAAGAGCTAGCTACGTTTCCCAGAAGCCCTTTTCAACCAATACTCTCAATCAAAATAGTGAACACAATGGCACAAGCAAGCGAGCCAGCTAGAGATGTGGCTTCACCAGACTAGGACCACGCCACTGGTGTCGTTGTCAGTGGGATAGCCGGCAGGATTCCAATACCTTTCTTTCAAAACCTGGCAGAGCATATGCTAAACACCAACATGATGCTTTAGATACTCTGCTCCCGCCAGGAGCAAGTGCAGTAGGGGTTGCACCGGCGGAGGCCCCCGCACCGGCATCCAAACGAGGAGGCCAGAGAAAGAAAGTTTTGACCCGAAGGCTCAGAAGGTTAACCAACATTCACGCATCGGAGTCCTCACATGCTCAAAGCCGTCTAAGGCGAGAGAAGCGGGGAATCAATGCAACCCCAAAGGAATGTCCGAAACGAAGGAACCTCAGATATTCTCGTGTAGAATCTAGGCCCCAGGAAACCAGAGAAAGAACAGAGTTTAGGATATATCTCAACTCCAAAAGGTTTGGTAATGTCATTCAAACAGATCCGAGGTTAGAGAAGATATAGAACCGTGTCTTCAAAGATGATGAGCACACAGCCAATATCGACAGATCTCCTTTCACAGTGAAGATCTTAAACCATCCTAGGCTGACAAAATTTAAAATGCCAGCCCTTGACTTGTACGATGGGAGTGCTGATCCCATTGATCATCTCGCCCACTTTCGCACCCATCTGGGTTTACAGAGGCTAAAGGACGCAGTCATGTGCCATTGCTTCCCACTCATCTTAAAAGGAAATACGCACATCTGGTTCCATCATCTCCCCTCAGACTTAATCCAAAGTTTTAAGGAGCTTATGAATCTCTTCTTGTCACAGTATGCCTCCAGCCGTAGGGAGGAAAAGCAGCCTTGGCATTTTTCAAACATTAAACAGAAGAATGGGGAGAACTCACAGAAATTCTTGGATTGTTTCGTGGCAGAAATTAGGTGGATCCCCTAACTCATGGAGGAGTTTCATCTCGGCGCTGGCACATGGAGACTTCTTTAGGCACTTAGCACATAAGAACCTACAAATATTTTGGGAAGCAGAATCTATCACTAGGGCCTATGCGGCAGCAGAGGAGGCCAACAAGACTAAATGTCCCAATCGGACCAAACAGCCTCGCTCTTTTCCAACTGAAGGAAAGATGAAACACAATGGTGGCGATCACTCCTGCCGAAAGTGCCACAGGATCAGACCACCAGAGCGTAAGGACTATGGGCCCATCAACCTAACGCCCTTGATTGATACGTGTTCGAATGTCCTCATGCAGATCTGTGGGGAGAAGTTTCTAAAGTGGCCGAAACCACTTAAGAAGGTGGAGGGAGGAAATCTGTCCAAGTACTACGATTTTCATCGATCTCCCGGACACTCCACAGATGACTGCAAGACCCTCCAGCAGTAGATTGAAGAGCTGATCAAAAGGGGTCATCTCACCAAGTTCATTAAGGGCCCTGGTCAGAACTCTGGCACGGCAGACGGAGAAGGACCGGGGCCTTCTCCTCTACAAAATCGGATTGCGGTAGGAATGGTCAATATGATCACCACCCGACTGATCAAGAACCCAGCCGACAACAAAGAGTAGCAGACTGGGAGGAAGAAATAACGTACTACTGACACCGTCATTAGTTTTAGTGACAGCAACCTGGCACAGGTAGTTTCCTCCCATGCAGACCCTTTTGTTGTATCTACACTTGTTTTCGACGATAGCGTCGACTACTAGCTGAAACGAAGTATTCGTTGACAATGAAAGTTCTCGCGATTTGCTCTATCTCGATGCGTTTTTTAAACTTGGTTCGAAAAAGAATCAATTAAAACCTGCCGAAGGCCCGTTGTACGGTCTTGACAACGAATCGGTACCCGTCCAAGGGAAGATTCGATTAAAAGTCACCCTAGGAACATACCCAAAAATGGCAAGTCGTACAATTATCTTCTGGTAGTCGACCTGCCCTCTGTATACAATGCTATATGGGCCGGCTGTGCCTAACAGCGTTCGGGGCTATCACTTCAATACTACACTTTAAAATGAAATTTCCAATGCTATACAGTGTGGGTGAAGTGTTGGGTGACCAAGTTACTAGGTGGACATGCTATATGTCCCAAATTGCTCCTAACGACAGTACCAGAGCGGTGGGAGAGCTTGACCATCTAGACGAAACAACCTTGTAGTAAGCACAGTCTAGTGAGGCAATCAACCTAGTCCCACTGAATCTGGAGGATCCAGAAAAGCGCGTACGGATCGGCGGCTCACTCACCTGTGCACTACGCGACGAGCTGATCACGTTCCTGTGACAGAACGCTGACATTTTCGCATGAACTCCTGCTAATATGCATGGGATTCCGGCCCGGGTAATCGTTCACAAGCTAGGCCTCAACCCGGACCGAAAGCCCATCAGACAGAAGCGGAGAAATCACTCGGTAGAAAAGTTGATCGCCATCCGAGAGGAAGTAAAGAAACTGTTGGACGCTGGATTCATTAGAGAAGTCTAGTACCCTGATTGGCTCTTCAACGTAGTCATGGTAAAGAAGAGCAGCGGGAGTGGCGAATGTGCATCGATTTCACCGACGTTAACAAAGCCTGCCCAAAAGACAGTTTTTCTTTACCCAGGATTGACCTATTGGTGGACTCAACATCTGGACATGAGCTGTTTAGTTTCATGGATGCCTATTCGGGCTATAACCAGATCCAGATAAACTCGGAGGACGAAGAGCATACCTCGTTTATGACGGACCAGGGGACTTACTGTTATAAGGTAATGCCCTTTGGACTAAAGAACGTAGGAGCCACCTACTAACGGTTGGTAAACAAAATGTTTGAGAAACAGATTGGCCACAATATGGAAGTCTATGTTGACGACATGCTCGTCAAGAGTAGAACCACTGGCAACCATATCTGTGATCTAGCAGAGTCGTTTGGGGTGCTCTGTGAGTATCAAATGAAGTTGAATTCTGCTAAGTGCGTCTTTGGGATAGCCTCTGAAAAATTTTTGGGTTTCATCGTCTCCCAATGAGGGATCGAGGCAAACCTAGAGAAAATCAAGGCCTTCGCGGACATGGCTCCTCCACGAAGCATCAAGGATGTCCAGCGACTGACTGGACGATTGGCAGCCTTGTCCCGCTTTCTAGCGAAGTCTAGTGACAAGTATCAGCAATTATTCAGGGCTCTAAGGGAAACAAAATCAAACAAGTTCCAATGGACAGCAGATTGCCAAGCAGCCTTGAATGAGTTGAAGCAATACCTAGCTAGCCTGCCGTTACTAACGTCGCCCAAGGTTGGAGAGGAATTGTACCTCTACCTGGCGATGTCAGAGGTGTCCCTCAGCTCCATGCTCATACGCCAGGACTCCGATACCCAATGGTCGATCTATTACGTGAGCAAAACACTGATTGGCCCGGAGACGTGCTATCTGTGGACAGAAAAGATGGCCTTAGCTCTCATATTCTCCACACGAAAACTAAGGCTCTACTTTTAGGCACACCGCATCGTAATTCTCACCGACCAGCCTCTAAAGAGTATTCTTCAGAAATCTGATATTTCTGGATGGTTGGTAAAGTGGGCTATCAAATTGGGCGAGTTCGACATCGAGTTTCGACCCAAACCTGCCATAAAAGTATAGGCTTTGGCCGACTTCATTGTTGAGACTACGACCCCTGTTCTCGAAGAGCAGCCCCCAGAGAACGCGGAACAATACGTGGAAGCTCCAGAATGGGTACTCCACGTAGACGGATCATCTACGGATACAGGCAGTGGAGTACTCCCTTAGACTCGATTTTTCGACCACCAACAACGTTACTGAATACGAAGCCCGGTTAAGGTTAGCGAAAGAGTGCTCAGCCAAACAACCGGTTGTTTACAGTGACTTCGAGCTAATCATCAACTAGGTTAATGGGAGCTTCGAGGCGAGTAACCCACACATGGTTAAGTATTTGACCAAGGCAAGGGAGGCCACCCGCAGCTTCGACAAGCTAACCCTGGTTCATATTCCCAGAATTAAAAACTGGAAGACTGATCAGCTGGCCAGAGCAGCAGCGACTGAAAATTTAGAACAGTACTCAAGGGACATGAGGGAAGTCTTGAACGCTCCCAATATAGAAAAACAGGAGGCCATGTAGATATTCGCGATAGAAAACTGGATGACACCCTACCTGAAGTATCTAGCGGACGAAACATTGCCAGAAGACGCAGAGGAGGCCAGGGGGATAAAGAGAACGGCCGGCTGGTACACCATAGTCGACGGGTGGTTATCTCATCACGGCTACTCGACTCCGTACCTCCGGTACCTAACCCCTAAAGAGGCTGACTACATCTTAAGTGAAGTACATCTTAGAATTTGCGGATCGCATGTCGGCGGCAAAAACCTAGCATTCAAGATCATACGACAAGGTTACTATTGGCCATCGATGAAAAAAGATGCACTCGAGTTTGTAAAGAAGTGTGAAAGTTGCTAGCTTCATGACAACCTTTGCCACGAACTGTCCGCCAAGCTGAAATCCTTTCAGGCACCGTGGCCTTTCGCGCAATGGGGGCTCGACATTCTTGGCTCATTTTCCATCTCAATTGGGCAAAGAAAGTTCATCATAGCAGGCATCGACAACTTCACAAAGTGGGAGAGGCCATCCCACTAGCCAGGATCACAGAACATAACGCTCTTGAGTTCGTTCGCCAGAATATCATCAGCAGATTTGGCGTTTCAAAAATCATTGTGATTGACAACGGGACTCAATTCTCGGGGAAACACTTCACCAAGTATTGCACCAGCCTTGGGATTAGGCTGGTCCACACTTCGGTGGCATACCACAAAGCGAATGGATAGGTGGAGGTCACAAACCGAATCCTAGGTAGATGAGCTCACCTCAGTCCTCTGGTCTTATCGGATAACTCCAAAGGAGCCAACGCATGAGACATCCTTCAGCCTCTGCTACGAGACTGAAGCGGTAATCCCGGTTGAAATCGGGATTCCAAGTCTTAGGGTGAAATCTTTTGACTCGCAAGGTAACTCCCAGAAAATTTAGAAACACCTACACTTGCTAAAAGAAGCTTGCGATGCCACCAGAATGTGGACAGCGGCCTACCAATACCGAATCGCCCGCTACTACAATAAGAAGGTAAAAGTGCGGCAGTTTGATATCGGAGACTTGGTCTTGCGAAGCATCAAAAGCGCAGGAAAGGTGGCCGGCCGGAATAGACTCTCCCCGAATTGGGAAGAGCTTTTTCTAGTCTTTGCCATCCTGCGAAACAAGGCATACAAGCTCCGAAATCAGGACAGAAAGTTGGTCCCACGGATGTGGATTGCGATCCACCTCAAATGCTACTTCCAATAAGGACCCAGGTAGGTAGTCTGCATAATTGTATGTAATCATTGGTGTGCGTGTTTCAATTAGTAAAACAAGTATTCCCTTTAGCATGTTGTGTTTCTTTTCTTTAGTGTGCATATATGTGTGATTCTTGTTGCAGATTCAAACAACCTAGGCTGCCTCTAGGTCGGGAGGGTCTTTACCCTCTCATTACTAAACCCTAGCCATTCAGGCAACTTATAAGTGGTCGTATCTAAACCATAATCATCCAGGAGGCCCGTAAGTGGTTGTACATGAACCTTGGTCATCCGAGCGCCCAGTAGCTGGCCAAATTTAAACCCTGATCATCCAGGCGACCCGGTAGTGGTCATATCTAAACCTTGGTCATCCAAGTGGCCCATTAGTGGTCAAAAAATATTAAGGGGCTAGCGTGGCAGACGCGACAACCTCCTTCATGAGTAGATAGCGTGATCAGTCAATGATGGTCGACTAGAGCAAAACGCTCCACAAAAGCTGGCCGCTCAAGCCTGTACTTTAGTAGCTCCACCAATCTTTACTCGCAGGCGAATACTAGGCCGGCTTAACATAAGTGACAGCCTAGAGAATGCACCTAAGGACTCCACTCCTTTGAAAATGCCATGAACACTCAAAACAAGGCAGGTGGGCAACTCACAGGAAGCCCGCCCAGTTGGCCGCCCAGAATAGCGAATGAACAAAATACAAGCAAAAAGCAAATGTAAAAAAGTAAAAAACATGCGACATGCACAAAGTTGCTCGTGTTATTTCTTATGGCAAAGTATATTTACATAATTGTACTAATAAAAAAAACTACAATCACTAAAAACTAAGGGGCCGGTGGTGGCCCCTGTCTGTCCTGTGGCTCCCCCACGAGGTTGTCACAGCACTGTGCCGACTGGTTTGACAAGTTGATGAGATCCACAGGAAAGTTAGGATCAACCAGCCGCACAATGCGCCGATTGATGTTGATCCCTTCCCACAATCGCGACAACATCATGTCCACAACCTCGTGAGGACAATTGTGGAGGCTTAGATCGTTCTCCGGGTGGCCATCTTGCCCTACAAGCTAATCGAGGCGCCCTTTAACCCGCTCATTTTCCTCCTTCAGACGAGCATTCTCCGCCTTCAGGCTCTCGTTCTCTGCCTCCATGCCCGCCAAGACAGACTCTATAGTAGTCGCGTCCTCCCGGTGCTCCGTCCCCAGAGCCTCCAACTTGGAATCAAGTTAGGCGATTTCCGTGTCCCTATCGGAGATCACTCGGTCTCTCTGCCTAAGTGCCTTGGCGACTGCACCCATGACCTTATCAACCTACACACAAAAAAAGGGGATTTAGAAAAGGCGAACATAAAGACAAGGTAGGCAATAGAATTTATACCTCCTAAATTCTTCGTGCTGGCCTATCTAGTTTGGCATGTAGACCCGGCGCCAAAGGCGGTGAGCAAGGAATAGAGCCCTCGTGGACAAGGCTGGCAACGACCTCTGCCAAGAGCTCCTCTAACGGCTCCTCTGAAATATCCTCCATCCTAGCTGGCTCCTCGGAAACAGTGGGAGGCTCAAAAATCGTTTCCTGCTGCTCAGTCGGCAGTTCCCAGGTAGGTGATCCAACGGACAACTCTTGCGGCCAAACGCTCCAATAGATGGATCCAAAGTCAAACCCTCCAGCGCAGGTTGCGCAAGAACAATACCGTCACTCGCCCTGGAATTCAACATAGGGTCGTAGGCCTCTAAAGCTAGCTCCGCTTCAATCCCGAAAGTGGTGCCTATACCCGTAAAGTGCCCGACGGAGAGATAGTATGGCCTTGAGCACGACGAAGAAGGCGCCACCGAGGCCGCCTTCTTTTGCCTTGGACTAGAGGGACTGGTATTAGACGGGCGATGACCTATGATAAAGCCTTTTTTCGTCTTCTTCCCTCGCAGGACCTCTGGCGGTGGGACTTTGAATTTCTGGACGGGAGAGGGAGGCCCCCACTTCGCCTTCTTGGCCTCAACACGGGAGATCAAGTGGTTTCTCTGGAAATTTCCAAGGTAATCCTCGATAAGTTTGACTAACCAAGACAGGGACACCGCCTCAGCTTTAGAAGGGGCCCCCGTATACACGTCAGGCACTTGGCCCCACTCCCTAGCTAAGGGCTAGAACTCACCTATGCTAATGAAGAAGAACCAGTTCTTTCAATTCTTCAAAGAGTTATATATGATGGTACTTATTCTAAGACCGCTGCATGGGGATAGAGAAATCCACTCTGCTCTTTGGTTAAGCTTAAAGAGCTCTCTAACCATCGATATCATCAGCAGCCTCGAGTGCTGACGGATGAATATGCAGAGGGAGCACAGATATCGGATGGTGTTGGCGTGAAACTGTGCAATGGGGACCTGAAACGCCTGAAAGATCGATATTAACTCGTTTGGAATTGAAAAACATAGCCCACTCCTCAAATATTCTTCATATATGGTCACAAAGCCCGTAGATGGCAGGAAAGCCCTGTCGTCCTTTTCAGGAATACGGAAGGCAATCTCCTTTGGGATATTGTACTCTACGTACAATACTTTCACATCGTTCTCTCTCAGGATAGAGGCGATATCGGCGACAGAGGCCGTGGTCAGAAAGTCAACTAGAGTTTTTTCTCTTTCACTCCTACGGGTTAAAGAAGACGAAGAAACAAAGGAAGGCGTAGAAAAATTCAAAATGAAACGAACGGGCAACTTAAAGGCCAGTGTGAACACAAAACCGCCTCGAAAGCATACGCCATCATTTTTGTCACGTGTTGCTTCCCAAAAGGGAGCCGCCGAATCAAATCCTCCGGCTCATTAAATACCAGGATCCTAAATATATCACATGAAGACACGTGGCACACCTTTTCTAACAGGATGACTAATGGCCAACACTTCCTTCTCCAAATTGCTCGAAAATTTTTCAAAAAATGGTTAACAAATCCAGTCAACATTTTGAAAGTACACGAGACTCCTCTTCAGACGGTTAATGACTCTGTCATCGTCAGTAAAAGACAAACGCATCCCATCATGAATATGATGGAGGCTAAAATCCAGACCACCGGCATGGGGGCCTAATGATGGGTAAGCCCATAACAGGCTGGCCCAATAAGAAAAATAGTCCAAAATCCAAGAAAGCCCAGATGCATGTTTGGATTGGTGGAGGGCCAACTAGGCGGCCAACATGCTCCCTCAAGACGGTCAACATCTCTATTGACGGGGAGCACTATAGCAGTAGACTAAGAAAAAGTAAAAACCTTATATGGGCCAGGCCCAGTTTGGAAGACGTTTCCGTACACGACAAATAACGGTTCCTTTCTCTGATTTCATGCCTTCTTTGAAGCCAATCTCCATTAAAAAGGGCATCAACAGATTCGATACCCTTCCCATGAGGAATGTGCCAGATTTTTTCTTCCTGTCAACAATAGACTCTAATGGTAACAAAAGTGCAGAAGGGAGGCAAATAATCTGGAGAATTGTTATCCGCTCAGAAAGAAAACGGTCCAAGCAAAATGCACAAGTCAAGCCTTCCTGCTTAAAGAAGGCAGCCCAACACGATGTAGGAATCGCGCCTTCTTGGCCAAGGAAGGTCGCCCTACCCACCATCTATATAATTCCACAGAGTCTCCATTTTGGAGGGAGATGAACAAAAACAACAAAGAACTACGATGGAGAAATCCTTGAGCATACTAACGCTCGTCCCTAAGTACGCAATCGCTTATTACAATAATCCCA
This sequence comes from Nepenthes gracilis, assembly GCA_033239525.1. Lineage (NCBI taxonomy): Eukaryota > Viridiplantae > Streptophyta > Magnoliopsida > Caryophyllales > Nepenthaceae > Nepenthes > Nepenthes gracilis. The sequence goes on along the minus strand of BSYO01000003.1, from coordinate 17,731,833 downwards.
CTCTAAGCCTTCAGATTCCAGAGATTACACCAATTCCCCGAGCTCCATCCTTCAAAACTTCCACGCTTACAAGACTTAGTTTTCCACTTATTCCTCGTGAATATTGAGCCGGGAAACTGTACTCTTGACGAGTCGCAATGTCTCTTACATCTAAAGGTGAACATTCCTTCATATCTCAATCTCCCCTTTCTATCTCAATTCTCATTTCCAATTACCTTCTTATAATTCGAAGGCTTATTATTGACTTGAGCTTCGGAGTTTTTTCAATGGAACAATATCCCGCCAACACCTGACCTCTTGTTTGTTGTAGTAGTGTACAGGGTCCAGACTCGGTGAACGTAGCCGGATCCAAACGATCCAGTCGACTCGAATCTGTTCGAAGTCGGATCCATGTATACATCAATGCTATAGCAGTGTGTTGGTATGTAAGAATGATTAATATTACCGTTGTTGACGTGGTGATATTATGTAAAGATGATGTGGGATGATATTATAATTCAAGGTTCTTATGTTACATTTATTATTTTTCCGTATTACAATTTCGACTACTTATTATTGTTCTTTGGAAGCAGTCGAAATTTATCAAAAAAAAAAAAATCTGTCATTATTTTCTTGCATCCGCATGAAATAACTACCGAATGCTTTAACACATTTTTCATCCAATAGCATTTGTCATGCTTTTTTAAGGTTGTTTTTGACAACCTGATTTTAAAAAAGATAGATTCTTATACCCATCAGCTTTGATAATTAAGGCCTTATAGTATTGACAAGGGCAAATACCATTTGGCTCAATTGCTTTTAGCATGGGAAGAGAGTTTCATATAACACCTCATAAGTCTAGTTTGTTTTAGGCAACATGCATGATTTTATTCAAGCAAAACAAATAATAATACAAATTGTTTTGTTAGCATATAACGTTGAATTAATTTTAACTTTACAACCTATGCTTATTGATCACGTAGGTTTAATAATATTAACTGTGATACTTTTTGAGATACCTTGATGACCAAACATATCTTTTCTCTCACGGTAACTTACTCCAATCCCGTTATTTTACAAAACTTTCATTGCCAGGTCAGCAGGGCACGTCTTTTTCGTCACCTCAAGTTGACAAATGAATATTTCTTTCAAAAGGATGAAGTATTTCATTACTTCCATTGACACATATTTAGAGTTTTTGGCCACCCCAAATCGATATGCTTCATATATCGTTTATAATTATTTCTCATGTCAATAACGGTATTAAATATCATACCAATCTTAGGTTCTTTGATTTGATTTTCTCTCTCTACTGGCATCCAATAATCTGATCTTTTCACAGTCTTCTAACCCATTCTCTTGATTTGTTTTCATTTATATAAACCCAACTATCTTTTTGTGTAAGTTACTAATTTTACTACTAAGATAATATGAAGCATCAACATATATCAGTCCTGATGAACCTATTTAAATTTGAAGTACAGATGCAATAATATTAACAATAGCAAAGTTTGCTCATTATTTTAGAGCATGAACAACGTGATGCACAAACATTTATAAAATAATTTATACAAAACGTTGACAAATTTGATATAGTTTCTGAAATTTATGAAAAAAACAAGCTGTTTATAACAAGAGTATAGTGTATAAAAAATTTACTAATATGTCAGAATACTGTGAAGTAATTATAAATTTGTAAAAAAGAAATCTGCCTCTACAAATAAAATCTAATAATAATTTCTGATAAAATTTTAGGTTAGGTGTTTGACAAAATATTATAATAATTTATGAAATAATGTACTTTTATTGGCGTTCTTAATGTTGAGGTTCAACAAGGATACATACAAAATCACGGGATAAATTTTAAAAAAAATCACTACAAAGGTGCTGGTTACAAGTAACTCATTTTGAAATCTCTTCACTATAATCTTGAGTAAAAATGGTTGATTACAATCCCCTCAATAAATACAACAACTTGCAAGAGAAAGTATAACGAGAAATAAGAATAACCAAATAAAAATATGGTCTAAAAATTTACTCTATAACAATGTAGCTGTCATTGGTGAAAAAATCTACTCTAGAAATCGAATTTTAATCAGATGTCGAACATCTTTCTCTTTTCTCTTTTTCTCTACTTTCTCTCTATGCGGCACTTTTTGTGTGAGAAACTAATTTTGAATACTTTAAAATCACGTTGGTGCGATTTTATAATGCGATTGGCCTTCGAACGCACCTCAGGCGTGGTCACCACTATTTTCAGTGCTCAAGTGTCCTTTAGACGTGCCTTGGGTGTGGATGCCCTTGAATTCGGTTCTCGGGGGTGCGCCTGCTGGATCCAGTGCTTGAAGCACTCATCGCGCGCACAAACACTGTAATCTTCCCGCGAATATCGCGCGATTTTTATATGATTATTCGTTTATTATGACATCTATAAGAGAGTGACTAAAATCTAATATTTAATTTATTTTTAAAGACCCAAAGAAATTTTTTCTCTCATAGCCATTCTCCTGCTTGAAAATGCATATTGTTCGTATTATCGAAAACCCTAACACCCTCGGTGATATTTTGGCTCTCCTCTGCTCTCCCATGGATGATCTTTTCTCATTTGGTAAACCTAATGTAATGACTGAAGTAATGGGCCACTTAAGCATCGTGCTATTTTTTTTTCATTTTTTTTTAAATTTTTGCGTCTGATGTCTACTGGCTCTGATGACTTGAACCACATACGTGCACAATTTTCTCATAAAGAAAACTATAGATTTTTTATATTTCAATTGAATGGATATTGACCTGCTTTGCTCCGTTTCATCAATTACTTACTTGATTATAAAGAATAACTGACAAAAATCGGGTAACAAAGGGCTTTGTAGAGAAAACAAATTCAAAATATTTAAAAAACAAGAATAATTGTCCTTCCTACTTGTGTTTCGTAATATTATTAGTGTTTTTCTTAATCATCTTATAAGTGTTTGGTTTAACCAATATATGTGTGACACTTTTCTTAGTCATGACTCTTAAAGTATGTTGGATGGAAACATCATTATTGATATTTCTTTTAGGAATGGGAGTTACTGGGACAAAAATAATTTTACAGTTAACATTAGTTTTAAACATAATTTTTATGAAGCCGAAGCCCTTATATGATCAATTTTTATGTTCTACCCAAAAAAAAAAATTTTAAAAACATTTATTAAATTTTCAATATCAGTTTTAAGAGTCTTAAATTGTTCATTTAATGACTAATCTATATTTTCAAGTTCTTGATACTCTTGTTAGAAAGGTTAAGTTTGATTTGAAGACCTTATTTCTCTTTTCTAGATTTTGTGGTTAATTAACTTGTTTGCCTTCTTAATTTTTAAGTATTTGCTCAATAGTATGTCATAGGCCTTCTAAAAGTTTCTAAATTTATTTTAAGATTCGTCTTAGGAGTAATCAAATTGTTCAGATTATTCATCAACATTTTCTTTATAATTAATGATAGAGGACTTATATATCATATAATTAATCTCATCTTCTTTCAAAAAGTTATTATTATTATTATTATCTATTTTATCGTCATTAGTTATAGTAGTATTCACAATTATTTCTTTTACTCTATGTTTGATTGGAGAGAATAATAAGAAAATTAAATTTTTATTATCTGGGAATAAATATTTCTTTACTTGGTTATAAATTTAATTAAAAATAAATATTTTTACTATTTATATGGTAATGGTTATTTTCATATCTATGGGAATAATAATTCTCACATATTATTATTATTATTATTATTGTTATTATCACTATTTTTACGTTATTATTCATATTATTTTACAAACTAAATAATAAAATATTAATTTTTATATTATTCTATTCTAATAACTAAATATGTAAATAATAATTTTAACTATATTCTCATCCTAGTTTATTTTTTTAAAATAATTATTCTATTTTTATCTTATTTCATTCAAACAATTAAATATACTATTAATTTTTTAAAATTTAGATATTCTAATTTATATTGGGCCAATGTCATGATATTCATGAAGTTGTACTCTTTGAGATTTCTCATTTTTCACCTATTTGACATCTCTTTTATCTTTTTTTTTTTTTTCACTTGGTTGAGTGGTAGCGTTCCCTATTTGTTTTTTATGGTTCTTTTGTTATTCTTAATGAATTTTTTAAAGTTTCTAACAAAGAGAGAAAAGTCTTCATCCTTTAATGATTTTACATCAAATTTATATTCTATTTATTCTTGTTGCGTCCCGGGCCCACAGTTGTCGCACGGATTAGGGAGCCTTCGGATTCCTCGGCGTGCGGCGGCTTCAGAAGAAGGGTCCGGTCTCCGTTTCTATAAACCTAGACCTGCACAACAAAAACAACAAATAAGAAGTCAGGGGTTCGGTATGATTTCTCCCACCGAGGCCGCTCCGACGCTCAAGTCAGCAAATTCCCGCAGTAAACGGAAATGACGCACGCTAAGGGCGATGCGTGGGTGTATGTTGTGGAAGCGTGAGAGATGCTTGTGCGGTGATATTGAGAATGCAGTGAGCAGGTAGTGGAAGGCCTGGCTTCCTCAGTGCACCGCAATGGGTGGCTAACTTTCCCGTGATCTGAGAAGATGCCGGGAGGGAGAGCTAGCTAGCTATAGCCGACGGAAGTGAGGTGATCCTCAGTTCCGGGCCGTTGCTCTCGTGTGATCGAATAGAGAAGGGGGGAGCAATAGAGTTTGACTCGTTGTTTGAATTCTAGATTCAAAAGGAAGCAGCAGATGAAGATGCTGAAGAAAAAAGGATCCCTTTCTCTGTGGGGTGTGAGGGCTCTTATATGCCTCTCCCCGTTGGACTCTTGGGCGCCAAAATGCCCGTTGCTTGGGCCATCGCGCCGCTGGTCACTGTCGTGGACCGCCAGTTGCGCCGGTTGTCCTTTTTGCCGTGATTGGCACGCTGTTGAGTGTTGTTGACCACGCCCGATTTCTCCCTGAGCGGTGATTGGTTGGCCACTTGTAGATGGCAGCAGGTGCCGTTTGCGCTGCGCCAGTCACTCCTCTATTGGCTAGCCTTTTCGCCTGTTCCCGGTGACGTATTTAATGCGTTGCAGGTTTCCGTTGTCTTCCGCCAACATGGGTTCGCGCCTTTTGTCCCTCGGGCTAGGCTGACTGTCTCGCGTGGGCTTTTAGATCTCTCGCGGGCCGCGGCTTGCCTCGTGGGCTTGGACATGCTTCATGGGCCAGGACATGGGACCCAACACTAGCCCCCCATTCCTGGGCCGACGAGTGGTCGGGCCTGGCATGTCCCCTGGGCCCATTTTCGTAGCCTCACATCCTTCCTTGTGCCGCGCCATCTTTTGTCGTCTACTGAGCTCGCGCCTTCCCCAGGAGCCAAGGCAGGCTTTTCTGGCTCTGCCATGACCCGTCACTTCGCCAGGCGAGATTCGCATGCCTTGGGTTGCGTTTGACCAGCGGTCTCCCCTGTTGCCCGAAAGACGTTTGCTGGATGCCGTGTTGCGCTGGATAAGAGGATGGCTCGCGCCTTGCCCATAAATAGAGGGGTATTCAAGCGAGTTGAGTTTATCCCTTAGCAGCCAACCGAAAGGCAATGAGAAGATTCTGGCTCTCCCCGCCATTGGCGGGCGTCCGAGAAGGAGTTGGATGGTCCCGTCGAATGCTTGAAGCTCTTAGTGGAGACCATCGTAGCCCTCATCCTGCAACTTGCCTTCTGTGACGGAACAAATTTTTCTTTTTTTTTGTCCTCAAAGCTTCCGTCAAACAGAAACACAATTGAAAACACAACTAAACCAATTGGGTGCAACACAGATCACCAGATGCCATCTAGGATACATATACTTTTAACCGTAATAAGAATAGCGGAAGTTATTCTAATACTTACGGAAGCATTCATATTCATTTCAAAATATTCATTTCCGAATACATAGCCAAAATATTTAATCATAGAAGTCCATCAAGTCATTACAATGATATTTCTCCAAAATAGCTTCCGAGGTCTTTAATCCTTCAGACAAGTCCTAGTCACTCCAACTCGTCAGGCACAAGCTCTAAAGCTTCATCTGTAGGGGAAAAATATAAAACAAGTGAGTCGAGGCCCGATAAGGTACATGCATATGAACTGTAAATGGTTATGCCAAAGCGATCATATAACCATGCAGAAGCAGAACGTTTAATCGAAACATCAAATCTTATGCTTCGTAAATCATTACATTATAGACTGTAAAACGATAACTATAAACTTTACAGATGCATAGTGAAACTGAAGACAATACTCTATACTGTTCATTCTATCATCTTTTCACTGTATACGATTCATTATCATCTTTTCATTGTACCATACATTATCATCATATTACTGTAATATAACATATCGGTAAAACGGTAAACGGTACTTTATATTATTCCCCTCCTTGTACCAAGCCCCGAGGACGGCTATCATTACCTCGGTGTACCAAGCCCCGAGGACGGCTATCATTTTCTCCTTGTACCAAGCCCCGAGGACGGCTATCATTACCTCCTTGTACCAAGCCCCGAGGACGGCTATCATTTATCTTTCATCAAAAACCTCTTATTGAAATCAGACTTGCATGATATATCATTAGCTAATTTTTAAGTTCGGTACATAGCTTCGAAAGCAATTTATACTTGGGCCGGTTTAAATTTTATTCAGGGAAGGGCCGGAGCTCTTATCTTGTTAAGGGGGGCCGAATTTCATTTTTAGTTCAAACCGGAGTTCCTCTTTTGACCGAAAAAGTCGGAGTTCATTTCATGTTAAGGACGGAGCTCTTTTCGTGTACGAATCTGGAGTAAATTTTACCTTTAAAAGCCGGAGTTCCTCTTTTGACAGAAAAAGCCAGAGTTCATTTCGCGTTAAGGACGGAGCTCTTTTTCATGTTAAAAGCCAGAGTTCATTTTTCTTTCAAGACGGAACTCTTTTTCAAAAGCCGGAGCCCAAAGCCGAAGTTCATTCTTTTCATTAAGGACGAAGCTCTTTTTCATGTACAAAATCGGAGTTCAGTTAAGGATGGAGTTCTTTTCTTAAAAGACGGACTTACTTCTTTATTAAAGACGGAGCTCTTTTTGTGCAAGAAACCGGAGTTCATTTTCCCTTTAAAAGCCGGAGTTCTTTTCTTAAAGGACGGAGTGCTTTTTCTGAAAAGTCGGAGCTCATTACAATCCGAAGTTTATTTTTTTCTCAAAGGACGGAGTCCATCTTCCTAATACAAGGCCGGAGTTCAATTTACATTCGGGCCGGAGTGCTTTTGGGACGGAGTGCTTTTTTACTGAAAGCCAGAGTACATTTAAAAACCGAAATTCATTTTACATTGAGGGACGAAGCTCATTTTACTATCAGGACGGAGTTCGTTTTAAATTAAGGCCATGGTTCTTTATAAAGCCGGAGCTCATTTACTCTCAAGGGACGGAGTCCATTTCCTAATACAAGGCCGGAGTTCAATTTACATTCGGGCCGGAGTGCTTTTGGGAGGGACTGCTTTTCACTCAAGCAATGGGGTGCCTTTCGGACAGAGTTCATTTAAGACCGGAATTCATTTCATATTAAGGCCTGAATTCTTTTTCAAAAATCGGAGTTCTTTTTGATAGAGGCCGGAGTTCATTTTTTTAGTGCAAAATCGGAGTTCATTTTCAGTTTCAGTTCAAAGTCAGAATACAAGCCAGAGTTCATTTTCAGTCAAAGGACGGACTACTTTTAACAGCCTAAATTTCATAAATTCGGAGTGCATTTCCTTCTTAAAATCGGAGTTCGTTGTCTTCTTTAGCCGGAGTCCAATTTCTCATACAAAGCCGGAGTTCATTTTACATTAAGGGAGCCGGTTCCATATTACATGCCAAATGCCGGTTCATATTACAGGCCAAGTGCCGATTACATTTTACATGCCAAAATGCCGGATTCGTTGCACATGTCAAATGCCAGTTGTAAACTTTGGTCCGGATTTCATATTAGTTCAGAATGTAGGAAAACAGGCGTCATGAACTTCAAAACAGATTCGAACGACAACTAAAAACGTGTTAACATCCGATTACTTGCAGCAAAACAGAATGCAGTATATTTGCACATGAACCAAAAACTGAATTTAAAAACGACGTCCGAAGTGACTTGCAATAGAGCATGAGTTTAGAGACAGAGCAGATTATACTTATAATGAATTTAAAACGATGTCCGAGGTACACTTGCCTGACGGGCTGTCTCAAAATTCTTCCCTCCTTGCCGGACAGTCGGTTCTTTCCTTCACTCCCTTCTTCCTTACTGCTTGCCAGGTTCCCTCGTTTTTCCATCAACCATTACTGGTTTATATAGAGGAGGGAGTATATGGGGTAAGTTGGGTAAGTTACTTACTCCCGTACTTGTTTGTAGACAGTAAGTGGAGTAACTAGATTAGTTTACCTACTCTTTTTTGGTCGCCGCCTAGTTGAATTCTAACTGAAGTCTACTTTTACCTTTAGTCTATTAATTTATTCCGGCCAACTGTTCCGTATTTATTGCTAATACTGCCGGTCGACTCTCCAATTCCGGTCAACTCTTCCAGTCCTCCAGTCAGTATCTTCTTCAATTCCGGTTAACGCTCTCAAATCCAGCCAATTCCTTCAAATCTGGTCAACATTTCCAATTTCGGTCAACCTCCTCCGTCCATCACCTTCTCATAAATTGCGGATTTTATTCTTCGTGCGCCCATAATCTTACTTCGACTTTACAAACACACACAAGGCCGGACTTGATTTCAGCTTAAGTGAAAGGCCGGACTGCTTTTACACTAAGGGCGGACGGACTTCTTTTACGCTAAGAGAAGACGGACTTCTTTTTCCTCACACAAGGCCGGACTTAATCTTAGACACAAGGGAGGATGAACTGGATTTTCATATGCTCAAAGCCGGACTGCACAAAGCCGGACTTGATTTTTGCCTTAAGGAAACCGGACTGATTTCTTCACTTAGAAAACCGTACTGATTCTTTGATTATTTTGACTCGATGACTGGGATTTTCCATGCTTCAGTAGCTGGGTCGTTACACCTTCTCTGCTAACGAGGGTGGCTTGGCCATTCTGCTATCGCCGTGCGCTCCCTTCCGGGTTGTGGCCTGGCTGGCTTGAGCGGATCCTTGGAGGATCCTCGCGGGTACCTTCACCTGTTAGATGAAGGCTTTCGCAGGGGATCACCCCGCGGGCCACGCCAGGGCGCTAACCACGGAAGGACCGCGAGGTCAGTAGCCCTCCGTGGAAGCGGGGTTTCTCACCCAACTTTCTCGGAGTGCCTTCCTGACCTCGGTGCTTCCCGAACCCTGGTGGATTGGACCCTTTAAATCTCCACCAGGGGATGCTCTATGCCTCTAAACTAGTGCGTTCGGCGAACTACCGACTACTTCTGCCGTGGGGATCTAACGCAGATCACGTTCGCCGAGCTCATCTCGAGCATGGCAGGGGAGCATACGGGGCTTCGCACCGTAGTCTTCTTTTGTCTTTCTCGCAGCTTTATTGTTGTAGATCTTGTACTTTGTAAGAAAGCATTGATTAATAAAAGAAGTAGCCTCATTTTGCCTTCAATTTTCATCTTGTCTTCGTGCGTATTTTTCTGTTGTCGAGCGTTTTGCCCCGAGGATCCACGTGTTATTCCGTGAGAGCTTGAGGAGTTTCTGTCTGCCTTCACGTCTCTCGGGGTGGCCAGCGCATTTAATTCCTATGCGGCAGGGGACGTCGCTTCGTTTTGGAAACACGCGAGATCTCAGGAGCCTCCCATGTGGAGAATCCTCATTGGCCATGCCTAATGCTTTCTGTCCTCTGGAGTTGCTGCCCTTTCAGGAGAAAGCTCGCCTATTTAAACACGCCGTTCTCTCCCGAAATCAGGCACTCTTTTGCACTTGCACGTTTATCGGCAGTTTGCCCTTCTTGTACGTATTTTCTTGCTGCGAAGTCAATGGAAGATACCTCTAACGACTCGGAGTGTTCTTCCCACGAGTCTGAGTTCGACTTCCACGCTCCCGTGTCTTCAGGAGCCGACACCTTAGGGGGGGCTTGCTCTGAAGCCACAGTCGCTGGTCCTTCTCAGAGTCGGGGACACCTTCGGGCTTCGAGAGGGTTCCGCCGTGACGGGGGGCGGCTGCGGCAGAGGTGGAGTGGCTAAGGGCCCGCGTCGCACATTTGGAGAGCGCCTGGGCTGAGTCGAAGGCCAGGGCCACATGTCTGGTTGGTGCCAATGTGGGGGCGCAGGCCCGCATATTGGCCCTCGAAGGAGAGGCTGAGCAACTCAAGCGGCGACATGAGGCTGAGGTCGTTGGGCTGCGGGTGGAGGCCAGGATCACTCGCCTTATCGACGCCGATGTGGACACGCAGGCCCGCGCACTGGCGCTTGAAGTAGAGATCGAACGACTCAAGAAACGACATGAGGCTGAAGTCGCCGAGTTGCGGTCGGAGCTGAGGACGAGGCTTCGGCCAGAGGGAGTGAACCCTGCCTTGGAGCAGACTTACTTCGACGCCGTTAGACTTTGCCGAAGGCTGGCCTCACTGGAGGACCCAGGCTTCCGCGTGGGGGTTCTAGATCCTTGCAACTCGCTCGCCAGAACTCGTGATCAGTTGGTGGATTACCATGTCCAAAACTCTTCTACCGGCCACTGGGACCATTAGCCGTTCTTGTCATTGTCGTGCTCTTCTTTTCTCTTTTTTGTAACCGTTGTGATGGGTCTTGTTAATATAATAAAAGTTGGTTTTTTGCACCGCTTTGTCTGCCGAATTTTTTGTTTCTTGGTTGCATTTTTCGTCTCGTGCTATCGTGCACTTCTTCTGGGGCTCTGCTATCGTGAGCCCTCATTTAATGCGGCGGCGCCAGCGTGGACCCTTGCCAAACGGTTGAAGGGACACGCCTGTTAGCCTGGCGCCTAGCCATCATTGCGGACGATTGGGATCCTGCGATGTACCGTGATGCCTCCACGTGTTCCAATCACCTGTGGCGGTGCCGCTCTGGCTTCCCGCCTTTTAGCTTGGCGTTGCCTATTTAAACTCAATCGACGATTGCTTCCCCTCTTCTGCCGATTTCTTCTCTGCATGTACTTGTGATTTTTGAGAGGTAAATGGCGATAAAGCGGGAAAGCTCTTTTTCTTCCCATGCTCCCAGGGCCCCGTGTCATGGTGTTCTCAACACTAAATATGTCCTAACTGCAAGGAATGTTGCTGCTCTCATAGTCGATTACGGTCTTCCCCGCGATTGGAGCTGTCGTGCTCCTGATGCACTGGATAGAGCCAGCGCCCCCCTAGCGGGCTTCATTGCGGTGTACGAGCACCACCTGAGGGGGGGCTTCGCTATTCGCCGAGCTACTCACTATACGTGATGGTTAACGCGCTGGGTGTCCTGATGGCAAGGTTGCATCCCAATGCCTTGCGCTATCTGGTATCATTGTGTATTTTTTCCCTCCTTCATGGCTGCACTTTTGATGCCAAGGCAGCGAGGATAATCTTCCGGTTCACGGAGTCGAAGGATTAGGTGTCGATGTCGCCCAAGGTAGGGTTTCGCCTTCGCGGTACCAATCCTGTCTTAGTGAAGGGCTGGAAGGAGCGCTTCTTCTTTTTCCAGGAGCTCCCTGACTCTGAGCTCCCGAGGGTGTGGGGCCCGATCTCAGAGTACTTCCAGGAGAAGCCCACTCCCGAAGACATCGTAGAATCAGAGAAGCTGATAGCTGCCATAAAGTCTGAAGAGGGAAAGTTCTCGATTCAGGGCTACTACCTCACCTCTGTCACGTTCGAAGCCTGTAGATGGGGATCTCCCACGGGCTGGGCGATGGCTGGACCGGATAAGGAAGGTCCTGGAGATACAGCTTCTCCTCCGCCACCCAGGGAGATCGAGGAGGAAAGTTGCTCGTTGCTGGAGTCGTCGTCGAGCGACGACGAGGACGAGGCTGCCTTTAAGAGGCTAAGGGAGGCCGAGGGGACTTCTTCGAGAAGGTCCAGGAGGCGAATCGCCAGTCCTTCCGTTGTGGTGGCAAGTCCAGCTTCGAAGAGATCCACGAGCGCGGGTCACCAGGGGGAAACCGCCGAACCGTCGTCGACTTCGGCCGTGGGACTAGCCGCTCGTGAGGTCTGCGAGGTGGAGTCTCTACCCGCTGGGAATCCACCCACTTGCTCTGCTGCGGAGGCGACGGATGATGTCGTCGTTCTTGAGGGCCCGGAGGGGCCATTTGCTACCGCGCCTGAGCCAGCATCGGAGGCCAGGGGACCTGTGGAGCCGCCAGCGATCCTTGTGGAGACCATTTCGGAGTACAAGCCTCCTGAAGATCTGGCCACACCTACGGAGGACGGCGTGCTCCCGCTGCTGATTCGGTACAGGCTAACGAAGGGGAAGCCGGGACGTCCTCATGGCAAGAGCCCCCGAGCGTTCCTACGACAACCAGCCTTCTAGTCAGCCCTCCTCCAGCAGGCGAAGGAGCTGAGCCCCTGGGAGAGGCTTTTTTAGGCGAGCTCGCGCGTTCTTCGAGCGCGGCTCCTGCTCAGGTACGGCTATTTCCATCTGGCCTTTCTTTTTGGTTACATGCTTTGGAAGTGCTTTTGACATTGCTTCTTATGCAGGCTCCAGATGAGGTCGACCCCTTTGACCTCTTGTCCGTCCTCTTCCAGTCGGCCATCGTTAATGGGAGGGCCCAGTTCGCATCTCTCAAGGAGGAGAATGGGCGCCTGCGGTAGAGAGTGGCGCAGCTGGAAGCTCTACTTGTCACCTTGGAGGCCCGCATCACCAGGCTGGTCGGAGATTTGGTTGGCCGGTACTCTCCGTCAGAAGCGCGGCAGGTGATGGAGGCTTGATATTGGGACGACATCCGCTTGTGTCGCAGGATCGTCTCCTTGGTGGCTCCTCACATCCCTGAGGGCGTCCTTCATCCAGGGAATGCTGGGATAGAAGAGGCGTCCCGCCTGAAGACTTTCTCTGAGGAAGCGGGTCCGTCGAGTCTTCCTGATTAGTCTCCGTTGGTGTTGGTTTTTGGGATTGTCTTTTGTCTTTGTACCATGTTTGTTTTTCCCGTATGAATGAGAAGCGTCTTTTTCTACTTCGCGTCTGCGTTTCTCCAGTCGTAGAGTGTTGCTTGCTATCTCCTTTTGCTTTCATCCGTTGGATTACGCTTCAGCTCGTACGTTGGGCTCTTTAGAGCCACTGCTGCTAAGGCCCTATCCAGGTGCCTTCTTGCGTGGTGCTCGTCCTTCGTAAGAGGATGTCATCACAGCTCACGCGTTTGGGGAGCTCGATCCGGTGAAGCGGATGTCGTCGCCAACCCCTAGAGTCGCAACAAGGGTTAGCGCAGCTGTTAGGCCACGGTAACGGGACTCCTGGGTCTAGGACTCGGTCACGTATGATTGCGGGAGGTGTGTCGCCCCTGCTCAAAGCGTTATTATTATCAAGTTGAGGTCCTAGCCCACGACCATTGTAGACTGAGGGTGCTCTCTTCTGTTCAAGAAGGTCGCCGCACGCCTGCGATTTTTCGCCCCCTAAGGTTTTGTTGGCCGTAAAGTGGGGACTCAGGGAGCCCCCAGGCCTGATGCTTTGACCGCACGGGTCGTTGGCGCGAAGCCTGTTGGATGGACCGCCTGGGTGCTTTGTTCCAGCCTACGGCTGGCTGCCTCCGGGCTGTCTAGCACGGGGCTTGGTCTATGGGTGGCCGCTTGGGCCTTTTAGCGTGGAGCCATAATGCGTAAGGCCGTCCCCAGGCCATCTGGCGTGAGGACGGGGTCCTGGGACGGTCGTTTTCGGACCGCCTGGCGCTGGGCCAAGGACTGGTTTATGGACGGACGCTTGTCCTCCCGACTTAGGGGCAGTCTAGATCGTTTGATTTAAGAATGCAATGCATGTCATCAATTCACACAAATGAATATGCAGGATGATAGAAAGAGTGATTATGTTAATCAAAAGATCAAGCTCATGTCCAAGCACTCATTATGATGCATGCGTGTGCGACTTACCTGAGTCTGCGTTGTATTACTGATAGTATTTTCTTAAGTTGGCGGCGTTCCAAGTCCGCGGGACCAGTTTGCCGTTTTGGGCGCGTAGCTTGTACGCTCTGCTCCGGAGGATTGTGGAGACGAGGAATGGCCCCTCTCGCCCGAGGGAGAGTTTGTTCCTGTTCGCGATCTTTCCCGCCGCCTCTATGCTCCGGAGGAGAAGATCTCCAACTTCCAGTGGGCGCGCCTTTACTTGCTTGTTGTAGTACCATGCGACTCGCTGCTTGTAGGCCACGGTTCGTAGTCGTGCGGCTTCTCGAACTTCCGAGAGCAGGTCCAGACTTTCCTGAAGCCTTTGTTCATTGGTGGCTGGGTCGAAGCATTCGATCCGCAGGCTTGGCATTCCCATCTCTACGGGCACCACAGCCTCATCCCCAGAGCAAAGGTTGAAGGGTGTCTCCCTTGTTGGTTCTCTCACAGTTGCTCGATACGACCATAATACTGACGATAGCTCCTCAGTCCAGAAGCCCCCTGCGTCTTCCAACCTGGTTTTTAATCCATGCAGCAGTGTGCGGTTGGTGACTACGACCTGTCCGTTTGATTGAGGGTGCGCCACGGACGTGTGCACCAGTTTGATGCGAAGGTCATGGCATTACTTTGTAAAGCGTTTTCCGGTGAACTGGGTGCCGTTATCGGTCACTATGACCTCAGGGATCCCAAAGCGGCAAACGATGCCTTAACGAAGGAAATCCGTCGCATTTTGCTCTGTGATCTTGGCGAGAGGGACGGCTTCCACCCACTTCGTAAAGTAGTCAATGCCAACGATCAAGAATTTTCTTTGTCCAGCAGCCATCGGCAGGGGTCCAAGTATGTCGAGCCCCCATTGTGCGAACGGCCATGGGGATTTGAGATAGTGCAGCTCGGTGTGCGGCTGGTGTGTCATGTTGCCATGGACCTGGCAACTTTCACACTTCCGGACGAATTCCATATCGTCCCGTTTCATGGTGGGCTAGTAGAACCCCTGCCGCATGACGTTGAACGCTAGGTTCTTCCCGCCGATGTGCGAGCCGCATAGCCCCAGATGCACTTCCGCCAATGCGTAATCGGCTTCCTCCGGCGTGAGGCACTTTAGTAGAGGAGTGGAGTATCCTCGCCTGTATAGCCTCTCATTCAGGACCGTGTACCATCCTGTTGTCTTCTTGATTCACTTGGCTTCGTTGATGTCGTCTGGTAGGGTTCCCTCAGTTAGGAACCTTATGTACGGTGTCATCCAATTGTTTCCTGTGTTGACCCGTAGAACTTCTTTGTCTTCGGCGTCGATGCTGGGTGCGTTCAGGACTTCCCTGGGCTCCCTCACGTACTGCTCTACAGTCCTGGCGGCCGCGTCCCGGGCTAGTCGATCAGCGCGTTCGTTATCTGATCTCGGGATATGCTCGATCTCAAATCGACCGAACTCAGGGATCAGGGCCCTTATTTTCGCCAAATACCTCACAAGCTGTGGGTTCGAGGCGTCAAAGTTCCCCTTCACCTGATTGACCACAAGTTCGGAGTCACTACGCACGATCAACGACCGCGCGAAACACTCCCTCGCCAGTCGCAAGCCCTCAAGAAGGGCCTCGTACTCTGCCATGTTATTCATGGCGGGGAAGGCCAAAGTAGCGGAGTATACGATCTCCACGCCCTCGGGCATCCTTAGCACGACGCCAGCTCCACTGCCTGTCTGGGTAGATGATCTGTCTACGTTCAGGGTCCACATAGGTAGGTCGTCTCCTTCCGTACTTCCTAGATTGCTGTCCTCTTCCTGCGCCGGCATTGCCGCTTCGACGATAAAGTCCGCCAGAGCCTGTCCTTTCAAGGCGGGCCGGGGCCGGAACTCCAGGTCGAATTCCCCTAGCTCGACA
Organism: Nepenthes gracilis; assembly: GCA_033239525.1. NCBI lineage: Eukaryota > Viridiplantae > Streptophyta > Magnoliopsida > Caryophyllales > Nepenthaceae > Nepenthes > Nepenthes gracilis. The sequence continues at coordinate 17,716,042 of BSYO01000003.1, read as the reverse complement.
GCCCATTTAACCAGCCGGCCGGACGTCTCCAGCTTTTGCAAGATCGACTTCAGCGGCTGGTCCGTCAGTACAACGATCCGGTGTAACTGAAAATAGAGCCGCAACTTCCGCGCCGCATAGACAAGCGCGAGCGCCATCTTTTCAGCGTGTGGATAGCTGGCCTCTATGTCAGTCAGCACCTAGCTTACGTAATACACCGGCTGTTGTCTGCCCTCGTGGTCCGCAACTAACACCGAGCTGAGGGCCGCTACCGATGTAGCCAAGTAGATGTAGAGATCTTCCCCTTCTCGCGGCGAGCTTAAGAGCAGCGCGCTGGAGAGGTAAGTCTTCAGTTCCCTGAAGGCTTCGTCACATTCTTCACTCCACTTGAACCCGTGCGATTTGGTGCCCCTTAGCGCTTTGAAGAAGGGCAAATATTTCTCGGCTGACTTGGCTAGGAACCACGAGAGAGCTGCTATCCGCCCGGTCAGCTCTGGACTTCTTTTTTTGTCAGCGGAGGGTTCAAGTAGAGTATGGCATTGATCTTCTCTGGATTGGCTTCTATGCCGCGTTGGGACACGATGAAGCCTAGGAACTTCCCGGAGGTCACTTCGAACGCGCACTTGACAGGGTTGAGCTTCATTCCGTGCCGTCGGAGGATCTGAAAAGTCTCATCTAGGTCGTTGACGTGGTGGCTCGCGATTCTGCTTTTCACAAGCATATCGTCGACATACACCTCCACATTCCGTCCAATCTGAGCTTCGAACATCTTGTTCACAAGCCATTGGTACGTCGCGCCTGCATTCTTGAGACCAAAGGGCATCATTTTATAGCAATACGTCTCTTGATCTGTCATGAACGAGGTGTGCTCCTCGTTTTCTGGGTCCATTCGGATCTGGTTGTACCCAGAGTATGCGTCCATGAAGCTCAGGAGTTCGTGCCCGGATGTGGAGTCCACGAGCTGGTCAATCCTGGAAAGCGGAAAGCTGTCTTTGGGGCAGGCCTTGTTCACGTCCGTGAAGTCGACACACATCCGCCACTTGCCGCAACTCTTTTTCACCAGCACAACGTTGGACAACCACTCCGGATACTGGACTTCTCGGATGAATCCAGCGTCCAAGAGCCTCTTCACTTCTTTCCTGATGGCGACCAACTTCTCGACGGAGTGGTTCCTCCGCTTCTGCCAGATGGGCTTTCGGCTCCCGTCAAGGCCCAGCTTGTGGACTATGACCTCGGCCGGTATCCTGGGCATGTCAGCGGGGATCCATGCGAACACGTCGGAGTTTGCCCTAAGGCGTTCCACAGGTTGGAGGGATCTCCCCACGTTTTGGATCGGAAGGGTTCAGCAGGATCGCCTCAGTTTCTTCTCCGGACTGGGCCTGTTGCAATGAGGTTTCGTCCCGGAGATCAAGGTCTTCGTTCAGGTAGCATGGCGCCACGGGGTTAACTGGGACAGGTAGCAGGTCCGTCCCATCTCTTGGTCTCCAAGGACTTCTCCCACGCCCCAGGGGGTGGGAAATTTCACCTTCAGGTGCGGGATGGATGTCACGGCTTCGAAGGAGGTCAGGAAAGGTCTGCCTAATATGGCGTTGTAGACGGATGGATGGTCAACGACGAGGAACGCCAGCTCTTGCGTCATGGAGCGCGGGTGTGTCCCTATCGTGACTTCCAGCCGCACTATCCCTTGCACGGGGATTGGTTCGTTGTCCAAGCCGTACAAGGGTCCGCCTGCAGCTTTCATTTGGCTCCGTTTTAGTCCAAGTTTAAGGAAGGTAGTGAGATACAGCAAATTTTATGAACTTCCATTATCAATGAAGACCCGTTTCAGTCGGTAGTCATTACCACCAGCAGAAACGAGGGCCGATACAATAAGGGGGTCAGTATGGAGAGAGGTTACATGAGCTATGTCGCCACTGCTAAAGCTAATGACGTCATTCCTAACCCCTATCTTTGCCCGCTTGTTGCTGGAAGTTGCCTCCGGCTGCCCAAGCCTGGCGTCCACGGCGTCAGTGGAAGAGACCATATGGACCACGTCGACCGCCGTGCGGGCTCTCGGAGGTTCACTGGCTTCACCGTCGGATGTAGCAGGCTCCTGCCCCGAGCTCTTCACGAAACGCTTCAAGTGTCCACGTCAGATCAGATCTTCAATTTCCTGCTGCAGGGTCCGGCAGTTCTCAATCGAGTGTCCCAGACAGCAGTGGTACTGGCAATTATGTCTGGTCGCTGCCGCTGGGACCCTTGGGCGTCTTTGGCCACTTGAAGAATTTTTCATCCTGGATCTGCATCAGGATGTTTGCACGGCTATCGTTTAGAGGGGTCAGGGAGGTCTTGCTGTGATCTTTTTTGGGCCCCGGTGGCGGCCGCTGTTTCTTCCAGCGCTCCGGGAAGCGCTGGTCGTCGCTGTCCCTCTTTCTTCCGCCAGATGTTTTGGGGGCTTCCAAGGGCCGGTCCACTCGCTCGGGGCGCTTCGCCTCGTTGGCCTCTTCGGCCGTGATGTACGCCCGGGCGATGGTCTCAGCCTCCAGGAAGGTCTGAGGGCGCTGGTGCGACTGGTTCTTGAAAAAGTCCCCTGCCGCCAGAGTGGTGACGAAGGCGTTGAGTTTCAGCTCGTCAGAGAGATGAGGGATCCGCCGTGCCTCGGCGATGAAACGGTCCAGGAATCGCTTCAGGCTTTCGTCTGGCCTCTGGTGGAGGCGGACCAGGTGCCACGGTTGCCTCTCCTCCCTTCTGCTGGAGGCGAACTGGCTCAAGAAGCTGTCAGCAAGCTCATCGAACGAGCGTATAGAGTTCGAGGGGAGGCCATGGAACTAGAGCAACGCGTCCCCCCTAAGGGTGACGGGGAAGCACTGGCACATCAGGGCCTCACTTGCCCCCTGAAGAGAGAGGTGAGTGCGGAAGCAGTTGAGATGATCCATTGGGTCCTTGCTTCCGTCGTATCCCTCCAGGACCGACATCTTGAACTTGCTCGGCAACGGTTGCGTCCGCAAGTCCATGGCAAAGGGCGATCTACGGAGGTCGGCGGAGGAGGGCGTGGGTTTCTCCTTATGCAGGGTGTCCCACAACACCTTGACTTTCCCCTCCATCGAGGGGTTCGAAGAGCCTCTCCGCGCATTAATGACGTCGCGGAGCTCCGTGTTGCCCTGGAGGTGTGTCCGAGCTCGTCGGGGGTGGAGACTCTCTGCCTGAGTGGCTCGTTTGCCGTTCGAGCCTGCAGCGGCTGGCCTCCCGTGGCCGTGCGAGTTGCGGGGGTTGTGCCCTTCAGGGCTATCCTCCCGGTCATCGTCGGCGGGATGGCTTTCCGCCTCATTCTGGCCGTTTTCACTTGGGGCCGCCGGGGCTGCGGCGCGGTCTAGTCGGTCGGCTCGCCTCCTGCGAGCGGCCTCTCGACGCCTTTCTCTCTTGGAGGTGGAGGCCTGGGATGCTGGAGGGGCAGTCCCGGGCCAGGCAGTCCCCATGTTTTTGCATATAGCGCGGAGAACCTGCTTCACATCGTTCATGCTGGAGGGGCAGTCCCGGGCCAGGCAGTCCCCATGTTTTTGCATATAGCGCGGAGAACCTGCTTCACATCGTTCATGTCCGCAGCCAAGCGGCAGACGTCTGGCTCGGATTGATCGTTTGCCTAGTTCTCGACAGGGGGAACTTCATTTTGGGTGGTGACCTCCACCGTCGGAACACTAGCTTGTGCTCGAGTGTTCACCATCGTCTGGGATTGAGGAACAAGGTGGGAGAGAGACACTAGGCTTTTTGTTAGTTTCCCACAGACGGCGCCAATGTTGCGTCCTGGGCCTACGGTTGTCGCACGGATTAGGGAGCCTTCGGATTCCTCGGTGTCCGGCGGCTTCGGAAGAAGGGTCCGGTCTCCATTTCTATAAACCTAGACCTGCACAATACAAACAACAAATAAGAGGTCGGGTCCGGTAGAGGATTTCTCCCACAGAGGCCGCTCCGACGCTCAAGTCAGCAAATTCCCACAATAAACGGAAATGGCGCACGCTAAGGGCGATGCGCGGGTGTATGCTGTGGAAGCGTGAGAGATGCTTGTGCGGTGATATGGAGAATGCAGTGAGCAGATAGTGAAAGGCCTGGCTTCCTCAGTGCACCGCAATGGGTGGCTAACTTTTCCGTGATCTAAGAAGATGCCGGGAGAGAGAGCGAGCTAGCTATCACCGACAGAAGTGAGGTGATCCTCACCTGGCCGTTGCTCTCGTGTGATCGAATAGAGAAAGGGGGAGCAATAGAGTTTGACTCGTTGTTTAAATTCTAGATTCAAAAGGAAGCAGCAGATGAAGATGCTGAAGAAAAAAGGATCATTTTCTCTGTGGGGTGTGAGGGCTCTTATATGCCTCTCCCTGTTGGACTCTTGGGCGCCAAAACGCCCGTTGCTTGGGCCATCGCACCGCTGGTCACTGTCGTAGACCGCCGGTCGCGCCAGTTGTCCTTTTTGCCGTGGCTAGCACGTTGCTGAGTGTTGTTGACCACGCCCGATTTCCCCCTGAGCAGTAATTGGTTGGCCACCTGCAGACGGCAGCAGGTGTCGTTGGCGCTGCACCAGCCACTCCTCTATTGGCTAGCCTTTCCGCCTTTTCTGCCTGTTCCCGGCGACGCATTTAATGCGTTGCAGGTTTCCATTGTCTTCCGCCAGCATGGGTTCGCGCCTTTCGTCCCTCGGGCTGGGCTGACTGTCTCGCGTGGGCTTTTGGATCTCTCGCGGGCCACGGCTTGCTTCGTGGGCTTGGACATACTTCATAGGCCAGAACATGGGACCCAACAATTCTTTAACAGATTTTGAGGTAATGTATTTATTTATTTATTTTCTTAAATTGGGGTAATGCATGTTCATAAATTTATGATGTGCCAATATATTTTTCTATTTTAATTTGTCTAAATCTTTGCTTTCTTTTATAACTAATAATATTTGTCTAAAATATTTACCAATAATAAATGTAGAATTTAGTATTTTATTTAATTTAGTATAAAATTTACCAAATGTCTTATTCTCTTTCATTCTAATTTTTTAAAATTTTGTAATAAGCATTTGTAATTGGAAGTTTTTTTATAATTTTGGTATATTCATAAGTAATTTTAAAAATTTTTTCAAGCTCCTTTAAATGTCTCACATACGGAGATATATTTAAATTCTTTCTGAATAATAGTCACAAAAATAATATGTAAACTCTTCCTATTGTAGTTACAAGCATTTATTTCATCCTTAGTTCATAATTATAAGACTTTTCTTTTTTATTATTTCCATTAATAGTACGTTAGGGTAGTGCCCACTTAGATTGAGTACTATTTTATACATATTCATCCATAGAATTTATGAGTGTTCTTAGGTAAATATTTCAATAGGTATAATTACTCCAATAAAAGTATTAAGAACTAACAAAGATTTACTTAAATATATCTAAACATTTAGGGTCAAGGATTAAAGTTGGGCTCTAATAAATGAATATACAATACATGTAATATATGTTTCATTCTAAATTTAATTACAAACCGATATCTACAAAATTGATTATGACCAAAATAAATCTAAGACAATAAACTAATTAATGTATAATTTTGCTAAAGACAAAAAATATAAATAATTAATTAATTTTTGAATAAAATCATCAAATATTATCTAGATAGTGAAAATAAAATAATATAAAAATTAATTTACAGTCTAAGTAATACAAATATACTAAATGTTAGCAGATTTACTTTTAACTCTTGATCTTATTAAGAACCTCTTAAATTTGGTCTCAATAATAAAACTTGATTGCTTCTTATCTTTTTATCAATTTTATTTTATATATTAGTGAATCTCTATACACTATTAAAATATATTGTCAATGTCATTAATACTACCATCAAAGTTTACAGATTAAAACAAGTATATAAATAATTATAAAAATGATTGGATGAGAAAACTTGATAATTTTTTCTGAATGGCAAAAAAATGAGTTTTCTCTTTAATCTTCGTAAACAACAAAGGTACAAAGTTTGCTACTTTAATTTTGTCATTGTGACTAGGATTAAAAGAATATCTGTATATATAAAATGGGTTGAAAAATAGTAAAAAAACACGTGTCCATAATGGAGTAGCACCTCAGTGTTTATGCACTATACAAGTGTGCATAGATGCAAAGCCTTTAACCTAGCAAACTCTTATTAAGTGTGAGTATTTTGAATGAAATGTGTTCATGTATGAAATAGACATACATCATGTCTGGGTATATTGGATTGCTATGCTCATGTGTGGTGTAGGCATGGATCACGCATTAAACACTATAGGAAAAGCACACTTGCATGGTATCGGCGTGCATTTAGTGCTAGTCATTATTAATACTTTAGTGTCCTTTTAACCATTTAAATTTTTAGTCATGAAATATGTCAAAATAAGATATTCTTAATAAGTAGAAAAGAAAGCCCGTATTTGCATAATAGTGTGTGATCACACTTTATATGTGCATAAAGCACTCACATGTGTGCAAGTTAGATGTAGTGGTGCATGAAGAGCGTATGAAGTATGGTCATGCATGTAAGGTAGTAGCTGTGCACTTGAAATCGTGTACGAAAGAAGCACATTTGTTGGCAGCATTTTAGTCCCACATTTGATGGGCACACGATTAGTGTTTATGCACAGGTCTTTGATATAAAAGGACCTTTAGTTCATTTTGAAGTCACTTTTGTTCGAAAATTTAAGAGATTAAAAAGAAAGAGAAGAAGAAAAGAGAAAACAAGAATAGTACATTTGTTACTGAAATTAAAAAATTCTTTTTATTTTTTGTTTAAATATTCATGTATGTAACATTTCTCTACTTCTTTTGGTTTGATTTATATGCATATTTAATTTGCTAACATTTTTTGAGATATCAAAGGTTTATATCTAACTTCATAAAATTTGATAAGAAATCTTAAAATTTTTATTGTATGTTTTTTTTTTTGGTGTAAATATTTGTTAAATATTTTACTTTAAAATTAGTAAAGATTATTTTATAAGTTAAAAATTTGTATATTTATAGAGTCTTTTTCTTAGTCTGAGTAAGAACCATTATAAAAAATTATTAAAATATATTCAAATATATTCTAATATATTATTTATTAGTGAAAATTGTTACCTAATTTCTATAGGTATAAAAATTAGTATTGTCTATATCTAATACTATAATATATAGACAGTCTATCCATGGTTGGACTTTGAGGTTCAAATTTGTAATCCAACTTTCGATATTTAACCATAGTTAGCATGATTGTTATTGACTATTGATTATGACTTATTTTGGCATCTTATGTATGATTATTGATATTTTGGTATTTCTCACATTTAATCATATATATATATATATATACACATACTTTGTTAAATATTAAATTCACTTTTATTATATTTTTGTCACCTTTTAAATTAATGGGGTTGGATCTTTTGTAGGATTTTTGGATTCAAGGAGATTTTAGAGGATTGGTATATTAATATTTTATTATATTTAGAACTATAATGTGTTGTAAGATTGTGTTAGAAACAATTCATTTGGAGATATTTGTTTTGGTTGAATTTTCATGATAGATTTTCAAAATAGTTGAATATATTTTTTTTCAATTTATCTCTTAACATCAAATTTTATTTGTTTTGTCATCAAATGACAATGAAATGTTGATTTCTAAAACTTAATGTTATAGGTTCAAATCATATAGAACGTGATGTTCTTCTTGTTAGGTCTAAGTATACTGAAATAACATCACTAATTTGAGCAGTATTTGAAATGTGAAAAGTTTGTTAATCAATTAAAGGACTAATTGATCACCTATTTGCATTATAAATATGTAATTATGAATAATTTAGCCAAAGTAATAGGAATTAGATTTAATATAATTCTAAAAAAAATTTTACCATTTCAATTTGTTTGAAAAAGAAAAAGAGAGGTAATATCTATCCCTAAGTTTTATCAATAAATTAAATGTCTAATTGATCACTATGTCTGTATTGTAAGCATATCGTTATAAATAATCCAGCAAAAATAATAGAAATTAGACCTAAAATGATCCCAACAGAAAATTTAATTATTTCAATGAGTTTGAAAGAAAAGAAGAGTGATAATATCCACACCTAAATATTACCGTCAATTGTACATGAATATCAATGATCAAATATTTTTTTTTAGAAAAATATTTTTTTAGTGTGAAAATGATGTAAGTCGGAGTTGATATGAGCAGCAGTGGTAGTGGCAATGAACATTTTGAAGAGAATGACAAGTACTGAGTTGAAGATTTAAAGTGCCAAGAGAATGCATGAAACAAAAGAGAAAAGAAAAGATAAAAGAGAAGAAATTTGACACCATTTGAAGATTGATAGTTGCTCAAATTTAAAATATTCAAATTGAGTCCATCTATTCTTGTAGGATGGATAAATTTGCATTCAAAAGTTTCAACAAGATAGTAGCAGAGCTCAAATAAAAAATTTTAAACCAGAGATTAAATAAATATTAAATTGATCCGTTCAAACTTTTTAAGTTAAGGTGAATTTCAAACCAGAAATGTGCCTTTGAAACACTAAAATAGCAAATGAAAATTCTAATTCTAAAATGAATTTTTTTTTTTACCTATTGAAGAAAATGATAGAAATTGCTGGTGTACCCACACAATGATTACCAATTTGTATCGAGCGATTCTTTGTAAGAGACTATTATCACGTCCCCATCGTACCACGAAGTGATTGATCACTTGATGGATCTGTCAATATTTTAATTGATAAATATTTTATTAACAAGTGCATCTTGGTAGATTATTACCAACACGTTAGGAATTCAAATGATTTACATAAATAAAATTCCATTGGGTTAGAAAAAAAAAACCATGCATATTGAATTAGCGTCATAGGTCCATGAATATTTTGTATGTCTTAGATTTGTTGTTCAATCTTAGCTATGTCACGGGTAATCAAAAAACCAGCCTTTTGCCTTCCGGTCGCCTTGATAAAAAATATATATATATATATATAATAATGATAATGACAAAAAAAAAAAGTTACATGAGATATGAGAGAGTTGGACTAATAATAACATAGAAAAGATAGAATTCAATAATTTATATAATAAAAAGATAATTAGGTAGCTGGCTTAGCTGACATAGCTATAAAAAATATTTGTTCACCTACAATTGTTTTATATAATTATTGGAATCGGTTAAGTATACGGGTTGGTGCAGTCTAACTACTAAAGTGTTGGGTGGATCACTTCTTTCTAAGTGCCATGTCCATTGTACTATCTATATTTTTGGATAAGTTAGCCAATAGTATAGAGTTATGCAAATGGCCTAGATGATCCATACTTGAACAAATGAGCTCTTTTAGTAAGAGGGGTTGATCACATCTAGCATGCACCTTATGAAGGCGCTTGTTCGCTGATAACTGTATTGGCTTGCCTCATGTGCCTGAGAGAAGCTTATCCACAATTTGGCCTACATAAGCATGCTAGATGCACACTTGTGAGGGCGCTTATATGGCGACAGTAGTAAGGGCATAGCTCATGTGCACCTGACATGTGTTCGTGTATCAATGCATAATATAAGTGTGTCTTTCGGGTGCACGTGCACCTCGACTTGTTTATAAGCATGACATAATTTTGAAGTCATACACATGAGAGTCTTTTGAGCATGTTGAGCGTTAAAATAGAGAGAAAAAGAGAACTAAGATAGAGAAAGAAAGAAAAAGAAGATTTACTTATCCTTTTGGGTTTTGAGTTGTGCTAAATATTTCATCTACCCTGAATATTTTGTTCTTATATTGAGAAGAATATTTTTACCGATTTTTTCTTTTCTCATTTACTATTATACTCTCTATTATTTGAATTACTCCTTACAATGTATTATATCATCTGATTATGGGTAGTTTTTGTAATATGACTTATCATATAATGAATATTTAGGGACTTATTGCCTAGTATTTTTTTTTCTTTTTGAATGGGATTTTTTTGCGTAAAATTCTTGTGTCTCATTATTGTGATTGTTATTTTTCTTATATAATCGTATAGTCTCCTCATTAGTTTAGTTCAAGGGTTTAGTAATGATCCTCATAGAGATTAATTCTTAATTTTATGAATAAAATTTGGTAACTGAAATCCCAATAAGTGATATTAGAGAGTTTGGATTATTGTGTTGAATTTGTGGGTGCTAACAAAATAATTTACTTGAGTGACAAACTTTAATATTTCAAAGAGTAATATGACAGATTTATTATTTATTAAAATAATATACTTTTAGTATTTGTTACCCATAAATATAATCAAAATTTAAATAAGAGTGGGCTTTTTAAAACATGATCAAGTTTATGAGTATATTTAATAATTTGTTAAGGCTAATATTTATAATCATATTTGCAAAGAAAGGTATATACGGGCACTATGGGAGAAACTCGAATTACTTCATGATTTGAAAATAGGCAATAATAAATTTTACCATTTGATGGGAATGATACAAGTGAAGTATTGAGAAAGGAGTTTTATAGTCGATCATTTTAATGAGTTTTAAAGTAGTGCTGATCAATTGTGTGGTATGAGTATAAAATTTAATGATAAATTGCTAATCTTATGGTTGTTAACCACTCTTTAACGATGTAGTGACCTTGTAGACAACTAGAGATTCAGTTCTTAATGAGGAGATGAGGAGGGGGTCATAAGACTTTTTGTCCCCGTATTCTAAAGTGCTAACCTTGGAGTCATGGGGAAGAGGCAAGCGGAGAACTTCCAAGTCACGTGAGAAAAGCCAAAGTAAATAAAAAACAATATATCAAAATCTTGAGTGCTATTATTTAAAAAAAATATTATATTAAGAAATATTGTTACAATAGAAGATAAGAGAATAGAGATGGAAAAGAAAAGATGAACGATATGACTTGAGATTATGAAAGAACTTTTATTATTACCAAGTCTGATTCTCATAGTGTGCGAAGAAGATGAGATCAATGTGACCGACCATGGACAAGTTGGGTGGTCAATAGTGGTGCATTATTTCATGTGGCTTCAAGGAGAATTTTTCGCATCATATACTTCCAATAATTTTGAGATATTAAAGATGGATAATAATAGCTTGTCACAGATTATAAGTTGTGGTGATGTGTGTTTGACTACCGACAATGACATGAAATTGATCTTAAAGGATGTTCAATATTTTTTGAATATTTAATTAAATCTTATTTTAGTGAGTAAATTCAATGATTAAGGGTTTCATAATATTACAAAAGCTTACTAAAATTCACTAGATGATCTCTAATAGTAGCACATGGAAAGAAGCTGATTATCTTGTATGTATTGCAAGTCTTGGTCTCTAAAGAAGACATGAATGCAGCTAGATGAGTCTACCAAATTATGGCACAAGTAACTTAGCCACACCAGAGAGAAAGGGTTCAATTTCAGTAATGAAGAATTTCATTCCATAAAAGCTCATCGTCAAAGAAGGCAAATCTTTTAAAGCTCATAAATATTGACATACGTGATACTCACAAGGTAAAAATTCTTAGTGGCATACTTTATTTTATAATTTTATTGATGATTACTTTAAGAAATTATGAGTGTATCCCTTAAATATAAAGAATTAGGCACTTGATATCTTTAAGTAATTTTATACCTTGGTTGAAAGGAAAATGGGAAAGAAGCTAAACTGTATTTGTTGCGATAAAGGATAAGAGTACACCAAGCTATTTGATGCATATTATCATTCATACGATATCCGACACTAAAAGATCCCACCAAAGACACCATCACTAAATGGAATGCTAAGAAAATGAATCATACATTGATTAAGAGAGGTTTATATGTACTTTCGGCGGTAAAATTTCCCAATTTATTTTAATCAATCTACCTCTTAGCAGTCCCTAAATGGTGATATGCTCAATAAGTTATGATTTGAAAATCAGGTATCTTACAATCATTTATACATGTTTAGGTGCAAGTCCTTTATTGATATTCTAATGAATGAAAAGTACAAACTTGATGTGACAATATGGTAATACATTTTTCTCAGTTATGGAAATATAAATTTGATTATCGATTTTATAATAAAGTAGAGAATAAGTTTGTGAGGTCTAAAGATGTGGTGTTTATTGAAATGAGATCATTGAAGATATCAACAAAGTAAAAAATGTGAAATCCTATGATAATGGTTGTCTTTACGATATGGATCTTATACAATTGACATCGATGCAAATTCTAGTTGATGATGATATTTGGGGTGATCACTGGGGTAATCGAGACCACGATATTCCAACTTTTGATAAGGTGGGTGATGTTGATAATGATACTCATGATGATGCTCGTCATAAAATTCCCTAGCCCACATCGACTACCTACTTTGATGATCTATGAGAGATTGACGTCTTTCCATATGCCTATCAGTTAATGTGTTTGTGTTACTTATCAATGATAAAGATCCTGAATGCTTTGAATCAATTATAGAGGACGATCATAAGACGGAATCAATGGAAGTCATGCAAAACGAGATCAAGTAGTTACATGAAAATCATTCCTTTGAACTCACTAAGTTGCCTAAGGGCAAACGAGCAATTAAGAACAAGTAAGTTTTTCACTTGAAGTATTAAAAAAATAACTTTTAACTAAGGTACATGACAAAATTGGTTGTAAATAGATTTAGCTAACTAAAGAGTATTGACTTTGAGGATTTCTAGTCTCCCATTGAGAAGACGTCTTCTATTCTAGTTATTCTCGGTATGTCATATGATTTGATCTAAAAGTTAAATAATTAGATTTGTGGATGACATTCCTCCATGATGATTTTGAGAAAAAAATTTATGTAGAGCAACCAAGAAATTCTAAGTTAAGGGGTAAGAGTATCTAATATGCCACTTGAAGTAGAGCCATTATGGGTTAATGCAAGCTTGAGGTAATGGTACAATAAGTATGAGTTAGTGATGGTGGAGCAATACTATTGAAAGACTATTTCAAACTATTATATCTTTTGTTTATAAGTTCCTGGAAGAGGATTTGTTATCCTTTTACTTCATGTTGATGACATGCCTATTATGGGGTGAAATGCATCTCAAATTGGAGAGTTAAATAAGAAATTTGGGAAGTTTTTTTTGAAGTGAATCACTTGGCACTAGAGAAGCAAATTCTTGTTACAAGCTTGAGGTAATGGTACAATAAGTATGAGTTAGAGATGGTGGAGCAATACTATTGAAAGACTATTTCAAACTATTATATCTTTTGTTTATAAGTTCCTGGAAGAGGATTTGTTATCCTTTTACTTCATGTTGATGACATGCCTATTATGGGGTGAAATGCATCTCAAATTGGAGAGTTAAATAAGAAATTTGGGAAGTTTTTTTTGAAGTGAATCACTTGGCACTAGAGAAGCAAATTCTTGTTATAAGAAATTTTTATGATTGAAAGGTAAAGAAGCTATGGTAGTCCCAAGATAGCTACATTAAAAAGATTGTTCAATTATTCAATATGAAGAAATTCAAATCGATGAGCACTTTACTTGCTAATCATTTCTAGTTGGAAACTCGACAAAGTTCTATTGAGGATAAGAAGGCCGATAAAAGACATATTTCTTATTTTTCGATCGCTGGAAGGTTAATGAATGTTATGGTGTGTACAAGGTCCGACATATCTCATAAGGTTAGAATCGTTGGTTGATTCCTTCTCAATCTCAGAAAGAAGTATTGGTTTGTGGTGAAATGAATATTGAAATATCTTTGGATACTTTCGAATGTACTTGTGCCATGACAATGACAAATCATTTTTGATTGGATTCACTAATATTGACCTGGTGAGGGACATTGACTCTTGGAAGTCTCGAGGCATTTGATTATGTTTGTGGAAGAAATTGTATCTTGGTAGTCGAGACTATAGAAATGTATTGCACTTTATACCATGGAAGTTGAATTCACTATGGTGATGAAAGCGAGTAAAGAGATATTGTAGATGAGAAAATTCATTTAGAAACTTAGTTTCAAGTAAAAGCAATATATGTTGCTTTGTAACAATCCAAATGTTGTTCATCCTAAAAAGAATTCATCGTTTCATTCCAAATCAAAACACATTAATTTATAATATCATTGGATGAAGAATATGTTGACTTAAAATTGCTAATGATTGATAAGATATAATGCAAAAGTAATACAAAGAAGAAAGTTCAAAATATGCAGAAAGAATGCCGGGATAATGAAGACCTCTACATAGTCATGATGGTAAGTTTGTTAGGGTGGGTCACTTATGAGTGTCATATTTTTTATATATATCTATATTTTTTAATTTGTTGGTCGTCTACATGGAGCTATTAAGGAGGATCGGATGATCCATACTTGAGTAAAGAAGATTTTTTCAATACGAAGATTTGATGATGCCTGATGTGTGCCTATAATAACAGATTTGTATTAATAGCAATATTGGCATGCCTCATTCACGTTTTAGAGGAGCTCATACACGGTTTGGTATACATTTAGGCACGCTTGACACATGTTTGTGAAGGAGCTCATGCACTAATAGCAGTAGAAGCACTGCTTGTGTGCGCTAATGCATAATGTAGGTACACCTGTCGAACGCATATGCACCACTGCCTATTTATAAACTTGACTTACTTTTGTGGTCATACCCATGAGAGTCTTTTGAATTTGTTGAGTGTCGAAATAAAGAGAGAAAGATACGGAAGAGAGAGAAACGAAGAAGGTAAAAATTTACTCATCCATTTGGACTTTAAATTATACTTCATTTTTTATCAACTATGAGTACATTGTTTTTAATATTGAGAAGAATATATTTATCAGTTATTTTTCTTTTTATTTGTTCTTGTGCTTTCTATTGCTTGGGTTATTCATTCTAAGGTGTTATATCATTGGATTGTTAAAAATTTTTATAACTGAGCTTATTATATTGTGAATATTTATGGACTTATAATCCCACTATTTTCTTCCTCATACTTCAAATGGGGTTTTTCAGATGAAGCTCCTATGTCTTATTAATGTGATTATTAGTCTCGTTTTGTACATTATTACATCACTTTCTCATAAGTTCAAATAAAATGTTTAATAATGATATTTGTAAAGATCAGTTCTTAACTCTGTGAATGAAGTCTAATAGCTAGAACCCTAACATGAATTGGCTCATTTTTTAATCAAATATTGTTAGATAATTATAATATGAAAGCACTATTATATTAATTTATATAAATCTGTTGTTAGATTTGTACCCACAAGTTTTATTGAGATAACGTAGAGCTAAAATAAAAGTTTAATTTGAACTCGAGAATAAATAAATTAAATAGATAAAATTATCATCTCGATACTCAAATCTATCATTTCACATCCTTCTAAACATTACTTGATTACAAAAAATTTATCATAGATATACCATTATGTACCACGTCTTGTATTAAGTAATTAGTACAAATTATTGGCAGTCTCTATATGCATCGTTTTATCTGCTCTCGCATGTAGTAGGAGATCATAATTTACATGCAAACTCTTATATGCCCTCACCTCTAAGAGGCATTTCACAGGCTCGGAAAAATTTGCATTTGATTTAAGATGTGCTCAAAATTATCCATTGATTTCTCAATAGAATGAGAGTGAATCCCTTCATATGTAGTAACGACAATCCCTTCATCTTTTGATAAACGCTGGACTTGTTTTTTCACACCACATCTTTCATGGGTGCACCGATAATAGCTTCTACGTGCAGTAAAACATCAATAAAAAGAACAGATTAATTTCATGCAAGTAATTCTCAAAATATATAAGGAAAATGTACCAATACATGCATGCTAATCTTTTAATCCTCGTTCACAGTTCCCTGCACAGGAAGTCATTTAAGAGAATAGCTCCTTCAAAGCCAAGGCATGGGTGGCACTTGGATGGGCTTAATGAGTTCATGTGTCTTACAATGCCAATATGTCAACAATTTTGAGGGGCTTGGTCTTTCTTGTGCACTCGTATTGCATCATCTCACGTATTATTTGCACATATAAAGGCCACCATTTGATCTAGCATTTTTAAGCTTCTGCCACGGTCATTATTCATTTTAAATAAAGTGGTATAGAATTAAAACTAGACCATTATTATAATCAGTATTTTACGAGTAATGGATTATCCATATTCATTTACCTAATAATTAAAATTTTTGAGACTTGTACCTTTTTTTTTATAATCAACCCTACATTCCAAATCTAAATGTTCCGTCAACATATATTTATTATAAATTTTTTATCACAACATTTTTCGAGATACCATTCGGGCATCTTGAAATAATGTAACACTGATATTAAATTATATTTTATCTATTTTTTATTGACTCAGTAATTAAAAAATGAATGAATAAGATAATATATTAATTTAAAAAATTCATAAGATGTCAATAAGTCCATTGCGCAAGCCATGCGAGTGGAGGGGGCTCCATCTCTACAAGACATGGAGATGATTGTTCTTTCAATATTGGTCGTCAATTTTAAAATGAATGATTATAATACAATTATTTTAAAATAATTAATTTTAATTAATTTTTTAAATATTTTTTATAAAAAAATAATTAAATTATAATTATTTATTTAAAAATAGATAATCAATATATTGAGATGGAATCTCTCCATTTTTATAAGAGATGGAGGTTCCCCAAATTTCAACTACCAAATGACTAACGAGAAGGAAAACACATCAAACTCACAAGTTGAGTACCTGAAATATTAATTGGAGCCTGCCATCACTCATCACCTTAAACATTTAGTAATAATCATTTTAACTTCAGATTATTCCAAATGAAAACTCGTGTTTACTGCACCCATACTGTTTCTTTTAAAATAATATATCTGATGGGTTCAGAAATATTATAGGTCGATCCAATTCCAAGTCCAACTGCATACTGATGGGTTCAGTTAGAGCATGCGCATACTAAGCGCCGCCTAAAACCTTCTGACGATAGGATCAGGCGAACTACTCACAACCTCCTTACCGTAGCAAGGCGATGTCTGATGAAGGTGGCTCTGTCCAACGTCCCAATGGCGAGCGAATCTAGAAGCGACATCTGTCGCAGACCTTAGGGCCAAATCCTTCTTCACAAAGCATTACAAATACCCATCGTCACCACATAGCAATGGGGCCCTCCTTGGGCAACATTCGAGAGCACTACCGAAAACCCTCAAGGCCCTCTTCAATCCAGAGAAAAGACTTTGACCCCTAAAAGTGCAAAGGGAGAACTAAGTTCTCTCCCTCAAATACAGTTTCTTTCCTCTCAATTTGTAATGAGCCACTCTATAAGTGCATCCTAGTAAGCCACTTACTAAGTGCATTTCTAGTGAGCCATTCGACGCATGCACCCCTAATAAGCCACTCACCGAGTGCAATCTTAATGAGCCACTGACCGCATGCAACCAAACAAAAGCCCAAACCTCCATCTCTCTAAGTCGCCAGTTGCTGGGTGCATTATAGGAGCCCAATCCTCCTCTCACATCTCCCACATACATGTAATTCTATATTTTCCCACGTTCTCTTCACATCTTTCTATCTCTTAGGAAGAATTTCTGACTTAAATATTAAAAGATAAATTGGAGAGTGAGTCCTGATAATCTTCTAACATTTTGTTTGTAATTTATAGTGCGCAGGTTTTAAGTTAGCAAAGATAGAGACCGAATTTGTTCTAATTTAACTCGTAGCAGAAGATTGAGTAGCTTCCTAATCCATACCACAATTTAGATACCAGGGATGTATCATTGGCGCTGTTGGTGGGAAGATAACTAAAAGTCTGACCACCACTCACTAACTTAACAAGTACGGCCAATGCTAATGCTCCAACATAAGCCTAAACTAAAAACGACACCTCCCTTGGCAATGACCCCCAAGGGTAGCCAGGGAGGCGTATAGCCTATGTTCGGCAAGCATACAGATGGTGGCTTTGGGCTCCTCCTGCACCCACATAATGCTCTCACTCAGAGGAAGAATCCAAGCCAAGCGGCTTGCTTCCAGAAGGAGGTCCAGTTTGCTTCCAAAGTACCAAAACAGAGACCAAGGTGAAATCCATGCTGCTGCTGCAACGTCTGATGGCCCTTGAGCAGTGAAGAAGATTCTTGCAATGCCCTATAGCCATGAGCAGATGGTCGTACGGGTCCATACCCCTCACCGAACCATTTGGAGGCAAGGACCCCCTTGACATCTTGAAGGCCGCGTCCTCCTTGCAGGTGGAGGAGGAACTAGAGGAAGCATGATTGTGCGGATTCAAAGAAGGTGTCAGCAGAGACTCCACAAACCTGGGAAGTTCTCCATTCACAAAAGGAGATTTGGTCTCAGGTGCTCACCAGGGAACTTCAAAAACCGCCCATGGAACCGTACAGCGGGGGCTCTAGCCAAACCAGTCACTTGGATTATTTTGGAGCCCTAATAGGCTCCTAGGGCCTAAACGAGGCTGCTATGTGCCTAAGCTTCCCCATGATGCTTCGAGGAGATCTCAAGTCTAGCCAGCCTCCATTTGGACGTTTCAGGAGCTCATTGACAGTTTTGTCTCTCATTTCGCAGCCAACCCAAAAAAGAGGAAGGTGAATCACGTCAAAACTTAGTGTCTTAACCGGTGACTGAGGAAGGCACCAAGAACCCGCAAGGGGACCAGGATTCAAAGACGAAGCCCCTTGAATGACTCCCTGATCAACATCCTTGAGAGGATCTGGGAAGAGGTATTTTTGAAGTGGCCAAAGCCCGTCAAGAATCCAAAGGCAGGAGACCCATCAAAGTATTACAACTACCACTAGTCTCTGGGCCTCAACATCAAAGACTGTCGAAAGCTATAAAAAGAGAATGAGAGACTAATCCAGAAAGGGCACCTCATCGAGTTCTTGTAGAGAACGAGGCAGGCCCCTGGCATAGTAGGGCGAAGGCAGAGCAAGGGAACCGCGAGAATCCTTGAACTAGACTTCCTCACGCTACTGCCTCGTCCCAATAAGGAACAAATGGTCTGGCCTCAAAATCAAAAGTCTCCATCCACTCAGCATCCCCTAACCACTTAGATATCCAAGGGATGCCCGGGATGTGACTAGGACTTATATAGCAGACCATCAATAACGGGTCTCGCAAAGTTGTGACCCAAGAGTGCCACCCTAACAACCCGAGATGGGAGACCTATCCCCGTGGAGAGGAGAGATGACAAGTGAAGCCACCATCAAGGATAGGCCTCCCCCTCAAAGTGGGAAGGGTCGTATCTCATCTCGATGATCCTCCGACATGATGCGTAAGAGCTATGTGCCTAGGGTGACAACTGGTCTTAAGGATGCCTAGCACCACCCTTGGAGGGCACCACCTGCTTCCACATATCAATTCCAGGTATACTTAATATGCATCACTGAGCATGCTTATAATGTGTATCATGTGTGGATTAATAAAATAGATGCTTAGTTCATCACGCATGTATTTGTATGAATACTTGTATGATATTGCATAAAATCAAACAATCTAGACTGCCCATAAATCAGGCAAGCTGTGGCTCACTGGTAAAATCAACCTACAAATAGTTAAAGAAACCCGCTTCAGTAGTCGAATGGCCCAAAAGTAGTCAAAATCACATGGCCCGAGGGGCTCACAGACCAGGAATTAGACCCCCATCAAGCGGCTATTGAAACCTTAGGGGGCTTCTTTAAGTATGCGTGTAGCGACTCCCGATAGGACGAGCTCCATTAGCCATTCATGGTCAATGGGCTAGGTTCAGACGCATGCGGGCAACGATGTCTTCTGGACAAGATAGAGCACCAAAGTGGTAGCATGTGGGCGACAACATACGACTCGACAAGAGCCTGGTAGTCGTGGCATAAAAACCCGTCACCCTGAGCAAGGCTTACCTACTACCGTGCCACGACATTTTCCAAAGAGGGCGAGCATGAGAGGGCCAAAGCGCCCAAAGCAAAAAAAGGAGGCAAAAATCACCCTAAGAAGTGGCAGTGTGAGCAAAGATGATCATCTCGGCCTGCCTACCCCATTGCAAACCGAACACATGCAAGGCGGGCTGCCTATTTGAGATGAAGAAGCCGCTTGCTGGTTTGAAGGAAGAGCATTCTTTGGCTGGGGTCTCCCCTCATTATGAGACAAAGGTTAGACGGCCCTCTTGGTACAACCCTTCGGCTCCAACATCTGCAAGTGCCAGCACCTATCAAATGGAAAGCTACAGCTAGAAAATCTGATGTTGTCAGTTTGATTACTTGTCAAAGGAGATAGATTCCAGTCCGATATCGAGACCTTGGCTCCAAGAGGCACTGAAGGGGATGCCCTTGCAATCTTTGCAGTTCCAACCATTCCTCACCTTCAAAACCTCCAACGCTTGGGGCTCAAAGTGGGACCCCATGATGGCCATAGCGGTGCCCTCAACTATTCAGACACTCAGGCCTCAACTGCTCGCACGGTCTGGATGATAGCGGTTGAGTATCAAAAAGACAATGCCAAGGCCAACAATGCATGACATGCAAAAATAGTCAAAGCAAAGTTTGGCAATAGAGCTCAGCACATGAGGAAAACAAAGCAACAACGATCAATATCATTGGATTATTTTTTAAAGGTTACATTATACATTGATAGTGTCCAGCAGATTTGGAACAAAACTAAGGAACTACATACTCCTACAAGCTACCTGGAGTAATCACCCCTGAAGAACGTGGGCTCTCCATCGGAAAAATAATGAGGTCCTCCCGGTGCTTGGTTTTGGCATTCCTCACATCAAGATAGCTAGCAGGGAAGTCTAAAGCAGTTAGGGAGACTATGTGCCTGCAGAGACAGATGCCCCCTGAAATCGCCCTCTCAGCAACGAGGCCACCTCCTTAGAACGATATATGGACATCAGCTCTCTATCCCACTCAGCGTTCACATTCATCAAGTCAAGGAGTCAATATTGACTCAACCGAAACTCATCCACGAGTGAAGTAATCGAGGCAAAGCCTGGGCTTAGACATTCGAGAGCCCTTCTACTTTGGCCATAGGCTCGGACAAAGCCTGGTTAAGGTAGTTGGCTCACTCCTGACTTTGAAGCACCTCGCCAATGATGGTCTCGCAAAAGGCGGGCAACCACTTGCTAAAAAAAGTGGACCTTTTCCTCTAGCCTACAGAGCATTCCCAATGGCAATCAAAAGAGGGGAAAGGAACAGTTTGGCAAAAGAGTCATTGGGAAGCACCTCCATGAAGGGCAAGAATTTCTAGAGCCTTACCTCACGATCAAGAGGGTGAGAGGGTCCGATAGACTTCAGCCAGGAGGTTTCCTTAGAACCTCCTGATGCTCAAGAGCACAAGCACCCAAGTAGAACTTAGTGCCACCAGCAATGGTGCTCTTTGAAATTGTAGCTCCCATCTCTTCCGACGACAAGTGGTCAACGCCACTCCCCTCTGTCGAAGGCAAAGAGGTGGAAGGGGCGCACCTTTGACGAGGAAGCAATAAGAATGGGGATGTTGGCAGTATCATTGTGACCCATCTATGAAATTGTCGAGAAAAGTGGCAAAGCAAAGCCCAGAAAATGCTCATAGAGAAAGAAGCAAAGGCACACACAGAGCAAATTTGGACAATGAAGCAAGGGATCGACACAGCGCTTATATAGCCAATCCCCATGAAGCTGAAGGGCCTTGTAGCCATAATGGCAGTGACACGTGCCCTCACCCTAGAGTGCTACAACACGTCCTTTCTCGTGTGTTATTATGAGCCATTATGACAGTCGTCGCGTCGCCTCCGCAATTAAAGCACTCAGAGGTTTTGATTGACGCGATAGCTAAGCAACCCCCAAAGGTGGCTCCTAAATGCGCTAGTCTTGTGACGGAATGATTTTTTATTTTTGTATTCTGCCAAACAATATCCCGAACTGACACTAAGTTTTGGTGGTCCAATTTGGGCAGATCGTGCCTTCCAAATCACAGGATCACAGATGCCATCTAGGACTCATACATTCTAGTCATCAACATATAGCGAAAGTCAATCTAGTATCCTGTTGAAGCATTCATATTCATTCCCATAAAAATTCATTTCTGAATACATATAGCCATGAATATCTAATCACAAAAGTTTATCAACTCTAATAGATCATTACATTAATTGCTTCTGTGTGGCGATCATCCCAAAAGGTGTGCTTCTGAATCCTTACAAAACCTTTAGATAGGCTCTAGTCACTCCGTCTCGTCAGGCATGAGTTCTAAATTTCCATTTGAGGGGGAAAAAACAGAAAATAGTGAGCCGGAGCTCAATAAGGTACATGCAAATTTTCCATGAAACGTTTGTGCTGTCAACAGTTACAGGTACTTATATAGAATATCATTTGGCAGGAATCATACTGAACACTTAAAATGGTTAATGCAGCAAATCGTGCGTCATATATTGTATGGTAGTATTTGACCATACTATACAAAAGCTAATCAGAAGGTCTTTCATTTATTGCTTAATGGAAGGGGGCTTTAATTGAGGATAGATTGTGCACATCTCCTCACAATCATGGCAATACCTATTTGTACAAAGTCACGAGGATGACTCTCACTTTCTCCTTGTACAAAGCCCCGAGGACGGCTTTCACTTTCTCCTGGTACAAAGCCCCGAGCACGGCTATCACTACCTCCTTATACAAAGCCCCGAGGACGGCTATTATTACCTCATTGTACAAAGCCTCGAGGACGGCTATCACTTTGGTTATCCTCGATTATCACTTTAAGGTCCTAAGGCATGCTTGAATACCTTGTCTCTTAAGGCTAAGGTTTGAACTTATTTGTTTTATCATAAAGCCGATTTACATTTTCTTTGTTCATCACAAGCCGGTTTCAAAGTTTCAGTACAGATGCTGATTTCAAATCATAATACAACGCCGGTTTCAAAAATTACAATGCAAATGATGGTTTTAAAATCACGATACAAGGTCGGTTTCAAAATACGATACAAGGCCAGTTTTGAAATTACACTACAAGGCCGATTTCAAAATCACAGAGCTGGTTTCAAATTATTTTACTAATCAAGGCCGGTTTCAAAATCACAAGGCAAATGTCGGTTTTCAAACTACATTACAAGATCGATTTCAAAATCATAAGGCAAATGCCGGTTTCAAAATTTGAACACAAATACCGGTTTTGATTAAGGCTGATTTCAATTATTCTTGGCTAGTTTCAAATTAATATGTAAGGCCGATTTTAAATTAACGTGCAAGGCTGATTTTGATATTTACTTAAGCCGATTTCAAATTATACTATAAGGCCGGTTTCAAATTATTTTACTAATCAAGGCCGGTTTTAAATTTGGATAATGCAAGTGTCATACAAGCCGGTCTACTCTTTCCTTTTCATGCACTCTAGTTTTAAACATGAGTTTAGCAGAAGGCAAAAAGCATGCATTCAAACCAGAATATAACTTATCAAATAGTAATTAAAACGGCATACAATTAACCTAAATGGGAAGGAAAAACTGGCAGTTTTGTGAAAGCTAGAACTTGGAGATGGAAATATAAGTGCTTAAGTATGAACTTTAAAATCTGGGTACACGAACTTAAAAAAATGATCATCCAATACACTTACAATATTATGAAATTAAAACAGAGTATTAAATCATGAATTTAAAAATAGGAGGGTACACTTGTAATATTCTTAAAAACAGAAAGAATAACGTCCGAAGTACACTTGCCTGACGATTATTTGCCTACCCTTTCAGACTAAAAACTTTCTCTCCTTCTCTACTCCTTACTGTTTTTCTTGCTGGTTGCTCGTGCCAGCTTCCTTTATCAAATTTGGGTATATATAGAGGAGGGGTTAGGTGGAGTAAGTGGGGGTAAGCTACCTACCTCGTACTTCTTCTCAGACGTTAGGTAGGAGTAAGTAGTATGAGCTTCTTATTTTGGTACTTCTTCTCAGACAACTAACAAAGTGGTTCATTTACTTTATTTAGTTAGGGTCTAGTTGGGTTCTAACTAATTTGTAAAGTTGGTTCTTATTTTTAGTTGCCCTTAATTCATTCCGGTCAAGTCTTTGGTTAGTGCTCAGGGTTGGTCATCTTCTTACTTCCTTTATTCCAGTCCGGTCAACCTTTCTCAAGGCCTGTCAACTTTTGGTCGGTCAACATGTTGACACCGGTCAACATTCAGTCAACATTATAGTTTCTGGTCAACTCTTACTCATAGTCGGTTAATATTCTAAAGCCGGTCAACCTTTTGAAAGCCGGTCAACCTTCTAAAGTCGGTCAACCTTACGAGTTTCGGTCAACTTTATCTATTTCGGACTTTGAGCAGTCTGGCCTTCTATGGTACAAACTACTCTGATTTTAAGTGGCATAAGGCCACTTCGGTTCTAAGTGGTATAAGGCCACTCCGGCCTCCGAATTTTCATCCTTCTTCCGGTTCAAGCCGAAAACTTGGCTTTAATATTTTATTCAGAATTTAAGTTCTCTTTTGATTTCGAAATCTCACAAGTCTTAACTTGACAACCAACAGGCGACGGTTCTCGAATGCATCACCATGGGAGTACCACAAGATAACGGCAGTCGGACCAGACAAACTTGAATCTGGGTCTGTTGGCACCTCCTTGGCCGGCGCTGGGTCGAGGGGCCAAAGATCTACCCGAGGCCGAGGTGTCCAAGGCTCCTATCATTACAACAAGAGAGATCAGAACCGCAGAGGATGGAAGAGTGAAGTACTCCACCAGCCATGGCGTGCAAGGATACTCAAGCTTGAAGGGTGGCCCTAGCATTCCTGGAAGCCAAAAGGCAATCATGAAGACCCTGAGCCTCCGAAAAGAATACTCTTCAGTAGAAACCGATGGGGAGAACCACAAACAAGCCAAAACCTAACCTTCAATTTTTCCCATTCTAGGGCACATGTTTGATAGGTTAGCAAGCCACGACCAGCTCCCCCAAGGCACATTTCTAAGTGATGCGATCCGATCCAGAGCCTCTGAGAGCCCTTGAGATCTCATTTTGCTCTCTGACAGCCCTTGGTCAACGGAGCTAGCCTGCTACTAACCATGAAGCATCTTGACCGCAGCAACAGTAGACTGGCACTCCATTACCCCTAAGATAGCACTCGCCCAAAGGACGCAAGCAACTTCAACACCTAAGCAAGTGAGGCACCCCCAGGCATGCCACTCCCCGGTTATGATCAGGCGACCATATCTGACTTGGTAGCTCTGAGGTTGATCTAACCGACAGTCCCTCGACTGGACATCAAGGCAGTCTGTCGCATGTCAGATCCCCACAAATTTAAACCACCAAGTCGGTAGATGACTAGCAAGTCACAACCACACACAAGCATTCCAGCCATGCAAAACTTGTACAATTAAGTTAGAAGTTAGAAGACAGAAGGCAAAGAAAAGTTTCACAGTTTCATTTATTAACTTCCTTTACAAAATTTAAAGCTTATATTAGTGGACATACATAACAAAAAAGAAAAAAAGAAACACATGGGACAACCACCCGACGGCGCCGACTTGAAAATTTGTTCGGGTGGGGCAAGCTCGGGCAAGACAGTAGCAATTGCAACGCCCGATAGCCATTCTCCACTTATCAAGCACCCAGATCAGGGGCTGAGCATTGTAGGAGAAGAAAGGGAAGCCATTCCCGGATGAGGGGAGGGGCGAGATGCCGCCACTCTCACAGAGAAGGCCTCCCACTTGGAGATCTTCTGCTGAAGCTGACTGTAGCCTATGAGGGTAAAGTTTAACCCATAACAGCGATGAAGATTTGACCATGGTAGAACCCTGGAAGCATCCTTTCCAGCAAGCTCCACAAATGACTCTTTGATGGAAGAAACTAAGAACCTAGCACTCCCCCTCGAGCTGAGGTGGCAGAGTAGAATGCTTACACCACGAAGTTCCTCTAGAGGCTTTGTCGTCGGATGATAGTATGGAGGAGGAACATGGT
This sequence comes from Nepenthes gracilis, assembly GCA_033239525.1. Lineage (NCBI taxonomy): Eukaryota > Viridiplantae > Streptophyta > Magnoliopsida > Caryophyllales > Nepenthaceae > Nepenthes > Nepenthes gracilis. Next base: position 17,690,246 of record BSYO01000003.1, on the reverse strand, counting down.
ACTAGCCCAAAAATCGAGCCATCCCCGTCATGATGAGGGATCAACCATAAGAGGAACATAATGGCAAGATCCAACTGTAACGTCAAGTCTTCCAAGACTTCCACCGATCTCAAACAAAGGTAACATGGAGTCCAAGCAAGCTTTGAGTGCAGCCTTCAGCCCCAGAGGACTTCCATTGGTCCTTCCCCATGGCGACCCAGGACCCTCTCCTTACGTGATCACTCGCATCACTTGGTTAAGGGAAAGATGGTCCATGGCATGGAGCATGGAGGCTCCCACTATTTATAGCCAAAGCAAAGGTCAATGAAACCATTAATGTGAAGGGTCATGTCCACGACACCGTCAGTAAGAGATTAGCGCCAAGCCTTGAGCCTACCTAGAATCTTTCTAGGTAAGGTTTAGCTTAGATGACACCCTGTATGAAAAGAAGTGAGAAATATCGAAGGGAAAATCCTTGAAAGAAAGCGTCTCGGGAAGGAACATGCAAGCTAGCCCGCGTAGGAATGTCCCATCATTGTACATACCAGAACTAGCGAAGCCACAGTCACTTGGTATGGGAGGCTAATAATGGGTCCAATAATGCCATGGGTTGATCCAGTCCTAGGCCCAACCGCCAGTGGGACGAGGGGCCCAGCAAGCAATGGACAAAACCTTAGGAAGTAGATCAATCTGGCCCAATTCATATGCCATTATAACAACCAAGATAAGGTTTAGGAAGCAATGGGCCAAAGGGACAAGCGTCAACAGTTCAAACGACAATGCAGTTAGATAGACCAATCTAAAAAGCTCTTAGCCAGGTAACCAGTAGAGCGATCAGAGTATGCGCCTGCGGCAGTCAGAGCACACGGATACTGAGCGCCGCTTGAAGCCTTATGACGATTGGATTGGGGGTTCACTCACAACCTCCTCGCTATAGTAAGGCGGCGCCTGACGAAGGCGGCTCCCATCAATGCCTCAGTGCCCAACAAACCCAGAAGCGATACCTATCACGGATCTTGGCAACAAATCTTTCTCCTTGAAGCATTACAAATACTATTTGTCACCATAAGGAGAGGGGGTTCTTATCGGGCAACATCTGAGAGCACTACCCAAAACCCTCCAGGCCCTCTTCGGTCCAGAGAAAAGCCTTTGACCCCCATAATTGTAAAGGGAGAACCAAGTTCTCTCATTTGGATACAGCTTCTTCTGTTTCTATCTATTGTAAGCCATTCCATGAGTACACATCTAGTAAGCCATTCACCAGTTGCACCCCTAGTGAGTCACTCCACGAGTGCACCGCTAGTGAACCACTTACCAAGTACATCCCTAGTGAGCCACTCACCGAGTGTGATTTTAGTGAGCTTCCGACCGTGTGCAACTAAATAGGAGCCTAGAACTCCATCTCTCTAAGCTGCCCCTTGTCGGGCGCATTACAGGAGTCCAATCCTTTTTTTACATTCCCACATACACGTAACTCTACATTTATTCCCATCCTCTTTACATCTTTTTATTTATTGAAAAAAATTTATAACTTGAGTGTCAGAGGATAAATCGGTGAGTGAGTTCTGTAAATCCTTTAATATCTTATTTGTAGTTTGTGATATACAGGTTCTAGGTTAGTAGAGATGGAGACTAGATCAGCTCCAATTCAACCCATAAATAAAAATTGAATGGCTCTCTAATCCATATCACAATCTGAATACCAGAGACATATTAATATCAATTAGCCCTTACAGATTTCAGTGGATATAAAATTCTAGGTCGTATGACAGAGGAGACTGTACCGCGTATTGTAACCCAACCAAGAGAAGAAAACACGTGAATAGATCGATCATGAATGAAGAAGCAATGGCTAATAGTCTGATTTGCACGGAGATTACCCAAAAAGGACACAGAACAAAAAAACCAGAATGAAGAGAGTGTAAAATGAAGATGGAGATTGGTAAGGTAAACGTACCGTGGAAATTTGTTGTTCTTCACCGCTTTTTGACCGTACTTCCTCCATCTATACCCATCATCAAGTATGTCAACTTGGCTCCTGGTGTGGAAAGCATATCTATGCTTCCTTATCTTCTTCTCTCCTTGCTTGTTAGTCTTACCATTTTCTATGTGTTCAACGTCAATTTCAGACCCCACGATGCCTTTGTTCTTATAATCATGGTGAACGTTGTACTCTGAAGCTGGAACCTCGGGCTGGGCCGCCGTGGTCGTGCCATACAACCCGTTCACAGCGTTTGAGTACTTCATGTTCAACGAGGAAGGAAAATCATAATAGTTAGTTGATGACGCTGTTGAAGAAGATGAAGAATTAAGGAACGCCAATATTGGGTAATTCTCCATACTGGAGAGTGAGAGAGAAAGAGGAGGAAGAGGAGGTTGATGCCTCTGTGGGTGGAGAGAAGAAGAAGAGGGAGGGTGTTTGCTTAAATGATCATGGTGGCGGCTATCCCAAAAGGGATTTGTGTCCGCCTTCTGCTGCCGATTTCGGTGACCGTAAACGTCACGTAATTAAAGTCAGGGAAGGGTTTAATCTGTCGAAAAGAAGAAGTTATTTCTGCATTCTTTCTCCATATACAGATATTTTTTTATTGCTAATGGAAGGTTGAAAATTGTGGAGGCTTATTGATTAGGACTTGACTGTATAATCGCTGTTCAATATATATAGCATATTGATTATCTGACTATACAGTTCATGCAATATCATGGATTTTTCTATATATGATTTAGTGCGTTTTATTTACACGACACAATTTGTTTAAGATAAAATTACATATATTTTCTCAAAAAAAAAAAAAAAAACAAAAGTAATCTCTACTGAGACGAGAAGATAATGCATTTTATAATATAACTTATATTATAGAAAATACTACCCATGAGAAACAAGACAAACGCTAAAATAGATGAGATTATAAAACAATGCGTCAATATGGTCTATCCTCATGTTTTATTAATTTTCATGATATTTCATTGGTTTGAACTTTCTCTGCAGATTTCAAATCATAGTTATCGTATTCTAAATATTATATTATATTATATTATATATATATTAAAGAAAAAGATGAGCGTTAATTTTAATGAGCATGCAAATTTAAGTAAGAAAACATGCGCACTATAGATGGTATATCACCTGAAATCTTGTATAGTATCATATCAACTTCAATCATAAAGCAATGCGAAATTTCCGCTAATTACGAGTAAATTAAATTAATGTACATATGGGCCGAAGATGTGAATCCATTCTTGAATGACTCGGACTAGTTAGCCAGACGGTCAAAGTAATATTTTCCAAGGGCTGCCGCAAGACCGGTCTACTCCACAGAAAAATATTCAAAAATAGCTTTAATTATATTTTTTTATTTTTTAAAAATTTATATTCAAATTTAACTTTTTTAAAATTTTAATTTTCTAAAATCAGTTACATTAAATTAAAAAAAAATTATGATCAATTATTTATATTTTGAATTTTGTTCTAATACAAAAGATGACAAAAAACTTTAGTATTAGGTATAGTTTAAATGAGAAATTTTGACCTGACATAAATCCAAGGCTTGTGAGATATCTGCGCAAAATGAGTTGCTAAAACAATAGAGTTGATGAGCTTAATATGAAACTGATTCAAAAAATGACCTTGTTGAATATTCAACCAACCAGTTGAGTGACCTACTGGCTAGAGATATAGAAGATCAAGGTAATTAACGACTCAACAAAGTAGTTAATATGATAATTAATCCTAACAAATAATGATATATAATTAAGGGATAATCAGTCGCATTAAAATATGTAGTAATAGTTAAATAAACACCAAGAATTAACTACTAAATGTTATACAACTAACATAATGGTTGGAACTCAATATAGCATAACACTTCAAGTAGCAGACAAGCCAATTCAGAAGAGATAGATTATACAACGTCCAAGTTATAAATACAAAACCTTTATTCAACATAGAGAAAGGCCAATTGAGTATTTGACCTATTGATGATCTCTTCTTTACTTATCAAAATCCAAGGAGACGAATCTCCCATATTCAACTATTTTAGCACTCATCCATTTTTTCTCTTTAAATCTTTTAATTTTTCTCATACATATTACTAATTTAAGTATTTGAAGATATATTAGGATGTGACTTTTGTATACCTCTTACTTCTTCTAATATTGTTTATTGCATATGATTCGAATTTGTAATTACAAAGACTCGACCTATATTCTTTCAAATAACCCAAAGGTACAGTTTGGTTTTCTAATTCGTATAATAATTATGATTACTGATATACATCATTGGTATCATCTGTAAAAATATAATTAAGCCATCCCTTCCAATCCTATTGCAATGGAACTTGCCTAAAAAGGATTATTGATTTCAAAAAAAACAAAGATGGTGAACACTCGAGTATAAGAATAAACAAATTTACCACCAAAGGATGGCACGTCCCAAGTCCACGACCCCATAGAGGGTGGTCACAAAAATGTTCATTTAACAACAAACATAGATGTCAAATCCTTGGCAGATCAAATCAACTTCATGTCGAAGACATTGAAATTCTGTAAGATAAAGTCGAGGGCCAAACAATTAAAGTAATAGCCTACAATTTCCAAACATCGTCCTTGAAGAGAAGGCTAAAAGGAAGAAAATTTGCTTTGAAGGAAGTCCAACATCAAGTGAGAATTGTAGAGGCCCAAAAGCATCTCTTCATGGAAATTCTTCTCAGCTTGAAAGACATCTAATCTTTGAGACCAGGGAAGGTCCTAAACGGCACAACCTCAATATACCTAGGACTCAAGGCACCCTTGGTTTGAGAGGAGGGGTCATGCAATAGCATGCCGAAAACCCCCTTGATCAAGTTGATGCCATGCGTATTTGCTAACCATTCAGAGTTAAGGATATTTCTTAACACCAAAAGGATTGCTTCTACGACTAGACTGGAAGAAAAAATAAAGCGAATCGAATAGCAACTCTTTTGAGGCAGTACAGCTGGTCAAACAATTGAACTAGACTATACATAATCTACTCCGAAGATTAAGAATCACTGACTTCCCCTTAAATTCAAAATGTTTGTATTGGAGCCTTACAATGGAAGTATGGATCCAATGGACCATTTAAATTATTTTTGGATATTATTAGGTTTTCAAAACCTTGAGAATGTAGCACTGTGTCTTTATTTTCCTTTAACTCTAAAAGAAGACACAAGAATTTGGTTCTACAAACCAGTACTAAATTCTATTCAGTCATTTTAGGAACTAGTAGATCAGTTCTTATCATAATTTATTTCCAATATGAGGGAGGAGAAGCAACCCTAATATCTTGTCACAATTCAACAAAGTCCAAATAAACGTTTGAAGCATTTTCTGGAAGGGTTTAATGTTGAGGCTAAGAGCATATGAGAACTCACTGATGAGATAAAACTGAATGATTTTATGATCATAATCCTACTATGTGATTTCTTCAAATATTTGGTTTAACTAAAGCCAAAGACATTCTTAGAAGAAGAAATCGTCATCCAAGTGTATATTGTAATCGACAAGGCTAATGAAGCAAAGTATCTAGAATGCCTAGATTTTGGATATCAACTGATGTCAAATAGTGGAACGAAGAGGAATGGTGATAATTTGTCCGCTTGGATCACAAGCAACAAAGAACTAAGTTGGGACTACATAGAGAATGCAAGCCGTTAAACCATATCCCACTGAACAACACTAAAATGAATGTCCTCATGTAGATACTAAACAAAAAGTTCTTAAAGTAGTCAAAGTCATTCAGGATCTTAAAAGAAGGTAATTAGTCCAAGTGTTGTCTCTATCATCAATCTTCGAGATACAATACTATGGATTGCTAGACATTGTAAAAGAGATTGAGGCTTTGATTCAAAAGAAATATTTTAACAAGTATCTACAAAATTGTGGATCTACTCTAGGTAACAACAATAAAGGTGATGCAGAGTCATTAGAGCAAGGCCAAAACTAGGTGGTTGCTATCATAATAAACATGGGGTCAACTAGGACACCTAAGAATAAAGCTTTGGGCAACTTAGAGAAGAGGTTACTTAGTTCCCCACATGCATTGCCTAACCCCTATTGAGGCCGATTATGCCCTCAATGAGGTGTATCTTGGTATATGTGGTGCGTATATAGGAAGTAAAAAAATCTAGCCTTCAAAATTATGTGACAAAGATACTTTTGCCCAACAATGGAAAAAAATGCAATAGAGTTTATCAAGGATTGTGAGAATTGTCAAATCCATAGCAGCATCTAGGCAACCACATATAGAGCTTCAAGCATTTTAGGCTCTTGGCCATTCACGCAATGGGGATTAGACATATTGGGTCCATTTCCAATAGCAATAGGATAGAGAAAATTTATTATTATCGTGGTAGACTATTTCACAAATTGGGTGAAAGCATTCTCATTAGCAAAAAACTACTGAGTAGAATAAAACAAATTTTGCATACCAAAATATAGTTTATAGATTTGGAATATCAGATGTCATAGCAATTAATAATAATGCCCAATTCATAGGGAAAAAGTTTACAAAATATTGTACTAACTTGGGTATCAAATTAGCACATACCTTGGTCTTTTAATCCCCAAACAAACGGGTAATTGAGGTGAACAACCGAACAATAATAAATGGGCTAAAAACAAAGTTGGAAGATGATGGGGCACTTAGATAGATGAACTTCCGTCTATATTATCAGCATACCGGATAACTTTGAGAGAATAGACTCATTAAACAATCTTTAATCTTTGCTATGAGATAGAAGTAATAATTTGTGTAGAGATGAGGTTGCTGAATTATCAAATAGAGAACTTCAATCCTAGCCAAAATTCTTAATTCTTAAGCGAGAATTCGGATCTACTCGAAGAAATGAAAGACATGGCACACATTCGATTGGCAACATACAAGCAAAGAGTCACTCAATTTTATAATAAGAAAGTAAAGGCGTAGACTTTCAAGGTTGGCAACTTGGTGTTAACAAATATCAAAATCATAGGAAAAATTGCATACAAAAATATATTATTTTCAAATTGGAAAAGATCATTCCTAATGTCTGTAATAATCCATAATGGTGTGTATAGACTACGTACCTAAAATGATAAGTTAGTACCTCAAAGTTGGAATTCTCTTCACTTCAAAAAATAATATCAATAACAAAAGTGGCCTAGGATTGTAGAGGTACATTCTATTCCCTACTTCGAGGTGCTTGTATGATGTGTAAAAATATTTCCTAATAAAGTTAAATTTTTACAATTAATTTATTGTCAATCGGTGTGCTTATATGTAAAAATATGACCATAACTAAGCCTAAGTTAGACAGCCGGTTTGAACACTCTATCTATAAATGTGCCAATTCTATAAAACAATCATTGTGTAGGTTCGATGAGACCATATGTGTAAGGATCGAATATCTAAATTATGTTAATCATGATTAATTAAATTAATATAATCGAAATTGAGTTCAAAAAATGTAAAAATTATATCAAAAGAGTCATTTTTTGATCGAATGATTTGGGGCCTTCGACCCCAAAACCAAAAGTTGATGGCACTATAGACCGCTCAACATGCACCTCGGCACTCCCTTGGCGCAAAAAAATGTGCATGTATTTTACAGGGGAGTGTACTCGACCCTCACCCAAGCGCCTAAGAGGTGTGAAACTCAAAACAATCATATTTTAGACATGCGCTCAACACTCACCCTTGCGCTATCTTGGCACAAAATTATGAATATATATGCACAGGAGTGCGCTCAATGCACGCCCCGAGCATGCCCTTGGCACAAATTCTAGCACCGAGAAATGTTGAGGCACTTGACTAGTACTCGAGCGCCACTTGAGCGTGGGTCAATTTTAAATAGCATTAAGAGTTCTTCTACAGTCATTTTTGAAGTGGTGAAAGGGAGAGAGAGAGAGAGAAAACCGAGGAGAAGAGAGAGGAGAAGAGAAAAGGCTTACGACAACTCAAATTAGGACAATTGGAGTAAAGATTTGGGTAAATTAGGTTGAGATAAGTGTACCCTAAACTCCCTCCTTCATTGTTGTTATTCATTGTTGTTTCCTTCAAGTATTTTTATTCTAATACTTGTCCCAACTAAGATTTCATAGTTAAAATATATAAATCATGCATGTATGTTAAATTTTCATGATTTTATTATGAAATTTCTCAAAGACTCATGTTTAAATATCTATAGCATGTAATATATGTTGTAGTTATAACTCTTCTCATGTTTGGAAACACAGTAATTGTTCCTGCATGTCTGAACTCCAACGTTGTTAATTTTTAAATTATTATAAGTTTAATCATACCTATTTAACTATATACTGCATGTTTAATTATATATTGTATGCTTGTTAAGTCGGTATTAAGTTTCCTAAATTTTCTTTTGCATGAGTTGTTAAATTCCATGTTTTATAAATTTGCTATGATTAAAATATAAAGTATCATGAAAAAGAATTGAAAGAAAACTCTATAAAATGTTAAGAAATGATGAAATATTTTCTAGAAGGGTGAGAATTAAAAATTATGAAGTAAAGTATATAATTTTCCTAAGTTAAAGTTTAGACCAAGGTTATGATTCTGAGAATAGTATATTTTGATATACGTTAATATATTATAGTGAAAAATCGATATTTGAACCTATGGAACCGCGGGTTAAGAAGCAACATCTGACCTCGTCTATAAGGTAATATATACACGATTCACTTCTGAGTCTTGAATAGGAACTTATGACCTTTAATTGCATGAAAATAAATACAACCAAGATTTTGATTGACTATTTTTTTAGCTGGTAAGGCCTACTAGCTCTGATCCATAAAAAAATAAGTTTTAAATATGTTTTGATAACTAAGACTAAGAAAGTATAAGATAAGAAATCTGAAATTATATCATATAAGTTTTCTATACAAATTCACGTCATTGCATCTGCTCATGATAGATTTAAGTATGTTTTGATGATTAAGATTAAGAAAGAATAAAATAAGAAATTTGAAAATATATCACGTATGTTGCTTGCTTATAATCTGTGACGTTCCGTATTTTCTGTCAAAAAATCGGCAGAGTTTCCTCTATAATACAGATGTTAGTTAAAAATACAAAACCTAAAAATTTCCATGCAATACATATAATTTCTCATTTATATACCAACACAGGATCCAAATCCAATAATCCACAATACATAGGCTACAACAACAACCACACAACATTCGGGTTCTAGGTTGGAACAGGGAGATGCCACTACGCCTCAGAGCTTCCTTCTTCTACCTGTGGGAGTAACTAAAAATCTACAAAGTAATCTAGCTGATCATCTCTTTAATCAGTGTTAATCAAGGACGACAATTTATACATTTTGTTTCCAAAGGATTAGTCTGCTAAGCCAAAAAAATACAAAATACAATTATCCAAAGAAAAATTAAAATATCATCTCCATACTTAAGATAAGTGCTGTCTGCTTTACTCCTCATCTTGTAGGAACTCATATTGATCATTCGAGGGGGGTAATAAATAGTAAGGTATGAGTTAAAGCTCAACAAAGTACATTAAATAAGATGCAGGAGAGATTTAATTTCAAGGCATATTAATACATGCAGGAAAGAATAAGTGGCATATAAGAAGACGTACATCCAGAATTTCAAATATGTTTTTCGTGAATGTTTTTCCGATTCCTTGTTCCCTTTCTTAACTTTTCACATTTTGTTTGAGACTTATTTTATTTGGGGATCAAGGTCAATAGGTTTCACTAATAAAGGAACGAATGGTCGTAGCCTTGATTGTGTTTACACCTACACAATCCAAAGCTATCTCTTCCTATTCAAGGACTAGAGGCGGGTTGTCTACATAATTATCCCTATAGACGGGACTAATCAGCCGCGGCAGCCCAACGGCAAGCAGTTCCAGAACAGACTATAACCTTCCATTATAACATACTAAAACATGCTAAGGAACTTCACCCATTACATAACATGGCTAGGTTACGTGGCCAGAGTAATCCTAGAGTTTACACTATAATTTTCTTGGCATGTCGAAATTTGTTATCCATAATTCTTGGTCAAGTTCTTAGTTCCTTCTTCCTATAGAGAATTCTATCCTCATGCATAAATTCCTTCATTCCCACTCTATTGGGGAACGTTTCATAGGCCAGTTCTTGGTCCATCATTTAATTAGAATTCCCTCCATCCATAGATTTTCCTTTCTTAAGTATATGTTCATATTTTTGGTGAGCTTAGATTCTCACGAGTATATAGTTTCATGCATAGAGTATTTGGTTAGGGCTTCGGCATGCAAAAACCATGCCATACATGATTATTTGCTCACCAAAATGATGGAATTTCGTGCTCAAGCTATGGGTATTAATTACCTAGGTACAAAACATGTATATAACCCAAAAAAATGGTGAAAATTGTTCGGACGCGGGTTAGGGTTTAAGAGCACGAAAACTGTTCAAAATCTTGCTCAACTGACATGAAAACGAAGTATGTTCATGCTTGGGGTATGGATAATACGAAATACAAGTTTATTCGGGTACAAAATAAGGATACCTGAAGTGAATGAGATAAAAGTACGAGAAAAATGAGAAAAAATGGTATGAGTACAATTACCTCGAGCCGATCTATAACTTTTTCAACTAGCACGAGCTTGGATTCAGACTCGGAAAGCTTGAATCCCTCCTCTCTCTCTACCCTATGTGCTCTCTCTCTCTTCGAATAGAAGGCTAGAAAATAGAGAAGGAAAAGCGTTCGTGGTGCGGCAGGCACGCCCTTTCGGGTTTTTAGCACCCGCCTCGAGCGCTCGAGCTCCCAGCGGGCCCTACCCTCTAGATTTCGGCGCCGCGGAGCCACCTCGGGCACCCAAAGGACCTACGACACCATGTGAATTAGGCCCAATTTGGTTATGTTGGTTTAATTCCTTGAATTATAATGTTTTAAATATCTAGAATATCACAATTCTCCCCCACATAAGAAATTTCATCCTCAAAATAAATGGGTCCTAAAGTTATTACATACCTCAAAACAAGTGGAGATATCTCTCCCGGATCTCTTCTTCTTTCTCCCAAGTAGCCTCCTCTAGAGCGTGATTTCTCTATAAAACCTTAGCTAAAGGAATTGTCTTCATCCGGAGCACTTGGTCTCTCCGATCCAAGATTTGCATTGGCTCCTCGACATAGGACAAATCTTCACCAATTGATAAGGGCGCATAGTTGATGACATAATTAGATCATAGACATACTTCTAGAGCATAGATACGTAAAATACATCGTATACTTCTCCCATGGAGGGTGGCAGGGCCAACGATAGGCCACCTCCCTCACTTTTTCCAAAATCTCAAACGGGCCTATAAACCTTTGCTCCAGTTTTCCCCTGAGCCCAAATCTGGATACACCCTTCGATGGAGTTATCTTCAAGAAGACAAAATCTCCGATTTCAAACTTTAGCTCCGATCTCCTCCGATCAGTGTAGCTCTTCTGTCAGCTTTGGGCCACCTTTAATTTTTCATGAATCAGCCTAATCTTCTTAGACGTCTCCATAACAATCTCCGGCCCCATAAGCCACCTATTACCGGTCTCTTCCCGATGAATCAGAGAACGGCACTTCCTTCCATATAATGTCTCGAAAGGGGCCATCCCAATACTCGTTTGATAGCTGTAATTATATGCGAACTCTGCCAAGGCTAAGTGATCGTCCCAATTGCTCTTCAAATCTAAAACCATGGCCCTTAACATATCTTCTAGAATCTGGATGGTCCATTCAGAGTGTTCATCCATCTGCGAGTGATAGGCCATGCTAAATTTCAGATCTGTCGCCAACTCACAATGCAGACTTTCCCAAAACTTTAAAATAAACATCGGATCTTGATCTGACACAATAGAGGTTGGGATCCCATGCAATCACACCACCTCATTAATATACATTTGGGCTAATCTATCACTTGAATAAGTCATCCGAATAGCTAAAAAGTGCGCCGATTTTGTCAGTCGGTCGACAATCACCAAATGGTGTCATGATTTCGAGGCATCCTTGGCAAACCCGACATGAAATCTATGGATATATCCTCCCACTTCTAATTAGAGATGGGCAAAGGCTGCAAAAGACCGGATGACTTTCTACACTCGGCATTCAATTGTTGGTAGACCAAGCATCTATCCACGAAGGCCACAATCTCCCTTTTCATGTTCCTCCATCAGAACATCTTTCTTAGATCCTGGTACATCTTATTAATCTCTGGGTCGATCATGTACCTGGACCGATGAGCCTCTTTCATAATCTCATTCTTCAAATCTCTAACATCGGGCACACAAATCCGATCCCGAAATCTCAAGACTCCATCGGCTTGGACACAAATCAATTCTGGAGTCTTGGTTCAGATTTCTAGCCACTTCAGCTAAAAAGAGTCGTTCATATGCTTTTCCTTGATCTGCTTCAAGATCTCCGACTGAACATTAAAATGTGACAAAATCATTCGATTTCCTTGGGCATACCTCTGAATGTCTCAATGTTTCATGCACTCCAACATCTCCATCTCCTTAATCCTTAAATGAGCAGCAAAACATGATCGGCAGCTCAAAGCATCCGTCACTGCATTGCCCTTACTCAGCTAATATAGGATCTCACAATCAAAATCCTTTAGATAATCCATCCATCTCCTTTGCCTCATGTTCAACTCTTTCTGGGAAAAGAGATATTTGATGCTCTTGTGGTCTAAATATACCAAAAAGTTCTCATTATAAAGATAGTGCCTCAAAATTTTCAAAGTAAAGATTATGGTTGTAAGTTCCAAATCATGCGTCAGGTAGTTCTTCTCATGAATCTTCAATTGCCTCATCCATAAGCTATCATCTTACTATGCTACATCAAAACACATCCCAATCCCATTTTACTAGCATCGTAATAAACTTCAAACCCTTTAGAGCCTTCTAGAATGATTAGGATCGGGGCAGATGTCAATCGGTCCTTCAGCTTTTGGAAGCTTTGCTCACAATCGTTCGTCCAAACAAACTTAACATCCTTCTTTGTCAAGCGGGTCAATGGCATGGAGATTGTGGAGAAATTTTTCATGAACCTTCGATAATAACCCACCATCCCAAGGAAACTCCGAACCTTGATTACCGATGATGGCCGACTCCAATCAACAACAGTCCCAATCTTTTTCGGGTCTACAAAGATGCCTCCATTGGACATAATGTGACCCAAAAAGACACTTCCTCTAGCCAAAACTCATACTTTTTCAACTTGGCATATAATTTCTCCTCCCGTAGAATCTAAAGCGCAATCCTCAAATGCGTGGCATGCTCATCGTAACTCTTCGAATAGATCAATATATCATCGATGAACACCACTATAAAGTTATCCAGGAAGGGTCGAAAGACCCAATTCATCAAGTCCATGAAAGCGGCCGGGGCATTGGATAGCCTGAAAGGCATAACCAGAAATTCATAATGACTATACCTCATCCGAAAGGTCATCTTTGCTACATCCTCCCTCCTGATTCGCAACTGATGGTATCCTGAGTGAAGATCAATCTTGGAAAACACTTGTGCTCCTTGCAGCTGATCGAATAGGTCATCGATCCGCAGTAGAGGATACTTGTTCTTGACGGTGATCTTGTTTAGCTCCTTGTGATCAATGTATAGCCGCAATGATCCATCCTTTTTCTTAACAAAAAGCACCGGGGCTCCCCCAGGAGATACACTCGGCCGAATGAATCCCTTATCCAAAAGCTCCTGCAACTACTACTTCAATTCTTTCAGTTCGGTAAATGCCATCCTATATGGTGCTTTTGAAACAGGTGCTGAGTTGGAAATTATCTCAATTTCATACTCAATTTCCTGATGGGGTGGCAATCCAGAAATTCTTCAGGAAACACATCCTTAAACTCACAAACCATTGGAATATCTCTGGCTGGCACGCTATGACTCCCATATTATACAAGCATAGGCCAAATAAGCTTGACATCCAAAATCCATCAAGTGACTGGCGTGCAAGGCTAAAATAAAACATAGTGGCTCCTTCCGAATCACGCCTTGGAAAAGGAACGGTTCACATCCTAGAATAGTGAAGTGAACCTGTTTATGAAAACAATTCACACTGGCTTGATAGCTTGCCAACCAGTCCATTTCCAAGATCACATCAAAATCGTGCATCTTGAGCGAAATAAAATCCACCATCAGCTACAGCCCCTGGATCCAAACTTCACATCTCATATATAAGATATCCATAGCCACCGGCATTCCTAAGGGTGTGGAAACCACCAAAACGTGGTCCAAAATTCTTGGAGGGGATATCAAGGTACATGCAAAACTTGGGGATACAAAAAAATAGGTCGAGGCTGAATTCAAAAGAACAGGTGCAGGGGTACTAAAGATGGTGATAGTACCTTCTACCACATTTGGGGACGCCTCTGTATCCCAAACTGAACCACAAAAGCCTTCCCAGGTACGATTGGCTTCTTCTCCACTGGCCTTCTTGGAATAGGGCAGTTTTTAATCATATGATCAGTCTTTCTGCAATTAAAACACACTCCCATCTGCTTAATAACAGGCTTTGCTTGATGGGACTTCCTGCAATAGTCACAAATACCATAAGCTGCTGGCGGAGTCAGTGCTGCTACTGCTGGAGCTATCTTCCTGTTCCCTTTGTCATTAGGATTCACCCTCCTCGTGGGCCCTCCAGATCCAAAACTTTGACCAGCTGCTAGACTTTCTCTGTGACGGAGCAGATTTTTTTTTGTACTTCAAAAACCCTCTCGTCAGAATTCTTCGGAAGCTAAGTCCTAAGATGAAGAAATAAAGGGAGATGGTCTAGACTGGACCAACAATGCACGCGTACAAAGTATACATACTTTAAATAAGCATATATATAGATATTCACGATGCATACACAGGATCATCTAACGCCATATAATATTCACTGCTCTAATTCTTTTAACATTTCATTTCATCAAACCAAAATTCTTACAGAGATGCCATTTTAATACCTGGTTATAACCAAAAGTTAGTGGTGGAAGCAGATCTATACCAAAATGTATACAAGTGGAAGTATAGTCATTCATTCATTGTTTGAGAAAAAGACATTCAACATTATTAAATTCTCCAAAAATCTTCATCTGGCTTTCCGATTCCAAAATTCCTCCTGACTAAGCTTTGTCTATTCCTACTCATCCGATATCAATTTTACTGTTTCATCTGGAGGAAAAAATTATAACAGAGTGAGCTGAAACTCAACAAGGCACCAAAAACATGCAATAATAATGATGAATGCAATAACATAGAGTTATAGGAAACACCGAAGTACATTACGGATGCCGATTCCGAAGTCCAAGTTCGATATCAATTTTTCAAAGTTTGCTATTGGATGCAAATTTCCAAGGTACAAATTGTTTATATTTTAAACTAACTTCCGAAGTACAAAGCTCAGCATTAAAATCCCACGTTCACATTACATTATCTATTTTTGAAGTTCTTATACAATATTATATTTCCGAAGTTCATAATGCCAAATCATTTTCTTTATTCAAAGGGACCTAGGCTAGTAGAACCTACCAGCAAAGGGGGAGAGTAATCAATGGTAGAATGTGTTCAGTCCACACAATCAAAGGCCAAAGTTCGATAATCATATCCATTTCCATATTCAAAATCCAAAGTCTGTTGTTCGATAGCTCTGTCATCTTTTTACGTCCCGAGGAGGGGCGGACCATGTATCACTCCATGGATGGAGTTACCATTGTTTATCGTCGTAACGTTCTAAGGCATGATGGAGAACCTTATCTAACTGCTCCACAGTTTTAGGTCCGAAACAAAATTCATCATGTTTTCAAAGCCAATTTCATAATTCATACAATCCATGCTCCGGTCAATATTCAAAAGCCGGTCAATATTCAAAAGACCCTTACCCTTTTTAACGTTTTAGTTTTCATATAGGATTTTCATGCAAAGTAGTCCGATCAAAAAATAAACAGAAACATGCACCGACATATACAAATCAATGTGGAGAGCCATATTCATGCAAGACAATTCTGGTTGCAATTTGAACAATAAAGCACGTGCTAAACATGAACCAGAGTCAGGAATTTACAAAACGTGAAATTTAGTTCAGATTTATGTATGCTTCGAGATGAAACTTATACTTATCAAAACAATGCTATAGAAAGCAAATTTCGAGGTATACTTTTATTAAAACATTATTACAGCTTAAACTTGAAAACGGAGCTACACTTGCCTGATTTTCAATTTCTTTCACCCCAACCGGCCTATAGCTCCATCTTCCTCTTTGCCTCTTACTTATTCTTTCACGGACCTTTCAATTCATTTTTTAGATTTAGAGCTCGGTATTTATAGAGAATGGATTAGGTGGGAGCAAGTGGGGTAAGTCACCTGCTCGTACTTTCTTTTTCTAGAAGGTCAATGAGGTAAGTAGGAGTGATTTTTCCTACTCTGGGTAGTTGGAAAGAGATTAGCCGGGTAGGTAAATCTATTCTGGTTGTCTTCCTCTCCTCAAAGCTTCTCAGCATTAGCCCTCACAGTAGGCCAGTAAGGCTGTCTGGCAGATTTGGCTTCAAAGATAGGCCGGCAACTTAAGATGTTAGGCAATTCTAACTTTAAGCAGCCCGGTGAGGTACTTACCAAAACACACTAGCAAAGGCTGTCCGGCATTTGTTTTCACAAAAGCCGGTAAGCATTCTGCTTCAAAATTTCAGCCCTTTTCCGGTTAACAAAACCAATTTTCGATCAACATTTCATCCTCAATTTTCCGGTCAACAACTACATAATTCCAATCAATATTTTATCCTCCATTTTCCAGTCAACAACCATATAATTCCGGTCAATATCTTATTCTCAAATTTTTGGTCAACAACTACATAATTCCGGTCAATATTTCATCCTCAAATTTTTCGGTCAACAACCACATAATTCCGGTCAATATTTTATCCTCCATTTTTTGGTCAACAACCATATGATTTCGGTCAATATCTTATCCTCAAATTTTCAGTCAACAACCACATAATTCCGGTCAATATTTCATCCACAAATTTTCGGTCAACATTTCATTGCTTAAATTTTTCTTTTCTTTTTACAAGACCTAACTATCATGTTACTTTTAGGATCGGGATCTCACATTCTCTATTTTTAGACTTCCTTGCAAAGTACTTCTACTGCTCAAGTTCTCTCTAAAAAATGAGTGCCCGATCCAATATCTCTCCATAATCACGCAACTTTTGCATGACTAATTGCCTCATGATATCATCCCTTAATCCAGATTGGAACTTTCTGGTCTTTTTGATCGGATCTTCCATTACATGCAAGGCGTACCAAGACAATTCCATAAACTTGGCTGCATACTCGGCCACGGTCCTATTCCCTTTTTGAAGCCGTGAAAATTCATCTTCCTTCTGTTCCCACAAATTGGTTAGGAAATATTGCTCGAAAAATTTCTCTTTGAACGTTTCCCACGTAATCTAATCTTCAAGAACTCCCAGGGCTCCTTTCTGTATTGCCCACCAATGGTCAGCCTCACCTTCCAATTTATACACAGCAGAGGTTACTTTGTCTTCTTCTGGACACCGAATCACTACGAAAATCTTTTCCATTCTCCAGATCCCTGCCTTTACTCTTGCCAGGTTCGGACCTCCTAAGAATTTTGGCACCATTTCGTTGTTGAACCGATCGTACACAGTTGCCCACGAATTTGCTGGAGTCAGCGTAGGAGCTGGCGTCAGCGCTGGAGCTAGCACATGCTGGTGGTGACCCTCAACCATCATTTCTATGACATTGGCCATAATTCCAAGAATGTCCAAGTATTCTTCCTCCCAATTAGGACAAGGACCAGCTTTGGAACCTCTCCCCCGACCGGACATGGAACCTCTCCCGTGACCAGACATCTCGAATCCCTATCAAGATGCATTAACAAGAATGTTAGACTTCCACACAAAACATGAGCCAGCTATTTGAATTGGGGATACTTTGGATCTAATCAAATTAACCTAGCCTAAACTATGGTCATTAGTTCAAATCCTAAAATATCTCTTGAACTAACTTCTCTCTGATATCAACTGTGACGTCCCGTATTTTTTGCCAAAAATTCGGCAGAGTTTCCTTTATAATACAAAAGTCGACAAAAAATACAAAACCTACAAATTTCCCTGCAATACATACAATTTCTCATTTATATACCAACTCAGGATCCAAGTCCAATAACCCACAATACACAGGCTATAACAATGACAACCACACAACATCCGGGTTCCAGGTTGGAATAGGGAGATGCCACTACGGCTCAGAGCTTCCTTCTTCTACTTGTGGGAGTAACTAAAAATCTACAACAGTAATCTGGCTGATCATCTCTTTAATCAGTGTTAATCAAGGACGACAATTTATACATTTTGTTTCCAAAAGATTAGTCTGCTAAGCCAAAATAATACAAAACACAATTCCCTAAAGCAAAATTAAAATATCATCTCCATGCTTAAGCTAAGTGCTGTCTCCTTTACTCCTTCTCATTTGGTAGGAACTCATGCTGATCATTTGAGGGGGTTAATAAATAGCAAGGTGTGAGCTAAAGTTTAGCAAGGTACATTAAATAAGATATAGAAGAGATTTAATTTTAAGACATATTAATACATGCAGGAAAGAATAAGGGGCATATAACAAGACGTACATCCAGATTTCAAATATGTTTTTTGTGAATGTTTTTCCAATTCCTTGTTCACTTTCTTAACTTTTCACATTTTATTTGAGACTTGTTTCATTTGGAGATCAAGGTCAGTAGGATTCACTAACAAAGGAGTAGATGATCGTCGCCTGTATTGTATTTGCTCCTACACAATCCAAAGTCATCTCCTCCTATTCAAGGCCCAGAGGTTGGTCGTCTACGTAATCATCCCTATAGACGGGGTTAATCAATCACGGCGGCCTAGCCGCAAGCGGTTCCAGAACAAACTATGGCCTTCCATTATAACATATTAAGACATGTCAAGGAACTTTACTGGTTACATAACACGGCCAAGATACACGGGCAGAGTAATCCTTGAGTTTTCATTGTAATTTTTCTGACTTGTCAAAGTTTGTTATCTATAATTTTTTTTCCAAGTTCTTAGTTACTTCTTCCTTTAGGGAATTCTATGCTTATGCACGAATTCCTTCATTTCTACTCTACTGTGGAATGTTTCATAAGCCAGAAGTTCCTGGTCCATCATTTAATTAGAATTCCCTCCATCCCTAGATTTTCCTTTCTTAAGTATACGTTCATATTCTTGGTGAGCTTAGGTTCTCACAAGTAAATAATTTCATGCATAGATTATTTGGACCATCAAGGGTTATGGATTTCTTATCATATCAAGCCAATTACAAATCATAGTGAAGTCCGATTGATTATTTTTTTTCTCACGACAGTTTGTATCCTAGTTTTGAAGCATACAAAATTAACATATTCATAAATTATAAAATTAATTGCCATTCCATCACATTTATAAGTCAGGGTTCAACATTTTAGTTCCAATTATGCATAAGTTTCGTGGGAGAGAGAGTCGGTCAAATGGCCAATTGACAAGTTAGGGTTTTGGTGTGCAAAAACCACACCGAACACGATTATTTGTTCACCAAAATGATGGAATTTCGTGCTCAAGCTATAGGTATTAATTACCAAGGTACAAAACATGTATATAACCCAAAAAAAATGGTGAAAATTGTTTGGACGCTGGTTAGGGTTTAAGAGCAAGAAAATTGTTCAAAATCTTGCTCAACGAACATGAAAACGAAGTATGTTCATGCTTGGGGTATGGGTAATACGAAATACAAGTTTATTTGAGTATCAGAATAAGGATACCCGAAGTGAATGAGATAAAAGTGTGAGAAAAATGAGAAAAAAGGGTATGAGTACACTTATCTCAAGCCAATCTATAACTTTTTCAACTAGCACGAGCTTGGATTCAGACTCAGAAAGCTTGAATCCCTCCTCTCTCTCTACCCTGTTTGCTGTCTCTCTATCTCTCTTCAAACAAAAGGCTGGAAAACAAAGAAAGAAAAGTGTTTGTGGCACTTTTAAATCCCAAGTCAGCGCTCAAGCACCGGCCGGGCTCGTGTCCACACGCCCTTTGAGGTTTTCAGTGCCAGCCCTGGGCGATCAAGCACCCGGCGGGCACTGCCCTACAAATTTGGGTGCCGCAGCGCCTCCTCGGGCGCCCGACAGACCCACGACACCCAATTATCCTGCGATCCCGAAACTAAAATTATCAGTGTGAATTAGGCCCAATTTGGTTATGTTGGTTTAATTCCTTCAAATATAATGTTTCAAATATCCGGAACCTCACATAATCCATATTCTCTCCCATATGTTTTTAAGTATAAAGCACACATATTTATTAATATATATTGTGTCTTGCTAAATATTTGGCTCATTCTTTATTATCTTACTAACCCTGTTAGACAAGTTGCACGGATCCTTACTAGGCATTCAAGACTAGAGGATCGAACTGATAGGAGGTGTTTAGATTAATGAATTGACGATGCTTTTTATTATTCAATAATTTCAAATAACGTTTGTTGCATTATATTATGGTTAGATAGCTTTAGATGATATTAGCTTTCGTTTCGGTTATTCGTATTGCTTTAGGACATGTTGAATAACATAATTTGATGTATTTTATGGATATTTAAGTTTAGATAGTAGGTTGTATTGGTTTGAAATCTGCTAGGGCCTTATATTACAAATGGGTATCGTATTTCCTTGATCAAGAGTCATTGATAATTTTAGTTTTATTTGGGTCAAATTTATGGTATTTAATTACTTCTGCAGATCGTTATATATTGATTGTTGTATTATACATGTATCATTTCTTACTTAAGGTCTGACGTTATGATGATTGAATTGGTGTCGGTGCCACACAATGACATGGCACATATTTGGGTCCTATGCATAATGGTGTATTATTCTATTTGTGGTCGGTCATGGTATCAAAATAGAGCTAGTATCCAAGGGTTATTTATTGATTAATTAGTTAATTAATATTGATTTAGTATTAACTTTATGATTGAAATTTTTGACGTGACAATACGTCCTTAAGAGTGGTCACAAACCAACAATTAAGAAGACTTGAGGCTTGGGAGCCAAGCTTTCAATTTCCTTTTGAGAGGTCGTACATGTTTGACAAAGTCAAAGTTAATTAATATAGTCATTTGACCTACAAAAGCCTCAGGGGACTTTCACACATAAGTGCTAGTATGCCCGTCTACGGGATAAATGCCATCAATCAAACATGTTTCAAGGATTTGGGTCTGACTAGCCCAGTGACAATAGACAAATGGCTTAGCGAGTGGGCAGATTCTTCATTCAATGAAGGCATTATTAGCAAGAACAGTTGTAAGACTTAGCTGGTGGATTGATTATCCATGAATATATAAATATATATTCATATACATAATAGTATGCCAATTCTATAACAAAAGGCAAAAAATAAAAAGAGCTGTAACTTTCTAAGAGCAAATCATGACGTAGTACTTCTTTGATTAGTGTCTTGGACGTGAGCCAGGTGGATACGAGTCTCCAAATTATGAGAAATCTCAAATTTGAGAACTCTATAAAGCCCTAGAGTTCCTTTGATCTAGACAGCCGATCGAGAAGTTAGGTGCAACCAAGGAAATAATCCTCTTGTAGATAGCGATTCACTCTTAAAAGCGAGAGTCTAATATGGATCGCGTTTCTTCAGGATGAAAGTTTCTCCATGATACCTCTTTGAGTCTCAAACACTCGATTCGAAACTCTTCTATAATACCAAAACTAAGGCTGACCATAGCTCAACTTTGTGAAGCCTGTCCTCAAGGGAATTGATATGGTCTCTAGCAATAGAAGTTTGATTAGGAAAGTCTCAAGATCTAATCATCCACTTGAATAGTTCATTTTCGAAATGAGCAGATCAATTGCAAGAAAATGTGGCTTCAATTTCAGACAATCATAGTTTTCAATGCCAAGTGTCAAACTATAGAAAGATCGATGTATGACTGATATAGGTGTGCACTTCTATCATCTTGACTATAAAATCTATCTTTTATCAAATGTAATAGGTCCCGGGATTGCAAAAAAAAAAAATTAGTTTCAAGGGGACAAGATAGTGTATCAGCGATAACCTTTCCACTTAGAAAAATATGCCAATCAATTCTGTCTAAGTACATCCCGATGAAAAATTTTCTAATCTTGTGCAGCTCGTGTAATGATTGGATCCCCACCTGATTTATTTTGGATAAAATAATTATTTTGGGTTCATTGGATGCGTTAGATTAATAATGTATATATATTGTAAAATTTTAGAGAATATTCAGATTAGTTAGGTGACACCCTGAGGTGCGTTGGTGTTAACGCCTAAGTGCCGATGAGATTTTAAAAAGAAAAGGAAAAAAAGGGAAATAATAATAATAATAATAATAATAATAATAATAATAATAATAATAATAATAATAATAATAATAATAATAATGGGAGGGGGAGTTAGGCGGTAGAGCAAATGAGGAGAGAGAGAGAGAGAAAGAAAGTGGGAATAAAAGGAGAGAAAGAAAAAGGAAGAAAAGAGAAAGGAGAGAGAGAGGAATGCATGGCGGCCAGTTGTTCATGAAGGGGGAGGCGGTGTAAGAGTGCAGTAGCAAGGAGGCGTTGGCGTAGCTGCCATCATCACTCAAGAAATGTGATGGTGTGAGTAGAGGAAGGAAATCGCGAGCTAAAGAAGGGAGCCGTTGCCATTACCGCCATCACTAGAGGAGATGCATGAAATTGAGGTAAGCAAATCCTTCATTTCTTTTTCTTAATGTCAATTTCTTGCTTGCATATGCCAATTTTGAGAAAAGTCAGTCGAATCTAATTATTGGGTAATTGGGAGCTCGCGTGCACATAGAGTAGAGAGGAGGAGAGTGGGATAAAGGGAGAAGGAGAAAGAGGGAGTAAGATGCGCATGGGGGGGAAGGAGAAGAGAGGAGCTGGCGAAGGTGAAGGTAGTGGTGCAGCGCGGGAAGAGGAGCTCGTGACAGAGAGGAGGAAGGGAGTAGAGAGAAGAAGCAGCAGGGGTGTGAAGAGGGGGAGAGAGGGAGAAGCAAATGAGGAGACAGATGAGAAAGGGAAAAAGAGAGAAGAAGCAGCAGGGGTGTGAAGAGGTGGAGAGAGGGAGAAGCAAATGAGGAGAGAGATGAGAAAGGGAAAAAGAGAGAGAGAGCATAGGGAAGAGAAGGAGACATCGGCACTTAGCAGGTAGCAGCGTGTGGGAAGAAGGACATTGGTGGTTGAGGAGAGAGAAAAGCACACTTTTGGTACCTTAGAGTATTCTTTTATCAAGTATACTTGATATAAGGTTGAGGCAAGTATTTCCTAACCTTATCCTTTGTCTAATTTAATTTTTGATGAGTTTAGACTATTGTTTAAAAATTTTACTAACATGTATGTATTTTTCTATACACCAAATTTGTTTATTATATACATACTTGTATGTTTTACCAGTTATTTGGTGATTTTCAATGGGTTTTATGATTTATAAAAACCTGAAATAATATATGTGTATATTGTGTATCAGTATATTATGGAACTATGAATTATCAGTCCACATACATATTGCAGGGGGTAGGGTCACTATGTGGACCACATCGGTCTTAGACATGAGGGGTCGATTTGTGATCCGAGATATGTGATATTTGTGGTATTGCTCCCAATGGGAAGGCTTGGTCCCGACGGGACACATGTGATATGTGATCTCCCTTCCGCCAGCAGGATGGTTGTGGCGTATTATAGTTGACCTGTCCCATACATTTTAATGAGAACCATCGTAAGAAAATTAACAAAAATTTATATATTCAAACATTCTAATATATAACTAAACTTGAATTTACATTCAAAGTCGTAGGTGGCAAAATGTAGTGAGCAAGTTCCTAGTTTATGAAAACAAGGTACATAGATAGCTAAGGTTACCGGATGAGTGTAACCATTCATCAAGTTGGTTTAATAATTTTAATTTTTTTTAATTTTGTGTATACTTTGTATTTTTGCTTGTATTTGTGTGAACTATAATTTTAGAAGCGTAGATTGACCCATAGATGGGCAATAGGAATATCTCGTAAATATAGATATGTGTTAAGCCCCCAAATATGTTTTATAGTTGTATGATTGGGTTCCAATTTCCTTTGATTTCAGCATATGAAATTATGAGTTTTGGATTCAGACCATGGTTTGTGTCACACGTGGATGTAGTGACAGTCGCAATTATATGATGTAACATTAGATATTATGATATGATATCATTTATGAGATTTGATCGGATCGTTATTTGTTATGATTATGTTCTAGAGAGACTATTTGATATGGATGATAATTTAATACGAGATATCTTATCGATTTTCAATGATTATGACAAACCTTGTGATTTGTTTTATATGTTTATATGAGACCTTTCATTCTAAATAATTTATATGTACTATTTTATCTAATAATACTTATTAAGCTCTCGACTTACATTTTCATTTTTTATCCCTTCAGAGTAGTGGCATGGATACGCTTGTAGGAGTTTAGTTGTGATCTAACACAACATATCTCCATCGGAGAGTGGATATTTATATTGGTTATATATCAAATTTTGGGGGTGCATTATAGTTGTTGTTTATATCTGAATGAGGGCATTGGTCCATACATGAGGTATCTTGGAGTTGTTACATTATATTGATGAGTTGTTGTATTGGATATCTTCCTTACGATGTACAGACAATAGGTCTTATGTTATGATATCAAAATTTATATTCGATAAGATCCTATATAGGTTTTAATTGTGGTTATTGGATTATATTATTGTTGATTTTATATTTTGACCTACATATTATGTGCCTGAGACGTGACAGCTCAGCTACATTTTTTCCAATAAGCTTTGTCCAAAATTTAGACATACAATGTTCATTGTCAAGGACTGGACTTGAAAATGAAGGATTAACTCCATTCAAATTGTTAGAAATAACCTAGTTGGAAGGAATATCTATAAAAAAGAATTGATTATCCCAATTTTTTACATAATTAGGGCTTTCACCACTTGTTTTGGGAGCCATGGAAAATTTACACGATACCTTTAACTATGCAAACATCTAGCCTAAGATTTTAGTAGCAGAAGAAGACACACAAGGTATCTAATGACGTTAAAATGTAGATAAATGATAAGAATTTCAAGAGTTTTCACGATTTCCACAAATTCCTTAGGTAAAGGAATCTGGAGAATATTTAGGTAGAAAAAACTAGAAGATTTTTTTTTTCGGATTGTTTTAATAATTTAAACTTTATTTAACTTATAATCTTTAATGGGAGAAAATGCAAGTCTAAGGAAAAGAACAAATTGAGGAACTGCGACCTGAATGTTGAAAATGAAAACTTCTTCTCATTAATTCACTAGCCAATAAGGTAAGTTCTTACATGATAGATGGATCATGCCAGAAGAAAAGAAAGATAGAGAGGGGAAGGCCATTCAGCATCAAAAGTTGAATGCAAAACAAATTTTAGCGGACACCATCCCATTCTCTGAAAATGCAACATCCAGTCAGTTGACTCTATCATGCAGTATTAAAAGATGCCATGAAATAAGATACGCTAAACAAGAAGACAACTAATCCTATCAGAGTACGCCCTCTCTCCTTGTTGAATTGTACAAGAATGAAAAGGAATATTAGGAGTATGTGCTACGAAGAGGAGTCACCCTCACCTTAGATGATGTATAAAAGAGGGTAACTGGGGCGAACTTTGTAAATACCTCAACATAACTACAAAGGCCCTTGAGTAGACTTCCCCCTCACGCTTAGTAAACATGATCTTCATAAGATATTAGTTCAGCATTCCTCGAGAACTGTAGAGTCTACAGCGCATTATGTGAGATTCCGATCCCAAAATTATGATAATTAGGGGTGAGTTAATGATGGCCGGAGTGAGGAGATGATAACCGGCCAGAGTAGTTTGGTGAGTTAATGATGGCCAGAGTGAGGAGATGATAACCGGCTGGAGTAGTATGGCAAGATGATGATGGCCGAAGTAGTTTGGTGAGTTAGTGATGGCCGGAGTAATGAAATGATAACCGGTCAGAGTAGTATGGAAAGATGATGATGGCCTGAGTAATGAGATGATAACCGGCCAGAGTAGTATGGTAAGATGATGATGACCAGAGAAGTTTGGTGAGTTAATGATGGCCAGAGTGAGGAGATGATAATCGGCTAGAGTAGTATAACAAAATGATGATGGCTGGAGTAGTTTGGTGAGTTAGTGATGGCCGGAGAAGTTTGGTGAGTTGGTGATGGCCGAAGTAGGTGATGGCTGGATTCGATGGTCAACCGGGAGTAGAAATGTTGATCAGATTTAGAAATATTGACTAGAGTAGGTTAATGGCATTGAGAACCGGAGTGAATTTTAAAGTAAAATGCCAAAGTGAATTTTAAAGTAATCCAGAGTAAAATGCTTTAACTAAATTTGCTGATGATCGGAGTAGATTCACCTACTTCGTTGACTCTTTCCACTTATTCAGAGTAAGTAAACTACTCTCATCTACTCCGCTGACCTTCTAGAAAAGAAGTATCAAGTAGGTGACTTACCCCACCTACTCTCACCTAACCCATCCTCTATAAATATTGAGCTTAATGGTGAGAAAAATAGTTAGAAAAATCTGTGAAGAAAGGAAAAAGTAGGAGACAAAAAGGAAGAAAGAGTCTTAGGCCAAATTGGAGTAAGGAATTCGAAAATCAGGCAAGAGTACTTCGGAACTTGTTTTCTATGTTCACTACTTTTGAATACCTTCATTTCATTAATTACGTTTTAAAACCCCGTCCCCTAAGTTCATTACGAAAAATATATGAATTTCATGATTTTGATCTAAGTTTCATGATTATGAAATTTTAACTCTTGACTCTAATTTCGTGTTTTGGCACATGCTTTATGTTCAATTTATGATCGGATTGCTTCACATGAATGTAATTTGATTTCATGTTTTGGCCCATACTTCTGTTCAATTTATGTTCGGATTGCTTCACATGAAAATCTTGCATGAAACTAGAATGTCAAAAATATGAAGGTCCTTTGAATTTGTTTGGAGTATGGAATGTATGAACTTTGAATCGGCCTTGAGACATGATGAATTTCGATTATGAACTATGAACGAATAAGATCAGACCTAGAACTGTTACACAGTCAGATAAGATTCTCTGGCATGTATTAGAACGTTATGGTGGTAATCGAGGATAACTCCATCCATGGAGTGATACGTGGTCTGCCCCTCCTTGGGACGTAATAAGAGGATAAAAATTTAAACTTTGAACTTTGAATATTGAATGAAAATGGAAATGGATATGACTTTTGAATTTTAGCTTTTGATTGTATAGAGTGAATACAATCTATCTTCGATTACTTATCCCCTCGACTGGTAGGGTCTACTAGCCTAGGTCCCTTGGGCTTCAAAAATTTGACAGTGAATTATGAACTTCAAAATTGGCATTGAACTATGAACTTTGAAAAATGAGATTTATTCAAGAACTTCAGAATTTTACTCTGAGTTAAGAACTTCGGAATTTGACACTGAATGATGAACTTCAGAAATTGGCATTGAACTTTGGACTTCGGAAAACGGCATTGACCATGAATTTTGGTATTTTCCATGACCTTTGCATTATTACACTTATGATTTACATCGTATGTTTTTGGTATCTTGTTGGGTTTCGACTCACTCTGTTATGATTTTTCTCCCCAGATGTGACTGTAGAATTGGTTTTGGACGAGTAGGAATAGATGAAGCTTAACAAGGAGGAACTTTGGAGCCGGAAAGCCTGTTAAAATTTTTTGAGGATTTTTGGATAATTATGAATGTATTTATCTCAGCTTGTAAATGAATGTGATGTATGAACAATAACTACGGATCTGTTTGTTCACATTTTGGGAATAGATTTGCTTTCACCATTGGCTTTTGGATGTGATTAGGTTCTAGATGGCATCTCTGTATGAGTTTTGGTATAACGAAATCAAATGTTAAAAAGAGTTGGAGCCGTAGATATTACATGGCATTAGATAAACCTGTGAATGTATTGTGATTACATGTAGGAGCCTATATTTGTATTTGCAAGTTTCATTCAAAAATGAATATATTGGTTTGATCCGAACCGTCTTAATTTAAATGTTTTACTCTTTGGTTTCAGTTCTTGTATGGTTACTGACGGAAAAAAAACTGTTCCGTCACACGTTGACTTAGAAACGATCGGTACCCACTGGAATGAGATATGTGGGATTAACTTTCACAGATTGAATGGTAACTTATTGACCATGTTGTTTGGGTTAATCCTTGATGGATCAAGTGAGTTGTAATAGAATGTGGTATTTTTTTGGAAGGTTTAGGATTTTGCTTTTCCTGCAATGTGTGTGGGTGGCTACCCTCGAATTAAGTGGGGCAGGGTATGATCCAAACTACTCCAACCATGGTTTGGGATTAGTAATTGGGGTCGTTGCTTTGAGGCTTTATACGTTTTGCTTATGGGTGTAGTTATTATCTAGTTAATCCAAAGTCAAAGCAGTTATGTCATATGGAGGATATGATCATGCATTAGGGCAAATGGGTAACCTGTTTAAGAATTGTGAAGATGAATCTCCATGCCTTTTAAGGAAGTCGAATATTAGCACCGATAATATGATGATTGGGAATCTTTGGATTTGTGGTGCTGTCGACATTTCATTAGAAATGTGGGAGGTGAACTCCAAGTAGATTACAATACTTGGCTTAATCAGACATCATATTCTTGATTTAGTAGACAGGATCGTATTAGAAGTATTGAAGCTATGAAATCATTAGAAGAGAAGTCCTTCTGGTTTTGCTTTGAGGTTGTTTGAATGGTAAGAATTTTAGATGTTTGAATAATTGAGGATTGGCTTTTGAGGACACCCATTTATCGTGAATTTTGAGTAATGAGTGCGGGTCAAATAGGTTGGCTCATTGGTATGCCTACGAGATAATAACGTTGTTGAGCAGTTAGGTTTCACGACCTAGGTGGTAATTTGAGGCCATGCTAAATTTTAGGTGATCGTCTCAATTGTATCTCCTAAGTTAATCGTAATCTAAGGAATAAGAACTTTTCCTTAGTTGTGTTGATATTGTTGAAATTTTACTTAGACCTATAGTTGTCACGTAACTTAGGTGTTTAATATGGATCAATTGACTTCGAATTGTTAGAGGATTTTTTTAGCATACTTGTGAATAGCCCATCAGAGTAACGCAGCATAAGCATGTGGACTCCTAGCCTAGAAATTTTGAAATGGGAGTAAGGTTCCAAGTGGATGATCATTCTTGAGGCTTAGAAGGTATCAATGTGAGATCTTGTTGGTTCATTTAAAATTTTGTATTAAGTTGGAGAGGTAGTCAATAATTGGGCTTTCCTTTGAATTTGGATGGATTATCGTGTTGTCTCCCTTATACTGATTATTTACGAGGTAGGTTTGCGATTAGGATAACCATTGGGAGAGCTTAGAAATTTGTCTTGTGGTAAGTTTTCAATCTCGATTGAGAATCTGGATAATTCAATGGTTAAGGTTTCCTAGGAATAATTGTCTCATCAAGAAATTGATTTGGTAAAGCGGAGGTGATTTAAAAGGACTATTCCCTGTTGTTGAGTTTTAAAGTTCATTAAATTTTGAGGATGAAATTTTTATAAGTGGGGGAGAATGTAATATCCTAAATTTTTATTCGATTTAATTAGAATTATTTATTATTTTGGATAATTTGGGTGTGATAAAAATAACTTAAATATTATGAAATTTTGGAGGGATATTTAGGTCAATTGGGCGGGCGCCCATAGTGCACTTGTACTATCGTTTGAGTATCAATTTGGATTTTGAAATATAATTAATGAAAAAAATATAAACATAAATATAATAATAATAATAATAAGGAAGAAGGAAAACATAATGCGGGAAAGGAAGCAGGTGGGTTTCGCGAAGAGAGAGAGAGGGAGAAGAGAGAGAGAGGAGAGATTGAGGCTTTCGGGTCTGATTTCGAATTCAAGCTAGTTAAAAAAGTGATAGATCTGGTTAAAACAAGCGCACGCGAATAAAATTTGGTAGACTTTTCCTCAAAGAATTAAAAATCGTGAAACCTGAACCACGGATTTATATTTGATATGGTAGTATTCCCTAACATACTATTGAAATCATAGTGAAAAACTTAAGGATTATCTTGATTGTATTTTGTAGCAAGTGATATTCCTTGACATGCCTTAGGATGCTATAGTGAAAGATCGGTGTTTGTATGAGCTGCGCGCTGGTAAGGCCTTATCTATAGGGATGATATATAAATGGCCCACCTTTGAGTCGTGAATAGGAAAATATGTCTTTAGATTGTGTAGAAGCAAACACAATTCTGATCTCGATCTCCCGCTCCTTCAATTAGTAAGGCCTACTGGCCTTAGTTCGCAAAGATTAAGAAATTTATGCATGTTTTTAGAACCCTAAAAGAAAGAAAGACAAAATATAAAAAGTTATTTACATTCCGGAAACGTATTTGTTCATATTTCATATTATGCGTCATATATCATGCTCCCATCTCCTTCTTTGTTTCATTTTGAATATATTGTACATTATCCATGATTATATTACACTTGTTGAATATTTAGCTCACATTTACTATTTTTTCTTCATTCAAATGAGCACAAGCCTTTGCCTGATGAGGCAGAGTAGTGATTAGAAGATGGTTAAGCTTGGGACTTAGAAGATCATATCGAGGATTTATATTTTATAGTTTTGTATACATATATGGAGGATTATTGTATTAGGAGATGTATATGTATCTATAATATACTGATGAAGAACTGATACTATAGTTTGTTGTGTATGGATGTTCATATATACTTCTGCAGGTTATTGTGATTTGTGTCAAGTATCTAGTGGCATCTCTATGTGTCTGATATTGTATCTGAAAATACGACGTTGGAGCCACAAAAATAACTGTGAAAATTTTGATCCTGTGTTGACTATTGTGTGTTGGTCTAGATGTTGGAGTATTTTGGATGGATTTTTATATGATGTTATAGGAGATTGTATATATTTTTGTATAGTCTGACGTCTGTATTATAGTTGAAACTCTGTTAAATTTTCAGTTAAAAATACGGTACGTCACAATTAGTATTAGAGAGAAAAATATGCATTAGGTTTGATAAGAGTCTTATGCAGAAGCCTAGGCTAGAGTTATAGTCAATCTAGTTTAAATGATTTAGGCTAAGATTAAGTCAGAATCAGTTGTTAAATTCGATTGTCTAGTTGCAGTATCCTAGTTAGTGCTTTAATCAAGATAAGTTGATTAAGTTAGGCTAGAACTAAGTTTGAAATTAGTGGGTAAGTTTTGTTGTTTTGCTTATACTATTCTAGTTAGTGTCTAAGTTATGAACCGATCCATATTGTTCATGTTCCTGACAGGATATTCGTAGCCAATTGTGCTGCCTAGGGAATGGTCGAGATGTGGAAGTGGTCAATCACATGATAGAGATGCCAAATATCTTAATTCGTTGAATGGAATAGCGAGACTTGAAAGTGTTGGAAGGTCTTGTTCGGGCAAGAACTAGGAGAAGGGATGTTGAAGAAGGATGCCTTGAGGTTTAACTTAGGTTGATCTTTGTCTGAGGACTAGATTGGGGATACTTGAATAGCATGCCAAGTGAGGCGGATCAAGTGGACCTGGTGTCTTGAAGTTAGGATGACTTGGAGTCGATTTCTAGTGCTAGTAAATCCGAGGATGTCGATTAAAAATCAATTTAATAAAGATGATCAAGTGCTTGAATTTTGCATGACTTGGATTCTGTAGAAGTTGAAATGTGGATCTTGAGAATTGAAATGGTGGTTGCAGTGAACCATATTCAGGATTGATGAAATAGAGCCTTGGGTCCGGAGGGTAAAGAAATATTGTAGAATATCTTCGTGGATGCTTTTTATGGATAGATACTCTTGCCGATGAGTTTTGGGTGTATGATTTTAGTTGTAGACAGTTCGGCTATATGATCAAGGATCATCCTTATCCATGGGTCGGACATTGAAGAACTCCAGTGCCTTTGATCAGGTTTTACGGTGACGACGTGAGGTATAGAGTGTTGTCCGCCGTGATAGGAGGTAGGATCTTTAAATCTTGACATTTTTGTATCTGTGGATTTTAAATCTTTATTTTCAATTATGATTTCTATGTTTATTCATTTATTTGTGGATCTAAACTTTGTACTAGTTGTGTTGGTGTCTACGACACTTTCTTGGGTTCGTAAATATGATTGGTTGGGTTGATTGGAACTACTTTGTGGCAATAAGCCTTTATCTAATTTCAGTGGTATTTTGGTTAATAAGTTGCTGTGCCAGTTTGAATTATGTTGACAAGAATATTATGCTTTGCAATCTAATTGTTAAAATTTGAGTATGAGGAAGAGTTGGTTAAAATATTAGGAAATTATTATCATTTTGCTTGCAAGTCGTTTAATGGGGAATTGTGCCAAGTCGAGTTAGCATATGAGACCCCCTTTGGAGGTCATTCGGTGGCCAATGAGAAGTTTGGGTTGTGTGAATATTTGAGGATGTTCCTTAGAGGAGAAGATTAGGTTGATTTATCTTTGATAAGTAATTCAAGTTGTACCGGGAGACGGTACCGATATTCTTAAGGAATCCGTATAGAATAAAAAAAGTATTGGTTAGGTGCCGATTTGGGATACTTTAGAACATCTTAGGTGCGTAAGATGAACCGTTGAGGTTATTTGTGGATTTTTGGAATTTAGGGTGTTCAGGAGATTAATGGTTTGATATGCGGCACTATGGATAAATAGGTGAATTGTTTGCTCTTCTGTAAGGACTTGGTATTTTTTTTAGATTGATCGGCATTCATAGTGTGATTGATTGTGGATAATTGTGAATTATACCTGTGCCAGCATTCGGAATAAAGATACGGCTGTTGTGAATTCTAGTAACGCTGTTTGGGTTTGAAGGTTTGTTGGAATTATAGTGGATTTGACAGAGTAGACCTTTCGACTACATTTGGGTCAACATTGTGATGACCTCATCGGTGAATTCATATAGTCCTGGGAGATGTGTTAACTCTTTGAGGAATGTGTCATGGATTAGGAAGGTGATTAGCCGTGTGCCGAATGGGGGGAGAATATGAGCTTGTTTAAAATAAGTGTCATGTTGAGTATATAGTTTCTTCGCTAGCATAAATGTGGTCCTGTAGAGACTTAAGCAAGGGCACTTTTGGGAAGGACGAATTGGTATCATAATATGCGTTTCTCTTTGGCCTAGGTGTACCCGGTAAGATGTCGGTTCAGTGTTTCTCGAGAACTGTAGAGTCTACAGGGCGTTGACTTAGAAATGATCGGTATCCATTGGAATGAGATATGTGGGATTAACCTTCACGTATTGAAAGGTAGATTATCGACCATGTCATTTGGATTGATCCCTAATGCATCAAGTGAGTTGTAGTAGAATGCTGTATTTTTTAGGAAGGTTTAGGATTTTGCTTTTCCCGCATCATATGTGGGTGGCTACCCTCGAATTAAGTGGGGGGAAACCTGTGATCGGAACTACTCCAACCTTGATTTGGGATTAGCAATTGGGGTCGTTGCTTTGAGGGTTTATAGGTTTTGCTTATGGGTGTAGTTGTTATCTAGCTAATCCAAAGTTTGAGTAGTCATATCATATGGAGGATATGATCATACATTAGTGCAAATGGGTAATTTGTTTAAGAATTGTGAAGATGAATCTCTGTGCCTTTTAAAGAGGGATGACGAAATTTTGATATGATCATACATTAGTACTCCAACCTTGAATTTCGTTAAATTTTGATGACGAAATTTTTATAAGTAGGGAAGAATGTAATATCCTAAATTTTTATTCGATTTAATTGAGATCATTTATTATTTTGAGTAATTTGGACGTAATAAAATTAAATTAAATATTACAAAAGAGGGATATTTTGGTCAATTGGGCCGGTGCCCAAAGTGCACTTGTATTGTCGCTTAAGTGGAACGTCTGTATTACAGTTAGAATTGTACATGTTTTTGTATAGTTTGACGTCTGTATTACAGTCGAACTCCGTCGGATTTTCGGGATGAAAATACGGTACGTCACAATAATCAGGATTGAAGGAGGTACAGTTCGAAGAGTTTAGAACTAGATTTATAAAATGTTCAATGCTATAACTTAATTCTGGAACAGTTGTTTAATGTTATGTCACTCGGACAATAGTTATGTATATAAGATGATATGTGTTTATGGATACATTTTATATTATTTACGGCTTGTAAGACAAGAGATGTCGGTAGTTCAAAAATATGACAACAATGGATTTTAATTTTAGTTGATTTGTGTACTCTGAATTTGTATGGATTACACATAACTTTTTTATCTAAGGTCCGACGTCAAAGTTGGATTAGTGTTGGAGTCACATCATGACGTGGCATTTCAGACTTGTGTTTTTGTCATATTGTTTTAATTGATTGGTTGAGGTATCGATGTAAAATTCATATCTACGGCTAATTGGTTGTTAATTGGATTGATAATTAAATAATTATTAATATTAGATAATCATTAAGTTCGGGATTGGGACATGGGACTTGACAAGTTAACATAATATCAAAGTTGAAAGAAGAATGTCTTATTTGGTTTGAGAATCTAACATGATTGATTATTTTATATAGGATGAAGAGATGTCATTCGGATAAGGAGGAAATGTTGGACCAAGTTTTTGACCTGACCTGGAAGAGGAGTATTTGGTCATCA
The DNA here is from genome assembly GCA_033239525.1 of Nepenthes gracilis. Taxonomy (NCBI): domain Eukaryota; kingdom Viridiplantae; phylum Streptophyta; class Magnoliopsida; order Caryophyllales; family Nepenthaceae; genus Nepenthes; species Nepenthes gracilis. The sequence goes on along the minus strand of BSYO01000003.1, from coordinate 17,655,527 downwards.
TGACCAGGATGGCAGATGTCTTAGAATCAATGGCTTAGGGATCGAATAACCTAGAGCTAAACTTGGCAAACCTAGTGATAGCGGCATATGATCGCTTCACTAATGAAAGGGTACTAGAATTCATGGGCAATCTAGACCCTACTAAGGCTGAGATTTGGACCTAACAGGTTGAAAAAGTTTTCACTATAATACGATGTCTAGAGGAAGACAAGGTCATGTTTACCTCCTGCAACCCGGAGGGAGAGGCAATCTATTGATGGTCAATGAAGAAGCGAGCTATGGGATTTTAAAATGAAGAAATTTTGTGGGATAAGTTCGTGGAGGTTTTTATGCACAAGTATTTTTACACAAGTTTGAGAAAGAAAAATAAGGATGAATTTGTCCATTTGCGGCAAGAAAATCGAATAGTGGCAGAGTATGATGACAAGTTTATGGAGTTGTCCCGCTATTCCCCTCATATGGTCCACGATGAGTGTAACGGAACGGGTCTTATCCTTTAAGACCCTCTGTTAATGATATATAAACTCTAATGACTTAGTAATTAATATATAATAATTAATGATTCTATAGAAATTTTGATAGAATTTTCTCTATAACTAGATGAAAATCAAAATACAACCTGTCAATAATAATCTATACATATTAATCAAATATCAAAATCACAAAATTTTGACCCTTTCACATTTTCATCATATCCACACATCCAAAAATCCATCACTACTCATCCGCAAAGAATAATCATCATTCCTCCACAGGATCACAAACCAATACAATAATCTCAGTTACTATATTGGATCATGAGAGATGCCATCTAATCTGTATAACCCGAGAACATACCTGCGGAAGCATACTATGTCTATAGTACCACACACATCTCCAACATATCATAGGTTTATATTATTTAGTCAAAACATGAATCGTACATACACATACATTAATACAACTATAATACTATACACTAGTTTTCAAAATCAACAGCTTTTCCTGCAGATAATCTCTATCTTTACTCATTTTCATCAGTAATCGGCTTATTAGGGTCATCTGAGGGTGAGTAAATGGCAGAGGGGTGAGTAAGAAGCTCAGCAAGATACCTTAACTATAAAAATCAATAATACTTTCATATAAGGAAATTATAAGAAAAGAGTAGAGAACGAAATAAATATAATAGTGCAAACAATACAGGACATAAAGAAATGCACACTTATGTAGCGTAATCGTATCTTTCTTATGTTTGTTTTATTCTTTCTATGACTTATTTTCTCCCCATTTAACTTTTACTTATCTTGAGGGACAAGGGTTAGTAGACTCTACTAAGTGAGCAAATAATCGAGGATAGATTGTGTTCAATCCACACAATCAAAGACCTTGGTTCATATTCATGCATGCATCATTTCATGTGTCTTTCTCATCGTGGGAATCATCCTTCTTTTCTTCCTTGTACAATGCCCCGAGGACGGCGATCTTGATTCTTTTCCTCCTTGTACAACGGCCTGTGGATGGTGGTCTTGATTCTTTTCCTCCTTGTACAATACCCCAAGGACGGTGGATCACGTAGTACTCCATGGACGGAGTTATCCTCGATTACCACTGTAACTTCTTAAGGCTTGCTAAGAATACCATCCGCTTCACTTAAGCGGCTAGGACACGTGGCCAGAGTATCCCTGGGTCTTCATTGCGATATTCATGGCAGGCCAAAGAAGGTTACCTGCTGAATGATCATTTGTCCAATTTTCTTATTATTTTTACTTAATCTTTAATTCTTAATTTTCTTTCATCAGTGGCCATTTTAATTTTTGTCCATAACAAGACTTTCCTCTTCTTATCTCGCAGCCACTCTATTTTACATTTAATACTCCTTCGGACACATTTTAGTATTTTTAGTAACATACTAACAATGTAGGTTTTAACCATTTACAAGCATTGCTTTTAATGGCTTAAATACTTTTCAATGTTGTATTCTTATGTTGTAATTTATTTTCTTCATTTTTATTTCCCAAATTTTTGGATTTAGGGTTGATGAACAGTAAAACGAAGCTTCCCGGACACAATACGCACAATATACATTGAAAAAGGACTCACCCATCATAATACCCATGTATAAGCATGCATTTATTCATATTATGATAAGAAAAATACAAAACATGACGTATTATATACAAATATTAAAAGAGAGACATTTTAGAGTAGACTAAAACTTGTAAAAACGAAAATAATCGGTTAGAATACACTTGTCTCGACCCATTCTACCATTTCTCCAACTACCTCGAGCTCAGAATTAGACCGAGAGAGCTTCGTTTGGCCGCTTCTTCGCGTGGTCTCTCTCCTCACAATGGCCTCCGCGTGCGCAGCCACCTCACGCGTGGCCACCGCTGTCTTGTTCGCGTGCTGCTATCACCTGACAACCATTGCTGGCTACCGCACGCCGCCAACCAAGCCCACCACTGTGCCAAGAAACCCTAACCCTCACGCCCTCTCTCTCCCCCCGATTGCTTCTCTCGTTTTCTCCTTCTGCTTCTTTATTATTATTATTATTATTATTATTATTATTATTATTATTATTATTATTATTATATATATTACGTTCCTTTTAATCCTAAAATTTAAATCAATATCCAAGCGATCGAATAGGCGTACTCTGGGTACCAGCCCAACAATTTCAAATATTTATCAAAAATTTTTATATTATTTAATTAATTTTTTATCACACCCAAATTATCCAAAAATAAATAAACCCAAATTAAATCCAATACAAATATTCAGGATATTACATTTTTCCCCACTTATAAAAATCTTATCCTCGAAATTTGATAAACCTTAATATCTACAATTAGGAAAAAAATCTTTTCAGAGTTCTTCATTATTCTATGCCATATCCATGATCATAGACTCATCCAATGGGGCCTTATGCAAATGAATTATCTTATCTCCCTGTATCCCATGTTTCCTATCTAATATTAGGGAACCTTAAAGATCCCAAAAGCAACTCAATTTCATTGTTTTCTTCAAAACCTCAAATGAATTTCTTATCTGCATTCACGTTAAGCTTTAAGAACCTCGAATTTATCCTTAAGATACATGGGCTCGTTTTTGCTGTGCAACTCTGATTGTTTAATCTAACTATAACCCATACAGTTACACGTTATCATCATATTTGATCTAGCTCAATACCTAATATTTTTCTGAGCTTGGCTAAGATTTTTAACATAAGCCTCTATTCACAAGTAAACCTCAAAGACAGAGCACCTTACATTCTCATTCTTTCGTTGGTGTGTCCTCAAACCGGCATTTTTTAAAAATTCAGAATCCATATTAACAAGAATGAATGATTTGTCAAAAAGTCATCAAATATTTACATAATATTTTTGAAATACATGACCACTCATTCTTAGCTCTCTTCAATCACATTCAATTACATCCTAAGATGGCTATTCCACAATCCTCAATTTATCACAGGATCCCCAAGATCAAAATCTCAATCAATCCATCTCCCGAAATCTTGGTATAGTCTTATCACTTAAAACTCAAGCCCAAATATTAGTGCCCTCAAGATCTTGCAGGCATATCGATGAGTCTACTGATTAAATCCGAACATGTCTTTTATAATTTACAACAAGTGGGTCATTCTATTTTTCCTAAAATACAATCATAAGGACTTTTTTTTTTCAACATTTTATGACTCTAATATTTCGAATATAGTTTTGTATCTCAAATCAAGAATACAATATCTTATTATCCCGGCATTATTCGCCAGCACAAGGGTCCATTGTTCTTACAGACATCAAGATTCATCCTTGAGATTCTTAGACTAGTTTGCCCATTTACAATTTTACACGATCACCCTTTCTTAGTGGTACAACTATTTGTTTCTTAAAATTATTAGACAAACATTATCTTTGGAAGTAATACTCACAAATTCATCAAATAGAAACCTCAATTACTTCTTTGACCTACGGTGAGGGTAACGCTAACTATAGATTTCCTCCTTTACTTACTACAAGGTCAACCATCCACACAATATAATCCTAGAGTTTCCTCAAAATGCCTCATTTCACATCTCATTTCTTCTTTGTGTCAAGTTTCTTTGAATCTCAAATTCATGGGACAACTCCTATAATTCCTCAAAGTGAAGACCTCTACGACAAATTTTGGCTATGGGCAAAACAATTCCAAATCCCAAGCTCCTTCCCCACTTAGGTCGAGGGTAGGATCCTATTGTAGTGTGAAATTCACATAATTTCATCCTTTCTCAAAATATTACATGCTATCATAATTTATCAGACCCATCAGGGTCAACCCAAATAAAATGGCCAATCGATGTACCCTTAAGTCTTTGAAGATTACCTTCATCAATCTCATCCTTGTGAATACTAATCATCTGTAAGCCAAACGTCTCTTGACTTTACTATCCTAAAAAAAATACATGTCGAATTGCTTATTTGATTCAGCTAAACCCGAGAAAACCATATACCATGACAACACCGATCGTTTCTTCATAACCGAACCACCTTCAAACTCTTAAAGAATCACATGCCCGATCAAACATTTTCATAACTGAACTCACTCTTTTGGCAACCACGTCCTTGATCATTCTCATGTAATGTTTATTCATCATTGTACTTATCCCAAAAATCTGAAGGCAGCTCATAATAAGCATTAATCGGTATGCCTCCGATTCTACACCAATTTCAGCTATCGAAGGTAACCCCCAACACAGCCTCGAATCACCAAGTAATAGAAAAGAAGTCAGCCGATTTCTCTCCTTAAAGATCGTCTTCAATCAAACTATGCTTGTAACACCCCGAATAATTTTAATTTTATTATTTAGTTGGGATAATTATTTTTAATGATTTTAAATATAAAGTTTCATAATTTGGGCTGAAAATATAAACTTGAAGTATATGGACTATTGAATTGGTCCTAGATATTTGGGCCTAATAAATTTAGAGTATTTGGATCGGTGGATTAAATTTAGATTAAAGTTTAGAGTTTATTAGAAAATTTAATTAACTTTTGAACCAAACTGAATAATAAATATTTATAAGCTAAAATTTAATTTATTAGTTTTCGTTGACTAAAAATATAATTAAATTTAAAAGAAGATAAAATATTGTGATTAAAAGTTAAATATTAATGTAAGGGCAATAAGATAATTAATATTTTAAAGAGATATGTAAATGTATATAATAATACATATAATGTAATAATATTAATAAATATAAATAATAATAAATATTGTTAATTATAGTGAGTGATAATAAAAAAATAATAAGTTATAAATAAAAATAATAAATAAAATGAATAATAATAATAATAATAATAATAATAATAATAACAACAACAACGAAAGAAAGGAAAGAAAAGTGAGAGGAGAGGAAACAAAAGAGAAGGGAAAAGAAAAAGGAAGAAAAGAAGAAGGAAGGAACAAAGGAAAGAAGAAAGGAAAGGGGGGAAGTGAGAGAGGGAGAACGGGCGGTGAGAAGGAAGGAGACGGACACCCATAAGGAAACTCTGCGAAAACTCTAGATCCACCTCTCACTATATATTGAGATGGTAGGGTTAGGAGAGGGGGGAATCGAAGAGGACAAACAGGAAGAAAACGGAGCCGTGCGGTCATTGCCTTTGATCCTCATCGCTGTCGGTGCTAATCATTGTGGTGAGTTGGGACGAAGCTGCCACTTCTGCAGTTGTGGACGCCGTCGTTGGTTGGTGTTGCCGCCATCGCCGATTTGTACCACCACTGTTAAACCCTCGTCGCCTTTGTTCAATCAAGCAAGTGAATCTCCTCTTTGTGTCATTTCTCTTCCTACTTTACAAAATAAATGTTCCTTTATTACAATCTGCTCCTTCTCTTCTTCCAATTTTCATGATGCGGTTGAAATTGGGTATATATGGGAATTGAATTGAGAAGAGAAACAGAAGTCAATGCTCTGTTCTGGGTTACCGATTTAGAACAGTGGGTTGATGAGTCACACGAAGCTGTGGCTTTGGGATTAACTCATATTATGAATTTAACTGCTTAATTAAGAAAATTTAGTTTCCTAATTGTGTGTGTGATGCCGGAATCAGGTGAGAAAATAGAGCCTCGTGCTCTACCGGTTGATTTGGGTGTATAATCGGTTTTTGTATTTTATACGGAATACGGATGCACATTTGTACATGCAGATGCGTGTGTTTGGGTATAAGTTGGTGTGTGTAGATATATGTACATGCTTACTGTGTACTAAGTGTGGGAGCAGTGTGGCGTTGCTACCGTGGGTGTATGTGTGCATCAGTGTGGCTGTGCGTGTGTGCGTAGCAGTGGGAAGGTGTGAGATGACGTGGCTGTGAACCGTTGGGTAGCCGTGTGTATGTAATCAGCAGTGTGTGTGTTGGTGTGTGGGCTGTGGTTGTGGGTTGGTCTGCAGCTGCGTGGGTTTGCGAGCAGTGTGTGGGTTGGTCTGCAGTGCATGTGTGTGAGTAGAGGTTTGTGTGGGAGTGTGAGTAGAGGTGTGTGCGGGACAGTTGTGGGCAACGTGTGTGTTACCACACACACACACATATATATATATATTTATTTATTTATTTATTTATTATATTTGTATTGATGTGGGGGTATGCTCGAATATATAGAAATATATATTGTATATATACTTATGTTTGGTTATAAAGAAAAATATATAAATGTTGTGTTTATGTGTGCACGTGTATATATATATATATATATATAATTGTATAATTATGCATGTATATACATAATTATATATATGGGATGGCACATATTTATATTAATGTATGCTGATTGTAGAAAATATTTATATGGAATTATGCAAGTATATTGGCACGCTTGAAATAATATTAATTGGCTACGTGATGATTCCTGTATCTCATTGATGAAACCTGATAAATGATTCTTCGCGTTAATCTTAATGGTTTGTGTATATTTTATTGGCACTCTATAGATAAGTAAATGAGAGTGTGCGAAAACTCTACGGTAACTGGACGAATGGGAGTTCGTGGGACCGTAAAGTAATCTATACTTTTCTAATATTGATTCCATTCTGGAGAATTGAGGTCGTTGTTATTAAGGAGGGATGTGTATAACCTAATAACCATCGTAGATGATGATATTTGGGATATCATTGGCGAGGGGCATTGGAGGTGGTATCGACATGCTACGGGTATAGCCTCTGGGAGGACCGTAGAGGTGGTTGGATACCATAGATAGCCTCGTTGTATTACCCACTGTTGGGGGAGTAAATACACGGCCTTTGGTTCACTATGGTAGAATAAGGTCCAAGGAGATTCTTGTTATCTCATATAATGGTGACCTCAAATTAAGTTGATAATTAGGTTCTTGTTATATCATATAGTGAGTCGAGATGGATGTTTATAACCTGGTGACCATCGTAGAGGATGATATTTGGGCTATCATTGGCGAGGGGTATCGGAAGTGGTATCGGTATGCTACGGGTACAACCTCTGGGAGGACTGTAGGGGTAGTTGGATATTGTGGATAACCTCGTTGCATTACCCAACCGTTGGGGGCGTAAATACGGGGCCTTTGGTTCATTATGGTAGAATAAGGTCAATGGAGACTCCTATCATTCATCCAGTTGTGACCTCATATGGAACTGATGATTGGATTCGATGAAATCTATGTTGCTTCCTTGATACTTAGCATTCACGTGGCCTTCAGGTCATAGACACGACATGTTATTGAGTCTCGGACAGTGGTGGACATATTACCTGCTATGATTGATTTTATTCATTATTTTATCGTCTGAGATACTTTATTGTACTCCTCTATTATTATTCATTTTTACTTGCTGGGCATTCGGCTCACCCTTGTGTTTTATTGGCTCCAAATTAGACAGGTTGACATTAGGAGAAGAAAGAGATCGGGTCACTATTGGGTAGCCACCAGATAGAGATGATATCAGAGATTGAGACTTCCATGATAAAAATCTGAGATTTTGTTGCGGTTGGATATTTATTAGAGTTTTAATTACGAGGAATTGACATTATAGATATTGTCATTTTTTTCTTTTAAGAAATTTATTATCGGTGCTATGGATATTTATTGATTATTGATGGTGTTAATGACATAATTGAGTTCATTTAAGTTGCTTGATGACGTGTAATTAATGATTTCGGATAATTTGAGATTTTACCGTGACGGTCCGGGTCCGGTTTGGGGATCTGAGTTCGGGTAGTCACAATGCTCCCAGAATTTCTTTCAAAACATTTCACTATAAGCATTCACAACATATCTTAACTTATCTCTTTATCCTCGAGATCTATGACACTCTCTATATCAATCATCCAAAGTCCTCAGCATCTCTTAACTTCACGTGATCCATTCTACTTATCCATAATATTAAATCATTGAATTTAAACATCCCTTCTACCTGAAAATCTCGAACCTAGGCCAATCAAATTCTTAACTTATGCTAAGTTGGCTACTTAGACCATGATGACTACTTAAACCATGACTAGGTGCTACCTTATCCAATACTAACTCGACATTGATTTGATTTAAATCCTTAAGGTGCCTTAAAATAATTTATTCTCCTTATCCCCGTGGTCAACCAACATTCCGAGGCAAATCCCCGCCTAGCAGCCATGCTATATCACAATATTAATCAACCTCAGATAATTAGATTAGACAGGGGTCAAAATTAGTTAATGCTTTCATGACAATGATCTCAGGGCTGAAACCTTAACATCCCATTCAATTCCAGTGATCCTTATCTTGCCTTAGCTTAGAGCAACTTAACCTAAACCTTATACCCAAATTAATCAATCTTGGCCTATCTTGGATGTCAATTAACTTAGACACTAGTTTCCCAATGAAATTCTCATCTAACTTATGTAAACTGAGATACCCAAGACTTCTCAATCTAACTTAATTATCCTACATCTTCAGTTACTCATTCAGGCAATCTCAATCAAACCTAAGCTTCCGCATAGGATCCAAATCAAAATCTAAGGCATCTCTTTTTCTCTCCAATACGATTTGTAATGGAATAAGTCCTATCATTTAAGACCCTCCGTTAATGACATATAAATTCTAATGACTTAGTAATTAATACATAATAATTAATTAATAATTCTATAAAAATTTTGACAGAATTTTCTCTACAATTAGAAGAAAACCAAATACAACTTGTCAATTATAACCTATACATAATAGTCAAATATCAAAAATACAAAATTTTGACCCTTTCACATTTTCAACATATCCACAAACATCCAAAAATCCATCACTACTTATCCGCAAAGAATAATTATCATTCCTCCACAGGATCACAAATCAATACAGTAATCTCAATTCCTATATTGGATCGTGAGAGATGCCGTCTAACCTGCATAACCCAAGAACATACCTGCGGAAGCATACTATGTCTAAAGTACCGCACACATCCATAACATATCGTTGGTTTACAACATTTAGTCAAAACATGAATATTACATACACATACATTAATACAACTACTATACTATACACTAGTCTTCAAAATCAACAGCTTCTCCTATATATAATCTCTATCTTTACTACTTTTTGTTAGGAATCAGCTCATCGGGGTCATCTAAAGGTAAATAAACAATAGAGGGGTGAGCAAGAAGCTCAACATGGTACCTTAACTACAAAAATCAGTAATAATTTCTTATAAAAATTATAAGAAAAGAGTGGAGAACGAAATACATGCAATAGTGCAAATAATACAGGACATAAAGAAATGCACACTTATGTGACGTAATCTTATCTTTCTTATGTTTGTTTTATTCTTTCTATAACTTGTTTTCTCCCTATTTAGCTTTTACTTATCTAGGAGGACCAGGGCTAGTAGATCTTAATAACTGAGAGAGCGAATAATCAAAGATAGATTGTGTTCAATTCACCCAAACAAAGGCCTTGATTCGTATTTATGCATGCATTATTTCATGTGTCTTTCTCATCGTGATAATCATCCTTCTTTTCCTCCTTGTATAATGCCCCGAGGATGTCGATCTTGAGTCTTTTCCTCATTGTACAATGCCATGAGGATGTCGGTCTTGATTCTTTTCCTCCCTGTACAACACCCCAAGGACAGCGGACCACGTATTACTCAATGGACGGAGTTATCTTAGATTACAACTGTAACTTCCTAAGGCTTGCCAGAAATACCACCCACTTCACTTAAGCGGCCAGGATACGTGGCCAGATTATCATTGGGTCTCTACTACAATATTTATGGCAGGCCAAATGAGGTTACCTACTGAATGATCCTTGGTCCAGTTTTCTTATTATTTTTACTTAATCTTTAATTCTTGATTTTCTTTCCTCAGTGGCCATTTTAATTTCTATCCATAACAACACTTCCATCTTCTTATCTCGCGGCCACTCAATTTTACATTTAATACTCCTTCGGACACATTTTAGTGTTCTTAGTAACATAATAACAATGTAGCTTTTACCCATTTACAAATTTTGCTTTCAATGACTTAAATACTTTTTAATGTTGTATTCTCATGTCGTAATTTATTTTATTCATTTTTATTTTTAAAATTTTTGAATTTAGGGTTGATGAACAGTAAAACGAAGCTCCTCAGACACAATACACACAATATACATTGAAAATGGACTACCCATCATAATGCCTGTGTATTAGCATGCATTTATTTATAATATGATGAGAAAAATAAAAACATGAGGTATTATATAAAAATCTTAAAAGAGAGACATTTTAGAGTAAACTAAAACTAGTAAAAATAAAAATAATCAGTTAGGGCACACTTGCCTCAACCCATTCTACCATTTCTCCAACTACCTCGAGCTCAGAATCAGACCCGGAGAGCTTCATTTGGCTGCTTCTCCTTCGCGTGGTCTCTCTCCTCGCGATGACCTCCGCAAACGTAGCAAACTCACCCATGGCCACCGCTGCCTTGTCCGCGAGCTGCTGTCACCTAACAGCCATCGCTGGCCACCACCGACCATCGTACGTCACTGACCAAGCCCACCACTTCGCCAAGAAGCCCTAACCCTCATGCCCTCTCTCTCTCCCCGATTGCTTCTCTCGTTCTCTACTTCTGCATCTTTGTTATATTATTATTATTATTATTATTATTATATTTTTTTAATTGCAAAATTTTAATCGATACCCAAGTGATTGAATGGGCACACTTTGGGCGCCGGCCCAATAATTTTAAATATTTCTCCAAAATTTTTATAATATTTAATTAATTTTTTATCACACCCGATTTATCTAAAAATAAATAAATGTAAATTAAATCGAATACAAATATTTTGGATATTACAATGACGCAAGGAAAGTAAAGAAATTTCAACAAGACTTAAATGATGCAATTTGGGAACAATTGATAACGTCAAAGCTGAGGACGTATGGTATCATGTTGGACGGAGCTTACATATTTGAATGGGAGCTAGAAAGAGAGAAATTTTTTGAAAAGAAGTCAGCTAGCGAAGGAGGCTAGAGTTTGGGATTGGAAAGATCCTATAAATGATTGAAATCGGCAGATAAAGGAAAGGAATGAGCTAAACTCTAGGGTGAACAGGGTCCTCAACCATCAATGCCCCTATGCCCTCATTGTGGGAAATCTCATGGAAGAAGACCATACTATAAGATCTTGGGAGCAGACTTCAATCGTGGCCAACCCTACCATATGATCAAGGACTGCCCTCATTCTTTGAGGCAAATGGAGAGGAAGCCAAGTGCTTTGGGAAGAGCATTCGTGGTGACATCTTAAGATGCAATTGCATTGCTTATAGTGGTAGAAGATAAATTTACAACTTTTAAAACTTTTGTTCATGTGCTTTTAGATTTGAGGTCAACATATTTACTTGTGTCACCAAAATTTATCCGTTGTTTGATGTCACCCTTAGGAATTATGGATTTTTCATTAGCATTGTCTACACCTATGGGATTGTCTTTGGTTATGGATATTGTTTACCATAGGTGTGTTGTTTAGGTCAAAGGGTAGGAATTGGTGGTAGATTTAATTTTATTGGAGATCCACAATTTTGAAGGAATCTTAGGTATAGATTGGCTAGCTAGTTATCATACTAGCGTAGATTGTTTTCACAGGAGGGTTCATTTTTGTGATTTCAGGATGTGAACCTTTTTATTTTCAAAAAGTATTGTATAAATAATTTCATACATGATTTCAGCATTGCATACTCATCATTTGATGTAAAGTTGATGTCATGCCTATTTAGCTTATGCAAGTACAATTGGGAGTCATAGTATTCCTACAAGGGACATACTAGTGGTATGTGAGTTTAAAGATACTTTTTAGAAGATCTTTTTGGGGCTGTGCCAAACTGGGAGATTGAGTTTGAAATTAAGACAATGCCTAGAGCGGCACTTATATCAAAAACCCCTCATAAAATTACATAGTCAAAGTTGAAAGAATTGAAATAACAATTGCAAGAGCTGCTCGAGAAAGGTTCATCTGGCTAAGTGTGTCCCCATAAGGTACTTTAGTATTATTTGTGAAGAAGAAGGATGGGTCCATATGGTTATATATAGACTATCGGAAGCTAAACAAGATTATCATCAAGAATAAATATCCATTGTTGAGAATTGATGATTTGTTTAATCAATTATAAGGAGCCCAAGTATTTTCCATGATTAATCTTTATTTGGGCTATCATTAATTGAGAATTAAGAAGAAATATATGATAAAGATGGATTTTTGAATAAGATATGGGCACTATGAGTGTCTGATTATGCCTTTTGGGTTGACTAATACCCCTACAACTTTCATGAATTTGATGAATAGGGTATTCTAACTTTATCACAGTAAGTTTGTGGTGGTATTCATCGATAATATTTTAATGTACTTGAGGAGTTATGAAGAGCACAAGATGCACTTGAGAATTATACTCCAGATATTTCAGAAAAGGAGTTTGTATGCTAAGTTGAAGAAGTCTATGTTTTGGCTTAATGAAATTATATTTTTGGGTCATATTATTTTAAAGGAAGGTATTTCGGTTGATCCTAAAAAAGTTGAGGTAGTTATTAATTGGAGTTAACTGATAACAGTGACTGAAATTAGGAGCCTTTTGAAAACTACAGGTTGTTATAGAAGATTTGTGGAGGAATTTTTCAAAATTGCCATGCCATTAACCCAATTGACGCAAAAAGAAGTTTGATTCTAGTGGATGGAAGATTATGAAAAGAGTTTCTTGGAATTGAAGGACCGTTTGATGGTAGCCTCTATTTCAACAATTTTCGAAGGATCCATAGGATTTATAGTGTATTGTGATGTGCCTAAGAGTGGATTAGTGTGTGATTTGCTGTAGCATGTGAAAGAGATTACATATAGATCGAGGCAACTAAAGATGCATGAAAAGAATTCTCCAACACATGATCTGAAATTGGCAACGATGATTTTTGTGTTGAAGACTTGGAGATACTATCTATATAGAGAGAAATGCTAGGTATATTCTGACAACAAAAGTCTTAAATATTTATCCTCTCACAAGGAATTGAATATGAGATAGAGGGACGGATTTCTTAATAGATTATGATTGTGAGATTCAGTATCAATTGGAAAAGGTTAATGTTGTGGTTGATAATTTGAGTTATTATACGATGAGTTTTGTAGTTCATTTGAGGATTAAGAAAATGAAAATATTAAAATGTATGAAGTAATGTGATATTAAAAGGCATTCCCAAGGAACACAGATGATATTATTATATTTTCAAGTATAACTGAAAAGTTTGGATAGAATTAAAGAAGCTTAAATGGATAATCCATTTTTTGTGAACATTACTGAAGACTTGAACAGTGATTCTAGATTGGATTTCAATATATGGGTCGATGGAGTTTTGTAGTTTTAAAAATGGATATGTGTACCGGATATTAGAAAGAATAGATTATGAGTGAGGTTCATCGGTCAAAGTACACTATCCATTTGAGAATTAATAAAATGTACCATGATTTGAATAAGATATTTTGGTGGTGGAATATGAAAAGAGAAATTGCGGCCTATGTGGAAAGATGTTTGGTATGTCAACTGTTAAAAGTCGAATACAAGAAGCCACCCGACCTATTACAACCTATGCCGACCCCTAGTTTAAAATGAGAAGACATAATGATCGATTTTTTGATGGGATTATTGAGAATGACGAGGAATTATAACACTATTTGGGTAATTATGAATCGGCTAACTAAATCAGCTCATTTCATAGCTATTCGGATGCAGTTCTCTAGAGATAAATTGGTAAGATTATACATCAATGAGGTGGCTAGATTGTACAATGTACCAGTATCCATTGTTTTAGATCAAGACCTGTGGTATGTCACAAAATTTTAGAAAAATTTACATCGAGAATTGGCGACTAATTTGAAGTTCAATATGGCCGATCATCCCCAAATAGATAGACAATCAGAGTGAATAATTCAGATTTTGGAAAATATATTATGAGTTTTGATTTTGGAAGTAAAGGACAATTGGGATGATTATCTATCATTCGCTAAATTTTCATATAATAGTAGCTACTAAGCAAGTATTAGTATGGCCCCATTTAAGACCTTGTGTGGAAGGAAATGTCATTCCTCAATCCATGGGAAGAAGACCGGCGATTGGAGACTTTTGGGACAGGAGGTCATTCAAAAGATGTTTAATAAGATTTGTTTGATTCACAATCGATTAAAGGTTGCTCAAAGTTGACAAAGGAGTTATATTGATCGGAGGAGATTGAAACTGAGTTTCGATGTTGGAGACCATATATTTCTAAAGATATCTCCATCGAAGGGAATCTCGTGATTCAGAATTAAGGGAAAATTAGAACTAAGGTTTATTAGACCATTTGAGATCTTGGAGAAAATTGAAGTAGCTTTTGAATTGGCTCTAGCTCCTAATTTGGGAGAGGTTCACAATGTGTTCCATGTATCGATACTACAAAAATATATGTATGATCCAATGTATATTATTGAATACGAATCGTTAAGGATAAATAAAAATTTGACATATATTGAGGAATCAGTTCAGATTTTGGGTAGAAGAGATTAAATGTTTCAGATAAATGTCATTTCATTAGTCAAAGTCTTATGGAGAAATCATTTATATGAAGAAGTAACATGGGAAAGAGAAGATGAGATCTCAAAGAAGTACCTCCACTTGTTTCTTCAATAAGATATGTAAAATTTTGAGAACGAAATTTTTATGAGTCGAGAAATGTAAGGTTTAAGTTTAAATTTTATCATAATCATGATTTATTAAATTAAAATAATTAAAATTGAAGTTAAAAGTTGATAAATATTGGATCAAAAGTCAAAGTTAGATAGGGACAATTGAGTTGATGGATACCTAATTAGCGCTTGATACACGTCGATGCCTGAGATGGGTAGTGAGGTCAAGCTTGATGGACATCTGATCAGTACCTGAGTACATTTTTCAGTATATACATACTTAAAGCACACCCAAAGGAAGCCCGAAGTGCACAATCCAAAATGCTCGTGCTCGAAGTATGTCCGAGGCGATACTCATGCGTCGTAGTGTTTAGTCATAGTGCTTGACGCACACCCCGACCATCACTCGATTGCCAATTCAGTATAAATAGAGGATTCGACTAATTTTAGTCATTTCCTGTAGACTTTTGAGAGAGGAGAATGAAGGAGAAGAGAGAGAAAGAGAGAGAAGAAGCAAGAGAAACTCAATTCAAATAAATTTAAGTAAGATTTTTTGTAATTTGAAATTAAAGCAAATATATTCCAAGCCTTCTTTCTCTTGTTGCTGTCTTTTTCTCAAATCTTTGAGTATTTATTTTTTAAATACTCTTACATGATATGTTTTCATAGCTAGTTGTTTAAGTTTCATATGTATGAACTCTCACTCCCATTCACCGTGATTTTTATGAAGAATCATGTCATTAGTTTATATACTTTGGAATTTAAGTCATTTTCATGCAACCTCCTCACATGCATGTGTTGAATTCATGATTTCATGACTTTATATGTGATAAATTTCGTATATCATGCATAAATATATTCTAGACCTTTAAACATATGCCTATGTATTCTAAAAATTTAGTAAATTGCCCTGTTTGATTGGCTATAAAATGAAATTATTGAGATGTTTCAATGTTATTGATCTTTTATCATTATTGCTAAATTTTTTGTACTATTTAGCTAATTTAGCATTCTATGTTTTAAAAATTATCATGGCTAAATTTCTGCAAAAGGTTCTAACATTGCTTATTATGAATTTATAGAATTTGGAGAGAAAACTCTATAATTATATTAAGAGCCAAGGGTATTTTCTCAAAAAAGAGAAAATACAATATTATGATGAAATATGTAGAGTTTTCATAAGTATATGTATCGAACCATGGTAATAGTTTAGCAGGTACTATATTATAGTGGTAATCGAGATTTGAACATATCATCCGAGGGTGAAAGTAGCGTTCAATCCCGTCTGCAAGGTTATATATATGGTGACCCATCTAAGAATCTTAAATAATAGTATACAGCCTTTGGTTGTATAGAAATAAATATAACTTAGATTTTGATTATCCGTTCCTTTAGTCGGTGAAGGCCTGCTAGCCCTTGATCCCTAAAAAAATCATACTTTAGTATAATTTGATGACATGAATTGGATAATAACATGATAGGTAAATCTAAAAAATTGAGAATACATATTGTCATGGAATTTCGTAGTTTGTACTTAAATATGATATATTGTTCCTTTCGATATATTTTAAATACACTTATATATGTTTAATTGTAAAATTATATGCTATATTGAGTTTTTGACATACTCATTACTTCTATTTTACTAACCTATTCAGATAAGAGGTTCATATCCTTGTAGGATAATCACAATTGAAAGAACAACAGTTTGAAGAGTTTAGAACTAGATTTATAGAATGTTCAATGCTGTAATTTAATTATGGAACAGTAGTTTAAGGTCCTGTCACTCGGACAATAGTTATATATATAAGATGATATGAGTTTATGGATGCATCTTATGTTATATATGGTTTGTAAGACAAGAGATGTTGGCTATTCGAAAATATGATAGCAACGGATTTTAATTTTAGTTGATTTGTATGCTCTGAATTTGTATGGATTAGATATAACTCCTTATGTAATGTTCGATATCACAATTGGATCCGATGTGGCATTTTGGATCCTGTGTTTATGTTATATTATTTTAATTGGTTGGTCAAGGTATCGATGTGAAATTTATATCTATGGTTAATTAGTTATTAATTAGATTGATAATTGAATAATTATCAATATTGTATAATTATTAAGTTCAGGATCGGGACATGGGACATGACAACTAATCCAAATGACCCATCTCCGTATAGATCCTTGAGCTCGAATGTCACATTTTGAAAAATTCCAACAGAAAATGCAAGTTTGAAAACAATCTACCAAAATATTGATGGTGCCAAAAAAAATGTTACTTCCCTTGCTGGGATAATGATGGCAATGACATCATTATTCCACGTTCAAGGAAATTAAATCTCAAAAATTCAGTTTGCTTTCGGAGACGGATTAGGGCATCTAGAATGATTTGAAGATATTTAACAAAGGATTCCAATTTGTCATAAGATCAAGTTTGTCAGGTAAGCTGAACTATTGGAAAACTAAATTATTAGAGGTTAGATGTTAGAACACAAGTCTGTCCACATGCCGAACAAATGATTCTTTTCTAAAGAATGATCTGGAAAATGTGAAGGTATCAAAACCAATAGCATAAGAAACTTTTTCCATTCAAAGAGTTTTTTTAATCTAAATTTTCAGTGACTTATAAATCGAGTGTGAAAAGTAAAAGTTTAAGGAAGGGAATAGATTAATAAATTACGACATGAATGCAAAATTAAAGTTTTTTCTTATTGATATTGATGTACAAGACAGGTTCTTATAAAGCAGACAGACAAATCATTCGGCCCAAAATAAAACAGAAGAAAGAGATAAGGGGGCTATTCGACAACTAATTTTGAGTATGAAACAAAGTTCACCAAGAACCACCCCTTTCTCTCGAAATGCACCATCCGGTTGATCATCCCGATTGTGCAATATTAAAAGAAGTCACAAAATAGAAGACGAAAAATGAAGAACCAACTAAAGCCCTCTGAGTAGGCCCAACCTCCTCGATGGACCACATGAGAACAAAAAGGGACAACGAGAGGTGCTCAGAAGAAGAGTCACCTCAATTCTGAATGTTGCATAAAAGAGGATAAAAGAGGAGGACCAGTATGGTTTCCTATATAAAACATAGTGATTAAGATAGATTTCATAATTGTTTTTGAAAGATTGCTGAGATGTTTAGGAAAACTATCTCCTCCAATTCAATAAATAGGAACTCCATTAGGTGTTGAGATGTGAGAGCAAAGAGAATACCAAGAAAAGCTCCATCAGGGGTGGATATGCATGTTTTTGATGCTGATCAAACAAGGGGAAGTCCTCTGTTGAAAGCCGTAAAAGAACGAGGCATCTTGTGGTTAGTTAAGCCAACCTAATCAAACAGTCAAAAAATTGTAGTCAATAAGACAAGGAATTAGATTTGGATTGATAAGATCAATCAGGTATCAATTAGTATTGATAGAGAATCTTTTAGAAAGGCACACACAACTGGCTTGAGAGACACATCACTTGGGTTTTCGTTTTAATATACTCAAAATTTGAATTTGACATTCGAATATAAGAGCTAATATTGTGTATGGTCTAAAATAAGCTTGATTGGACCTAATTAAATACGAATCCCACAAATTATGAGCTCGTAAAGGACTATCAAGCAACCAAATTAATCGACTCGGAACAGACGTGAAATGTAATTAGTCTTGGCACACACCCCACTGACTGACTGAATGGCTAAATGTCCATAAATACAAAATATCAAGATAATTAATGGCCCAATAAAAGAAAAGGTTTAATATTAAATCCTGATAAAAAGTTACACAGATTGATGGATAATTGGCCATATTAAACATGTAATAATAGATAATAAATAATAAAAATTAAATATTGAGTGTTTTCAAAACTTAGGCAATCATTGGGTCTTGATCAATATAATGCCTTGGTCAAATGGTAATGCCAATTTCAAAAAGGCAGGCTTATTGGTGTTAAGGTTATAAATACACAAGCTTCATTCAATAAGAAAGGAACCGGTTGAGAACCACAAAGGCAAGTACAAAACATTTATTTGAAAGTACTTGTGTTCTGATGTAGAGGAGCCAAGCACTCTGGTTTGATCAGTTTCTCGTTATTAGACTCTCCCTATTTTCTCTTGAACTGTTGTTTCCGTAGAACATTTTTTGTTTTGAACTTAAAAAGATTTATTGAAGAGTATGCCCTATATTTTCTTATATTCTATTAATTGTTATGGTGTATAGGATTTAGATTAAAAAGTATGAAAGTCTAATTCGAAATATTATATAGGTTTTAAAATAAGTGTAAGAACAATATTTTCAAAAATTAAATTTAATAATAAATTTATAAACTGAAAAT
Source organism: Nepenthes gracilis (assembly GCA_033239525.1). Taxonomy (NCBI): domain Eukaryota; kingdom Viridiplantae; phylum Streptophyta; class Magnoliopsida; order Caryophyllales; family Nepenthaceae; genus Nepenthes; species Nepenthes gracilis. The sequence goes on along the minus strand of BSYO01000003.1, from coordinate 17,636,078 downwards.
TTTCAGAATATAATTATGAATTTTTTTCCGGAACCGCTACAGTTGTCGCAACGAGGGTACGACAAATCTCTGTTATCTAAATCAATGCCAAATCATTTTACACATCGCATTCTAAGTAGTCATAATAATTGGACCATGTGTACTATTCAAAGTGTAGAAACTTACATTGATATCTGTACGCAACCACTAACAGTTGAAAATTGATAGATGTGGATAGCCTGGAATGGGATTCAGGGAGCCTTAAAAGATGGAGAAATTTATCTTTTATGTCATAATTAATTATTTTTTAATAAATAATTATAATTTAATTATTTTTTAAAAAATAAAAAAATAGATTAAATTTAATTATTTTAAAAATAATTAAATTATAATTAATTATTTAAAAATAAATGATTAAGACAGAGAGAATAAGCCTCTCGATCTCTTTAAGAGACGGAGTCTCCCTCAATCTATCTAAAATGGCTACTGATGGGTACAGCATGAATTGGGTTAACCCAAATCCAATGACGAGAGGATAAGAGGCTCACATAACGACAGCCTAGCAAATGACGTCTCTAGGCCTATGAGACAAAAAGCCCAATGGCTAAACCAAAGGATGTGACCTGAACCACTAAGTATTAAAGGCGTATAATGGAGTATTAAATAAAATGTTTCATGTGACGGTTGCAGTGATTCTAATAGTTGGAAGTCAAGAGGTCATGCCATTTAATAAAAGTAGCAGTTACACGTACAAGTAACACCCCTCATTACCAAAGAGGTACATCGCCCACATATTAATTAAGGAATCCACCAACCAAATAATGCCTCTCATTATAAATATAGCCTCTCCTCCATGGAAAAAGGATATAGACAAAGAAGAGACAAATCTATGCTTAACTACACTATAAGGCAAAAGGACACTCTACCATCCGAGTGCTCAATTTTCAAAATTAGACACTCCGTCAGCTAAGTGTATTAATCAAGGCCACTCCACTAGCCAAGTGCACCAAATGGAGTATCGTCCTCTAAACAAACGCTCATCCCCGTCTTGTCTGCATTCTTGTACTCATTTTCTTACATTTTTCTTATTTGAGTAGAATTATTTTTTACTTAAATATCGTAGGATATACCGATGAGTGAATCTCATTTTCCTCTTATCACTTGTTTGTCTTATTGTGATGTTTAAGTTCTAGATTAAGAGTTATAAAGACCGTATCTATTTCTGTTTGAGAATCCAAGCGTGACGAGTTGGCTTCCTAATTTGTATAATAATTTGGGTCCTTGAAATGTATCATTGGCACTATCTGTGGGGAACATCCACTGGGGACCTTTCCTCTAACTCCCATACTTCAGCATCTAAGAGGAAGAACCGAAGGAAAAAGTAGCTAACTAAAGAGGTGGTTTTGCAACTTGACAACCTTGAGATCCAAGAAGCCACAAGTGACAAGGCCCAGTTGGAGGGACGACTAAATCTTAGATTGTGGGATGAAAGCCTAGAGTGGCAAAATCCACATTGTTCCTGAGATATAAGGAGGCTTTCAGCATGAGAGCAAGCTTCATGCAGCACCCAGCCAAGAAGATCTCATAGCCAGTTGGTCTAGTATGTCTCCCCGAATCACTCGGAATTGAGGACCTTTCTCAAAGCTAAGAGGATTGTGTCTACCTCACAAGTGGAGGAGAGAATTAGAAAGATCGAGTAGCAATTACTCGGAGGAAGTACAGACAGGCACTTAGCTAACCTAGGCAAGTCACCATTTACGAGGGAGATTAGGATGTAACAACTCATTCACAAGTTCAAAATGCTATCCCTGGAGCCCTATGATGAAAGTGCTGATTGTATGGACTCTTTGGATCACTTCCATACTCTGTTGGGATTCAGGGGCCTAGATGAATTGGCCTTATGTCTCTACTTCCCATTGACCCTCAAGGGAGATGCCCAAATTCAATTTTACCACCTGTATCCAAATTTGATCAGAATAATCCAGAAGTTGGCCAACAACTTTCTCTCATAGTTTGAGTTCAGTCGATGGGAAGAAAAGTAGCCTTGACATTTTGTTCACATCCAATAAGGGCCAAGCGAGAGTCTAAATTGGTTCTTAACCTGGTTCAATGCAAAGGCTTAGAGGATATCAATGATAACCAACAAGGTGAAGCGAACTTCCTTCATGGTAACCATGCATTCAAGTGGATTCTTTAAATACTTGGTCCTGTAAGAGCCTAAAACCTTTCTTGAGGTAGAGATCATCACCTACGCATACATCGCGCCAAAGAGGCCAGCAAAGCGAAGAGACCAGTGTGCATTGACCAACATCTGGGATCAACGAGTGGGAAGAAGAGGAATGAAGACAACTCCACCACCCAAGATCCTAGGAAGCAACCAAGGACAAAATCGAGTGTCCAAAGAGAGTTTAGACCCTTAAACCTAACTTCCTTAAATAACACTCAAATGAATGTCCTGATACAAAACTAAAACAAAAAGTTCCTAAAGTGGCCCAAGCAACCCAAGAGCTCAGAAGGAGGAGATCAGTCCAAGTACTATTTCTACCATCGATTTTTGAGTTACAGTATCGAGGACTGCTGGACTCTACAAAAAGAGATTGAAACCCTCATTTAGAAGAGATACCTTAACAAGTTTTCAAGAGACTTGGGGCAAGCCTCCGGAAGTGCAAATAATGACGAGTTAGGACAGCAAGAGTAGCCATGTAATCAAGTTGTTGCTAGAGTGGTTAACATGGTGTCCATGAGACTGCATAGAAATAAAGCACCAAACCACCCAAAGAAGACTTCTAGTAGTAAGAAGAAAAGGATAGGAGTAAGAACTAATGTCATTAGTTTTAGTAATGACGATATGACTCATGTAATAACTCCCTATTCTGATCCTTTTGTTGAATCTGCATTAATTTTGGATGGTACCATTGATTATGAATTGAAATGAGTCTTTATTAATAATAAAAATTTAATAAATTTGCTATATATTGATGCCTATTTTAAGTTTAGATCAAAAAAAGACTAACTGAGACCGGCCAAGGGACCTTTGCATGGATTCGATAACAAACCCGTGCTAATCTAGGGAACCATTCAACTGGAGATCATGCTAGGAATGTATCCAAAGACAGCGTTTTACATGCTCACATTCCTAGTAGACGACTTAACATCAGTTCATAATGCCATATTGCGACAAACTTGCTTAGTTGCATTTGAAGCAATGATATCAATCCCACATTTGAATATAAAATTCATGACAGCATGTGACATGGAGAGGTCCTAAGCGGCCAAGTCATTAACGAAACGTGCTACTTATCTCAAGTCAATCAGGCGATTCCGAATTAGCCGATTGAGGAGTTTGACCTTCGAGGTGTAGAAACACTATAGCAAGGATGGAGCGGTGAATCAACCGAACAAATCCCACTAGATCCGAATGAACCCAAAAAATATTTACAGATCGGAAGCTATCTATCAGGTTACCTGTTTGAGCAACTGATAACTTTTTTTCGACAGAGTTTCGGTATGTTTTCATGGACACCTGCTAATATGTTGGGAATTCTAATTGAGGTGATAGTCCACAGGTTGGGCCTTGATTCTGGGTATAAGCCAGTTAAGCAGAAGTGGAGGAGTCACTCCATCGATAAGCTAATTGCCATGAGAAAAGAAGTCAGACAACTACTCGACATAGTCTTCATAAGGGAAGTTTAGTACCTAGACTGTCTATCAAATGTAGTACTCATCAAGAGAAGTAATGAAAAATTATGGATGTGTGTTAACTTCACCAATATGAATAAAGTATGTATGAAAGATAACTTTTCGTTACTAAAAATCAACTTACGGTGGACTTGACATCCTGGAAACAAGCTGTTATGTTTTATAAATGCCTATTCAGGCTATAACCAAATTCATATGAGTTCCATCGATGAAGAGCTCACATTCTTCATGATCGATTAGAGGATATATTATTATAAAGTCATACTCTTCATTCTGAAAAATGTGGAAGTTACATACTAGAGACTAGTGAATAAAATATTCGATGCACAAATAGTAAGGAATATAAAGTTATATGTAGACGATATGCTCGTCAAAAGCATATTAGTTAATGATCATATTCGTGACCTAGGTGAAGCTTTCAAGGTGCTCTAAGTACACCAAATAAAGTTAAATAAAACAAAATGCATGTTTAGAGTAACTTTTGAAATGTTTCTTAGGTTCATCGTGTCTCACCGGGGGATTGAAGTAAACACCGAGAAGATAAAAGCTATTGTGGATATGAATCTGCCTTGAATTGTGAAAGAAGTCTAGAGATTAATTAGAAGACTTGCAGCACTCTCCCGATTCCTAGCATAGTCAATAGAGAAATATCTTTCTTTTTTTAAGGCCTTAAGAGGAACGAAGGAAAACAGTTTTCAGAGGATGGAAGATTACCAGACAACCTTTCAAGAACTAAAGAATACCTCGCAAACCCCCCACTCTTGACTTCTCCCAGAGAAGGTGAAGAATTATATAACTCTATTTGGTGATATCTGATGTGTAACTAAGTTCAATCCTAATCAGGTAAGAGTTTGACGTACAATGATTGGTCTACTACATCAACGAAATTTGGATAGACATTGAGGCCTAATACTTGCACACTAAAAGGATACTTTAGCATTGGTTAACTCCACTAGAAAGTTGTGACTATACTTTCAAACTTACAAGATCATTGTTCTAACTGATCAACAGCTAAAAGAGATCCTATAGAGATCCAAAGCGTCTGGACGACTGATTAAATGGACAATCGAATTAGACAAGTTTGACATAGAATTCTGACCGTAGCTGACCATAAAAGGTTAAGCCCTCATAGATTTTATAGTCAAAACAATAACCCCAACTCCAAATGATCTTGAGAAGCAAGATAATTCCTATCACCAAAAAGAGGCTCCAACTTGGATTTTTTATGTGGACAGATCATCATCCCAATTAGGAAATCGAGTAGGTGTGGTCTTGAAAATTTTGGACAGGCCAAAGATGAAATACTCGATGACACTTGAATTTTCAGCTATCAACAACATTGCTGAGTATGAGGCCTTATTGTTGGGTTCAGATTAGTGAAGGAATGCTCAGCCAAAAATTGGTCATCCACAATGACTCAAAGCTGATCATCAGTCAAGTTACTAGAAATTTTGAAATATCCAGCCCATTACTCACAAGATATCTTGTTAGACTTAAGGGATTGATTGAGTTATTTGATAGAGTAAAAATTCTGCACATCCCGAGTGAAAATAACTAGAAGGAAGATTAGTTGGCAAAAGTAGTTGTGACTAGGAATTTAGAGCAATACGCTAGAGAAATGAGAGAAATCCTCATTGTCCCAAGTGTAGAAGTCCCAAAAAAAAGATATTTCAAATCTCAAAAGGCGAAACCTTGATGACTCCATTTAAAAAGTGCCTAGGTGATGGCCTTCTACAAAAAAACCCAAATGAGGCTAAGCGTATAAAAAGGACAACAGCCTAGTACACCCTTATAGACAGGAAGTAGTACCGAAGAGGGTACGTCGCCTCTTATATGTGGTGTCTAACACCATAAGAAGCTGACTAAGCACCAAGCGAAGTGCATCTCGAGATTTACATGTCACACGTAGGGGCCAAGAATTTGGCATTTAGAGTCATACGATAGAGCTACTACTAGCCCACGATTAAGTCACCATGGAGTTCATAAGAAAATGTAAAAATTGTCAAATCCATGACAACATCCCACATTAGCCACACACAGAACTTCAAATTTTCCAATAGCCTTGGCCATTTGCTCAATGGGGGCTTAATATATTAGGCCCATTGCCCAAAGCATCGAGACAAAGAAAGTTTGTCATATTCGGTATTGACTATTTCACAAAATGGACAGAGGCCTCCCCATTGGTACAAATAATCGAGTAGAATGCGACAAAGCATCATATGTAGGTTTAGGATTCCTGATGACATAATAATTGACAACAGAACCCACTTCATTGGTAAGATATTCATCAAGTACTGCATGAGTTTGAAAATCTGACTAGTTCACACTTTTATTGCCTAATTATAGGCAAATGGGTAAGTAGAAGTAACGAACTAAACCCTACTACATGGGTTGAAAATGAAGCTAGAAGATGCAGGGGGCTCTTGGGGGGACAATCTATCCTCCGTACTGTGGTCCTACTTGACGACCCCTAGAGAACTTACATGAGAAACTCCATTTAATTTGTGTTAGGAGACAAAGGTGGTCATTTCGATGGAGATTGAGCTGCCCTATCTTTGAGTCAAAAGCTACAACCCACAAGGCAACTCCCAACTACTTAGAGAGTATCTCGACTTGTTCAAAGAAGTCCGAAACGTGGCAAGGCTGCAGACAGTGACTTAATGGTAATGAATCGCTTAGTACTACAATAGAAAGGTGAAAGCTCACCAATTCAAGATGGTAAACCTAATTCTATGAATCATAGAGGTAACAGACAAAATCGCCAATAAGAATAAGCTATTCCTTAATTGGGAATGACTATTCTTAGTATCAACAATCCTTCAAATGGTGAGTACAAGTTATGCACCCAGAGCATAAAATTGGTCTTAAGGACATAAAGTGTTGTCCACCTTAAAAAAATACTACCAATGAATTTCCACTGAACAAAGGCAAGTCCTATACAGGGCATAAAAAATGCTTGTATGATGTATTCATATTGAAATTAAAAATACTGTCATACATTTCTTATATTGAGTACTCATGTGAATGCTTATGTATCTTTGCATAAATTCAAACGATTCAGACTGATACTAAGTTGGGTGAAACCTTCACCTGTAAATCAACCTGCTAAAAGCACGGTCAAAATTTCAGTCATGACAATCGACCGGCCCAAACGAAGTCGAATGCAAAGGCCTAGAGGCTTACAAACTAAAGTCTAACCCCCTCAAGAGGTCAAAACAAAAGAAAACTTATGAGACTTTTTCAACATGCATGTGACGACTTTCTTCCACAAGAAAGAGCACTATCAATCAAAGATCGCATTTCCTACTGAAAATCTGGTAGAGTTTTAACAGAAAAATGTCTACTAAGTAAATACAAAACCTGTATATTAACCCTGTACAACTAATATACAACCATAACACATCAAAAAATTCCATCCAAAAAAACTACACATCCAGACAAACACAAACTAACCTACACAGTATCCTAAATCTACCAGAATTATTTCGTGGCACATACGTTATGTCTCCGGACACAACATCAAACACAGAGAGATGTCATTAACTACCTGAAGTAAACCATAATAACCTGCGAAAGCATATACATATACATCCATGCACAGCGGACTACACTATCTGATCATCCATCATTTTTACAATATACACGAACAAGTCCGACATAAATATATATACAGCCCTTCATCAAGTATACAAAACCACAAAAGTATAAATCTTTGATATGATCTTCTTAGTCCTCCGCCTAGCCAATTTCTAGGATCTACTTTGTCTCATTATGTATAAGCTTGTACTAATCTAGAAGAAAAGAAAAGCAGTAATGAATGAGCCTAAAACTTAGCAATGCACAATATAGCAAAGATATAAGCAGTATACTAAAAATAAATCAAAAGGAAAGAATAGAACATGATGCAGGATACATAACATGAAACATGATCAAATACATTGGAATACAAATAACTTTTTCATTTTATTTCTGATTCCTTTAGGTTTGAAAATATGCAAAAATCTTCATAATCTTTTTAGATCTGTGCTAGTAGGCCTCACCAACTAACGGAGCAAACGATTAAGGAATGAAATGTGTATGCATCCACACATTCTAAGACACTAACCATGAATCTTAACTTTAACATCCCGTGGCAGACGATAAACCTTTCTCTGGTATACGAGGCCAGATGACAGATATACTATCCACGCAACTTTAACATCCCGTGGCAGATGGTATACCTTTTGTCAGTGTACGAAACCAGATAACAGATATGCTAACTACGCAACTTTAACGTCCTGTGGTGGATGGTATACCTTACACCAGTATATAAGACCAGATAATAGATATAATATCCATGCAATTTTAACGTCCCGTGGCGGATGGTATACTTTTCGTCAGTATACGAGACAAGATAACAAATACGCCACCAGAGTGTCTCCCATGGTCAATGAGCAATCCTCGATATACTATTATAATATCTTAAGGCATGCCATGGAATACTACCCTATAAAGTACAAATCCTTGATCCAGATTTCATATTTACTTATTCTTATTAAAGTACAAATCCTTGATCTAGATTTCATATTTACTTATTCTTAATGGAAGGTTTACCAGATTCTTAAATAGAGTTCTCACTCCCTGGAGAACGAATCATCAGACATAATAGTTTATGGAGTCTCTTAAAAGCTTTGCATATCCTGCAAAATTTATATATATATATATATATATACAAATACAGATAATCATTTCTCATGATTTAAATCTTCAAATGACTTCAAATATATGCATAATTTAACATGATACTTGGAAGAAACAGAAGTTCCTTATGACATCGGGCCAAACATGACTTTAGGGCTTCTAGACGAATAACCCTTCACAATTGGTTAATATAATAATATTGTTTGGAATATACAATTAAGTATATGCAAATATATATAACTTAAATAATAATTAAATAAGGTGGAATCATGTAAAATTACTCAATTGCCTTAGGTGAATAGTGTCCGAATAGGTGACGGGTGAACAGTGCCCGCACGTGTTGTATGTTCAAAATCGAACACCCAACCAGAAATTATCCACATTCAAGACATGGGTGTTCATTATCTCGTGCTAAAACATGTAAAAGACTCAAAATAATTTGTTAAATGAGATCCAAGCGCGGGTAAACATTATCGGCAAGGGTTAGGGTTTCAGAATTGCACAAAAACCGAGTAGAATCATCAAATTGGACAACAAATTAATAATTACCAATGCCCAAGCCGTGGGTTATACAAAATACGAATTTTGGGAGATATCGGAACGAAAGTACTCGAGAGATATGAACAAAAATTAAAAAGAGAGAACAAAATGGGTATGAGTGTACTTGTCTCGACCCGATTTATCACTTCTCCAATTAGCTCCAAGCCGAATGTGAACCTGAGAACTTTGATTTCCTCCTTCTCTCTCATCTCCTTTGTGCTCTCTCTCTCATCCCTTTCAGATTTCCCAAAATTGCAATGGTCAAAAGCCCTGACCCGTCTTTATAATAGACTGGCACTCGAGCGCACGTCATGCCCACTTTGGGTGCCAGCACACTGGAAATGCCATGTGGTTGGATGGGGCATCTGACATTAACCCCCGATTCCGCCTCCGAAACATAATTTTTCGCGTACCTTCAGCCTGATTATTATTTATATTAATTTAATACATCACAATTACCATAATTTATAACCAGAATCTTATTTATTAATTGACATTTCGAGGTTTATAATACCGGTTCCCAATTCTCCCAATTCCAGGTCTTTGGGCCTCTCGGTCCAATTTGTTTCGTATCCTTAGACCTCGATTTACTTATTTTAATTTAATTATCCCTAATTACCTTATCTTGGAAACCAGTATCTTACAACTCTCTCCCACTTATAGAAATTTTATCCTCAAAATTTAATGAACTATAAAATTTAACAATCGAGGGTAATCTTTCCAGATTCTTCATAACTTTCCCAAGTCATTTTCTCGATAAAGTGATTTATCCTAGAAGGCCTTAACCCAGCGAAATATCCTAACTCCCAATATCTATTGCTCTCTATCTAAGTTTTGGTTGGAAATCTTACCTCAAGGAAAAACCCTTAATCTTCCACAAGGCTTAAATCGATCACAGCATATTCCCTCAATCATTGATGCAAGGGAGACTTCATGACTATCCACAAAATTTTAGTGGCCACTCGAACTACTGGCTATTTCCTCTACTTAATTCAAAACCTCTGGTGAACTTATGAACTTCTACCTTTGCTCGCCCTAAGCCTCAAAATGATCGATCACTTCATCTTCAAACAAAAATTTAAAATACACGGACCATCCATTCTGCTGTGCAAATCTGATTGACCATTCACTAGCGCGCTAAAATCCTCGAGCAGCTTGAATTCAATTGACCCATATTGAGCACCTAGGTTACTTGATAGCTATAGACCTAAGTAAAATCCCAAAGATATCAACACAATTAAGGCAAAGTTCTTAATCCTCAGATTATGATTAACATAGGAAACACAATAAGGACGATCAGCCAAAAATTCGGCACATGTGACGGACCGGACACATTTCACTGCATGCGGCCGTCCATCGATCGAAACCGGTATAAACTCTGGTTAGAAAGAGTGGACTCAAAAATTTTTTTTCTCTTTCTTTTATATAAATTTTACATCGCGTTCACAGGATCGCATAAGGCCCAACTCCATGAGTTGGCAGCCAAGGGTTGTGGTTTCTCTCTTGACCGGCCAAGACGAGGTTGGTCGGTCATGATGGTCCCGAAGACAAACTGAGATGCAATTAGGAATCATAAATTACTCAAACCATAACAGCGTACTGAAGCATACTAATATTCATTAACTTTTAGCAACAAAAGTAATTTACAAATCTTTCCCAAAACATCAAAAGCGAAAACATCAATTTTGCTTCTTCGCTGCTTAAGTTCTGGCCGACTATTCTGCCTATTTAGTCCTTTGGACCTCATTCTTCCTTGTCCAGCATAAACTCATCTCACCGTCATCTGAAAAATAGAAGGGGTGAGCTAAGGAGCCTAGCAAAGTACTCATGCACAAATCATGCATAATCATGAGCAGAATGCAATAGAGGCATATATGCATGCAATTTCGTAAAACATGGCAGGAGTCATTGCAAACAAATTCCGAAATCACGCAATTAGATTCCCAAAATCATGCTTAAATTCATTTCCGTCAAAAACCCGTTACATTTAAGGTCCGTAGTCATGACCAATCAAAACACTACATTTAAGGTCCGTAGTCAAGACCCTCCGAAACGCTACATTTAAGGTCCGTAGTCATGACTAATCAAACGGCAACATTTAAGGTCTACAGCTTTCGACCATCAAACACTTAGTTCCGCAAAATCAAGTCGAATATGCACTTAACCGAAGGTCTTTTAACAAAAGCCGGAGATCTTTCTAACAAAACCGAAGTTCCTTTTATAAAAGTTCGGAGTCGTTTTTAAGGCAGTCGGAGTTCTTTCTAAACAAAGGCCGAAGTTCTTTTTATCAAAAGCCGGAGTCCTTTTTAATAAAAGTCGGAGCCTTTTTATCAAAAGCCGGAGTTCTTTTTCTTAAAAATCGGAGTTCTTTTCTTTAAAAGCTGGAGTTCTTCTTCTTAAAGCCGGAGTTCTTTTTCAACAAAAGCCGGAGTTCAAAAGCCGGAGTTCTTTTTATCAAAGGCTGGAGGTTCTTTTCATCAAAGCCGGAGTTCTTTTTAAACAAAAGTCGGAGTTCTTTTTAACAAGAGCCGGAGTTCTTTTCTTAAAAGCCGGAGTTCTTTTCCTTAAAAGCAGGAGTTCTTTTCTTAAAAACCGGAGTTCTTCTTCTTAAAGCCGGAGTTCTTTTTCAACAAAAGTCGGAGTTCAAAAGTCGGAGTTCCTTTTCAACAAAAGCCGGAGTTCTTTTTATCAAAGGCCGGAGGTCTTTTCATCAAAAGTCGGAGTTCTTTTTAAACAAAGGCCGGAGTTCTTTTTAACAAGAGATGGAGATCTTTTCTTAAAAGTCGGAGTTCTTTTCCTTAAAAGCCGAAATTCTTCTTCATAAAAGCTGGAGTTCTTTTTCAACAAAAGTCGGAGTTCAAAAGCCGGAGTTCTTTTTCAACAAAAGCCGGAGTTCTTTTTCCACAAAAGCCGGAGTTCTTTTTCCACAAAAGCCGGAGTTCTTTTTATCAAAGACCGGAGGTCTTTCTATCAAATGTCGGAGTTCTTTTGAAACAAAGGCCGGAGTTCCTTTTAACAAGAGTCAGAGTTCTTTTTCTTAAAAGTCGGAGTTCTTTTCCTTAAGAGCCAGAGTTCTTCTTCATAAAAGCCGGAGTTCTTTTCTTAAAAATTGGAGTTCTTCTTCTTAAAGCCGGAGTTCTTTTTCAACAAAAGCCGAAGTTCTTTTCAACAAAAGCCGGAGTTCTTTTTCAATCAAAGCCGAAGTTCTTTTTATCAAAGGCAGGAGGTTTTTCATCAAAAGTCGGAGTTCTTTTTAAACAAAGGCCGGAGTTCTTTTTAACAAGAGTCGGAGTTCTTTTTTTTAACAAAGGCCGAAGCTCTTTTTATGCATGTAATAACCGAACATCTTAAAATATGGCCAGATTTCATGCATTTAAGTAAAACGTCTAAACATCATGAAATAACCGGTACTTTTTCATAAACAAATAATTGGTCATCATCTAAATCATGCAATAGTCAAACTTCATGCGTTCGAATATCATGAAATAACTGAACATCATTAGTCTAATAAACAGGCATAATATTCTTGCATTTAAAACATGAGCTTAAAACGGTGAGTACACTTGCCTAGATTGGATCTATGAACCTTTTACTTGGTTTTGGCTCGAAATTCTTAACGCCTTCACCTGGTCGTTTGCTTAGCTTCCTATCGTAACTCATGGGGTGAGTCATTACTTATAGGCTTTGAGGTTGGTGATAGTACGTATGGCAGGTCAACTGCTTGTACTTCCTTTTTATAGGGTCATCAGGGCGGTTGGGAGTATGTTACCTACCCAGGTATGGTTATTCTGACTTTACTTTTCGTAAGGGCTTCCTTACTGTTCTAGTTAACTGGCGTTGCAGGCATGGTTATTTTACTTTTTAGCTTTCTTTATTATTTTCGTTCAACATATGTTGACCGAATTTCGTTTTTATTTCTTCACATCTTCCGGTTAACATTCATTGATCGGATTTCCACTCTTATCACATTTTTTGGGTCAACAATCACACAATTTCGGTCACTTAACTACCCCATCTCACCTCCTGGTCTTTCATTACTTCCGGTTTCACATTTTCGGTCAACCGCCCTTGACCGGTAAATATCCTTCACATTTTTGATCAACTGGCATTGACCGGATAAATTTTCCTTTATTTCAATATTATATTAATTTAATGACTATGCGACTTTCTATGAATTAGAATCTGGGCCATTACAATCTCTCCCACTTATAGAAATTTCGTCCTCGAAATTTTAACGATCCATAGCCTGTCATTTGCCAGGCTCCACTTCCTGCTTGCTATTCAGGTTAGGTCTTTTTCTACTACTCAAGATGCAAAAAGGGTGAGAAGAAGTTAAATCTCCGGAAGGTACCTTTAATCATGCTTGACGACACTTTGGTATCCTGAACTGTTACTGCAAAGACTTTAGATGGAACAGTGGGCTTTTTCATATCTGGCTTCTTAAGCGTGGGGCAATCCTTGACTCAGTGACCCTGCTGACCACAGTTAAAATAAGCTCCCGTTAGCTTAAAACAAGTTTTTTCCTAAGTGCCTTCCCCCGCAGTGGTTGCAATTTTCTGTAGACGCCTGGAAACTGAATGCTGGCTCAATTTCGGTGCTATTCTTCTCTTGATCTGATACTTTTCCTTTTTTAGCTGGCGCTAGGGATCCTGGATTGGTTCCCTCAATAAGACTCCTCTGACTAGCAGCCCTCTTTTTGTAAAATTCTTCATTCTCAATTTCCTTCTCGTAAATGATGGCCCTATCTAATATCTCTCCATATGTAAGTAACTTCAATGTGGATAGGTGTTTTCTAATATCGTCCCTTAGACCTTGAAAGAATATTCTAGCCCTTCTTTCCTCATCCTCTACCATATAGGGAGCATATCTAGATAGTTCAGTAAACTTAGCATCGTACTCAGCTACGGTACGAGTGCCTTGTCTTAATCGTAAGAACTCATCTTCCTTCTGTCCCCAAAGACTGGCAGGAAAATATTTCTCTAAAAATGCCGCCTCGAACATACCCCAAGTAATTTCGTTCTCTGCCATCCCAAACACTCTTTTCTGCGTCTCCCACCAGTGGTGGGCCTCCCCTGCCAACTTATGGGTGGCGAACAGGACTTTATCTTTGGCAGGATACTTAATTACCGTGAACACCTTCTTTAGTCGTTGGATCCAGGTTTTTGCCTTTATTGGGTCTGGTTCTCCTAGAAACTCTGGAACTCGCTCGTTAGTGAAACGGCCATATACAGACGTCCCCTCATTGATGGGAACCGGAACCGGAACAGGGGCCTGATTTTGTTGCCCCATGGTTTCCATGAAAGTGGTCATCCTTTCTAGTAGGTTCGAGTTCCTCTCCTCCCGATCCTGAGAATTATTAGTACTACTAGCCGTTTGTTTTCCCCTGGTCACCATTTTCCAACCCGCGCCTCGACTTCTGAAATCAAGATAATTTTGTTAGATTAAAATTTAGGCTCTAAAGTTTATTAAGACACGACTTTCTCCTGGACACCACGTTCTGGTTTTGCTTAGCATTAGCCTATTGGCAGGACTAGAATGGTTAAGCCTAAGTCATTATAACTCACTTCCTTCTCCTATCCTAAGCTTCCGCATAGATTCAGATCAAATCCTAAGGCATCTTATATTTCTCTGATACCACCTGTGACGGACCGGACACATTCCACCGCATGCGGCCGTCCGTCGATCGAAACCGGTATAAACTCTGGTTAGAAAGGGTGGACTCAAAAATTTTTTTCTCTTTCTTTTATATAAATTTTACATCGCGTTCACAGGATCGCATAAGGCCCAACTCCATGAGTTAGCAACCAAGGGTCGTGGTTTCTCTCTTGACCGGCCAAGACGAGGTTGGTCGATCATGAAGGTCCCGAAGACAAACTAAGATGCCACTAGGAATCACAAATTACTCAAACAATAACAGCGTACGAAAGCATACTAATATTCATTAACTTTTAGCAACAGAAGTAATTTACAAATCTTTCCCAAAACATCAAAAGCAAAAACATCAATTTTGCTTCTTCGCTGCTTAAGTTTCAGCCAACTATTCTGCCTATTTAGTCCTTCGGACCTCATTCTTCCTCGTCCGGCATAAACCCATCGTCACCGTCATCTGAAAAATAGAAGGGGTGAACTAGGGAGCCCAGCAAAGTACTCATGCACAAATCATGCATAATCATGAGCAAAATGCAGTAGAGGCGTATATGCATGCAATTTCGTAAAACATGGCTGGAGTCATTGCAAACAAATTCTGAAATCAAGCAATTAGATTCCCAAAATCATGCTTAAATTCATTTCCGTCAAAAACCCGCTACATTTAAGGTCCGTAGTTAAGATCGCCCAAAACGCTACATTTAAGGTCCGTAGTCAAGACCCTTTAAAATGCTACATTTAAGATCCGTAGTCAAGACCCTCAAAAATGCTACGTTTAAGGTCCATAGTCATGACCAATCAAATGGCAACATTTAAGGTCTACAGCTCTCGACCATCAAACACTTAGTTTCGCAAAATCAAGTCGAATATGCACTTAACCGGAGGTCTTTTTAACAAAACCCGGAGATCTTTCTAACAAAATTGAAGTACTTTTTATAAAAGTCCAGAGTTATTTTTAAGGCAGCCAGAGTTCTTTCTAAACAAAGGCCGAAATTCTTTTTAACAAGAGCCAGAGTTCTTTTTTTTTAACAAAGGCCGAAGCTCTTTTTACACATGCAATAACCGAACATCTTAAAATATGGCCAGACTTCATGCATTTAAGTAAAACGTCCAAACATCATGAAATAACCTGTACTTTTTCATAAACAAATAACTGGTCATCATCTAAATCATGCGATAATCAAATTTCATGCGTTCGAACGTCATGAAATAACCGAACATCATTAATCAGATAAACAGGCATAATATTTTTGCATTTGAAATATGAGCTTAAAACGGTGAGTACACTTGCCTGGATTGGATCTATGAACCTTTTACTTGGTTTTGGCTCGAAATTATTAATGCCTTTACCTGGTCGTTTGCTTAGCTTCCTATCGCAACTCATGGGGTGGGTCATTACTTATAGGCGTTGAGATTGGTGGTAGTACGTAGGGCAATTCAACTACTTGTACTGCCTTTCTATAGGGTCATTAGGGCGGTTGGGAGTAGGTTACCTACTCAAGTATGGTCATTCGACTTTACTTTTTGTAAGGGCTTCCATACTGTTCTGGTTAACTGGCGTTGCAGGCATGGTTATTTTACTTTTTGGCTTTCTTTATTATTTTCGGTCAACATATGTTAACCGGATTTCGTTTTTGTTCTTCACGTCTTCCGGTCAACATTCGTTGACCGAATTTTCACTCTTATCACATTTTTCAGGTCAACAATCACACAATTCCGGTCACTTAACTACCCCATCTCGCCTCCTGGTCTTTCATTACTTCCGGTTTCACATTTTCGGTCAACCGGGCTTGACCGGATAAATATCCTTCACATTTTTGGTCAATTGGCGTTGACCAGATAAACTTTCTTTTATTTCAATATTATATTAATTTAATGACTGTGCGACTTTCTATGAATTAGAATCTGGGCCATTACAGCACAGCCTTAAATCACCACCTAGGTCTTGAAACCTAACTGCTCAGCAAACTTATTATCTCGTTGGCATACCAACGAGCCAACCTATTTGACCCACATGCATTACCCAAATTTGCAATAAAACGGCCATCCTTGAAAGCCAATCTGCAATAATTCAAACACCCAAAATCCTTGTCAATCTAATAATCCCTGAAGCAAAACCACAAGGACTTCTCATCTTATAATTTCATAATTACAGTTCCTCGAATACTATTTTGTCTCCCAATTCAAGAATACAGTATCTCATTAACCCAAGTATTGGAACCCACTCACAGTTCACCTTCCACATATCTTATGAAACACCGACAGCACCACAAATTCAAAGATTCCCAATTATCATATTATCAATGCTAATACAGGCACCGAGATTCATCTTCACAATTCTTAAATAGGTTACCCACTTGCACTAATACATAATTGTATCCACCATATGACATGACTACTGAGACTTGTAGGATTAGCTAGTCAATAACTACATCCCTAAGCAAAACCTATAGACCCTCGAAGCAATGACCCTAACTGTGAACTCCAAACCATGATTGGAGCAATCTCGATCATGGGCTTCTCCCCCACTTAATCAAAAGGGCAACTGCCCACAAATGTTGCAGGAAAGGCATAATCCTAAACCTTTCTCAAAAGTACTATATTCTACTGCAACATACTTGATCCATCTGGGATCAATTCAAACGATATGATTGATGATTAACTATTCAATCCTTGAAAGCTATTCCCACGCACCTTACTCTGATAGGCACCAATTGCTTCTAAGTCACACACTGCGAACATTGTAAATTCTCAAGAAACACTTAACGGATATCTTATTAGATTAAGCTATGACTAAGAAAATTGCACACCCATGCGACTTGATCAGTCTTTACCAATTTAGTCGTCTCTTAAATCTCTACAAGACCACATTCATGCTACTAAAGAATCCACATGCCCAAAACAACATCTTCCTTAACTAAGCCTCATACTTTAACCTCAATCAAATACACGGCTAATAGCTCTCCTAAACCATAACACAGTCTTCAAATAATGTGACAAACCAGATTATTCTCTATTGAATAACCTCTGTCATTGGCAATACAACTATAGTCCATAATTAATGCTTATGGATTCTACAGAAATTTCGACAGAGTTTCCTCTACAATTGGACGAAAACCAAAAATACAACCTGTTTAAATATCCTGTACAAGCACACATCAATCAAAAGGCTTAACTCAAAGCCTACAACACACCACACAGGATCACACATCTGCCATATCATCCATGGCTCCAGTACAGTACCCCTAACTACTATACTGGATCTAGAGAGATGCCACCTAATCTGAAACAAAACTCAAAACATCAATACAGATGCGGAAGCATAACTACATCATCATAAACTGCGGAAGTATAACAAAATAATAAAACAATAACAATAATGAGCCACGCCCAACTCTAAGTGGCTGTTCAAAATCCGATCCAACTCTGATTCCAAATCTTTATTGCGCTCGCCGTCCAGCCAATCTCATCAAGCGAGCCTCTCATTGCACTAACTATCTGGTGCCAACTAAGTGTTTTCATCTGAAAGTAAACAACAACAACAGCAAGAGTGAGCTAATAGCTCAGCAAGTGTAATCATAAACAATTCTCCAAGGCGTGTACAAGAACTGAAGCAGGGGAAGGAAACACATACTCTCCATAATCAAGAAACTGGAAAGGGAACAGGAAACAACTGGAATCACTTGATTCTGACGGTTCACACGGTTACATTGATTGGTCATCATTTGGAATCACTAGCTTCCCACAAGTCACACGGTTCATCTCGAATCACAAGATTCACACAGTTCTCACGACTACATCTCGAATCACTGGTTTCACACAGTTCTCGCGGTTCATATCTTGAGCATTATTCATTTTTATTATTACATCATCTTTGCGGACCCCAGCTAGTAGACCGTACTAACCAACAATGCGAGAGAACGAGGACAGGAATTTGTTCGCTACACATTCTAAAGCCATGGCTACTATTTTAGGTCGGTAGCACACGACCCTCGGTTGCATCCATGCAACAATCACCAAGACGACTACATCTCAATATGTAGCGTCGATCGACACGCCCCACACCCCCCGGACCAGGGTAGTTCTCGTTCTTCCACAGTAGTTTCCTAAAGCGTACCACATACATCACCCACTCCCACGAGCGGCCGGAATATGTGGCCAAGTATTCCTCGGGTTCACACTGTGATGGACATGGTATACTAAAGAATACTACCCATATGACTCAGGGTCCTAGTTTCAATATTAGGTTCAACACTTGGAGAGGAAAATCCACGTTTGCCACACACAATCACATCTCGGGAAATCTCATTCCCATCACAAGATCTCCAACCGGGAGATCATCTCATCACACACATTCCATCCAGGAGATTACATCATCACAAGCTCAATGTGGATTCTCTTCCATTCACATCACGGTTCACAATATCCAATGGGACTCATTTTCCTTAATCACAATCCGTCGGACTCAATTCCCTTAATCACAATAAGTCATCCAAGTTCACGAGAGAGATTAGATTCTTACCTCCGATGATCACATTTCACTTTGGAACCTTCGGGACTCATCCCTTGCCTCCAACACACGGATGCCCGTTTCGGAGCTTACATTTGTATTTAAACATTTAAACGTTATATCAATAACAATTATGAAAGCATAACACTTATATTTCTCATTTCATTTTCGGGAACGATAATAGATTTCCTTTTGTACACCCGAACGCCGCACACGGTTCGATACTTGGAAATTGGACGTCCGGTGGATTCGTACACACACTTGATACATGAGATTTCATATTTGGGTTCGATTTAACTTAACACGAGGGTGCAAATATGCAACTTCCCAGTCATTTCCGGATTATCCACAATGGGGAACTATTAAGGCTCCCGGATGCCACGAACGGGTCAAATCTTGCAAGATTCGGCATTCGGTTGATATATACACACAATTGGAACATGGGGATTCACATTCTATGGTCATTCCATCATTTTACGAAGGTAAGAATGTGCAATTATCACCTCCGATCTCAGGTGAACAGTAACAGCGCCCGTTTAGAGGGCTCGGACGCCGCGAACGGGTCGAAACGTGTGAAATCGAACCCGCGGCCAATATATATGCATCATTGGGATGTGGGGATTCACATTTTGAGGTCAATTTCATAATACACGGGCAGAAAATGGGAAACCCCCAAATTTCGTGGGTTAGGGTTTCGGTGAAACCCACCCGGACGAATCAGACACGATTCGGACAAACAACTGCATTTTCCTTAACCCATACTCATGGGTTTCAAGATTCTAACATCCACGGTGGGTATCGACACAAAATACCCAACGAAAATACATAAAACATCGAAAGAGAACGAGAAGTGAGCATGAGAACACTTGCCTCGACGCATGCTTTCACTTTTATACCTGGCTCTCGGATGGATCTGGACTCCCGGGCCTTGTTCGTCCGCCTTCTCTCTCTAAAACCGGCGCCCTCTCTCACTGTAAAACCCTAGCCCCGTGTGAAATGACGAGGAGAGAAGGCACGACGCGTATTTATTCTACGCGCACCACTCGAGCGGCCAGCGGGCTGCCGCGCCACGGGCTGTCCACCGCTCGAGCTGCGCTCAAGCGGCCAGCGAGCAGCCTCGCTTCTGGTTTTTCTGCTCGAGCTCAGCTCGAGAGGCCAGAAGGCGAGGGGTGCCTCTGGCACCCGCGCTCAAGCCACGGCTCGAGCGCTCAGCAGGCGCACGCCTGCTAGCAGGGCTTCAGCAGCCCGGACCCAAATAATTTTTCCGATTTTTCTTCCGACACCAAACCTTAATCTTTCCATAAGATTAGTATTGATCATTAACATACTAATCACCTCATTATTATCAAGTTCTTAAATCCGGAACCTCACAAACAAAGTTCACACTCCCTATGATTCCTTGAATTTATTGATGAGGACATCACAATATTGGCCCAAATATGGCCGAAAGATTCAACCGATAAAATTTACAGATATGCCAATGAATCTACAAACCCAAATAAAATTACCAGAACTTTTAATAACCGTGTCTTAATTCCTGAATGCTGCTACTAGCACAACTCTTATTCACCTCCAATCAACAACATTCTAGTTACAAATCAGCCTTCAAAAGCTCCATATCTTGGCAAAAGGGTCAAACGATTCATCTATTTATTCATAGTGCTCGCTTATCAAGCAATTAATCTTCCAAACACCCTAATTTTAAAAATTCCGCAAGTAACCTCAACGGTTCATCTTATGCACCTAAGATGTTCTAAAGCATTCCAAAGCGGCACTTGATCAATGCTTTCTTGATTCTATTCAGAATCCTTATGAATATCAGTACTGTCTCTAGCATAACATTACTGTTCAGAGACAAATCAGCCAAATCTTCTCCTCTAAGAAACATCCTCAATTGCTTCACAGCCAAAACTTCTTAGCGATCACAAGACGACTCCTAGTTGTGGTCTCATCTCACTAAATAAATTAAACACATTTCCTTATTAAACAACGAGCAAGCACAACAATACTAATTTTCTGATATCTCGATCAACTCTGCCTCATAGTCAAAATTTCACAATTAGATTGCAAAGTATAATATACTTATCAACACAATTTATACTAGTATGATGACTTACCAACCAAAACACCACCGAAATCAAATCAGGGCTTAGTACCACAAAACAATTCTAATCTACCCAACCAGTCATACCTATGAACATAAGAAAGGGTTGTAGACACTGATACAACTAATACCAAGCCTAGATCCTTCAATAAATGAATAAACTTAGAAATCACAATTTAAAAATACAGATTTAAAATCCACAAATATGATAATGTCAAGATTCAAAGATCCTACCCTTCTACCACGGTAGACAACACTCTACACGTCATGACATCAGCGTAGAAACCTGATCTAAGACACTGAACTTCTTCACTGACTGACCCATGGGATAGAGACAATCCTTGATCACGTGGTAGATGACCAAAATTAAAACATGTTCTCAAAACTCGTCGAAAAGAATATTTATTCCTAAAAGCATCCATTGTTATATCCTACGATATCTCTTTATCCTCAAGACCAATGACTCTTTTCACGTCAACCACTCAAGGTCGACTTCCTCTTTTATCTTTTATGGAAAAATATTACCTTATTTTCTTCTAAACACCAGATCACCATCAACACCATCTTAATTCTCAGAATTTGTATCTCAACCTCTATAGGAACTGAACTACCCAAAAGTTCAAGTACTTAATCACTACAAAATTGATTATAAATCGGCATCCTTAGATTCACTACCTCGGAATTGACTCTAAGTTACACTAACCTCAAGCCATCGATTCTACCTTATCCATCACGCTTGATCATCATATTTAAGTATCTCTTCTTAGCAAATTACTAGCCTGAGGACCTCAATCCAGAGTAGATCAAGCTTAAATTTTAAACTAAAGTCGACTACTTAGGCCTCAAATCGATGTTAATGTACTCAAATACTAGCCCGACATCGATTAAATTCAAACCTTAAGGCATCTCTATACAACTTCTTCCTCTCGGCCTCACAATCAACCACCACCATGAGTAGACCCTCATCTAGGAGCCAATGCTAATATTCTTTCTGAAATAAAAAAAACATGTGTTAGATCGTGCTTTGGATACTAATTAGGACACATAAGCTAGACAACCAAACTTAATCACTATTCCTAACTTAGTTCTAGCCTTAGTTAGCGAACTAAGATAACTAGAACTATCTAATCTAAGTTAATTATCCTATGCCTATATTTGCTTATTCAATCTGTCTTAATCTAACCTAAACTTTCATAAAAGATTTAAATCAAACCTAAGGTATCTCTTTTTCTCTGATACCAATTGTAACGGATCACGTTTACTATCAAAAATCCAACAAAGTTTCGACAAAAAAAAACAGCCGTCAAATAAACACAAACTAACCTACACAGGATCCTAAATCTACCACAATTATTTTATGGCTCATAAGTTGTCCCCGACACAACATCAGATATAGAGAGATGCCACTAGGTACCTAAAGCAAACCATAATAACCTGTAGAAGTATATATACATACATCCATGCACAGTGGACTATACTATTTGATCGTCCATCATTTTTACAATATACACTAATAAGTTTGACATAAATATATATACAACCCTTCATCAAGTATACAAAACCACAAAAGAATAAATTTTTGATATGATCTTTTAAGTCCCACGCCTAGACAACTTTTAGTCTCTACTTCGTCTCATCGAGTATAAGCCTATACTAATCTGGAGGAAAGAAAAAGTAGTAAGAAGTGAGCCTAAAACTCAGCAATGCATAATATAACAAAGATAAAAGTAGTATACCGTAAATAAATCAAAAGGAAGGAATAGAACATGATGCAGGATGCATAACATGAAATATAATCAAATACATTTTCAGAATACAAATAACTTTTCCATTTTATTTCTCATTCCTTTAGGTTTGAAAATATGCAGAAATCTTCATTATCTTTTCAGATATGCGCTAGTGGACTTCACCAGCTAATAGAGCAGACGATCGAGGAATGGAATGTATATGTATCCACACATTCTAAGGTGCTAACCATGAATCTCAACTTTAATGTACCGTGGCTGATAGTATACCTTTTATCGGTATATGGGACCAAATAACAGATATGCTATCCAAATAACTTTAACGTCCCGTGGTGAATGGTATATCTTTCGCTGGTGTACGAGGCCAGATAATAGATATGCTATCCACGCATCGTTAACGTCCCATGGCGGATGGTATACCTTTCGTCGGTATATGAGGCCAGAAAATAGATATGCTATCCAAGTAAATTTAATGTCTTGTGGTGGACAGTACACTTTTTGCTAGTATACAAGGCCAGATAATAGATATATTATCCATGCAACTTTAACATCCCGTGGCGGACGGTATACCTTTTATCGATATACAAGGCCAAATAATAGATATACCACCAGAGTGTCTCCCGTGGTCAAGGAGCATTCCTCGATATACTATTGTAATATCCTAAGGCATGCCATGAAATATTATCCTTTGAAGTACAAATCCTTGATCCAGATTTCAGATTTACTTATTCTTAAGGGAATGTCCACTAGATTCTTATATAGAGTTCTCACTCCCTGGAGAATAAATTATCAGACATAGCAGATTGTGGAGTCCCTTAAAAGCTTTGCATATCTTACAATATATATATAATTATTTCTCATGATTTAAGTCTTCCAATGGCTTTAAATAGGTGCATAATTTAACATAATACTTGAAAAAATAGAAATTCCTTACTACATCAGGATAAACATGACTTTAGGGCTTCTGGACGAATAACCCTTCACAATTGATTGACAATAATATTTTTTAGAATATACAATTAAGTTTTTACAAATATATATAACTTAAATAACAATTAAATAAGGTGGAATATGCAAAAATTATTCAATTGCCTCAGGTGAACAGTGCCCGGGCGAGTGACGAGTGCTGTATGTGCAAAATCAGACACCCAACAAGAAATTAGCCACATTTAAGACATGGTTTTCATTATCTCATGCTAAAACATGTATAAGACTCAAAATAATTAGTTAAACGAGGTCCAGGTACGGATAAACAGTACCGACGAGGGTTAAGGTTTTGGGATTGCACAAAAACCGCGTAGAATCATCAAATCATACAACAAATTAATAATTACCTATGCCCATGTGAAATCCCGATCCCAAATCATGATAATTATAGAGTAATTATGTTGGTAATAATCATAATTGGACTTAGGAATAAGAAAAAAATGGATACCAAAATAAAAAGGAAGCAAAATGGGCGAAATGGGCTCGGCGCCTGAAGGCCGCTTGAGCGCCCAACCTCGAGCACAAATCTGCAAAAGTGGCACTCGAGGATCACCCTAGGTGAGGCGGGAGCGAGGGGCGTGTGACGGAGGGCACTCGAAGTGTGAGATCCAAAACTTCAACTGCTTGAAATAGGTTTGCCCCCTTTTAAATCAACATGTGAAATCGGCCCTTAAGTGGGCATAATTTAATTCGGCCACTTTAAAAGTGGAATCGCCTCCTGATGTAAAAGATAAAATCGGCCCTTGTACTTGTGAGACCCAAAATAACAAATGCCTCGCCCCTTAAGTGGGCATGAATGAAATCGGCCCAACAATGGAATCGGCCCCTTGGATTCAAGCCGGCCGATTGCATGATGAAGCCCAGCCCCTCAAGTTCGGCCTTGTGCGTGAAACTTAAACCCTTAGAATCCAACGAGGCGGCAACGAGACAACGACTAAATGAAGTAGGTTAAACAACTTCATTACCCCACTTACCCCCTGAAAACAAGTACGAGAGCAGGTAACTTACCCTACTTGCTCCACCAAATCCTCCAACTTTATAAACCGGTTGATGCGAAGGAAGAGGGGAAAGAGAACGCTGTTGATGCGAAGGGAAGAGAGGGAAGGAGAAAGCTTCGGGACGGTGAGATTAAGAGCCCAACTCTCAGGCAAGTGTATTCCGTTTTAAACTGCATGTCCCAGTATTCTTTCACTCCCATCGATCGACTATTCTGCAATGTTTCTTTCATATTTTAATCGCCTGATGATTTCCACCTGCATTTTGTATTTCTGACATGAGAACTGAACTCGGCACGTTTTCTGCATTAGGCATTAGCCTCGGTTCTTAAGTGAAAACCGAAACCGGCACTGCATGACATGCTTACTGAATTTCGCCCTTGCATCAGAACCGGCCTACCTCCATAAAAATCAGAATTGGCCCTTCATATCATGGAAATCGAACTCGGCATCTGCATGTAAATTAAGTTTGATTCGCTGCATGAAAAGTTAACTCGTTTATTACACGAAGATTGAACTAGGCATTCTGCACGTGAATTGAACTCAATACTAAGTAAAGATCCGAATCGGCACTGTATGTATCTGAATCCGGCCTTTGACATGTCTACTGGACCTCGCCCCTTACATTATGAAAAGTAGAACCGGCCTTTATATTGTTTGAATCAGAATCGGTCCCTTGATATTAAAATCGAAATCGGGCCTTGCGTTGAACTGAAATTGGATTTGTAAGTCGTAATCGAAATCGGCCGTGGCGTGAAATTGGATTCGGTCTTTGTATTGAAAAAGAAAATCGAAATCGGCTTGTGCGTCGCCTCTCTTTTGCATTGCAATAGAATCTGGGTCTTGTGTCAAAACCAAAGTCGGCTTTGTGTAATAAAAACCGAAACCGGCCTTGGTATTGAAACCGGCCTTGGCAGGGTTGAAATCAGAATCGGCCCTCACACGTTCTAAATTGAAACCGGCTTTGGCAGTTTTGAAACCGGAATGGGCTTTACAATCGAAACCGGCCTTTGCATTGAATCCGGCCTTGGCAGGGTTGAAATCAGAATCGGCCCTTACACGTTTTAAATTGAGACCGGCTTTGGCAGTTTTGAAACCGGAATGGGCTTTACAATCGAAACCAGCCTTTGCATTGAAACCGGCCTTGGCAAGTTCGAAATCAGAATCGGCCCTTACATGTTTTAAATTGAAACCGGTCTTGGTAGTTTCGAAATCGGTTTTCAGGTATGCATGATTGAAATCGGCACATTGAACTCGACTTTTGCTTGAAAATTTGAAATCGGCTTTTAGGTAAGCATGATTGAAATCGGCACGTTGCACTTGGCTTTTTGCATGAAAATTCGAAATCGGTTTTCAAGTATGCGTGATTGAAATCGGCACATTGAACTCGGCTTTGCTTGAAAATTTGAAATCGGCTTTTAGGTAAGCGCGAATGAAATCGGCACGTTGCACTTGGCTTTTTGCATGAAAATTCAAAATCGGTTTTCAGGCATGCATGATTGAAATCGGCACATTGAACTCGGCTTTTGCTTGAAAATTTGAAATCGGCTTTTAGGTAAGCGTGAATGAAATCGGCACGTTGCACTTGGCTTTTTGCATGAAAATTCGAAATCGGCCTTCAGGTAAACATCGGCATTTTGCACACAAATGAACTCGGCTTCCCGCATGAAAAATGGAACCCGGCATTTTAGGTGAACAGGTGGAACCCGGCATCTGCTTGTGAACAAACTCGGCCCTTTTGCATGAAAAATTTGAACTCGGTTTTGCATGTAGAAAAAGGAATCAGCCCCCCTTGCTTTAAAATCAAAGTCGGGCCCACAATGAAATCAAAACCGGCCCTTTTGCATGGAAATCGAAACCGGCCCTATCGCATTTGGAACCGACCCTTGCATAGAACATGAAACCGTAATGCATACTTTGAATTCTGCTTTTGCATATAAAAACGTAAATCGGCACCTGCATGATGAATTCGAAATCGGCGTGTGACATGGCCATCCGTAATGAGTACAAAGAAAATGTGAACCCACTTTACGGTAATAATCGAGGATAACTCTGTCCATGGAGTTATTTGTGGACCGCCTTGTCCTCGGGGCGTTACGGTCAGGAGGAAAGTGATCTCTGTTCATGAATTATTTGTGGACCGCCCTGCCTTGGGGCGTTACGGTCAGGAGGAAAAACGAACTCTGTCCATGGAGTTATTCATGGTCCGCCCTGTCCTCGGGGCGTTACGGTCAGGAGGAAAAACGAACTTTGTCCATGGAGTTATTCATGGTCTGCCCTGTCCTCGGGGCATTACGGTCAGGAGGAAAATTGAACTCTGTCCATGGAGTTATTCATGGTCCGCCCTGTCCTCGAGGCGTTACGGTCAGGAGGAAAGCATGGTTTCTGGCCTACCATTGGGTGGCACACCGATCCCATGAGACGGGATATTTCTGTTCAGTTATCGGCCTTGGATTGTGTGGACTGAACACAATCTATCATCGGTTAATGCCTCTCCGCCAGCAGAAGGATAATGGAAGACTTTTATGACAAAAACGACTCTGTTTTATGCTTTGATATTCTGTCAACCTTCATCCGGCTAAGTATTGATTTCCGTATTGCTTATGATTATGTTATGATTTTTCCTGTATTAATTACTCCAGTTTTCTGATCCGCTACTACTTACAGATATTTATGCATTAGTTTGACAATTGTTTTATGATAATCAGCATGTACCTTGTTGAGCTCCGGCTCACTGTTTTCTATTTTTCCCCCCTACAGATGATACCTTAGAGCTCGTGCCTGACGAGTTGGCGTGATTAGAGTTGTCTAGAGGATCCCTGAAGATTCGGGAGCTCATTTTGGAGAAATAGCATTGTAATGACCTGGCCATGATTCATGAGCTTTTATAGTTAGACGTTTTGATTATGTATTTGGAAATGAATATTTTGGAATAAATATGAATATTTCTGCAAGATGATTAGAAGGACTTCCGCTATGATTCTTATGGTCAATAATATATGGGTCCTAGATGGCATCTTCGATCCTGTGTTGGCAAAAAAAAAATCCGTTCCGTCACACAAAGGCTGCTCGAGCATGCACCCCGATGCGGATTTGCACATTCAGTGCTCGACTAGCGCTCGAGCTCCAGTCACAAATTTGGCACATGTTTCCCTTTTCTTTTGTTTTAAAAGGGGGGTATTTGGGGTGTAGGAAGGGAAAGAAAAACTAGAGGCATGGCCAGCATGAAGAGGAAGAGGGAGGAGGGAAAGAAAAGACAATGAAAGGGGAGAAATCATCCGTTTCGATCCGATATGGATAAAAATAACTGTAGATCAAGCTTAGGTAAGTGTATTTTGGACGTTATTTATTATTTTTATAGCTTTTCAGTACCTCTAAAATTATATTTATACTCTAAATCCATATTTCTCCATGTTTAGTGTAAATAAAGTATATTTTTTCTGATTAATCGGATAAATTTCATGTTTACTGGTATATACTGCAATATATAACTTTGATTTCATGTATGTACATGTATTTGGTATCCGTTTTATTTTTGAAAGCTTCATTGAAACCCTAGGAACTAAAATTTAGGGATTTGTGTTCAAAATCCTTGAATATTAACATGTAAAGTTTGATTTCTAAAGGGATATTGTCCACACTTTGATTTGTAACTGAAAAGTTTACAAGGAATTGCACTGTTAAATTTCTATGAATTTTTGAAGCAAATCTGAAGGATTATCTATGTAATTCTGACCGATTTTCTAATATACGATAAGTCATAAGCTAAGAAATAAGAAGAAAAATATTTTCGATTTTGTTTACTAAGACCTAAAACTGATATATAGCGGTAATCAATGATAACTCTATCCATGGAGTTATAGGTGGTCCGCCCTTCCTCAGGGCGTTAGCTTAGAGGGTAGATTCAGTTTCAAGCCTACCTTCACGAGGCATTTCAATATATATATAATCCCACGATAAGGGATAATCCCACCAGAAGGGATATTTTAGTTCAGTTCAGGCCTTAAATTGTGTAGAATAAATACAATCTACCCTCAATTATTTGCCTCATCGGCTAGTAAGGTCTACTGGTTTGGGTCCATTGAAAGTAAAGTTCAGTTTTCAAGAATAAGGAACATCATTCTGATTTACGATTTTGGATGCAAGTATATGACCGATCTCCATTACTTTCATATTTTCCATGTACATGTTTATTCTTCAGCAATTATTAGGAACCTAGCTTTACTGTACTTATGATGGAGAATAAAGTTAAGTTTGAAGAACAATTGAAAGTGGAACTGATTTATGAATTTCGACACTTGTATATCGATTTATATTCAGTTAATGTTTCTATGATCCCTGCCTACTTGCATTCATGTTTGTTTGCTATGATATTTGACTTATTGTACTGTGTTCTATAAGAAAGATTTTCACTTATATGTTTTGGTACCTGGCTGGCTTTCGATTCACTATTTTGTTTTTCTCCCCTACAGATAAGCTATAGAGAAGACAAAATGAACAGTAGTTAGAACTTAGCAAGGAGTTGGATGGAGTCTTGAAATCCTTAAAGACTTGATATATTAATTATGTTAATGTAAATGTCAAATTTAATAGATGGAGGTTGTATGATTCATAGTTATGCCATGTCGTATATTATGCTGTAAATGAGTTTGTGCTTCCGTAGGATTATTTGTGAAAATAGTTGCTTCTGCTATTTTGATGTTTGGATATGTATAGGTCCTAAACGACATCTATCATATGAAGTTTGATGTAGTGGATAGGATTGATAACATTAAAGCCATAGATGAATATGGCGTTTTGTGATCCTGTGATGGTGTTATGAATGTATGTGGAAGATTTATGTATTTATGTGTTTGTCCAGACGATGGATATACAGGTTGTTTGTATTGGGTTTTTATTTAGCTTTAGGAAAACTCTGTGAAAAATTTTACATAATTTAGTGTTTAAATTATTAAATATTTGTCTTGTATATGTTTGATAGAGGTCTTTGATGGGATAGGATTTGTTCCATCACAGCCCAAGTCGTGCATTTCACAAAATACAAGTTTTAAGGGGGTATCGGAATGAAAATACCCAAGAGTTACGAACAAAATTCAAAAAAAGAGAACAAAATGGGTATGAGTGTACTTGCCTCAATTTGATCTATTACTTCTCCAACTAGTTTCAAGTCAAATTTGAACCCGAAAGTTTCGATTTTCTCCTTCTCTCTAATCTCCTTTGTGCTCTCTCTCTCTCTCCCCTCCCTCTCAGATTTCCTAAATTTTCAATGATAAAAAGCTCTGATGCATCTTTATAGTAGACTGGCGCCCAAGCACGCGACGAGCGCTTCAGGCACAAGCACGCTGAAAATGCTGCGTGGCTAGATGGGGCACTCGACATTAACCCCTAGTTCCGCCTTCGAAACATTATTTTCCGTGTGCCTAATTTTTAATTATATTAATTTAATACATCACAATTACCATAATTTAAAACCTGAATCTTATTTACTAATTGACATTTTGAGGTATATAACACCGGTTCCCAATTCTCCCAATTCCTGGTCTTCAGGCCTCTCGATCCAATTTTTTTTGTTTTCTTAGACCTTGATTCACTTATTTTGATTTAATTATCCCTAATTACTATATCTTGAAAATTGGGACCTTATAGTCGACGAACTAGGGCCCGATACACAAGTGTAACAATATTCTCTAACAGGAACAAGCACCATCAGTAAAGTGTGGATGTTGAACTAGACTTCGTCAAAGCCCAGCAATTATAGCAATCAAACTAGTCAGCTAAAAAGAGGCTTTTCTAGTGTGCATGCTATGACGTCCTCTCATAGAAAAAAGCACCAATAAATAGAAAGAGTGCTACGACGTCCTCTCAAAGGAAATAGCACCAATAAATAGAAAAAGTACTATGATGTCATCTCACAGGAAAGAATACCATCCAACTAAAAGAGTGTTGTGACTTCCTCTCACAAGATTGAGCATAACCAGACAAATACATCTAGCCAAGCTCGGCGACAGTAGCGACTACACTTAATAAAAAACATAGCACATGTTGAGTAAAAGATTCAACATATACAAAAAAATTAGTGACAATGATCAAA
This sequence comes from Nepenthes gracilis, assembly GCA_033239525.1. Taxonomy (NCBI): domain Eukaryota; kingdom Viridiplantae; phylum Streptophyta; class Magnoliopsida; order Caryophyllales; family Nepenthaceae; genus Nepenthes; species Nepenthes gracilis. The sequence continues at coordinate 17,605,102 of BSYO01000003.1, read as the reverse complement.
ATGATCTAACTAACTTATTAATGAATCAACATTTACAACATAGAGATTGGAAACATCCGAGAAAAGGTTACAATGACACTGCCATTTGCCCACACTTGAATAACATGACAATCCTAAGGTTGGGTGTCCCCTTGAAGTCATGGTGTAGAATCCCCACCTGACTCTGAGAAATCCTTAATATCCAAATGATAAGGAGTTTCAAAATTTCTTGGGTCAAGATATCTAAGAGGAAAGCAAGGAGCAACCAATGCATGATTTGCCTACAACAATAGAATCCATCCCAGAATCTATCATCCAAAGCATGTCCAACCTCTTCAGATAAAGATGTATCCTCAACTCTGCTTTGAGTTTAGCATACTTGATCTGAAGATCGATAAATTACAACTCAACCTCCTAGTGTTTGTCCTTTAATAAGGCGATCCGATCAAGTGCCAAAGATCTTTCACCTAAGAGTTCTTAGAATCTCGCCAGTCACTTGGATAACTCTTGATCAAGGAAAGCAGCCTAAACTCAACTCTATTGGGTTTCGATAATGCAACATCAACTCGGATCTCCATCTTCTTGACAACAGCAAGAATGGTGTACATTTCAGATAGATGAAAATTTTCATCATTAACCCATTCATGATCAAACAGATCAGCTCCTACAATTGCAAAGCAAAATGGTCAGTTATAAGCGATGAAGATAAAAGAATAATCAAAAGACGAGGGATTCCACAAATGATACCTCAACGGGAAATGGTCTCTCTTGAAAAGATGGTCCAAGAGAACCTTTAGGTCCAAAATCGGATGGAGACCTCCAACATAGAATAGGTAATACGTGATGGTGAAGAGGAACCTCAAGCCCCGGAGGAGGTTAAAAAATGTCCGAATCATCTAGGTGCTCAGATGTTGAAACATTAGTGCGGGGGACTTCCTTTGGTTCCATAGTCTCTGGATTATTATCATTAAACTCTTCTGTCATCCGATCATTATTAACAAACAACTCAATAAAATTCTTGGAGGTGTGGAGATAGGCTCATTGGGCGACTAGTTGACCAAAACTGGTCCCCCATATTCAGCCACAAATGGAGCGTTGATTGGCTCATTCGATCCGCTAGCAATGGTGTTATTTATTCTCAAAGCAGTAGATAAGGAAGCCTCACCACCCTCATTGAATCTAATCACCTCTTCAAAAACTAGATGAACCGAAGAAGAATAAATACAACCCGACCTATGAGATGATTCACCAGCGTGTGATGTTATCATCGCATCACAGCACTCATCAATGGCCCAGTCATAATTGGTAGAAGAAGATGAGAGAGGATCTACCCTATCGGTCCCCCTTTTAGGAGAGTCTCAGATGAAAAATGCTCCCGGATTCCACTTGGCCCAACAAAATAGCATGATGGCAATATCCTTCCCTTTTGTTCTGACCTCCCAGCTAACATCAGCGAGCACCTTTTGGGTCAGCCAAGTAGCCATCCTTTGGAGAGAGGCGGCATGTTCCTTGATAAGAGATGTCAATGGTCAAGCCAAGTGAGATTTAGTCTCCAAGGCATCTCTAGAGTAGGTGGAATTCACTCTCCCCCACATATTGGGAAGAGTCTAGCCAGAAGGGACCGTAATATAAAAATATGTCCTTTTAGCCCTCTATTGAGTCTAAGTTGCCCCAGCTTATTTTGTATTCATGCGAGGGGTGAACGAAATCTAGTTAGCATCCTAGTTGAATCAGAAGACTACCTTAACGGCCCAAGCATCGAGGAGAAGCTTCTTATTGTAAAAGAAGACACACAGAAATCAAATATCTGAGAGTGTTGGGATGGGGGCATGCTGTCAAAATCTAAAGAGCCTCCAGAATATCACGCAACTTCTTCACAAAAGGAATGCGAAGGACTTCTTTCAGTTGGGCCTCGTAAATGGTAATGAAGCCAAGTCGATGAGCATAGACTCTATCATCAAGCAGAGACATCACATATGGAACGGTCATAGGAATATTATACTTCTCATAAATATCATCCATGTTATTGCAAGTGAGGACAGATTAGTTTACATAGATGCCTTAAGTAGTTGCTCGAGAAGCCATGGAGGCAAGAAGAAAAGAGTAAGTTAGGGCTGAGAGATACAAAAAGTGAAGAAGTGTAGAAACGAAGTAGCACAAGAGTTTAAATAATCAAAACTTTGGCTTCAAGACGGCTTCATCTAAGGGTACTAAAGAGGTGCATTACTAAAATGGTTGAGACACGTGCCCACACTGGAATGTGCTACAGTACATCAGTTTCACTGTGACAGTAATGATGGCCTAATATAATGCCTCCTAGTGCAACAAACAGATAGCTGGCATCTCTGATGTTCATATCAGTGTGTTTGCAGCACAGCGCAAGTTATGATGCTCTAACACAACGTTTCTCAAGGCGACAGACTACTAGCAGTGACCCAGATGCTACTCGAGACCGATTTAATTGATTAATGAATGCCTAGCTGAGCAATCAAAATAAATTATTACACATCAAATTATCAGAAGGTTGATTTGTCAGCAGTCCGAGTTATCTGATTGTTAGAAATTAAAATAAAAAATATCATTCAAGCACTTCAATTATTCGGAGAATACGATAATATTAGAGTTGTACAATGGAAAAACAATACATGGGCAAGCCTTGGGACCGACACAAAAAGAAGAAAAGCCCTCTCCCTAGAAAGAAACATAATAGTATTCTAAGAACTACCCATTTCAGATAGGGAGGGAGAAAAAAATTGTCCATAAAAACCCGTTGTAGTCACCAAAGTCGTGATTATTGAAGTATTTCTGTGGCAAGACTAGTGACAGATCGGATAAATTAAATACCGCCTAAATTTAATATCCGTCAATAACTAAATACAAACTACAATAAGCCATCATATATATCTATAAATTAAACATGCACAGGATCCAAAATCATGCCACATCATCTGTAGCTCCGACACCGACCCAAAAATACGACGTCGGATCTTTAGTGATGAATGATACTTGCAAAAATATCAATCCAATATATACATCTATATCTAATAATATCGTACAAGCAAAAATACATCCCTAATAAATTTCCTCGAACTTGCACAATGTGAAACATCATGTTTCACTTTCACAAAATAATACAGTACAAAATAATAATCCTATCCATGATCAAACATAATACTGACAGTTTCAGACATCATAAAATACCGCACGGGCTAATAATATCGCCTGAAAATCCATAATAATCAAAAACCATGTCCAAAAAACAAACTAATTAATTTACAATAAGTAAAATAACTTGAACCTGTCCAAATACAACAATACCTAAACATCAGAACCAACAAGCCTAAACTTTTCTGAATCTTCGATCTTGCTCGTTGGGAAAAAAACTCCTATATCTCCTACTCATCTAAAGATTAGTAAAAATATTAAGAAAATAAGCTAATTACTCAACATGATATAAATATAAATAAAGAACAAATACGGTATACTTTTGAAATAAATCGAATGAATGGAATATGATCATAATACATATATAATATAAAACATGATCAAATAGCATTTTCGGAACACATTTAATTTTTCTTATTTTATTTCTAATTTCTTTAGCTTTCAAATATATAGAAAACTTATTTATTTTTAGAGATCAGAGCCAATAGGCCTTACCAATTAACGGAGCATTTGATCGATATTTGGATTATATTAATCTACATAATCAAAGGCCGAAATTGCATAATATAGCGATACTTCTCCCTTATTTACATCCCGATGACAAGACATATTGTATTCAATCCACCCAAATTAGTGGCCTTATCTTTCTTATTTACTTCCTAAAAAACTGGATGGTATTATCTATTATTTTTCGATAGACGAAGCCAAAATCACACAGTGATATTTATTCAGATAATAATCTATACTATAACATTCTAAGGCATGTCAAGAAATATTATACTCTAAAATAAAATTTCTTGGTCCGATTTTTTGATTTCTTTTTATATTTCATATTGGAAATTTTGCACAAATATTCATAACCCTTTTTGCTTGATTTTCTCACTCTCGGAGAAAATACCAAAATAAATAATAGATTGTAGAATTCTAATTTCTTGATACGGATTCATAATTTCATATTCTTGATAATATAGTAACATATTTCACATTCCTTTGAGCTTATACAGATACAAATTTTCATATTCATATGGATTTAAGCCTTAGGATTTAACAGATACTTTTTCATAAAAAAACAAATATGCAGATAATCATGGATTTTAACATAAATAGACTATAAATTATAATTCTGAAATTTCAATTATGGAGAAACTTTGGGCATATTTGTTGGTATAAAATATGGACTAAATACTGAAAAATAATATATAATTCATGATACATTTAATCCCCCAAATTTCAACTATTAGTTTAAAACCATCGAACAACAGGTAAAACATACGTGCATATATAGAATTTAAGATAGGGTATATAAAAATAATATGTATGTTAGTAAAATCTCTAAACAGTAGTCAAATATTGTTAGACATGAAATTAGACCAAAGTTAAAGTTAGAGGATACTTGTCTCAAATTTATTCTAGGAAGATTTACCAAAATGATACTTTGAGGTACTCGAATTAGGCCCTCTCTCTGCCATCGCGCGCCCCTTCCTCTCTCCTCCCTTTGAACGCTTCTGCCTTTCTCTCTCTTCACATCCTCCTTCACTGATAGCAACTCCAACATGGGCGACGGAGGGCGACGTCGACGGTATCACCCGGCGGCAACGACAATAGCACCTGGCGACGACGACTGTGACGGACAATGGCATATGCAGCCGTTGGCGACTCCTCTCTCCACTGCGCCTCTCTTTTCCCCATTTCTCCCTATTCACTCGATTACTCTCAAAATCGGTATATGCAACCCCAAAATCAATATCCACAAAGAGAATAGAAAGATTTACTTACTTTGATTCCACTGATTTCCTCCGGCAACAACGGTGAACGAATGGCGGCCGTTTTTGCTTCGATTCCTGATTCCCCTCTCTACTCACACCGATGCATAAAATGGAAGGTAACACCACGGAGAGGAAGTCGCCAGCTTCCATTTTCAATGTTGGGACCTCCAACGGCAGCGACAGCTGCAACTCGAACCAGTCTACCTCTCTCTGCTCTCTTCTCTCCTTTTTTCCTTCTTTCTCTCCGAAACCCTCCTGATTCTTATTTTCTTCTTTTATTATTATTATTATTATTATTATTATTATTTTTCTTTTATGTTTTCTATTTTACTTTTCTTTTATTCTAAAATCTAAATTGGTACTCGGATAACAGTATAAGCGCGCTCCAGGCTCCACTCCACAATTCTGATTATTTCTCAAAATCTTACAGTATTTAATTAATCTTTATCACATCCATATTATCCAAAATAAATAAATAAATAATCCTAATTAAATCGGATAAAAATTTGGGATATTACATTCTTCACCACTTATAAAAATTTCATTCTCGAAATTTACGCACATTAATCCTTAAATAAATATGGATAATTCTTTAAGACTTAACGTCAACAAATGATTCCTTTGAAAATATGATCCTCAATACCTAATTTTTTCTATATCAAAATCTGAGTCAAAACCTCAACATAAAATAGCTCCTCAAAATTGGAACAACTCACACTTAATTATATATAAAAGATCACTTACATATCTTATCAACATACCTACATAAAACATATCTTACCTGTGATGGACCACATTTCCTACCGAAAATCTGGCAAAGTCTGGTAGAAAAACGGCGGCCAAACAAATACAAAACTTGTAGAATATCCTATACAATAAAAAAAATCCATCTAAAATCAACTCCAACACATGCATAAACCACAATAAAACATAGGGTCCAAATACCATAATAAACAACATGTGACATTGATGTCATAACTCCATGTATGATATCAGCTCAGCCAAAATACCACTAGGTACATAGTTAAACTATATAGACCTGCAAAAATAACTATATCCATCAAATACAGTAGAAACTAAACTACATACACAATATCATCATCAACGGTATATATGACCATCAAAATAATACAATATACCCTATAACAGGGTATAAAATCACAAATCTAAGCATTCAAACTATCCTCCAAGATCTTCATACCTAGTCGACTTCTGATTCTCTATCCCGCCCAATCGGGTATGAGTTTGTGCTCATCTGGAGACAAGAAAAGCAGCAAGGGTGAGTCAAAACTTAGCAAGTGTAATATAAATAAAGATAAGACACAATATAAACAAATAAGACAGGGAATGAGATAGGAACATGATATAGAATGTACAACCTGAAATGTGAGCAAATGTACTTCCGAAATATGAGTAACTTTTCATATTTTATATTTATTTTTCCTTAGAGTTCTAAAATATATATAAACCTCTTTATCTTTGCGAACCAGGGCTAATAAGCCTTACTAGCTAAGGTACGGGAGAACGAGGAAATGATCATGATACCCCATATGATCTAAAACCAAATAACGTACATAATGTCTAGTAGCAAACTTTCGCTATATAAGGCCAAACACCATGTGGAGAGCGGTATACCTATCACCCGGTATACAGGGCCAATAAAACGCTCCCTAATCTCCCGTGGTCTAGAGGTAGTCATCGTTCATCCACAGTAACATCCTAAGGCATGCCAAGGATTCATCTGCTCCAATTAGCAGTTAAGATACACTGGTAGGGTAATACTTGAGTTTCCACCGTAATATCACTGACATGCCAGAGGATACTACCCTCTAAATATAAATCCGTGGTCCTTGTATTATGATTTCTTAATCTTTGAGGGTAAGTCCACTAAATTTCTTTCGCATAGTTCTCACACCGGGAGAATGGGTCATTCATATAACAAATTGTGACATTTTCTCCTTATACCTTCATAATTTTTATATTTTTTATGGGTTTAAGTCTTTACATGACTTTAAACATATATAGAATTTAAAATAATACTTTGGAACGAATAGAAATTCTTACCATATCGGGTCAAACGTGACTTTGGAGCTTCCAAACCATAATTCCTTCACAAATATACATAACATAATTTTTAAATATATAATTGAGCATATACAATTCCGTATGATTAATTACCAATTTAACAATATGGGATTATACAAAAGCCCCAATTAATTTCGGGTGAACAATGCCAGTGCATCGGTTAGGACTCCCGAATGCGCCAAACGGAACAAAACTCAGAAATAGATCACCCAACTGATAGATATTCATATTTAAGGCACGGATAAATCATAATTAAGGCCAATTCATGCAGTAGACTTGAAATAATTGGTTAAACGTGGTCCGGGCACATCTTAAGGTTTTGGCGAATGAATTTTCATATAAAACTATCAAATTGCATATCCAATCGGTAAATTAATATATACGAGACATGTGTAATAATATTCGAGTCCCAAATTAGGCAAAATCCCTAAAATCTGTAGGTAAAAGGGTTCTAGACGTGGATGAACAGTATCGGCGAGGGTTAGGGTTTTGGAATTTTACTAAACACCGTGCAAAACTCACAAATTGGATATAAAATCAATATATATACATGCATACGTTATAGGTAACACGAAATATAAATTTAATTGGGTATCGAAAAGAGGATACCCGATGAAATAAAACAAAAGTACAAGAAAATAAAAGAGGAGGGTATAGATGCACTTGCCTCGACCCAATCTACCATTTCTCCAACTAGCTCGAGTTCAGAATTAGACTCGGTGACCTCAAATTTCTCCTATCTCTCTCTTCTCCCTCCCTCTCTCTCTACCCGAAACCACCTGTTGTCCTTGAAATATATATATATTCCATTTTCTTTTAATACTAAAACTCAAATCGATACCCGGGTAACCAAACGGGTAAACTTTAGGCAACGGACTAACAAATCTAAATATTCTCCAAAATTTTATAATATTTAATTAATTTTTATCACATCCAAATTATCCAAAATAATAATAAAAAATTCTAATTAAATTGGATAAAAACTTTTGGGATATTACAATAATGATCCACCAAAATCGAGGCAATGCCAATTCATAAGTCATCTCTCCGATTCACTAAAAAAACCTCAAATGGCCTAAAGAATCTCAATCTATTATTCGCCCCTAAAACTCAAAATTCTCCTTTTCAGGATGCTTTTAGAAATATTTGACTACATTTCTTGAATCTTCAATTGGATTACAAATTTGATCTCTTACTTCAACCCTCAGATCAAACCTCATGACTGATGACTACAACCCACAAACTTCCACTGCGCCACTCTAATCGATCGTTTGATTGCAAATTATTGCCATATCAAATTTTAACTTGGCGCCTAATATCTCAAGCAAACTTGTCCAAAATTTCAACACAAACCTTAAATTATATTCAAAACATCAAAATTGAAATACTTTGTGATCTCATCATCTCGTTGGCATACCAACGAGACAATTTAATTCATTCAATACATCATCTGAATTGGCAATAAATGGGCCAACCTTGTCAGCCTATCTACAAATACCCAAGCCACATTCATATTTCTCACAGTCATCAACAACCACGAAATCAAAAACATGAAGGCTTCTCATTCATAATTCATAACCTTGATATTCAGAGTACAATTTCTTTTCCAAAAGCAAAGCATTTCACTTACTCAAACATTAAGATTCACCTGCAATTCACTACCCAAAACTTGGACAACTCCCTTAAACACAAAGCATCCATCAACTATAACTCATCACCCAAATTCATTTCCTTCAAAATTACAGAGTACACCTGGAGATACAACAACGTTATTCTCGATCCTCTTGAGAGCAATCACATAAAGCTGCTCTTTATTCTATTTAACATCTCCCATGAAATATCAAAGACACATCAAATTCGAAGATATTCAACCCAAAATATCAACAATAATATTCTTCTTAACTGATCATACATCTCATAAGTATAATCCTTCAACAACCATAGTAACCTATGCTACCACTTGATCAACTTTTTCTAATTGATATCGAAATTCACCATTATGGTCCTTAGGCAAATCCACCCATTTACACTATAGCATGATCAACTCCCTTTTTGCAAAATAATTTTCTCAAACCTTTAGAATCAATTAGATGATAACTATCTCCATATAAGCAACACCTATAAATCCCCAAAGCAAAGATCCTGATCGCTGACTCATAGTTTGGAAATATTTTCGTCATAGGCTTCCCACTGACTTAATCCAAGGGCAACCACCCATACACGCTGTAGGATAATACAATTCTAAATCTTCATTAAAAGTATTACATTCTACTACAATTTACTTGATCCATCAGTGATCAACACAAACGACATGGTCAACAATTTACCTTTCATTCTTGGAAAGCCATCCTCACATATCTCATTCCGACAAATATCGATTACTTCTAGGCCAAACGCCCCCACAGATGCTACAATCCTTGAGGAATTTTAATGGATAACATACAGGATTCAGCTAGACCCAATAAAACCACACACCTTTGCGACAACAATTAGTCGTTCCTAATGCCCGCTTATCAAATCATTTATCTCTCGAACAACCTAAATTTTCAATCACCCACATATAACTTCATCAGTTCAGCTTACTCACCCCAAGGTTCTAAAGCATCCTACGGTGGGCACTCAATCGATACTTCCTCGATTCTGTATGAAATCCTTAAAAATCAGTGTCTATCCCGGTGTAACTTTGATAGCAACCTCGATTTACTGATCAAAAGATAAACTAGCTTAATCTTTTCCTCTAAGAAATATCATCGAATACTTACACATCTGAAAAATTCCTAGTGACCACAAGATAACTTCCAGATGTGGTAATGTATGCCAACTAAACTCGACACACACCATCGCCGATGGTTTGTAGGCAAAAATCAATGTCAATTTCGTTGCCTCTCGATCAATTTTTCCACGAATTCAAAATTTATAACCCAACTTGTAGTCAAACACTTAGCATGGAAACTCTCCAACCAAATACCCCTAAATCACATCAATGCCAGATATATCAATTAAAATCTAATCAATCAACCACTTACATTTACAGACTCAAACCGAACACCAGAATTGGCTCTAGGCAAGTACTTAGTTGATCATGGCTTTTGCATCCTACCACCCCATTAATTCTATTACTAACACATTGATAATCGGGTTAGATCACCCCACCTTAGCAAGTTAAGGGACTCAAAACCTCAACCCAGAATAAATCAAACCTAAACTTTAACTCAAAATAAATTAACTTAGACCTCGAATCAAGATCAACCAAATTTAGACCTTAAGGCATCTCCCTACAACTTCTCTGATACCACTTGTGACGGATCGAATAAACTAAACACCATCTGAACATAATATCCATCAATAACTAAATATAAATCACAATAAGCCACCATATATATATATATATATATATAAAAATCAAACATACATAGGATCTAAAATCATGCCACAATATCAGTGGCTTCGACACCGATCCAAAAATACAACGTCAGACCTTTAGTAAGGAAATATGCCTGCAAAAATATCAATCTAACATATACATCCATATCCAATAATATCGTAGAAGCAAAAACACATCCCTAACAAATTTCCTTGAACTTGCATAATATGAAACATCCGGTTTCACTTTCACAAAATAATCTAGTATAAAATAATAATCCTATCAATGATCAAACATAATACTGACAGTTTCAGACATTACAAAATACTGTACGGGCTAATAATATCGCCTTAAAATCCATAAGAATCAAAAACCATGTTTGAAAAATAAACTAATTAATTTACAATAAGCAAAATAACCTAAACCTATCCAAATACAACAATTCCTAAACATCAAAACCAACAAGCCTAAACATTTCCAAATATTCGATCTAGCTCGATGGGCAAAAACTCCTATATCTCCTGCTCATCTAAAAATTAGTAAAAATAGTAAGAAAGTTAGCAAAATATTCAATAAGATATAAATATAAACAAAGAACAAACACGGTATACTTTTAAAATAAATCGAAGAAATGGAATATGATCATAATACATATATTTAATTTTCGGTACACATTTAATTTTTCTTATTTTATTTCTAATTTCTTTAGCTTTCAATATATAGAAAACTTGTTTATCTTTAGCGATCAGGGCTAGTAGGCTTTACTAGCTAACGGAGTGTTTGATCGATATTTGAATTATATTAATCTACATAATCAAAGGCCAAAATCAAATAACATAGCGATATTTCTTCCTTATTTACATCCCAAAAATAGAAAAGATTGTATTCAGTCTACACAAATCAAAGGTCTTATCTATATTATTTACATCCCAAAAACAAGATAGTATTACCTATTATCTCTCAGTAAACGGGACTAATATCGCACAATGATACTTATTTAGACAACGATCTAAAGTATAATATCCTAAAACATGTCAGGAAATACTATCCTCTTAAATAAAAATCATTAGTCTAATTTCTTGAAATCTTTTCATGTTTTTATTGGAAACTTTACACAAATATTCATAATCTTTTTTTCTTACTTTTTTTACTCTGAGAGAAAATACCAAAACAGATAATAGATTGTAGAGTTTTAATTTCTTAATACAGATTTATAATTTTATATTCTTGAGAATACAGATACATATTTTATATTCCTTTGAGCTTGTACAGATAGATATTTTTATATTCATACGGACTTAAGTCTTAGACTTTAACAAATACTTTTTCATAAAAATTAAATATGCAGATAATTATGAACTTTAACATAAATAGACCATAAATCATAATTCTCAAATTTCAATTATGTAGAAACTTTGGGCATATTTAACGATATAAAACAAAAACCAAATACTGAAAAATAATATATAATTCATGATATATTTAATCCCCAAAATCTCGAATACCAGTGTAAAATCACTGAATAACTGGTAAAATATATATATAAGTACAGAATAAACAGATATGATATATAAAAATAATATACATATTTGTAAAATCTCCTAATAGTAGACATACATTATCAAACATGAAATTAGACCAAAGTTAGGGTTAGAGGATACTTGTCTCAACTTTATTCCAATCAGATTTGCCAAAAGGATACTCCGATGTATCCAAATCGAGCCCTCTCTCTGCCAACGCGTGCCCCTTCCTCTCTCCTCCCTTCGCACGCCTCTGATTCTTTCTCTCTTTTCACATCCTCCTTCACCAAAGGCAGCTCCAACACGGGTGATGGAGGGCGACGTCAACAGCAATGGCAGCAACACCCAATGATGGCAATGGTGATGGACGATGGCACATGCAGTCGTCGGCGACTCCTCTCTCCACCGTGCCTCTCTTTCCCCCATTTATCCCGATTACCCTATTACTCCCAAAATCAATACATGCAACCCCAAAATCAACATTCACAAAGAGAATGGAAGGATTTACTTGTCTCAATTTCACCGATTTCCTCTGACAATGGCAACGAATGGACGACGGTTGTTTTTGTTTCGATTCACGACTCCTCCCTCTACTCACATCGATACATAAAATGGAAGGTAACACCACGGAGAGGACTTTGCCGGCTTCCATTTTCGGCATTGGGACCTCCGATGTTAATGGTGGCGATAGCTCATGCCAGTCTCCCTCTCTCTCCTCTCTTCTCCCGTCTTTTCCTTCTCTCTCCCCAAAACCCTCCTTATTCCTATTTTCTTCTTTCTTTTTGTTGTTATTATTATTATTATTATTATTATTATTATATATTTATATTTTTTATTTTACTTCTCTTTTATTCTAAAATCTAAATCAGTACTCGGACAACAACACAGGCAAGCTTCGGGCGTCACTCCACAATTCTGATCATTCTTCAAAATCTTATAGCATTTAATTAATTTTTATCACATCCATATTATCCAAAATAATAATAAATAATCCTAATTAAATCAAATAAAAATTTAAGATATTACAAAACCCGTCACGATATGACTACCTGGTTTTGGGGCAGATGTAAAAGAGAGAAATTAGGAAAGTTTTTCATATAAAAGAGGATAATCGAGACAGTCTTCAAGCGTATCTTTGGATTTTGACTTCAAATGTTGAAAAAAAAACTTCCACTAACTCCGACTTATAGTAGTAGAGACTCCATACTGGCTCTGAGCAGTCATACCACTTGGTAGGCAAATGATGCTTCATGATACAAAGCAAAGAGAGCCCTACCATTTACAAGAAAAAGGGGTGATCAAATTCTGTCTACATTCTCTCACTCATTTTCTTACATTTTTCTTATTCGAGTAGAAAGATTTTTGACTTAAGTATTTAAGGATATATCGGAGAGTGCATCTTGTATTATTCTTACATCTTATTTGTCGTGTTATGGTATATAAGATTCAGATTTTAAGTTACAAAAATTGAGCCCATTTTTATTCAAGCATCCAAACAAAGCGAGTGACTCCCTAATTTATACAATAATTCGAATTCTTAAGACACATCAGCTACTATTCACAGACTACCTCTTTATAACAATAGAGAAAGTTGTACATCAAATAGAAATTGTAGGTTTATTAATAACAAAATCATGTTTTTGGGTTGTCTAATTATCTTGGAAAAAGATAATATTTTATTTATTTATTAATTTTTATGTGTATTCACTAATATGATTAAACACCAATTAATTAAAAGATATTTTGGAAGTATGTAAAGGGTATAAATATTTCTATCGCCACCCTTAATAATAATTGGTCATAGAATAATTGATGAAAAAATATAAATAAATAATGAAAATTTCTATGGCCATCCTTTGTGAATTAGTTAATTATAGTTATAAATGGCAAATTAAATATAAATGAACTGTTTTGCCTTGGATTTTCCGAAATTCAAATGGAAGCCTGAGAAACGAAAACCATTGAATCGAAAAGACAATCGAATTCATAGTTAGTAGATCAATAAAAACTTGCTTTTCATTGGATTAAATTGACTGGTACCGTTTAAAATTATTCTTATCACGTGACCAAACTTTGAAATCTGAGGAAAATTCAATTGATCAATGGAATTTTCCATAATTTTCCTTTGACTCATCTAAAGGTATATAAATAGAGACAAAAGTACGTGTTACACCAGAAAATAAAATAGATATCTATAGCAACTTAGCGAAAATTTTCTTTTTTCAATAAGTACTTGTATGTATTTCTAAAAAAACTTATATATAATCGGATATGTATATGTTGAATTTTTGGGTCACTTTCTTATAAATCTCATGCCTATCATATATATATATATATATATATATGTCATCTTGTGATGGAACAATTTTTTTTTTTTTTTTTGAATCCGTCAGTCAGAACAGGAACAAATAGCGTGCACTGTAACTCAGTACATGCACACAACTGGTCTAGCTACATCACAATATGCAAATATAAGATCACAGATGTCATCTACGACCCACACACGTTATTCATAGAACATGTAGCGGAAGTAAATCAAATAACCTGTCCAAGCATTTAAACTCATTCCCATAAAATTCATTCATATGCACATAGGCACAAGGTTCCATTTTCAAAAATACATCTATTCTGATTAGATCATTACATCCACTGCTTCTTCCGTGGTAACTCCCAAGTATACTTTAGAATCTCTTAGATGGAGCTCTAGTCACTCCTTCTCGTCTAGCACGAATTCTATAGTCTCATCTGGAGGAAAAAAAACAGAAAATAGTAAACAGTAAGCCAATGCCCAGCAAGGTTCATGCAGGTACGTGGTAAAACTTGTATGCAGAACATAATAAAACAGATACTATTTCACATGAACATGCAAATGCTATAAGAAAGTGATTTATAACAGAAACAGAATGCAGACGTATACATAACTATCAGGAAACAGAAACAGTCTTTGAAAATCAGAAATCAATGTCCTCATTTTTCAGAAAGCTGAAATCGATCTTACTTCCATAATTTATAGAAAACTTATCTTTTATCAATAAAGGACCCTACCAGTAGACCCTACTGGCGAAGGGGGCGACTAATCGAGGATAGATTGTGTACATCTCTCCACAATCAACAGCATTAAATAAAACAGAACGGATGATCCTACCTCACAAGATCTTCCCTAATCAAGGGGGTGGCGGCTAGAACAGAACAGAAGCTACCCTCATATTATAACACCCTAAGTAGGGGCAGACCATATATAACTCCATGGACAGAGTTATCCTCGATTACCACCATAACGTTCTAATGCATGCCGGAGAACCTAACCTGACTGCGTATCAGTCTGGGTCCAAAATAATAGAAACATAAATACTTTCTTCTTATCGCTTACTGAAAGCCATTTTCAGTATCAGTCAGAACATCACAATTTACCATTCAGAATTTGTGCACAGAATATCACTGTTCAAGTCTTAAGGAGGCCGGTTCAAAATTTCTTTTGTCCAAGTAAGAAGGACTTTACAATAAGGCCGGTTTCAAAACATCAAGCCGATTTCAAAATATATCCGTCACTTATTCAAATCAAGGCCAATTTAAAAATCATATTATAAAGCCGATTTTAAAATCAAAGGCCGGTTTGGATTTTCACCTCACAAGGCCGGTTTGGATTCATCGTCACAATGGCCGGTTTGGATTTTATCACTCAACGACGGTTTGGATTATCACCTCACAAGGCCGGTTTGGATTCATCTTCACAATTTCCGGTTTGGATTCATCGTCACAATGGCCGGTTTGGATTTTATCACTCAAGACCGGTTTGGATTATCACCTCACAAGGCCGGTTTGGATTCATCTTCACAATGGCCGGTTTGGATTTCATGGTGAGAAGGCCGGTTGTAATTTTCTTTACACAAGATGGCCGGTCTTGATTTCAACAAACAAAAGGGCCGGTTTCGATTTCCATGCAAAGGCTGATTTTGTTTTTATCATGCAAGCAGGCCGATTCTGATTTTCACAAGGGTAGGCCGATTCAGATTTGGCCTGCAAGCAGGCCGATTCTAATTTTCTCAAGGGTAGGCCGGTTTCAATTTTGTAGGTAGGCCGATTCTGATAAGGGCCAGTTTCGATTTTACCATACGAAGGGGCCGATTTTGATTTCAATGCAAAGGGGCCGATTTGATTTTCATGCAAGGGCCTATTCCGATTTCGACATGCAAGGGGCCGATTTGATTTTCATGCGAGGGCCGGTTTCGATTTCGACATGCAATTGGCTGATTTTGATTTTAAACACGCAAAGGCCGATTTCGATTTTAGTATGCAAGGGGGCCGACTCTGATTTTCACAATGGTAAGCCAGTTCAGATTTATCAGGCAATGGGCCGATTTTGATTTTAAGCACGCAAAGGCGGATTTTGATTTTAACATGTAAGGGCCGATTTCATGTTCTTACACAGGAAAGCCGGTTTAGATTTTATCTTTGTTTAGATCTTATGAGAAGGGAGGCAAGACTTCATTTTCTTCACACAAAAGCCGGTTGTGATTTTCTTTATACAAGATGGCCGGTTTGGATTTCATACACAAGGTGGCCGGTTTGGATTTCATTAAGGAAGGCCGATCTTATTTTAGGCTTAAGGAAGAGTCTTGTTTTAAGCTTAAAAAGCTAGACTTCTTCACACACATGGCCAATTTCGTTTTTAGTCCGGATTTCATATTGGGCTCAGTTTAAGCAGAAACAGAAAGCAAAAGACAGAGAACATGAATACAAATATGAAATCAGAATGCAACTTAAGTTATAATTAAGAACGGCAAGCACTTTTAAATCGGAAAGGAAACACTTTGAAACTGGACATTCGAAACGGAAAGATACTTAAAAATCTGGACTCTGAGAAGGTGAAGTATACTTGTATTATTCTTAAAGCATGAACTTTAAAACGGATACAAAATGGAAGTTAAAAAGATTGGCGTCCGAAGTAACTTGCCTGACCGCCCTCTCTGGCGGACTCAAAGTTCTACCTTCCTTCGCTCCTTATTCTTCCTTCACGCTAGAAACTCATACTACCCCTCAACTGGAGTCCGATATATAAAGAGGAGGGAGCACGTGGGTAAGTGGAGTAAGTCACTAACTCCTGTACTTATTCGCAGACGGTAGGCGGGACTAATTAGATTAGTTTACCTACTCCATTTCGTCGCCGCCTAGTTAGATTCTAACTAAATAGTAAGGTTTACTTTTGTATTTAGTTACCATTAGTTTATTCGGTTAACTTTTTGGTCAATGTTTCTTATTCTAATTAAGTTGGGTTCAAATACAAGCAGTGTCGGTTTCATTTTACACTTAAAAACTGAGTTCAATTTACATGTAGGAGGCCGAGTTCATTTTACATGCAAATGCCGATTTCAACTTTTCACTTAAAAACCGAGTTCTACTCAAGACTGCCAACGTTTCATTCTTTTCTTTCAAGACTGGTCAACTCTTCAAATCCGGTCAACTTCTTCAAACCGGTCAACATCTTTCGAAATCCGGTCAACATTACTCCAAATCAGCCAATCGGTCATCATCATCCGATTAAATTTCTCTTATTATTTACTTCGGCCTCTTACACTTCCATTAAGTGGTTTGGCCTTCTAGTGGTACAAGGCCACTCCGATTTTCAGTAGCAATATTTTGTTCCGATTTTAAATCTTTTTGATTTTAGGATCTCACAATTCTTTCTCACTTAAAGAAATTTCGTCCTCGAAATTAGCAAAATACCTCATTTCATTTCACACTGAACCTCAATATTTAGCATTTTCTTTGGACATTAATTTAAACCTTTTCATACACATAGGTTCATTACCTTTCCGCTGCATGCTCTGATCATTCAGTTGGCTTTGGTTTATTCAATTTCGCCTTACCGCCACTATCACAACCTGAAATTTCGATTCTTTTTCCATGCTCAACTAAAATCTCAACATAAAATTCAAGGTACATTTAGACCTATGAAACAAGATACTTAACATCTTCTTCAATTTCACGTCATATTCCCTTTCGAACATCCGAGCCATGTGATAATCTTGACTTAGATTGATTATACCATATAAATATCTCTCACAGATCCTCAATTCATAACAGAATAAGAAGTCCTAACTATCACAGTCTCTACGGATTCGGTTCAGTCTTAGACCATTGCTCAAGACCTCGAGACCCTAACACTTAACAGCCTCAAAATCTCAAAGTCCATATACCGAGGGAAACAACTTTTCTCAAACCCTCAACCCGTGGCAAGATCAAAAACTGCAATTTATACGGTCACCACTAGTTCAATGTGACTTCAGATTCCAGTGTCCAATTTATTACCTCTACACTTAACAATTTTAAGACCTCATTGGTATATAAATCAACTGATTCAACCAAAACACATCATTTGAAATTATCATGGGTGAATCATTTGATCATCATTTAAGCGGAGACATTCGATTACTCATTTTAATCAATGAAAAATAACTCTAATAAGGGATTCCTCTCCAAGAATATCAATCCACAAGTGATACAGAAAAACATAATCTTGGAGTTTCCTCAACATTTATCAAAGTTTATTTTCACAATTATCATATCAGGATTTTCTTCAAAGTGATTCTTCGTACATCCATGTGGAGACTTCTTACATTAACTATTGATCTTAGTATTTATCTCCGTCAAATACATCAAGATTCACCTATCTCTTCCTAACTTTTTATAGGACTCTAATCTCCATCAATGGATCCTTCCTAAGTCCTCAAGGATCTTATCACAAAGTTCTA
This sequence comes from Nepenthes gracilis, assembly GCA_033239525.1. Lineage (NCBI taxonomy): Eukaryota > Viridiplantae > Streptophyta > Magnoliopsida > Caryophyllales > Nepenthaceae > Nepenthes > Nepenthes gracilis. The sequence continues at coordinate 17,586,471 of BSYO01000003.1, read as the reverse complement.
ATTACAGGTGGAGCTGTTCCATCCCACGGATGCCTATCCCGCTTGCTTATGGGTGATCGTCTATTAGTATGAACTAACAATATTTCAATCTTCCTTGCAAGCATATCATTTATGCTAACTTACCCGACTACATGCTACAGTTCCTAAATCTCCCAAAATCCACAAAGCGTTTATACATCTAAAAATTTTTTGGCGAATAAGAAACACGTAACAAAATCAAGATTAATTAAGAAAATATCTTCATCTTCCCGCAGGGTGTCTCTAGCCACCGACTTCTTTCCTTTCGACCCTTTAGTAACGGGCAATCTTTTATCAGGTGACCCAACTTTTCACAATGATAGCACGCTCCAATTTCCTTATAATAAGGTTTTCCCGTGTGCTTCTTCCTATAATATACGCATGTAGCAGCTGATGTCTGTGAACTAGTTACAAATAAAGCTTCGGTAGTGCCCTTCTCCACATCTACCGTTTTTGCTTTTTTGGATGACTCAGGTGGTTCTACATGTGATTTTCTACCAAGACTTGCCCAGCTGGTTGCTCTTTTTGCAAGTAATTTTTGTGCCTCTAACTCTTTTTCGAGCACTGAGGCCCTATCTAGGACCTCAGTATAAGCTTGAGGTTCCTGGGTCATTAATTAATTCCTAATCTCATCATTTAACCATTCTAGGAACTTCTTGGTCATCCTTGATTGATCTTTACCAATGAAAGGTACATGATGAGACAATTCGATGAACCTCGTGCCATACTCCGCTACGGTGCGACTTCCTTGCCTAAGTTCAATAAGTGTTCCTTCCCTCCAATCCTGAAGGTTATTGGGAATACATTCTTCCTAGAAAGCCTCCTCAAACGTCTCCCACGAAATTTCCTCACCCAGCCATCTCATTGCTCTTTTCTTCCCAGCCCACCAATCATCGGCTTCTTTTTCCAATTTAAAAGTTGTAAAGGTAACTCTTTCACTATCAGAACATTGGATAACTGTAAGTACTTTCTTCAATTTTCTAATCTAATTTTCTGCCTTCAGCGAATCTGCTTCTCCTAAAAATTCAGGCACATTCGCTGCCTTAAACGTCTCATACATAAATGGAATTGGTTGTGGCGCAAGAAGTAGAGCCACATGACGCCGTTCCATCTTCTCTACAACATGCGTCACCCTTTCCAGCAAGCTTACATACTCAACTTCTCGATCATGGGGGGTACTAGCACTACCCTGGCCATATCTTCTTCTCCTTTCATTAGCCATCCTAAAATCAAGACAAGTGCAACATTGAAACCCTAAAAAGTCAGTCAGAGAAAAGAAAAATATCCATAAACTTTGTGAAATTCAAACTTAGCCTACGAGTCAACTTCTTAAGAGTTCTAATCACCTTGGTTACCCAGACTTAATCCTACGAAAATTTAATAGAAAGATTTAAACCTATACTTCCGCTTTTCGATCGATCAATTCCTAAGGCATCTTATCCCTCTGATACCAATTGTGACGAAACGATTTTTTTTTTAATTCGTTAGTCAGAACATGAACAAATAGCATGTACCGTAACTCAGTACATGCACACAGCTGGTCTAGCTACATCACAATATGTAAACACAGGATCACAGATGCCATCTAGGACCCACACACATTATTCATAAAACATGTAGCGGAAGTAAATCTAATAACCTGTCGAAGCATTTAAACTCATTCCTATAAAATTCATTCATGTGCACATAGGCACGAGGTTCTAATTCCAAAAATGCATCTATTCTAATTAGATCATTACATCCACTGCTTCTTCTGTGGTAACTCCCAAGTATGATTTAGAATCTCTTAGATGGAGCTCTAGTCACTCCTTCTCATCAGGCACGAATTCTATAGTCACATCTAGATGGGAAAAAACAGAAAATAGTGAGCCGATGCCCAACAAGATACATGCAGGTACGTGGTAAAACATGTATGCAGAACATAACAAAATAGATACTATTTCACATGAACATGCAAATGCCATAAGAAAGTAATTTATAACGAAAAAGGATGCCAGACGTATATAAAACTATTAGGAAACAGAAACAGTCTTCGAAAATCAGAAATCAATGTACTCATTTTTCAGAAAGCAGAAATCGATCTTACTTCAATAATTTATAGAAAACTTATCTTTTATCAGTAAAGGACCCTACCAGTAGACCCTACTGGCGAAGAGGGTGAATAATTGAGGATAGATTGTGTACATCTTCCCACAATCAATGGCATTAAACAGAATATAACGAATGATCCCACCTCACGAGATCCTTTCCCAATCAAGGGGGTGCCGGCCAGAACAGAATAGAAGCTACCCTCCTATTATAACGTCCTGAGGAGGGGCAAACTATATATAACTCCATGGATAGAGTTATCCTCGATTACCACCATAACGTTCTAAGGCATGCTGGAGAACCTAACCTGACTGCGTATCAGTCTGGGTCCAAAATAACAGAAACAGAAATACTTTCTTCTTATCGCTTACTGAAAGCTATTTTTAGTATCAGTCAGAAACATCACAATTTACCCTTCAGAATTTGTACACAGAATATCATAGTTCGAGTCTTAAGGAGGCCAGTTCAAAATTTCTTTTGTCCAAGTAAGAAGGACTTTACAATAAGGCCGGTTTCAAAACATCAAGCCGATTTCAAAATATATCCGTCACTTATTCAAATCAAGGCCGATTTAAAAATCATATTATAAAGCCCATTTTTAAATCAAAGGTCGGTTTGGATTTTCACCTCACAAGGCCGGTTTGGATTCATCGTCACAATGGCCGGTTTGGATTTTACCACTCAAGGCCGGTTTGGATTATCACCTCACAAGGCCGGTTTGGATTCATCTTCACAATGGCCGGTTTGGATTCATCATCACAATGGCTGGTTTGGATTTTATCACTCAAGGCCAGTTTGGATTATCACCTCATAATGCCGGTTTGGATTCATCTTCACAATGGCCGGTTTGGATTTCATGGTGAGAAGGCCGGTTGTGATTTTCTTTATACAAGATGGCCGGTCTTGATTTCAACATACAAAAGGGCCGGTTTCGATTTCCATGCAAAGGCCGATTTCGTTTTTATCATGCAAGTAGGCCGATTCTGATTTTCACAAGGGTAGGCCAATTCAGATTCAGCCTGCATGCAGGCCGATTTTTATTTTCTCAAGGGTAGGCCGGTTTCAATTGTGCAGGTAGGCCGATTCATATGAGGGCCGGTTTCAATTTTACCATACGAAGGGGCTGATTTTGATTTCAATGCAAAGGGGCCGATTTGATTTTCATGCGAGGGCCGGTTTCGATTTCGACATGCAATGGGACGATTTTGATTTTAAGCATGCAAAGGCTGATTTCGATTTTAGCATGCAAGGGGGCCGATTCTGATTTTCACAAGGGTAAGCCGGTTTAGATTTATCAGGCAATGGGCCGATTTTGATTTTAAGCACGCAAATGCGATTTTGATTTTAACATGTAAGGGCCGATTTCATATTCTTACACAGGAAAGCCAATTTAGATTTTATCTTTATTTGGATCTTATAAGAAGGGAGGCCAGACTTTATTTTCTTCACACAAAAGCCGGTTGTGATTTTCTTTACACAAGATGGCCGGTTTGGATTTCATATACAAGGTGGCCGGTTTGGATTTCATTAAGGATGGCCGATCTTGTTTTAGGCTTAAGGAAGGGTCTTGTTTTAAGCTTAAAAAGCTGGACTTCTTTACACACATGGCCGGTTTCTTTTTTAGTCCGGATTTCATATAGGGCTTAGTTTAAGCAGAAACAGAAAGCAGAAGACAAAGAACATGAATACAGATATGAAATCAGAATGCAACTTAAGTTATAATTAAGAACGACAAGCACTTTTAAATCGGAAAGGAAACACTTTAAAACTGGACATTCGAAACGGAAAGATACTTAAAAATCTGGACTCTAAGAAGGTGAAGTATACTCGTATTATTCTTAAAGTATGAACTTTAAAACGGATACAAAATGGAAGTTAAAAAAATTGGCATCCGAAGTAACTTGCCTGACCGCCCTCTCTGGCCGACTCAAAGTTCTTCCTTCCTTCGCTCCTTATTCTTCCTTCGCGCTAGAAACTCATACTACCCCTCAACTGGAGTCCAATATATAAAGAGGAGGAAGCAGGTGGGTAAGTGGAGTAAGTCACTAACTCATGTACTTATTCGCAGACGGTAGGTGGGACTAACTAGATTAGTTTACCTACTCCATTTTGTCGCTGCCTAGTTAGATTCTAACTAAATAGTAAGGTTTACTTTTGTATTTAGTTACCATTAGTTTATTCGATTAACTTTTTGGTCAATATTTCTTATTCTAATTAAGTTGGGTTCAAATACAAGCAGTGCCGGTTTCATTTTACACTTAAAAATCGAGTTCAATTTACATGCGGGAGGCCGAGTTCATTTTACATGCAAATGTCGATTTCAACTTTTCACTTAAAAACCGAGTTCTACTCAAGCCTGCCAACGTTTCATTCTTTCCTTTCAAGATTGGTCAACTCTTCAAATCTGGTCAACTTCTTCAAACCGGTCAACATCTTTCGAAATCCGGTCAACATTACTCCAAATCAACCAATCGGTCATCATCATTCGATTAAATTTCTCTTATTATTTACTTCGACCTCTTACACTTCCATGAAGTGGTTTGGCCTTCTAGTGGCACAAGGCCACTCCGATTTTTAGTAGCAATATTTTATTCCGATTTTAAGTCTTTTTGATTTCAAGATCTCACACATCTAGTGGTATGTCTAATATCGCACGAATATCCTATTTGGAAGAAATTATTGAGTGGCGAATGGTTGGTGCCTAATCCAAGCACATGCGCCATTCATCCATATTAGATACACAAAAGAAGCGTCTATGAGGTACACATTCACAATTAATTCAAATTGGAAGTGCTTGATAAGCGTACGAGTACATTTTGTTCAATTTGTTCAACACTCGTGGTACGTCTGAGGGGCACTCATATAACATGTATACAGTGTGTTCTCACATTATGTGTGCTTGATAGGTACTCGTGTGCTATTTCTGATATAAAATCATCTTGACGTAAATTTTTGGTTATTTATTGTAGTCCTTTGAGTTTTTACACACTGACATAGTGAAGAAATGAAGAAACTGAGAGAAAAGGCAAGAAGATGAAAATTTACTTATCCATTTGAGTTTCAAATCATATTTCATTCTCTAACAATCTTGAATGCTTTATTCTTTTGTAGTGAAAAGTATTTTATCAATTATATTTTTTTCTTTCATTTTGTACTCTTTATTATTGAGACCTATCACTACAATAAGTAGTATCCTTGTATTTTGTCGAAAGTTTTTTCAACTGAAATTCATCACTTAGTGGATATTGATCAGACTTTTAGTGACATAATTTTTCCCTCATTCGAAAAAGGGTTTCTGTATAAAATTTTATATATCTCATTATTTATAATTATTATTATTTGTTGTATATTATCGATACAACTCATCATTAGTTCAAACAAGAGGTTTCGAATTCTAACAAGTGATATTAAAGACCAATTATTACTGTCATGTTAAACCTTATTTGAACAAGTGAAGGGTGGACGATGTAAATGTGGATAATGGTACTCATCATGATGTTTCTAAACCTATCAAGACCATCCCACTCTGATGATCCATAAGAAATCAAAGACCATCCTCTTGTTTATTGGCTAATAAGTGTATATTACTTACCAATGGTAGATAACGTAAAAGTTTTGATGAAGTAAAAGAAAATGAGTACAAATAAGAGTAGATAAAAGTCATACAAGATGAAATAAAATCCTTGCTAAAAAACCTCATTTGTATGCTAACCAAGTTCCTTAAAGGCAAATGCGCTTTAAAAAACGAGTAGGTTTTTTGCTTGAAATTGATGAGAACAATCCGCAATCAAAGTACAAAGCGATATTAGTTATAAAATAATTTAACTAGCAAAATGGTATCAACTTTGATAAGATGTTTACTTTAATTGTAAATATGTCTTCTATCACTGTGGTCTTTGGATTGGTTGCAATCTTTAATTTAGAAATTGAATAGCTAGATGTGTCGACATCCTTCCTCCATGGCAATCTAGAGAAGGAAATCTACATGAAATAGTTGGACAAATTTTAGATTGAGGAAAAGGAGCATCTAGTATGCCGATTGAAGAACAACTATATGAGTTAAAGTAAGTTCCAAGACATTGGTACAAAAAGTTTGAGTCAATAATGATAAGATAAGGTTATCAAAAGATTACTTTGGATTATTGTGTCTTTATCCAAGGGTTTTCAAAGGATGGCTTTGTCATTCCTTTGTCTTATATGGATGACATGCTTATTATGGGATAAAATACTTTTCAGATTGTAGAATTGAAACAACATAGAAAATTCTTTGCCATGAAAGATTTAAGACTAGTAAAGCAAATTATTAATATAAAAATATTTTATGGCCAAAAAAAAAAAGAAAATTATGGATGTTCCAAGAGATTTACGTTGAAAAAGTGTTTCAATGATTAAATATGGAGAATTCTAAGTTGGTAAATACCCCGTTAGCCAACCATTTTAAGTTAAGCACTCAGCAATATTCTTCTACAAATGATGAAAAGGTAAGCATGAGGCACGTTCCTTATTATACGATTGTTGACAATTTGATATATGTAATGATAAATATAATATCGGATATAGCTTGTGCAATTGGAATTGTCAACCCATTCTTTCCTAAACTTGGCATGGAACATTAGTCATTAGTGAAATGAATATTGAAATATCTCTGAGGAACTTTCAAGATGTATTTATGTTTCAAAACTAACAAACCACTTCTAATTGGATACACTAATACAGACATGGCAGGGGATCTTAACAATTAGAACTCCATCTCTAGTTTCCTAGTTATATTTGTGGTAGGAGTTATATCATGGCAATCAAGACTATAAAAGTTATTTCTTTCTCCACTACCGAAGCAAAATATATTACGGTGACGAAAGCAAGTAATGGGATGTTGTAGATAAGAAAGTTCATTCAAAAATTTGGTTTTAAGTAAGAGTGATATGTGCTACTTTGTGACAAAAAAAGTATCATTTACCTTTGTAGGAACTCATCATTTTATTTTAGATTAAAGTTATTGATATTCGATATCATTAATTGAAGAATGTTCTTGATTTAGAGTTGTTGATACTTGAAAAAATCAGGACAAAAAAAATGGGTCTGACATGATAGTTAAAGTGATGTAAATGGAAAGGTTAGAAGATTACGGAGTTATAGCTGAAATGATGATTACCCTTACAAGGTCATGACTGAAACGTTTGTTGAGTTTTTAGATTACTCTCTTACGAATCCTATGCCTATCTTATACAAATACATACATATATATAAATATATATCGACCAACGGTATGTCTGATGTCGCATGAATATTGCCCATCTTATACATATACACAACGTCATGAGAAAAAAGTTATTGAGTTTTTGGGCTACTCTCTTATGAGTCATATACCCTTCTTTTATATATATTATTCAATAGTACATCCAATGTCGTATGAATATTGACCTATTTGGAAGAAATTGTTAAGTGGCGCATAATTGGTGCTTGATCTAGATATGTGCACCATTCATCAAGATTGGAGGTGCACGAGAAGTGCTTAAAATGTGCATATACACATTTTGTCTAGGTTAGAGATACCTGGGGAGTGCCTGGGGGCCGCACGAGTGCATTTTATCTAAATTGCTCAATACCTAAAATATGTTTGAGGGGTGCTCGTATATCATGTATATAGTATGTTCACACCTAATATACGCTTGATGGACACTTGTATGCCGTTTCTAATATATAAATCGTCCACATGAATTTCGAGTTATTCATTACGAACTTTTGAGTTTTTGAGCATGAAAAAGGACTTTTTGTCCTAAGTTATATAATCAAATTTCGACTCCGGTAAAAATAACAGAAATAGTAAAAATTAAATATTCAATACACGTAAAGAATATTTATTTCTAGATACCAATGATACTAACAAGCATGCAAAATATAAACGAGCATAAACAATAATAAAAAAATACAATTTTTGGTGACGAAGGAAAAAACTCGATATCCACGGTAATTGAGAAAAATCCTCCGGGTTTCAATGGCCAGGGAAGCAATGCACTATGAAAATCAACTTACTGATCGGGTGGTAACAACGTGCTAACCTAGCCGACTTACTCCCGACTTGTGATCCCTACCAAGGAACTCCTTGAATTTACCCATGGCAATGGAACCGGATACCTTCCGATCTTCACGTCAATCTTCCCTCTTGAGCCTCTTGAATTGCCAAACACGATCAGGTCTCCTTCTTCAACGTACCGACGTTTCCAACGAAAGTAGAAGAATGGAAGTGTTTAAACGATAAAGAAAAAGTGTAGAGAAAACTTGTTAGAACATAAAGCTCAAAATTGTAGCTTTTGGTTTTCTCAAAGGAAGTAAGATCAATGGAGTATAAATAAGGTTATTCTCAAGTGGGGTATGAAATTGATCTGCCAAGAGTCTTAGGGTTTCAAAATTATAAGACAATTATTTATAGATGGCGCAAAAAAACACATTCAAAAAGTGGCCCGTTACCGCGGCGCTCGAGCGCGGAGGCGGCGATAGCGACGAGCCCTTTCTTGATTTTGTGCTTGAGCGCATGGCGAGCACACAACGTGCGCAATGTTTCGGCTTTTTAGGGTCGAGGGGGTAGAGAGCGCACGGAGAGCACGGAGCTTCGGGATTTTGGGCTCGAGTGGCAGGAGAGCACACGGCAGGTGCGGCATCCATGGAAGTCAGAACGGACAATAACGGATGAATGTTGATGCAGCACTTCGACAATTCATAACCCGACATTGATGTAATATTATATATTATCACGAAATGTGCCAATCATAAAAATGACTCTAACAGAGCACTAACATAATGAAAAAAAAAAAAAGAGAGGAAAAATAGAAAAGAGAAAAATTTGCTCATCCCTTTGAATTTTAAATCATATTCCATTATATGTTGACCTTAGGTATGTTGTTCTTATCGTAGTGAAGAATATTTTATCGGTCATATTTATTTTCTTTTGTCTTATATCCTTTATTACTCGTGCTGATAACTATAAAGTGCTATGTCATTGTATTTTGTCGAAGGTTTTTGTAATCGAAACACACCACTTAGTTGATATTTATCGGACTCTTAATCCCGTAAATTTTTTTCTTATTTGAAAAGAATTTTTCATATAAAATTTTATGTGTTTCATTATTTATAATTGTTATAATTTATTGTATATTATCGATATATATTCTCACGAGTTTAAATAAAAGGGTTTGAATCCCAACAAATACCCTATAAGTAGACAAGGAAATCAAAAATAAATCTAACCTGAAGACATAACAAAACAGCATAAAATTATAACCAAAAATAAATAAAAACAAAACAAGCCATCCAACAATGAAAGGACAAAATGTGCAAATGGGGCCACGTCACGCATTAAATGATGGGACAACATTGTGGATTGTATCTTACCCCAAAGGAAGCTTGACATGATTCGATAGTATTATCATTGTTGAAGGAAGAGGATGGGCTGAAGAGAAATGATTTTTTTTTTTTTTTCCCTTCCTAACAAAGAAACATGTACTTAAAACGAGTGTGATATGCAGTCTAATATATGTGAACTTAAAGTTAATTTAAGCCATCTAAGTTGTATCAGATAGGCCACACATATTTAAAAAATGATCATTTTAAGATAAAGATAGGAAAACACCACCCCACCCCTAAATCTGTAGGAGGTGAGGAAACCTTGCACTTCATGCATCGTGCAAAGAGCCCTCAACTCTTTTTACTGTTCTGTTAATTACATTTTGTCCTAATAATGTGGGCCTGATTTGCATAGAAAAAAATAGAAGACCCTAATTGTTGGCGCAAAATGAAAAGCACGGTGATCGGGTGGACGGATCACTCAGATAGCAACAGAGTAGAGTTCTCGGACGGACAGCCAAAAGTAGAGATAGAAAAATGAGAGAAACACACACCAGATTTTAACGTAGAAAGACCCTTCTCAACCAAATAATACACTATGAAGAATTAATTGTTTACAAGAATGTTAGTTACACAAATTCAAACAAAAGAAAAACAATTACAAGTATATATCTCTCAATCTCTCTCTAAAAATATCTCTCTATCTATCTTTACAACAAGGCTTGCTCACAGTTCTCTCAAAGCATGCTTCAAGTGATTGCCTCTCACACTTCACGGCACTACTCTTCTCCAGCAATAGCAAAAGCCTATATACACACATGAGACTCGGTGGTCGGTCAGCCACCCCAGCAGTAGGGTGGCAAGACCACGCCTCCTAGGCCTACCATGGCAGGCGCACGCCAAGCGTGCCAAAGTGGCAGGCCTGATACCCTTAGAAGTTATAGCCGTCTCAACCTCTAATCAGAGTGGGTCAACTGCCCACTTGCGAAACGTGGCTACAGCAGGCCTATGGAGAGAGAGAGTTAACGCATAGGCTTTCAGAGTCCTCGTCCATGTCCTCAACTACCTCTCGGATATGTCTCCTTCAATGAGTCCTCGTCCGTTTTGACAGGCTTCTCGGACCACTCCAAAAGTCCGCGTCCATTTTTTCCTTTTGAGACCGCGAACAAAAAATATCCCGAAGGGAGTGACCCCAACAAACTTCCCCTCACAACCGAGTGGGAGTGATGTTAGTTAGACCGGCAATGTCACAACAAGCTTTCAACTTTCCCTTTGGCAAAACTTTGGTCAACATGTCTGAGTTATTGTCATCCGACCAGACCTTTCTAATTGATAGCTACCTATCATCAAAAACGTCTCCACCTAATGATATCGCACGTCAATGTGCTTTGACATGGAATGAAATGAGAAATTTTTACACAAGTGAATGGTACTTTGGCTTTCACAGAGGACCTTCGTCGTTTCTTGCCTTAGACCCAACTCTTGGATGAACCTTTTCATCTAAAGCATTTCTTTGCAGGCCTCGGTCACGGCAATGAATTCTACCTCCGTAGTTGAGAGAACAATGCACTTCTACAACTTGGACTGCCAGCAGACCGCCCCTCCTGTAAATTTTACCAAGTATTCGGACGTTGATTTTCAAGAATCAACATCCCTCGGTCATATTGGCATCCGTATACCCAACATACTGAAGCCTCTCTCCTCCAAACTGCAAACCTATCTTCGAAGTCCCACGGAGATATCTGAAAATCCACTTTACCGTAGACCAATGCTCCATCCCTAGGTTTGAGAGAAAACGGCTCACAAGACCAACCGCATGAGAAATGTCCGACCGCGTACATCAGACTACCAACGGTCGAGGAGTAAGGTATCTTACTCATGCGTGCCTTCTCAGTGTCAGAGAACGGACACTGTTGCTTGCTCAGCCTAAAATAGTTGGCCAGAGGGGTACTGATAGGCTTGGAGCTTTCCATGTTGAATGGCTGAAGCACCTTCTCAACATAGCCTTCCTGGGACAGCCAGAGTTTCTTATCCCCTTGGTCGCAAAATATTCTGATCCCCAGAATCTGCTTCGTCGGTCTGAGGTCCTTCATGGCAAAGGACTGTCCCAGTTGCTCTTTCAGCTCTTTGATCCAAGCACTGTTCTGTCCGATAACCAGCATGTCATCCACATAAATGAGGATGATGAAGTCGTTTTCCAAAAATCTTTGGACAAAGACACAGTGCTCGGAAGTAGTCTTATGGTATCCTCGTCCAACCATGATGGACTCAAAATTTCGGTACCACTATCTCGGAGCTTATTTCAGCCCGTACAAACTCTTCTTCAAACGACAGACCAGTCCTTCCTTTTCCTTGACTTTAAAACCATCTGGTTGGTCCATATAGATCTCCTCCTCAAGATTTCCATGGAGAAATGCTATCCGGACGTCCAGTTGCTCAATCTCCAGATCCAAAGCTGCTGCCAGTCCAAACGCCACACGGACTGAGGACATCTTCACAATAGGTACGAAAATTTCATCAAAGTCAACACCTTTGCGTTGACTGAAGCCCTTCACCACAAGTCGTGCCTTGTGTCTTGGCTTACATGGGTCCTCAGTTGTCTTTAGTCGGAAGACCCACTTGTTCTTCAGGGCCTTCTTCCCCTTGGGCAACTTAGCCAACTCAAAGGTATGGTTCTTATGAAGAGAGGAAATTTCTTTCTTCATGGCCTCAAACCATTTATCCTTCTGAGTGCTACACATGGCATCACCGAAATCTTCAGGTTCTCCAGCATCAGTGAGGAGGACGTACTCACTTGCTGGCAGGCGGATGGACGGACGTCTGTCCCTTGACGACCGTCTCACAGGGGCCACCTCGGTCTATTGAGGGGCCAGATCTTCAACCTGATTCTCTTGAGGCGTTGGAACCGCCTTAACATGGTTGCCAGCCATTCTTGGTCCGCCGACATCGGACTCAAGAGGCACTGGACGGATAGCTTCAACATTAACTCTATCCGTCCGGGAAGTATTGGGTTGAGACTTCTTCTATTTCCCACTGTCCTCGATGGTCTCTTCCTCAACAAAGACCACATCCTGAGACCAGACCAACTTCCTTTCCATTGGGTCATAGAACTTATACCCAAGTTCATCATCGCCATAGCCCAGAAAGACGCATTGCTTCGTCTTTGCCTCTAACTTGCTCCTCTCATCTCTCAGAATATGAACAAAGGCCTTGCAGCCAAATGTCCGAAGATGGCTACAAGCTGGTTCCTTTCTGGTCCAACTCCTTTCAGGGACTTCCCTATCCAAAGAATTATTAGACGACCGGTTGATCACGTGGTTGACCGCCTTCAAGGCTACAAGCACATGACCCTTTCCATCAGGGTGCGATTCATCGTATCGGCCACACCTTTCAACTGTGGCGTCTTCGGTGGAGTCCTTTGATATTTGATGCCATGAGCTTTGCAATAGGCATGAAAAGTCCCAATGTATTCTCCACCGTTGTCACTCCGGACGGCCTTCAACCTCCTCCCGGTCTCACGCTCAACGAGGACATGAAACTGCTCAAAGATTCCCGCAACCTGATCCTTGGTCTTCAGTAGGAACACCTACAGTTTCCTCGAGCAATCATCAATGAAGAAGACAAAGTACTGTACTCCTCCAAAATACCTTTCCGGGAGGGGACCACACGCATCCGTGTGGACGAGCTCTAGGACCTCAGACCTTCTGGAAGACACGTCTCCTTGAAAGAAGACTCTCCGTTGCTTCCCTGCCACGCAGTGAGAGCAAGTCCTCCGCCTTTCTTCATCCAACTTTAGGATGAGACCCTTCTTGGCCAGATGACTCATGCCCCTCTCACTCATGTGTCCGAGCCTTTTATGTCATAGGCCCAAGGACTCCACACATCTTGTGGCATTCATCTTTGCCACCTCGGCCGTAGCTTTCAGCTTGTAAAGGCCTGAGGCCTTTCCTCCTCGGGCAACCACCATGGATCCCTTTGTCAGCTTGAAACTATCGTCAGAAAAGACGCTGCAGTAGCTTTCATCATTAAGTTGTCCTACTGAAATGATATTCATGCGAATATTATGGACATATTAAACATCCCTCAAAATCAGTCAGGCTCCATTGTTTATCATCAAGGAGACGTCGCCTTATCCAATGATCTAGGATGTCTCCATGTTGCCCATCTTCAACACTCCTGGGGTACTGGAGTGTAAGTGGAGAACAACTCTCTCCTGGAGGTGACGTGTATAGATACACCAGAACCAACTACCTAGTCAGAGGCCTGCTCGGCCACGCTCACAAAGTTCTCAGACTCGCAGGCCAAAAGGAGGTCACTTCTTGTGACAACAGAGACTGAGAACTCTTCCTCACCATGTCTCTTTTCGCCCCTTTTTTTTCCAGTGTTTTTACACTTTCACTTGTAACAAAATCTCTTGATGTGGCCCTTCTTGCCACAATGATGGCACTCCATGTTCTGGTACCGAAAACATGACTTACTCCGCCCTTTGTCTTCAGACTTTGGGCCACGTCCTCGACTCCTTTCCCTTGATTCGGTGACAAAGACCTCGGAGTGCTGAGAGGTGGACGTGTCCTAAGACCGCCGTCTCACTTCCTCGTTCATCACAGCTCCCTTGGCCATTTCCAAAGTCACCACGCCGTCAGGAGTCGTGTTGGCAATGGTAATCCTCATGACCTCCCATGAGTCCGAGAGGTCACTAGGAGCCAGAGTCCGAGCACCTCATCCTCAAACTTGATCCCCATGCCACTCAGTCGGTCCACACAACCCTGAAATTTGTTCAGGTGGTCGACGACAGATGAGTCATCCTTGTACCGAATCTGCATGAGCTTCATCAAGTGAAAGATTTTGTTATTGCCGGTCTTAGAGCCGTAGAGCTTTTGCAATTTCTCCCAAAGCTCCTTGGCATTCGTCTCTCCCCGAACGTGGTTGTACACGTTATCGTCCACAAACTGCCGGATGTAATTGCACACTTGCTTGTGCTCCAACACCCACTCCTCGTCCATTTTTGCCGTCGGCTTTTGTGTGGCAGAAATCAGATTGTGCATGGACTTCATAAAGAGCAAGTCTGACATCTTGGTCTGCCAAGTGTCAAAGTTGGTTCCATTTAAGCAAGTCATTTTACTTCCTACCTCCATGGCAACCAACAACAAGGTCGCCGTTTAAAGAACAAAATCTCTGATACCACTTGTTGGGGCAAAACAGAATGCATGGTGATCGGACGGATAGATCACTCGGACAGCAACAGAGCAGAGTTCTCAAACTGACGGCCAAAAGTAGAGATAGAAAAACGAGAGAAATACACACAAAATTTTAACGTGAAAAGACCCTTCTCAACCAAGGAAAAAACCAACAAAGAATACACTATGAGAATTAATTATTTACAAGAACGTTAGCTACACAAAGTCCAAACAAAAGAAAAATAATTACAAGTGTATATCTCTCAATCTTTCTCTAAAAATATATCTCTCTCTATATTTACAATAAGGCTTGCTCACAACTCTCTCAAAGCATGCTCCAAGTGATTGCCTCTTATACTTCACAACACTACTCTTCTCCAGCGATGGCACAAACCTATATATACACATGAGGTCTAGTGGTCGGTCAGCCACCCTAGCAGGAGGGTGACAGGACCACACCTCCTAGACCTGTCATAGCAGGCGCAAGCTTGACGTGCCAGAGTGGCAGGTTTGATACCCTTGGAAGTTGTAACCGTCTCAACCTCCAATCAAAGTGGCTTAACTGCCCACCTGCGAAACGCGACTACAGCAGGCCTACAGAGAGAGAGAGTCAACGCCTAGGCTTTCAAAGTCCTCGTTCATATTCTCAGCTACCTCTTGAACATGTCTCCTTCAACGAGTCCTCGTCTGTTTTGACAGGCTTCTAGGACCACTCCAAAAGTCCGCGTCCCTTTTTTTCTTTTGAGTCCGCAGGCAAAAAATACCACGAAGGGAGTGACCCCAACACTAATAAGAAAAAAATGGGAAATCCAAACGTGCAAATTGACTAAAAAGGGTGGGTCTTAAAATTTGATCCAGTAAACTAAAGTTTAGGGATGGGCCCATAGGTCAAGAAAAAACGGGTTAATCAGGAGCTATCACATTGGTCTCCAACCAATCACAAGGTTTCTTGCGGGAGGACTAATCAGGGGCTACAATGCAGATTGCTCGGCCAATCGGATGGTTCCATACTGGCAGACTGATCGAAAGTCACCACGAATGATGCCTGGCCAACAAGCTTCTCACTGATGGACCAATCAAAAGAATCTAATTGTCTTGCCCGCCTAATAGCATAAAGTTGCATCACTATTATGATTATTCCAGCTTCACAGCTAAAAATTCTCCAAAACTCTACATAAGGAGGGATTAAGAGTTGGAAAAAAAAAAAAAAGCCTGATGTGCCTGAATAGGAGAGAGTGAGAGAAGGAGGCAGCCCGTGCAGGGCTCTGTTACCACCGCTAAACTAGCTAGTTGCACTGCTACTAGCCTTGCTGCCAGTGCCACTGCTGTGCTAGCTATACTGCTAGGGATTGTAGTAGTGCCATCGGTTACCTGAGCCAGCGCCTAGCCTTCCTGTGCTGGCACCCGATGCCTAGCTACCCCTTACCCTGCCGCACCTACCTATGGCATTCCTGTTGCCAGCCCAATAACCACCCATGCAGAGCTTGCTATCCTGTCTACATCAGCTTCCGCCAATCACTTAAGTTACACCACCCACGGGGTCAGAGCGCTAGCTTGTCATGTGGTCCATTGGGAGAATATTAAGTTCCTATCAAACAACCTTCCTATCTTTAAGCCTAGCCTAGATCTAAGATCTTGATAGGCCTAAAAAGATAAAGAGTACGGCAAGTAAGATCATCTAATCTTTTGAAAGACTACACAGGCTAAATGGATATTAATCTTTACACTCAATATATCAACTTGAGTAAATTTTTTTATATAATTTAGTTATATTAATACTTTATGTTTATTTCAGTAATTATTTAAAAATATTTTATTTACTTAATCATCAATGGGTCCCCAAGAAAATTCTTGGGAGTCTCTTTCACTTCATTTTTATTTGTAGTATTAAGGAAGCCCATTTAAAATTTTGAATCACGCTCGAATGTAGGCCATTAAAGGATCTAAAATAAATAATTTTTTTAGGTTACATGTCAAATTATACGTATAACAAATAAAAAATATATATATTTAACATATGAACTTTTAATGCATAAAATATTTTCATTAAATTAAAATTTGAATGATCTAAAATGTTATCAAAATAGGTAAGTAAAGCAATTGATCTACAATCCACTAAATATTAGAGCCACTTTTTACGATGCAGAAGTTGTTTTTCAATCAATTAAAGTTGTTTTTGCAAAATATTTTGACTAATATGGAGTGACAAACAGTGGTAATATTGTCCATAGAACACTAGTTTAGATTTTGTGGGACATGGATGATTCTGCATCTGATATAACTATTTACCATTTGAAATATACAATTTTGTGGTCAATCAATACTTTATAATTGTTTTTATAAATATAATGTATAATTGTTTTTGAAAGATACTTTTAAATCATATTTGGAATGTTTTTGAATAATATAATACCCATTCATCAACTAATTTTTGTATGAACTTATTAATATTAAGGGATGAAGAAAATGTAATATCATTAAGTGTATTTTTGATGTGACTAAAAATAGTTTTATAATATTATTGTTGGGTGTATACTCTCGCATAGTCTTGATTGCTACATTCCAAAAATGCAACATGCTAGGTCGATTGACGTGACTCTCATATTATCAGCCGGCCCTGGTCAAGTGAGGCAACTCGTCAACTCACATGGTCTTTCGAGTTGGAGAGCGTTCACGTGCCATCGTTTGTAATATTTGACTTTGAGGAGCCAAAAATTAAAAAAAAATATATATATATATATATATATAGAGAGAGAGAGAGAGAGAGAGAGAGAAGGAAAAAGAAAATTAAGAAGAAAATATTTTTATGTATTTAGACATTTGAAAATTATAAGTAAAAAAATTATATAAAGTGATATTCTTTTCATAAAATCTACTTTTCTGTTAAAACCATTTTGAATTTTTTTTTAATTCAAACAAATCATAAATAAAAGTGTATAGGTGATAGGGAAATGTAAGTGTAGTTTGGCGTATGTTTAATTGGATTATAAATATTAAAAATAGAGAGTTTTATAATAGGCAAATTATATGATATTGACCCATTGTTTTTTTTTTAATTGAATTGAGGAAAATACTAAAAGAAGTGTATTAGACAATTAATTTGACATTTGAAACATGTATTAAAATCAATGAGAGGCCACATTTTACCAATTATATTACACTATAAGGAGAGGAAGATGTTGGGATTAAGGGAATGCCCGTCAGTCAAAACCAAGCGGACAAAATGACAGCCACGCAAGGAAAAACTTGAACCCCGCATCGACCATTAGCCACCAATTTAGTAGAAGTAAGAAATAAATAATATACAATATTTTTAACGTAGAAACTCTTTTTAATTAAGGAAAAAATTACGTGACAAACTCCGAACAAGCTTCGACTATGTAAACTCGGCTACAACAAATCCCTGAGATAAAATACCCACAACACATCTGAGAGTAAATAAGAAAAATAATCTCCAAAGTAAGAAAATTCTCCTTCTCTGTTATCTCTTTGTTTTTTCTCTCTCTTTTCTCTCATTGGTAGTACAATCTACTCACTCTGATTTTACAAATATGGCAGCAAGCAGTAAACGACAAGAGCTCCTTTTTGCACTCTACTCCATTCAACTCTCCTTCTGCGTTCCACTGCTGCTATCCTACCGCTCTCACCGTACTTGCGGCCACTGCAACTTTCACCACTGCCCTGAAGTGTATGGTGTGCTCTTACAAAGACCCTGACTCCAATTCTCATCTGCTCACCTAGCCTGATCTCGCAGATAATTTGTTACACAAACTTTGTCTTTTTCTATAATTTCACTAGTTCCCATGCTTTCCCAAATTGTACATGCTCTACAGGTCAACTTGCTCTGTACAAAGAACGCATGCACTGTAAGTCAGCTACCTACTCTACAAAACTTATCAACTCTAAAAAGTCAACTACTCTACAAAGTCAACTGTCAACTTTTCAGACAAGATATATTTGGCCATCACCTAGTGTCCTCGGTCTTCACTAATCTCTTTCACAATCATCACTTGCTGTCTGCGGCCATCACCTAATAACCTCAATTGTTACTAGTCTCTTTAGCCAACACAACTTACTGACCGTTTGGCCTTTATATATTCTGAAATTTTAAAATTTCATATCGGAATTCCATACTGAAATTTCATACCGAAATTCCATTTCGATCAATTTCATTCCGGCATTTATTACTCTGGCAAATGCCACTCTAGATTTTCACTCTGTGATTTGTATACTTCAGTAAATGGTCACTCCGAGATTTTTCATTCCAACAAATAGTCACTTTGGTCATTGCTGTAACAAGTTTGTAACACTCTGAATTTTGCACAAATCCTGTGCGATCCTTTGATAACGTGTCTGTTTGTTGAGCCACCCACATAGAGTGACCAAACCCAACAAAAGATAGAGACTTAAGGAATTAATATGTGAGGATTCGCCCCATTCTACTTAAATATTAAATGACCATTTCTATAAAATTCAATTAGTTTTCTTGATATATGTATTCAATTTGGTGATTTAAAATATATTTTAGAAAAAAAACTATTATTAGAAAATCAAAGGATAAATTGTAAATGAACAAGAACAAAGGTTTTTTTTGTTCCTTTTATATTTCTGGGATGAAGCTCGATGACTATAGCTCCTTATTATTAGAGCTTGTTTAATTAATGACTAAAGATCTACTCCTTGTGAGATGACATTATTCATCATCCTCAAGTGGTTAGCCTTAAAAGTGTTTGGGGTTTGACTAAAAATACATACAATCTGACGTTGCAAAATAAATTAAAATTTCTCAATTAGAGTCAATTATCAAACTCATAAGTATAATAAATATAACGTAAATAACGATTCTAGCACTAAAAGCTTTTGTTAACAAAAAAAAATTACATAATAACATTTGAATAAATCCATTATAAAATAGTATCTGTGATAAATAACTCATTCCAAAATTTCTTCATTATATACCCAAGAGAAGAATAGTTAAATACAAACCCGGTCAATATACCTAACGACCTATAAGAAAAAAATCTATCAAGAAATAAGAGCAACTAAATAAAAATATGTCCTAAACTCAATACCAAAAGAAAGTATCCAATATTGGCAAAGAATAAAATTCAAATGGAACTTTAATAGGATATCGAATCTCCTCATATTCTCTCTTTCTTTCTTCACTCTCTGTATGATGCTCTTTATGTAAGAAACTGATTTCTAATATCCTAAAATCGTGTCAGGCTCAACTTTATATCAGAAACGATGTACTAGCATGTGGGCAAACATAACCGTTACGCATGAATTTTTTGGACAAACCATGCAAGTACTTTTCTTAAACACACATCCAGTGCCACTCCTTTAGATAAACAACACATGTGTCCTTCATGCAGCCATAATGTGCCGCTTTGTTAATTTTTGACTAATTATCAGCCACCTCTTAAATGAATATCGCATAATACTTAAGCATTCTTTATCACTCAAACAACTTTTAATAGATTCTTGGTCAACCCTTATATGAGTATTGCATAACCTGTTAGCATTTTATGTGGTATAATCAACCACGAAAACGAAATTAAGGATCGTGTATATACCTTTAGCCATCTCCTTGCTCTATTTTTTTTCGAAACTGATTTGCTGCATTTTGAGTTTTTGGACCCTCGTTCTCTCTTCTAGATGGTGTATATGTGAGAGTGGGATGCAGGGATAAAACGAATTGTTACAATTTATAGGCAATTGCATCAATTGCCTTCAGCGTTCATTACCACCGAAAAGCCTCAACGAGAATAATGGGGCTCAATAAATGAGGAATTATCAACATTAACATGGGCCACAAATGCTTCAACAATTGCTGGAATGGTTGAACGAATTTCAACAGCCTTCATTGATGTTGGAGCAATGTAACGTCTACCATTGATGTACTAGCACTGTAGCGTCGTTCAACATTCTTTCACTTGGTCTATATTTTACTTGATGTGATAATCAAACACATCAATTCTCAACCTTAAGAAATAAATATATGAATCATGGTGATATGTCCTCTAATAATGAATAATATTTTTTACATATTACAATATATTATATTCTCAAGACATATCCATATTTGGTAATGTTACTTTATAAATAAACATTTTATTTATTCTTTGTCTAACAATTAATGATATTCTCAAACTAACTATTGTGTACACAGAATTTTGAGAAATATCATAATAAATAAATAAAAATTTCATTAAATATCATTATCCATACAATGAAAATTACAAAATAAAATTTAGTCCCATTTCTATTACAAGATCCTTAAACATCAATGGAGGCATGTCTTTTGTCAAAGGATCAGCGATCATCAATCTAGTACTAATATGCTAATAGTAATTTTCTTTCCTTTAATGCGCTCTTTTATTGCTAAAAATTGAATGTCAATATGTTTACTTCGACTGCTGTTTTTATTATTTTTAACTAGGAAAATAGCAATTGAATTATCGCAATATATCTTTAATGGCCTTGAGATGGAATCAACCACTCTAAGCCTAGACATGAAATTTCTTATCCATACACCATACTTTATAGCCTTAAAATAAGCAACGAATTCGGCTTCCATAATAGAAGTAGCAATAAGGTTTACTTTGCACTCCGCCAAGATACAGCTCCACCAACAAATATAAATATGTAACTAGATATTGATTTACATGAATTAACAAATCCAATGAAGTCTAAATCAGAGTACCTTAATACTTCCAAATTATCGGTCCGTCTATATGTAAGCATGTAGTCTTTGGTACATTATCACTTTCTTAGCAGCTTTTTGATATTTCATACCTGGATTACTCTGAAATCTTTCTAACATT
Organism: Nepenthes gracilis; assembly: GCA_033239525.1. NCBI lineage: Eukaryota > Viridiplantae > Streptophyta > Magnoliopsida > Caryophyllales > Nepenthaceae > Nepenthes > Nepenthes gracilis. Next base: position 17,565,020 of record BSYO01000003.1, on the reverse strand, counting down.
CCAATTACAAATGCAATATCAGGTTTTGTGCAAAACTGAGTATATATCAAACTTTCAACAATGGAAGCATATGAAATGTTTTTCATCTGTTTCCGTTCAAAATTATTTTTCAGGTATTGTCTCAAATTGAACCTATCACCCTTCACAATGGGTGCTACATTTGGTGAATAATCTTTCATCCGAAATTTCTGTAGAACTTTATTGATATAAGTTTCTTGAGATAAACCTAGAACATATCGTGGTCTGTCTCGATTTATCTTAATGCCAATGATATAAGATACATCACCCATATCTTTTATTTTAAATTTATCAAAGAGAAATTATTTTACCTCATACAGCAAATCCTTATTATTGGATGCAAGTAAAATATTATCCATATATAAAATAAGAAATAAATCTTACTCTTACTGACCTTTCGGTATATACATTATCCAAAATATTCTCTTCAAAATCAAATAAAGAGATAATTTTATCAAATTTTAAATACCATTGACAGGAGGCTTGTTTCAATCCATATATAGATTTCTTTAGTCTACATACCAATTGCTCACCATCACTAGAGGAGAATCTTTCTGATTGTTTCATATAAATCTCTTCCTCTAGATCACCATTTAGAAAATGCTATTTTCATATCCATTTATTGTAATTTTATATCAAAATGAGCAACCAATGTCAATAAGCATATCTATTAGATACAGAAGAATCCTTTTTCGATATAGAAGAAAAAACCTTCATGTAATCAATTCCCTCTTTTTAAGTATATCTATTAGCAACGAGTCTCGTTTTATATCTTTCGATATTGCCTAATAAGTCTTTTTTTATCTTAAAGACCCATTTATATCTTATAGCTTTTACCCCTTTAGGCAATTCAATAAAACTTCAGACTCCATTGCAACTCATGAAATTCATCTCTTCCTTCATGGCATTGTTCCATAATTGTGACTCATTACAACTCATAACTTGTGAAAACGTTTCAGGATCATTTTTTACTCCAATATTATAGTCAGACTCCTATAGATATATAATATAATCACCAGGGATTGCTGACTTTCTCATTCTAGAAGATCTTCTCAATGTTGTATCATCATTCTCAATAGGAGTCTATTGTATAACTATTTCAGATAAATCCTGAATTTTATAGTCAACTGGAATAGGTTCAGTATTTTATGGAATGACATTGATTGATTGTTCAATACTAATTTCATCTTAAGGGGTATTGTGTACAACAATCAAGCTATCATTTGAAGTGAAAAGTTGACAAACCAAATGATCATTATTAGAAATTATATTTCTAGATCGTTTTCTCCCACTCATTAAGTCATTCTCAAAAATTCTATATTTTTTTTTATTCTACAATCTTAATGCTATGAGATGGATAATAAAATCTGTATCCTTTGGACCGTTCGGCATATCCAATAAAATGCCCACTAATAGTCCTTGAATCTAACTTCTTCTCATGTAGAATATAAATTCTTACTTCTGATGGGCATCCCATACGCGTACATGTTACAAACTCGTTTTCCAACCTTTTCATAACTCAAAAGGAGTTTTTGGAATAACTTTTGTTATGACCCGCTTTAATATATACACCGTCGTTTTAAGAGTTTCACTCCACAAGGATTTTGAAAATTCTGAGTTGCTAAGCATACTCCTCACCATGTCCAATAATGTTTAGTTTTTTCTTTTTACTATACCATTTTGGTCAGAAAAACCAGGCATAGCATTTTGAGTAATAATCTCATGTTCTTAAAAAAACCATATAAATGGACTAGGCATTTGTCTATCTTCAGTGTATCTTTCATAATACTCTCCACCTCTATCTAATCTCACAATCTTGATTTATTTTTCACATTATTTCTCTACTTCTACTTTAAATAATTTAAAAGTATCTAAGGCTTCATTCTTATTATGAAGCAAATAGAGATACATATATCGTGAGAAGTCATCAATAAAGGTGATAAAATATTTTAGACCATATGAGTCAATATCAAGACTATAATTATTAATATGTATGATTTCTAATATGTCGGAATTCCTCTCAATATTTTTCTTAGTCTTGTTAGTCTGCTTTTCTTTAATACAACACACACAAGTTTCAAAGTCGATAAAATTTAGAGTACTAAGTACTCTATCATTTACTAATCTTTTGATTCTTTTAATGAAAATATAACCTAATCTCCTATGTCACAACATAGAGGAATATTCATTCATAACATATCGCTTAATGCCAATATCAGCATGCACAGTATTATAAGAGGTATTATTTTATAAATTTAAGTAATAAAGACTATCAGATAATATACCATTCCCAATTATATCAGACTTATAATGTAAACTAAAAGATGAGTTTGAAAATATAATAGAATATCCGAAATATACAAATTTTAAAACTACAATCAAATTTCTGGAAAAATTTGGAATATAAAAGGTCTTTTTCAAAGTCAAAATAAAACCAGTACTCAAAATTAAGCTGCATGTTCTAATGGCCTCCACATGTGAACGTATTTTGTTTCTAGAAAAGATACTTTGTTCACTATCCATCGGCTTTCTTAAGTTTTACAAGTCCTGTAAGAAATTTAAAATATAGATTACAAAATCAGAATCAATCTACCATGTGTTATGTGAAATAGTAACCATATAAGATTTATAATATACAAAAGAAAATGGATTACCTTTCTTTTCAAGCTAATTTTAGTATTTTACACAATCCTTCTTGACGTGTCCTTTCATTTTACAGAAGAAGCACTTAGATTCCTTCTTGATGTCAGATTGATGAGGTATTTTACCATTCTCATTCTTTTTGGCTTGTGTCTTAATCTTTTCTTCTTTAAACATATAAACGCTTTCACTTTGTTCCATCATGAGCCTTCCTTCCTCTTGAACACACATGGTCATGAATTCATTGATTGAACACTTATCTTTATGTGTGTTATAAGAGATTTTAAAAAGTTTATATTGTGGTGGAAGCGTGTTCAAAATATAATGTACAATAAAAGATTCAAACATTTTTACCTCTGAATTTTTCAACTGAGCCGCTATATCCCTCATCTGTATTATGTGCTCACGCACACCCTTAACACTGTGAGCCTTAAAGATGAAAATTTTATTATTATAGTACTAACAAGTGCTTTATTTGAAGTTTCGAACTGCTCATCGATAGCCTTCAGTAAATCTCACACTTTATTATACTGATCGACAGAATCATGAATATCAACAAAAATTTTAGTCTTTATGAACATTAGACTGAGACGATTAGATTGCTCCCATTGTTCATAAAGAGCTATATCAACTGGAGTGTTGGTTAGAGTAAGAACTGGTGGTTCATCTTTTCTTATAGCATAATTTATATCCATCTATCCTAAATGAAAAGAATTCTCTCCTTCCACACCTTATAGTTATCACCTTTTAATTCAAAAATTTCACATCTTATGTCGGAAAGATTAACAGATTAAATAACTGTATAAAAATTAAATACATACTTAACAACCAATAAATGAGGCTAACAAAATACAGAATTATATTTTACCAATGTAAAGCATACATGATAAATCAATTGATATAAAAATTATCTGTAGGCTAAATTTTTAATTCAAATAGATTCATGTCTAATTTTATGATAAAACTATTAAATTATATTCCAATTCTTAATTCTTGAGGGCAAATTAAGAAAAATAATTTGATATTTTATTCTGATTAATTAATTTAATATAATAAAATTTTTTGTGGGATAAATTTTATTATATTAAAAATAATTAGCTACAATTAATATCTTTATACCATACGTGATAATAAAATATAATTTTATTAATTAAGGATACTGTGGCTAATCCCTAATTAATTGAATTATATAAATCATGAGACATTATATACACATATATATAATTATATTTTAAACATTATATTTCAATCTTTATATATAATAATAAACATAGTTATATATATATAAATTTACGTATATTAATATATACGAAATATCATATTTAGGCAATTAAAATGCCTAATAAATTACAACCGAACGCTCAGCGCAGCGGAATGCTGCTTCCTTCCTCGCAGGTCTTGGGTTCGAGACCTGGCTACCGCGCACATGCACGCAGCTTTTTTGGCCAATTTCCAGCATGCTACAGTAGTAGGCCGGCGTGCGCGTGGGCCTGTGCTGTGCGTGGGCCGCCACGCCAATGGCCCATGGGCAGAATGCGTGAAGGCCAGCAGAAGGCAAACGCGGGATTTGGGCCACACACGCAAAACGACCCAAGTCTAAAATCGTTTAATTTTTTATTTTAAACTATAGAATGACAAAACGATGCCATTTTGGTTACTGTCGTAGCAGACGAAACGACGCCGTTCGAGTCGTCTTCAACCTCCGCCGGGTTCGCCCGAACCCGAAGACGCCCGATTTGACCCGATTTTCAGACCCGGTAGAAACGATGCCATTTTTACACAAAAATTGATGAAAAATATATGAAAATGTCGGAAATGGAATTTTTCAACAATTTTCGGCGCTCATTTATACCGAATCATAACAAAAATCGAAACTTTAAAAATTTTAAAAAATGGGCAAAAATGGGAAAAAAGCAAAATAGCAGAGGCAGAGGCACGACCTCACTCTGATACCAAATGTTAGTATTTTATGTGGTATAATCAATCACGAAAGCGGAATTAAGGATCGTGTATATACATCCAGCCATCTCCTTACTCTGTTTTTCCCAGAACTAATTTGCTACATTTTGAGTTTCTAGACCATCGTTCTCGCTTCTAGATGGTATATATGTGAGAATGGAATACAGGGACAAAGCGAATTGTTACAATTTATAGGCAATTTCATCAATTGTCTTCACGTTTCATTACCACCGAAAAGCCTCTATGAGAATAATGGGGCTCAATGAATGAGGAATTATCAGCATTAACATGGGCCACAAATGCTTTATCAATTGTTGGAACGGCTGAACGAATTTCAACAGCTTTCATTGATGTTGGAGCAATGTAACGTCTGCCATTGATGAACTACCACTGTAGCGTCGTTCAACATAACCCGCTTAACATATTCGTCCAAGTATATCAAGCGTGAGTATCACACGTCTTTCCGATGACAATTCGTTTGTTATGATATTTATAAGAGAGTGACCCAAAATATAATAAAGATAATAAAATCTAAAAGTTTACCATTGTTGGGTATCTTTTAGACAAAAGGTTAGCTTTTCCATACATCAAGGGGCCTCTCAGATGACTATGGAGTAGATTTGGTGTTAGCCGGATCTGAAGGTTTTTTTCCTTCTCTTTCCTAATGGTGATGAAATGCAAAGAGGATCAGAATCCGGCTTGTTGATTCTCGATGGGAAGACCGTTTTCCTGCAAGAGTAGAGGATGAAGATAAGGTTAACCAAAGAAAACACACAAAAATTTCTGCATTGGCTAATTTTTTAAGGAATTTCGTTTAAATTACGGACCACGAATGGGCTTAGTTGCATAGATAGCTCGATTAGTAAGCCCCTTATTGAAGGCTGATAAATTGAGTTAATTGGGAGAGTTGGATTTACCAGAATTTGCATTGAGATTAATATTGACTCCAAATTTTTCGATTCTGTCCCTCTTGTGGTAGGTATTGCCCCCTTTCTCTGGTGTTGAGACAAAGGCTGACATACATTAGGGTGGAATGCTAACGGTAGCCCTCCTGCTGCCCCATTTGCAATTCCTCTGTGCACATCTCGAGCTTTTGTAAAGTGAAGCTTAAGTTCATTTATAAGCTCACGGGGAGTATCCTTGGGGCAGACGTGTAGTATCGAGGACCCTCGTCTAAGAATATATTGGTAAATTATTTTTTCTCAACATTATCTGTGCCATTTCTTTTAGTAATTGATTTTTTCTTTCAACTGTACCATTTTATCGTGGAGTCCTAGGCGCAGTAAAAATATGAAAGATCCCATTACTCCTGCAAAAGTTCTTAAAGTTATAATTTTTAATTCATCTTCATGGCATCTTTTAATTTTGATTAGATTAGTACTTGTTCCGTTTTGAACTCTTTTATAAAATACAACAGATGTATCAAAAGCTTCATTTTTAAGAGAAAGAAAGAATACCCAATATGATATGCATAATGCCACTGGTACTTCTTCTAAGACATTTTTTTTGGTATCATAGTAAGAAATAGTATTACGTTACTATATCTACCATTAAAATCAAATATGTTGCCGTTATACTTGCTTGTGCACAAATTCTTTGGATGAAACACAAAGTTGAAGATTTTGGTATTTATTGCTATATTAGAAACAGTTAGCTATTTTTAAAATTTTATATCGAATAGTTGATAAATTTAAAAAAATATAAATTATACTTTTCTAAAAGTCCCATCAAATCTACTTTTATTTAAAATTTAAATCGAATCAAAATAAATTCTGTATGCTAAAACATATGCAAAATACTACAATATTATCGGTTTAAAATAGATTTCTTATATAATATTTCCACTTAAAATTTGTGATGTTTAGTTTACATAAAATATATTGTTTATAGTTTATTATCACCATAAAAACTTAAATTAAATTAATTCCCCAATATATATTGATGCGTCTTGGATCTGAACTTCGAACAGATTCAGGATGATCAGCTTGTCTTGATTCCGACACCATTCCCTGAGTTAGATCCTGCACACCACTAAAAAGAACAGGAGGTCAGCGTGTCGGCGTGAAGTTATCCCACCGAAAATACTACGACGCTCAAGTTAGTAAACTGCCTTCGAAAGGTAAGAAGGTTATTGAAACTGAAAATTGAGAAAAAGAGCGAGAGAGAGTGTGTGTGTATTTTTCAGATGAAAGAGAGACGAGAATGCTTCTTGAATCTGGAAGGTGGGGAGGTAGTAAACAGCCATGACAGACGCGCTTATATGCCTTAGGTTTTTTGGGTTGCTTGAGAACGTGTTTGCGCAGTGGAAAGCGTTAGTAATTGAGAACGTAAGTTCCTAAGGATGTAGGCGATTGAACACGGTTGTAGCAAAAAGTGCCGGTAACAGAAAGCATCAATAGTAGAGAGCGTAGGTAACTGAGAGCATGCCCTGAATGATAATTCAAGGGGCTTATTTATGATTAAAGGGGCGATCTTCCTCCTTCGGAAGGAATGATTCCCTGTGTGATCCTTGACGGGCTTGCCTTTCGGAACAGACGCCAGTTGCCAAATAGAGCAAGGTAGTTTCCTTCTGTGGCGGCCAGCAGCTCACCTTCCTTTGGTGTTCTTTACCGTTGGAATCTCCAGTTGGTAGGAGATTGGAAAAATCTGGCGCCTTCCTATGTGAAGGGCTCCAATTTTGTCAATATTCGTTTTGGGGAATCGGAAAAGATCGTGGATCGTGGGCTTGAATGGACCAGGCCCGTTACTATAGAAGAACCTCTTTTGGCCCCAACGTGCAGTATATAGACGGTTAACGTTTGAGTTGACTGTCTGTGCGCGGTTGGCCGGTTGGACCGTCAATGCCAACGTTGACAGTCCTGGGCCTTTCAGCTCTTGGGCTTGCTCTCCAACTGGGCCGTTAAAGTGTTGACTATCATTCTTGGGCTTCCATTAACTTTTGGGGACAGCCCATTTCTGGTATACCCATCACTAGCCCCCCATACCGGTGGCCAAAATTCTGTCCTCCGGTATGTTCATGATGGGATGCCCCTCACTGTCCTTCGTCGTTTGATGATCCCGGAGGACTCCATGAAAGGCTGAGAGGAAAGTTTGACCGGAACTGTTGGCCGTTTTGGTCAATTTCGGAGAAAAAGGTTGTTGACCGTTTTGGTCAATTCTGGAGAAGGATGTTGACCGAAACTGTTGACCGTCTTGGTTAATTCCGGAGAACAATGTTGATCGGAATTGTTGACCGTTTTGATCAATTTCGGAGAAGGATATTGATCAGAACTGTTGACCGTCTTTGTCAATTTCAGAGAACAATGTTGATTGGAATTGTTGACCGTCTTGATCAATTTGGGAGAACAATGTTAACCAGAATTGTTGACCATTTTTGTCAGTTTCGGAGAAGCTTTCTGCCAGACATGATGGACATGTGGCCATCAGCCAGTTTGCAAGCCAGAAGAAGAACGCGTCTTCTTTTGGTTGGGCAGAGATCCCAACCATCAATGTACAAGAGATCCGCCTTTTGAAAAGCCAAGTAGAGAGTTGACACGTGGCAGGACTGACGACGTCTTTAATGAGGGGTTTCAACTCATGCTTGACGTTTAGTTTTCCCTCCATACTTAGAAAATCCTTTACACTTCCGATCCTTCGTCTTCTTCGTTCCAATCTTCAGAAACCCTAGCTCTTCGTGCAACCATGGCCTCCGTCACAGACTTTGCATCCATTCTAAGAGAGAATGACGTTAAAGCTTTATGTGTCGAGTTTAACATTCCAAAAGAGATCGCGTGGAGAGTTTCGGGAAGGAACAACAGGGGCTATGCTCCACCGGAGGGGCACATCACAGTTTATGAGGCCCACCTGAGGAGCGGCCTCAGCCTCCCGTTGCCGAAAAATTTGCAGTCTATTCTGCAAGCCCTACACGTCCCCATCGCCCAGCTTTACGCCAATGCTATGAGGTATCTTTGTACAATATGTATTTTTCTTCGAAAGCATGGCAAGAAGCTTAGGATGTCCACGGTTAGGGTTTTGTTCAAGATAAACCAGGGGGGAGAGTGAATATCGCTCGTCCCCCGTCTTGGCCTAAAAATAAACAAGGCCATACACGACTCGTTGAAGAACTGGCAGAACAGGTTCTTCTTCGTGAGTGTGGGGACGGCCTGGCCCCTTATGAAGGACTGGGGCTAGGTTCCGGATGCATACACGAGGACGCCGTCTACGGCGGAAACAGCAGCCCAGGAGTGGGCGATTAAGTTAATAAAGGAGAACCCCGACAAATTCGAGAGGGATTTTTGGGTTTCTCGGGCAAAGGCGAAGAAGGTGAACTGGGGTCCGCCATCCCCAGTTCAAAAACCTACCCCGCCATGAGGATGATGAATCCGGAGGATTCCAATGACATCATCATTCGTATGCGGCCTACAGACGAAGGTTTCATTGGCCTGCTGCCAGAGAAGGTGCTGGAGACACCCTTGTCGCCGTCTTCCTTCATCGACTACATGGTAGCCGGGATCTGCAGCGGGTTGGCAGCACTGCGCCGCAAGCAGTTCCTGGTGCTATATCGATGGAATCTTTTGGGGAGCCCCCTTGTGAGCCGGTGGAGGGTGCACGTGAGCCGTCCGTTAGCTCCCCAGTTGTGCAGACTTTTGCTGCGGAGCCAACAGTGGAGCTCGATCCTCCGGCTGCTGCTCCAGAGGCTGCATTTGAGGATCCTACAGCTGCCGTGGATGAGTCTGATGATATCCTGGAGCACATTCTGGAGGAGGGAGCTATGAGCTCGGCTTGAGAGGATGCTCCGGGTCCACTGCCACTTGGACCAAGTCTGGAGGCCAGGCCCGTGAGGCCTGTGAGGAAATTTTGGGAGGTATGACTATTGATGATGGGTTCCTCGCACTTTTCCTTTTCCAGGTTTCTGACTTGCTCTTTGTCTGTTTTTTGTGCAGTCGTTGAAGGTGGCCTCCGTCTTTTTTAAAGTGGTGGAGCAACGTGATAAGGCACTGGCAGATAGAGAGGCAGAGATCGCCTGGCTGGACACCAAACTGGCCAGTTCAGCGGGGGAGCATCGCGAGGAGATTGCTATCCTCGCGGCTGTCCTGGCGGGAATAGAGACGGAGATTGCCAACTTGAGGGCTGAGAATGCTCGTTTGAAAGAGGAGGAAGACTGGAGCAAGGCAAGCAAGAAGCGGCTTGCTGATCGGATATCCACCCTGGAGAATGAGTTAGGTCTCCAGATTCGCCCCCACGAGGTCGAGGGCATGCTGCACGCCCAGATGTTTGATGGGGTCCAGGTCTGTCGGCGTCTTGTGAGGCTGATCGACCCTAACTTCCATGTTCAGTACCTTTATTTGGAAAACCGCGGGGTGCAGCATAAGGACGACCTCGTGGAGGACCCCAGGACAGTCAGAGGCAACCACCGCGTCCTTAGCCTTTTGCACCTTTTCCTACTTGTAATTTTGTAATCTTGTAACATATTTGAAGCAATGAAATGGAAATTCTTTCAATTCCGTGTCCGTTTATTTTCGCTACTTGTGTTTGTATGCTTTGTAGCATGGGGAAGCCAACTTGGTTGGCCAACCAGTGTTGGGTTGCCTAAGAAGTGAAGTCCTTAGGTTTGGCGGGTGGTTGCGTTAACAAGCCTTGTGGCACTGTACAAGCGATGACTTGGACAGCCAGCATTGGAGAAGAATGCTTCTCGTTGCTGAATAATCACACTTTTCCCTCATAGAGAAGGTCGTTGCGTGGGGCGGCCAACCTAGTTAGCTGGCTGCCTAAGGAGTGAAGTCTTTAAGCTGACAGGTGGTTGCATTAACCAACCCGGTGGCGTCGTACAAGTGACGACTTGGGCGGCCAATATTGGAGAAGAACACTTCTCCCTTCGACCATCGCTGACTGATCCCACTATCTCCTCGTAGAGGAGGTCGTTGCGTATACTGCGGTAAGCCCCTAAGGTTTTGACCGCTATCAAGTCATTTGGATGACCAAGGTTTAGTACGACCGCTAATGAGCCACTCGGATGACCGAGGTTTATATTAGGCCGCTTATGGGCCACCTGGATGACCAGGGTTTAAAATAAACCACTCATGGGCCACCTGGATGACCAGGGTTTAGATACGACCGCTAATTGACCGCTCAGATGACCGAGGTTCAAGTTCGACCGCTTATGGGCTGCTTGGATGACCAGTGTTTAACGAGAGGGCGAAGACCCTCCCGACTTAGGGGCAATCTAGGTCAGGTAACCTGCAAAGAAAACAAACATGCGCACGCATACAGGAGGGATGCTAAGTAAACACTTATTTTTCACAAACTTAAAATAAGCAGGCAAATGCAAACAATAATGCAGTTACATACCTGTGTCCGCTACTGGAAGTATTGTCTGAGGTGGATGGCATTCCACGTTTGCGGAACCAGTTTTCCGTCCTGGCTCCGGAGTTTGTAAGCTCCGTTTCGTAGTACGGCGGAGACAAGGAAAGGCCCTTCCCAATTAGGGGAGAGCTTGTTGCGACCGGCCAGCTTGCCTGTGGCCTCGACGCCTCGTAGGACCAGGTCCCCCACATCGAATCATCGTGCCTTCACTTTCTTGTTGTAGTATTGGGCGATCTGATGTTGGTAGGCCGCTGTCCGTACTCTGGCAGCGTTGCGGGCTTCTTCTAACAAGTCTAAGTGCTCCATGATTTTTTGGGAGTTAGTCTGTGGGTCAAAGGACTCCACCCTGAGACTTGGAAGCCCGATTTCGACCGGGATTACCGCCTCAGTCCCGTAACGGAGGCTGAAGGGTGTCTTACACGTTGGTTCTTTCGAGGTTGTTCGATAAGATCAAAGAACGTTAGGGAGCTCGTCCGCCCAGGAGCCTCCTGCGTCCTCCAGCTTAGTTTTTAACTCATGGAGCAACGTTCAGTTTGTCACCTCCACCTGTCCGTTTGCTTGGGGGTATGCCACCGAAGTGTGGACCGGCTTGATGCCAAGGCTGGTGCAATACTTAATGATGCGTTTCCCTGAGAACTGGGTCCCGTTATCGATCACAACAACCTCGGGGATGCCAAATCTACAGATGATGTTCTGGCGGAGGAATTCCAGGGCGTTATGTTCTGTTATCTTAGCCAGTGAGACAACTTTGACCCACTTGGTGAAGTAGTCGATGCCCACAATGATGAATTTTCTTTATCCCGTGGCAATGGAAAATAGGCCGAGGAGATGGAGCCCCCATTGCGCGAAGGGCCAAGGGGCCTGAAGGGCCTTCAGATCTGCGGATGGCTGGTGGTGAAGGTTGCTATGAAGCTGGCAACTTTCGCATTTCTTCACAAACTCCAGCGCGTCTTTCTTCATTGAGGGCCAGTAATAGCCCTGGTGCCTGACCTTGAATGCCAAGTTTTTTCCGCCAATGTGTGACCCGCAGATGCCGAGGTGGACTTCACTTAAAGCATAGTCAGCCTCCTCAGGAGTTAGACAGTGGAGGTATGAAGTCGAGTAGCCACGTCGGTACAATCATTCGTCAACCACGACAAACTAGCCGGCTGTCTTCTTGACCCGTTTGGCCTTTTCTACGTCCCCTGGCAATGATACGCCTGCCAGATAGTTTAGGAAAGGCGTCATCCAATTTTTCGCTTCGAAAATCTGCATGGCCTCTCGCTTCTCAATGCTGGGAGCGTCTAGGACCTCCCGCATGTCCCTCGTATACTGCTATGGGTTTTCAACTGCAGCGGCTTTGGCCAGCTAGTCCGCCTTCCAGTTTTCGGTTCTGGGAACGTGAGCTTGGGTTAACTTGTCGAAACCCTGGGCGGCCTCCCTTGCCTTAGCCAAGTACTTGGCTAAGAGGGGGTTATTTGCCTCAAAGCCTCCATTAACCTGGTTAACGATTAGCTCGGAGTCACTGTAAACTACCAGCCTCTTGGCAGAGCACTCCTTAGCTAACCGCAATCCGGCTAGCAGGGTTTCGTACTCGTAACGTTATTGGTTGTCAGAAAATTAAGCATGAGGGAGTATTTTACCTCAAACCTGTCGGGGGTCATAAGGACCACTCCAGCGCCACTGCCTGTGTCCTTAGACTATCCGTCCACGTGGAGTATCATTTCGAAACTCCGACAAGCAGTTCCGTACTTTCTTTGGGCTGTTCCTCGATGACTGGGGTTGTAGTCTCAATAATGAAATCAGCCAGTGCTGTGCTTTCCACAGCAAGCCTGGGCTGAAATTCGATGTCGAACTCGCCGAACTCGATAGCCCACTTTACTAATCGTCCAGAAACGTCGGGTTTCTGGAGGATATTTTTCAGCGGCTGGTCCGTAAGGACCATTATTCGATGGGCCTGAAAGTAGGGCCTCTACTTTTGCGTAGAGAAAGTTAGCGCCAACGCTAATTTTTCTGCGCGTGAAAAACGGGTCTCTGGGCCGGTCAACGTTTTACTCACATAGTAGACCGGCCGCTGGGCGTTAGAGTCCTAGCACACGAGAACAGAACTCAGGGACGCCTCCAAAACTGCCAAGTAAAGATATAACTCTTCTTCGTCCTTGGGTAACACCAACAACGGCGGGCTGGCCAAATACCATTTCAGTTCATCGAAAGCAATTTGGCACTCCGCAGTCCATTGGAACCCATTAGATTTCGTTCCTCTAAGGGCTTTAAAGAAGGGTTAGTACTTATCGTTGGACTTCGTAAGGAAGCAGGACAGTGCTGCCAACCGTCCAGTCAATCACTGGATGTCCTTTACGTTCCGTGGCGGAGCCATGTCGGCGAGCACCATGATCCTCTCTGGGTTTGCCTCGATCCCCCGTTGGGAGACGATGAAACCCAAAAATTTGCCGGAGGCCACTCCGAAGGTACACTTAGCTAGATTCAGTTTCATGTGATTCTTACGGAGCACCTCGAATGACTCTTCCAGGTCGCGGATGTGGTCGCCGGTGACCTTGCTCTTAATGAGCATGTCGTCGACATAGACCTCCATGTTGCGACCAATCTGTTTTTCAAATATCTTGTTAACCAAGCGCTGGTAAGTTACACCGGCGTTTTTGAGTCCGAAAGGCATTACCTTGTAGTAGTGGTGCCCTGATCGGTCATGAACGAAGTGTGCTCCTCATTCTCCAGACTTAACCAAATATGGTTGTAACCCGAATAGGTGTCCATGAAGCTTAGCAGCTCATGTCTAGCTGTGGAGTTAACTAGTAGGTCTCTCCTGGGCAAGGGAAAGCTGTCCTTTCGACAGGCCTTGTTAACGTCGATAAAATCAACGCACATCTGCCATTTTCCGTTACTCTTCTTTACTAAGACAACATTAGAGAGCCAGTCCGGGTATTGGACTTCCCTAATGAAGTCTGCGTCTAGCAGCTTTTTGACTTCTTCGTAGATGGCAATTAGTTTTTCAATGGAGTGGTTCCTCCGCTTCTGCCTGACGGGCTTCCGACTGGAGTCAAGTCCTAATTTATGGACTATAATCTTCGTTGGGATTCCAGGCATGTTCGCTGGAGTCCATGCAAAAAGGTCAGCATTCCTTCGTAGGAACGCAATCAGCTCATCGCGTAGTGGTCCGGTGAGTGAGCGCCGATCTGTACACACTTATCCGGTTCCTCCGGGTCCAGTGGGATTAGATCCGTGGCTTTACCAGACTGCGCTTGCTGGACGGTTATTTCGTCCCAATGGTTGAGTTCCCCAATTGTTCTAATGCTGCTGCTTGGGGCAATCTGGGACATGTAACAGGTTTGCCAAGTAACTTGGTCGCCCAGCACCTCCCCGACACCGTAAGGTGTGGAAAACTTCATTTTAAGGTGCAGAATCGAGGTAACTGCCCCGAACGCTATCAAGCACGGCTTACCCAGTATAGCGTTATATACGGAGGGTAGGTCAATCACCAGGAAGGTGAGCGTTCGACTTGCTGTTTTTGGATACGTCCCCAAGGTTACTTTCAACTAGATAGTCCCTTGAACGGGCACTGGTTCATTGTCGAGGCCGTATAATGGGCCCTCGGTAGGTTTTAGCTGATTCTTTTTTAAGCCTAATCTGAAGAAAGCATCTAAGTAAAGCAAATCACGAGAACTTTCATTATTAATAAATACTTGCTTCAGCTGGTAGTCTACACTACCGTCCGAAACGAGCGCAGATACAACGAGCGGATCGACATGGGGGGACACTATATGGGCTAAGTCATCATCACTAAAGCAGATAGTGTTATCCACAATGCACTGTTTCTTCCTTCCAGCCTGTTGTTCCTCGCTACCAGATGAGTTTCTAGCAGGTCGAGTGGTAGTCATTTTAACCACCCCCGCTACAACCCGGTTTTGGGGCGTAGTCTGCTCCTACCCCTCTTCTCCAGCTGCTCCAGAGCTGTATCCAGGACCTCTAACAAACTTGGTGAGGTGGCCTCTACGAATCAGCTCCCTGATCTCCCTCTATAGTGTCTTGCAGTCCTCAGTTGAATGGCCAGCAGAGCGATGGAAGTCACAGTTCTTCGACTGGTTTCCAGAATCCTTCTTCAATGGTTTTGGCCACTTTAGGAATTTTCTCCACGGATCTACATGAGGATGTTTGAGCGCGTGTCCGTCGGTGTGAAACTGGTGGGCCTATAGTCTCTGCGTTCCGGGGGCCCAGTCCGGCGCTGCTTCTCATGGGAGTGATCTCCGACGCTGTACTTCCTCTTTCCTTCACCAGGGAACGATCGAGGCTGATCCATCCGTTCTTGACGTTTTGCCTCGTTGGCCTCTTCTGCTGCAGCATAGGCCCGGGTGATGGATTCCGCCTCGCGAAAAGTCTGAGGATTTTTGTGAGCTAGGTGCTTGAAAAAGTCACTGTAGGTTAGTGCAGAGATGAAGCTGTCCAGCTTCATCTCCTCTATAATCCATGGCATCCATCTGGCCTCTGCCACGAAATGATCCAGGAAATGCCGTGGGTTCTCTCCTGCTTTCTGCTTTATGTGGGAGAGATGCCACGGCTACTTCTCTTCCCGTCGGCTCGAGGCATAATGAGCTAGGAAGAGATCTGTGAGCTCACGAAAGCTGCTGATGGTGCCTGAAGGGAGGTGATGGAACCAGATTCGGGCATCTCCCTTTAGCGTGAGCTGGAAGTAATGGCACATCGCTGAGTCTTCTAGCCCTTGTAGACTCAGATGGGTGCGGAAGTGATCCAGGTGATTAACCGGATCACTGCTCCCATCGTATGAGTCAAGGGATGGCATCTTGAACTTCGTAGGCAGTGGACGGCTCAAGATCTCCGAA
The DNA here is from genome assembly GCA_033239525.1 of Nepenthes gracilis. Taxonomy (NCBI): domain Eukaryota; kingdom Viridiplantae; phylum Streptophyta; class Magnoliopsida; order Caryophyllales; family Nepenthaceae; genus Nepenthes; species Nepenthes gracilis. The sequence continues at coordinate 17,549,229 of BSYO01000003.1, read as the reverse complement.
GTAAAAGGAGATCGATCCAAGTCGATGGCGCGCTCCTCATCTTGGAACACATGGTTCCAGATTTTGTCCACTCGTGGATCTACGCGAGCGGCATTTGCTGATCTTTTGGAGTTGAGGTAATCCCTCAACTCCGTCTTGTCCCTGGAGAGTTCAGCAGCCGGTCGGTTACTGCCTCCAGTGGATCTGGCAGTCCTAGAGGCTCGCTCCTAGACTGCGTTTCCATCTTCAGCCCGAGAGTACCAGAGATTTCTTCTCTCTGGAATTTCTCAGCGGTGATGTGCTCCCGGAGCATTCTTCTGGCCCGTTCTGTCCAAGAATGTGGGAGAAAGCTGGAACTGGGTTGCTCCTAGATCTCTCGGTCCTCTTGGTGGGCTTCTTTTTCCTTTTGCCACCCTTTTTGGTGGCCGATGCGGGGACGGCTGCTAGTGGAGCCGCTTGCAGTCGCTGCTCGTTCTGAGTGTAAAGTATTTGGATCAAACGATTGTTGGCTTGCATCTGCTCCATCAGCTGCTGGAAATAGGGCGCTGGCACTCCACCCATTGTCCTGTTGACCGTGGCACCCGTAGGGTGGTCCTGGTCGGGATTGGTGGCGTCTCTAGCGGGGTCGCTAGCTTGAGCTCTCGTGTTCACCATTGTAGATGCAGAATCAGATTGTGAAGAAAAGAGAGATGTGTGAATTTGTGGTTAGCTTTTGTAAGCGCTTCCCACAGACGGTGCCAATGATGCTTCCTGGATCCGAACTTCGAACAGATCCGGGATGATCCGCTTGTCCTGATTCCGGCACCGTTCCCTAGTTGGATCCTACACACCACTAAAAAGAACAGGAGGTCAGCATGTCGGTAAAAAGTTATCCCACCGAAAATACTCCGATACTCAAGTCAATAAAAGCCTTCGAAAGGTAAGAAGGTTATTGAAACTGAAAATTGAGAAAGAGAACGAGAGAGAGTGTGTGTGTATTTTTCAGATGAAAGAGAGACGATAATGCCTTCTTGAATCTAGAAGGTGGGGAGGTAGTAAACAGCCATGATAGACGCGCTTGTATGCCTTAGGTTTTTTGGGTTGCTTGAGTACATGTTTGCGCAGTGGAAAGCGTTAGTAATTAAGAACGTAAGTTCCTGAGGATGTAGGCGATTGAACACGTTTGTAGCAAAAAGTGTCGATAACAGAAAGCATCAATAGCAGAGAGCATAGGTAACTGAGAGCATGCCCTGAATGATAATTCAATGGGCTTATTTATGATTAAAGGGGCAATCTTCCTCCTTTGGAAGGAATGATTCCCTGTGTGATCCTTGGCGGGCTTGCCTTTCGAAGCAAACGCCAGTTGCCAAACAGAGCAAGGTAGTTTCCTTCTGTGGCGGCCAGCAACTCACCTTCCTTTAGTGTTCTTTACCGTTGGAATCCCCAGTTGGCAGGAGATTGGAAAAATCTAGCGCCTTCCTTATGTAAAGGGTGCCAATTTTGTCAATATCCTTTTTGGAGAACCGGCAAAGATAGTGTATATTGCCAGGAGAGCCGTTGCTGGCCGTCTGATGGATCGTGGGCTTGAATGGACCAGGCCCGTTACTATAGAAGAACCTCTTTTGGGCCCAAAGTGCAATACGCAGACGGTCAACGTTTGAGTTGACCGTCTGTGCGCGCGTTGGCCCCCTAGACGGTCAACGTTGGCGTTGACCGTCCTGGGCCTTTCAGCTCTTAGGCCTGTTCTCCAACTTGGCCGTTAAAGTGTTGACCGTTATTCTTGGACTTCCGTTGACTTTTGAGGCCAGTCCATTTTCGGTATACCAATCATATATGAATCTCAAATTTATAATGTCAATTGCATTCTAACAAAAAAATGATTTCTACATAGAAATTTTTAAGTTTGAATTTATTTAATCCATCAAAATTGTAATATCAATAAAAATATTTATTATTATCAAAATAAATAAAGTAATATTGAGCTGACGAGGCCAACTACCACCGCAAACCGCTGTGGTTCTAGAATCTATTGTATGTATCCCTAGCCCGGCTGTGACTACCCAAAATTACTTTGAGGCGATTTCTGATATTGCTTCAATCGTCTCAAGGTTGGACTCATCCACCCTATTTCGGGTTCTATTGAATTTGGTGGTTCCCCTCCCAATGATTTATTTGGCCAATTTATAACAACACAAATTCTAAAACATAGTAAATTCCAATCATTAAATTAATATAATTAAGTTTAGGGTATGTAAAGTATCGATTTTTACAATGTGGTAAAAATGAGTAGTGAGGTTTCGGGTTTTCAAAATATATTAATTGGGAGGTATGATACAATTTTATCGAAGACAGCCAACAATATTAAGGGCTGAGGACAAAGGAAATAATACATGAGGACCTGTGCAAAAATAGCTGGACAAAAAGTCGGCAACCAGCAGAAAATTGGAGAAAAAATCCGGTCAACATGCGTTGACAAACTGTTATGTGAAGGGACTGGTCAACACATTGACCGGTTAATTGGACAAGTTGCCCGATATGCTTATAGATAGAAAATGACCGGAACGCATCTTAAGGCAAAATGCCTGATTGCCAAAGATATCCAGTCAACTCGTTGACCGGATAAAATGGCATAACGGCCGGAATAGGTATAATGGCCGATTTGCACTAGAAAATGAAATGGAATAAAATTGCCAGTATGATATATTTTGTAGGTATGGGCTTTGACAAAAATTACAGGCATGAAGAACTGATTGGTATGCTTAAGAAAGAAATGACGGGCATAAATGTCCGGTCAACACATTGACTAGTTAAATGCACAAATAACATGAAAGAGCAAAAGTATCATGTTGCTAAAATTCTAGTCAACACGTTGATCGAAAATTGTGTCACTTTGCCCGGTATGGCAAAATGGCCGGTTTGTGCATTTAACTAGTATAAACGGTATGCTTGTGGAAAAAATTACCGGCATAAATTTTGAGGAGAAAATGGCCAGTATCATACAATTTGCCCGGTATGTGTGATTTGCCCAGGATGGCCAAAGTGCCCGGGATGGGTATTTGGGTGGAATAGTACTTAGACTGGTTCATTAGGTAGTTTAATGCCAAATGTTAGAATGGCACATTTTGGAGAATTTTTCCAGGATGAAGCAAAATATCGGTATGGGTTTTTAACCGATATGCACGTAAGGAAAATGCCGACATGCACTTTGAGGAAAAATGCCTTGTTACCAAAATATCTGGTCAACACCCTCTTAACCGGTAGGCCGTGAGGAAGGATCAGGTGAGCGCCCTAATGATTGGATAGGTAGGGTATGGGAGAAAATGATCCGGTTCGTTGAAAGGCTATAAGAGGCTAAGCCCTGTTGAAGAAATAATTAAGCCAAATAAGGAAGGAGAATGGATTTCAACCGGAGATTTCGAAATCAAAAGAGAACTTAAAATCGGAATATTGTATTAAAGCTAAGAGTATATTTTCGTTTTCAACTTGAACCGGAAGAAGGATGAAATCCGGAGGCCGAAGTGGCCTTATGCCACTCAAAACCGGAGTAGTTTGTGCCACAGAAGGCCGGAATGTTTGAAGTCCGGAATAGATAAAATTGACTGGAACTTGTAAGGTTGACCGCCATTCAGAATGTTGACTGGCTTTAAAATATTAACTGACTTGAGTAAGGGTTGACCGGAAATTTTGATGTTGACCGGATATTGACCAGCGTCAAAATGTTGACCGACCCAAAGAGTTGACCAGCCTTGAGAAAGGTTGACCGATCTTAAATAAAAGAAGTGAAATGATGGCCGACCCTGAGCACTGACCAAAGACTTGATCGAAATAAATTAATGGCAACTAAAGACAATGGCCAACTTTACTAATTAGTTAGAACCCAACTAGACCCTAACTAAATGAAATAGGTGAACCACTTTGTTGGCTGTCTAAGAAGAAGTACCAAAGTAAAAAGCTTAGACTATTTACTTCTACCTAACATCTGAGAAGAAGTACGAGGTAGGTAGCTTACCCCCACTTACTCTACTTAACCCCTCCGCTATGTATACTCAACTTCGATCGAGGAAGCTGGCACAAGCAACCAGCAAGAAGAACAGTAAGGAGTAGAAAGCTTCCAATCTGTAAGGGTAGGCGAACAACTGTCAGGCAAGTGTATTTCGGACGTTACTCTTTCTGTTTTTAAGAATATTGCAAGTGTACCCCCCTGTTTTTAAGTTCATGATTTAATACTCTATTTTTAACTTCAGATTATTGCAAGTATACTGGACGATCACTATTTTAAGTTCGTTTGCAAGTGTGCCCAGATTTTAAAGTTCATGCTTAGCAATTATATTTCCGTCCCCAAAGTTCCAGCTTTAAAAAAAAAATGCCAGTTTTCCCTTCCGATTTAGGTTAAACGCATGACGTTTTAATTACTGTTTGATAAACTGTATTCTGGTTTGAATTCATGTCTTCTGCCTTCTGTCCTCTACTTTCTGCTAAACTCATGTTAAATTGGAGTACATAAAAATAAAAAAGTAGACCAACTTGTATGTCACTTGCATTATCCAAATTTGAAACAGGCCTTGATTTCGTAAAATAATTTAAAACCGGCCTCATAATATAATCTGAAATCGGCTTAAGTAAATATCAAAACCGGCCTTACACATTAATTTGAAACCGGCTTGGCATATTAATTTGAAACCGGCCTGGCATATTAATTTGAAACTGGCCTTGCATATAATTTGAAACCGGCCAAGAATAATTGAAATCGGCCTTAATCGAAACCGGCATTTAGGTTGAAACTTTAAAACCGGCATTTGCCTTATAATTTTTGAAACCGGTCTTGTAATGTAGTTTTGAAACCGGCATTTGCCTTGTGATTTTGAAACTAGCCTTGTAATGTAATTTTGAAACCGGTTCAGTGATTTTGAAACCGGCCTTGTAGTGTAATTTTGAAACCGGCCTTGTATCGTATTTTGAAACCGCCATTTGTACTATGATTCCGAAACCGGCCTTGTATCGTGACTTTAAAATCGACATTTGCATTATAATTTTTGAAACCGGCCTTGTATTATGATTTGAAACCGACATCTATACTGAAACTTTGAAACCGGCTTGTGATGAACAAAGAAAATGTGAATCGGTTTTATGATAAAATAAATAAGTTCAGACCTTAGCCTTGGGAGACAAGGTACTCAGGCATGCCTTAGGACCTTAAGGTGATAATCGAGGATAACCAGAGTGTTAGCCATCCTCGGGGCTTTGTACAAAGAGGTAGTCAGAGCCGTCCTCGGGGCTTTGTATAAGGAGGTATTGCCGTGATTGTGAGGAGATGTGCACAATCTATCCTCGATTAAAGTCCCCTTCCGTTAAGAAATAAATAAAAGAAGCTAAATTGTGACCGGCCTTGTTTTATGCTCAAATATTATCTGTTCCGACTTTCTGATTTAGCTTCGTATAGTATGACAAAATATTACCGTAGGATATGTATATATGATGCATGATTTCCTGCATTAACCGTTCTAAGTGTTCTGCATGATTCCAGTCAATGATATTCTGTATATGAATTTATAACTATTGACAGCACGAACGTTTTATGGAAAAATCTACATGTACCTTGTTGAGCTTCTCCTCACTGTTTTCTGTTTCCCCCTCAGATGGAAATTTAAAATTCGTGCCGGACGAGACGGAATGACTAAAGCCTATCTGAAGGTTTGTAAGGATTCAGAAGCACACCTTTTGGGACGATCGCCACAAAGAAGTAATTAATATAATGATCTGTTAGAGTTGATAAACTTTTGTGATTAGACGTTCATAGCTATATGTATTCGGAAATGAATTTTTATGGGAATGAATATGAATACTTCAGCAGGATATTAGATTGACTCTCGCTATATGTTGACGACTAGAATGTATGAGTCCTAGATGGTATCTGTGATCCTGTGATTTGGAAGGCACGATCGGCCCGGATCGGACCACCAAAACTTGGTGTCAGTTTTGGGAGATCGTTTGCAGAATACAAAAAAAAAAGTTCCGTCACAATAAGCATCCCTTTCGACTAACTGTACGAGATAACAAGGATCTGATTATCAACTCAATTTGAGGTTACCACTGTACTAGATAGCAAGGATCTCCCTGGACCTTATTCTACCATAGTGAATTAAATGCCGATGTTTACGTTCCCAATGGCTGGATAATACAACGATGTCATCCATGGTATCCCCACTACCTCTACAGTCCTCTCAGAGGCTATACCCGTAGTATGCTTATACCATCTCCGATATCCCTCACCAATAATATCCCAAATATCATTTTCTACGATGGTCACTAGGTTATAAGCATCTCTCCTCAAGAATAACGACCTCAATCCTCCGGAATGGAATCAATATTGAACAAGTATAGACTACTTTGCAGCCCACCAGACTCTCATTCGTCTAGTTACTGTAAAGTCTTTGCATGTTCTCCTTTACTTATCCATGAGTGTCAATAGAATGTACACATGCCAATGAAATTAACGCAGAGAACAATTTATCAAAATTCATCGATGCAGTATAGGAATAATCAGCTATCAGATTATCATTATTCTGAACTCACCAGAACTTATAAATATACCAACCCACGTGTGTATAATTTCATATAAACATTTCTTACCATCCACATATATCAATATAATTATATATATATATATTATATATATATATATCTTCCATAATTATAAACAAATAAATAAATAAATAAATATATATATATATATATATACTCCCACGTAATTATAAACATCTCAACACAATATAAATAATAAACAAATAAATAAATATATTTACATATATATATATATATATATATGTATATATATATATATATATATATACACATACACATACACATGCTTCACACGGCGGTCTCCCCCTTCCATGCCGGCCACCAAATCGGCGACAGTAGTAGCGTCGCCTCCGGCCCATCTCACGGCAACGGCATCCGCACCACCTCCATCACCGAACTCTCACAGTTGCGCACCGAGTCGGTGGTACTGTTCCCTCGGCTAGAAGCCGATTATCATGGGTGATGAGAGAAGCCCCAATTTTTCATCATTCACAAGAAAATCATTAGATTTTATAGCCTAAGTTCATCAGCTATTACGTCCCAACTCATCCTAAGCCCCTGAAGCGGTTCCGTCTCCATCATCCAGAGTTGATGCTCTATTTTTCCCTCACTTCCCGATTCATCACCGAATTGAAACAATTAGCACAAATCACCTGATGAAGGCATAAAATCAGCTTCTAGGAATAAAACGTGAACGATTTACTTGCAACTAATGGGTCTAAGTTCTCTGGCCACAGCGGGCTACTAAATTCGGCTAGAAAAACGGGAAACAGAGCATGTTTCCTCAACGACACCCAAAATCCCCAAAGCAATCAGGGCACAGCATGCAAAATTGATTCTTCATGATTTCATTAATTAATTTACAAAGCCTTAATTCATCGCTGATTCAAAAGCCGGTCGAATCCTCACTAAGCCGAAGCTCTGTGTTCGGGTTTCCCAAAACAAAAACCCTCGATTTTTCACCGTTTACCACCAAATCGGTTATGGAATAAAAGATTTAGGCATTAATAAGAATCAATGAAGGATTAATTTTTGTGATGGAGAATTTTACTTGCCTCACGGTGGTGGTCGACAGCGGTGGCTCCACTTCATTCTTCCCCTTTCGTTCGTCCTCTGCGGCCCCCTTCTCTAAACCCTAATGGTGCCGTAAATAAGGAGGAGGAGTTGGTTAGGGTTTTCCCAAAGTTTCCATACGGCCTCCCGATCCCCTTCCTGCCCCACTGTCTTCCTTCTTCTCCCCTTTTCCTCTTCTTCCTTCCCTTTCCTTTTCTTATCTTCTTTCCTTCTTTCCTTTTTCTTTCCTTCTTTTTTTCTTTTTCTTTCCTTCCCACTTACCGCGTATTATTATTATTATTATTGTTATTATTATTTGTTATATATATATATATATATGTTTTTATATATTTGTATATATCTTTTTAATTAGCTAAATTAGATTTTGTGGCCCAAATATTTATTTCTAAACTTGTTGATCTAAATTTTTACCTTATTGGGCCACGCACTAGTCTAATGATAAAGTGTTCCGGCCCATCATTGGTTAAAATTATTAAATAGTTCATCAAAATTAATTTTAAAGATTCGTGATGTTACAGATATTGCCTATTGCAACCTGTGCTCTTGCTTGCTCAATTGGGGTCTAAAGGACTTATCCTTTGATGGTTGTCTTTATACTTGGTGTAATAGAAGAGATGCCCCAAGTCTAATTTATATAAAGTTTGGCTGCATTCTAGTTAATAGGACACGGCTAGCCGGCAAAGGTGTCTATGTTGCTTTCTTTGGCAATACGAGTATTTTAAATCACTCTCCTTGCTTTCTAGTCCCATATTAACCCTAAGAGGAAGGGTGGCATGTTTAAGTTTAATAATTTTTGTTTTTGTTAATCACCCTAAATTTAAGTATTTTGTTGCTTCAGCTTGGGATTTGGCAATCTATGGTGTCCCCATGTTCAAGGTTGTTTAGAAACTTGCGGAAGTCAAAATCAAATTTGAAAGACATCAACTGTGAAGCTAGTGGTATTTCTGCCGCAGTGATTTAGGCCAAAGATTCCCTAGAGACTATCCAATCAAAACCTCTCAATGAAGGTTTGATCAGTGATTAGAACTCTAGTTAGCTTCTTCTGTTGTAAGTCTTATGATCAGAGGAAGATTTTGCCAAGCAAAGAGATAAAATTAGGTGGTTGAAGTTCGGGGATAAATGCACTAACTATTTTGTCAAATCTATTGTAAAGAAGTGTAATTGCCAATCTATTGGATCTCTTACAAAAATGGATGGGTCGACTACTTCATCACCCTCGGAGGTTAAGGATGAGATCCTGCTTTTCTTCCAGAATCTTCTTGGATTCCCCCTACTCTCACCACATTCTCATCAACGACAATCTTTATCCTTTCATTAATAAGGCTGTTTTCACGAGTCTTTTGCTTCTCTCACTGCCGTTCCCTCAGCTGAGAACATTAAGAAGATTGTGATTGGTTTTTATGATTTCAAAGCCTTAAGGCTTGATGGGTTTTTGGCAGATTTCTTTAAGTCCTCTTGGGTGACTATGGGTCTTCTTATCTGTGAAGTTTTTATGAAGTTCTTTAGGCATGGTCACTTTCTTAAACAGATTAATCGTTCACTGACATGCCTTATTCTAAAGGTTTCCTCACCTTCTAAAGCATAAGATCTTCACCCTATATCTTACTACAACATTATTTACAAGATTATATATAAGCACATTATTAATTGACTTTGAGATGTTTTTCCCTCCTTGGTTGACAAGTGCTAAACTACTTTTGTAGAGGGGAGGTATATTGGTGACAACGTTGTTCTTGCCTAGGACTTATTGCATAAATATTTTCTTGACAATGTCCCTCATTAGTCTGCTTTCAAATTTAATCTTACTTACATTTGATCCACCTTTCCAAAAATGCATGGTTTTTCCTCCAAAAATGACTTCTCCGATCGGAGAACACATTAGATACTTACCTAAATCAATAGGTCCTTGAACAGATCCCACATTAGCCCCAAGACGTTGGTCTCTAACTAGAAAAGTAAATACTTGAGCTTGAGAAATTTCTAGCCTAGTGGGCCCATAAAACTCACTAAGGTAGACGGTATTATTGAACCTAACAAAGTAATAATTAATGAAACCACAGGCAGATAAAGTACCAAACTATAAGACAATTAAGTTTCTCCAGATTATACAAGTGCGTGACGAGCCTATGTAAAAGGTTTGGTTAAGATATGCCAAATTCCATCAAGTATACAAATGGAACTTAACCATGCATATCCTCCATTTATATCTTCCAAATTGTCTACGCTAACAATCCATCCTTCTCCTCCAAAAGGAGATTTTAGTCAATAACCAAATACAATACTTAGACTAAGGGTCAAGTTGGTAATTTTTCTCACATCTCCCTCACCTAGTTCAATGCTAGCTTTATCAGACAGGTTCCCAATGCATCTCTACTACCTCTTATTTTATTTCTACCGATGGTGAGATGGTTGGATTTTTCGGCTGTTCTAGGGGGCTCAGATTGGGTGATCCTTTGTCCCTATATTTGTCCATGCTTTGTACAGAGATGCTTCAAAGCATGATCCAGTTCATATGGACAAATTGCTCTAATTTAACTATCATCGGTGATGTAAGAAGACAAGAACTAGTATGTTGGGTTTTGTGAATGATATTTTTTTCTTTTGGAAAGCTGACCTCGATTCAGTCCATACCATTTTGAGAGGTTTGTCACTTTTCTTTATTTGGTCTACACTGAGAATCAACCATATGCCAAGTCAGCTCCTGACCTCTTCTGTGGACACTGCAGTAGTTTGTGGGATCCAAGATATCACTAACCTCTGTTGTGCTTTTCTTCCAGTTTGCCACCTGGGAGCTTATCACATCTTGACTAAACTAACCAATACTAAATGTTAGATGCTTGTGAATTGGGTGTGTAGCTGGACCCATTCTTTGAAGAATAGATGACTTTCATTCACTAGGAGGTTTCAACTGATCTCCTCGATGTTAGTAAAAATTTACTCATTATAGGCCTCATTTTTTATCCTTCATAAGGCTATTCTAAATAGAATTGATAGTATTATTTGTCTCTTCTTTGGGCATGGAGTGTTGACAAAAATCTTTGGTCAAGGTTATATGGGTTGACGTTTGCAAACCCAGAGAGTTGGGTAGCCTCAGCATCAAGAATAACTTTGCTTGGAATAAGGCCTCAATGTCTCACCAAATCTAGAGAATCATTTTGCACTGACTTGTTTTCTATTTAGGTCAATTGGATCTACAAGTATCGCTTTTAGGATATATGTATTTGAACTATCAAAATCTCTCATTTTGTTACTGGAAACTTTTACAAAATTGTGAACCTTTAAAACCATATCAATAGATTTTGCTGTCATATAATTGGAAATTGGAAAAAGATTTTTCTGTGGCTTAACTTTTGGCATCTTGATAGCCCTTTTGTAGCTTTTTATTCGAATCATATTACTCTAGGCATTGGTCTACCATGTAACTTAAAAGTTACGTACATCATTCACAACTCTAGCTCGTGTTGGCCCACTCAAAAGCAATTTTAGGCTGGCTCATTCATTTTCCTTGCGTCTTTTCTAACTCCTCACCCAAGTATCTTTGATTCAATCACTTGGACTCTCGAGCATAAATGACGTGTTCTCAACTAACTCATTATGACATATTTTCCAACCAATGGCTAGTTCTGTTCTGTGGCACAAATTGGTTTGGTCTCTTGATTCTATCCTCACTCATGCGGTCATGTTGTGGCTTCCATTAGAGGTCGACTAAACATTCTTGATTGCCTATCCTTCTACTCATGTTCAAGGTTGTTAATTTATATGCTGGCATATTCCGTTACCATGTCTAATTTATTGTCGGTATCGGGTGCATTCTGCTGAAGATCTACATCCAAATGTATTGCTTAGAGCACCGTGCCCCACCTAAACCGTGCCCAAGTGCCTTTTTTGAGAGGAATTGCCTGCTACATACTGGCATGAACTCGAGCCTCGTTTCCAACACACTGATTCCCGTCGCTCACGCTTTCGCACTCGAGTCCCGTTTCCAATGTGCTAGCGCCCCCTAATCGTCCACCCTGTGCTTGAGCCTTATTTCTAGTAAGCATGTGCCTATTACTTGTCCAACCCATGCTCGAGCGCCAAATCCAGTAGACCCCACGCTCGCTACTAGCTTGAGCCGCGTTTGAGTGCCAGGTATGAATCCCATGAAACCTTAAGTGTGCCCACGGTGCACTACGCTGCGTATTTCATTAATGGTCATATTTTTTACTTAGGTTTTTTAGCTTCCCTATATATAGTCGTCTGATTTTATTTACCCCACTTTTTGTTTGAGTATTTTGACGGTCGTTTCAAAGCAAATTTAAATCTTTCATCATTTTTACATTGCTTCATTTCAAAAAACTAAAGTTCGACCATTGTGCTTTTTAGCCAAAGTTTTCTCACCACATTTACTTTTCTCTTTACACATTTTTTCGTCAGTTAACCTTCGTTAGCAACGTCGGTCATATGAAAATTAGGTTCCGATAATGTACAACACTTCAAGCAGTTTGTAAGGAAAGATTGACTTAAAAATCAAAAGTGTCCGATTTCGTTGTCGTGGACAAATCTAAGGAGTTCCTTAGTATAGATCACAAGATGAGAGTAAGTCAGTTAAGTTAATACATTTGTATTATCTGATTTATAAGTTGATTTTCATAGTGCATATCTTTCTTGACCGTTGAAACCACGAGTTTTACTTGATAACCGTGGTTGTTGAGTTTTTCCTTAATCATCAAAAATTACTTTTTTTATTATTATTACTTTCATCATTTACTGTTCATATCTAGATTAGAATATATTTTATGTGTATTATATTTTATGTGATTTTTATTCTATAAATTTATTGAGGGATTGAAACATTATTGTGATTCAGAATGATTTGCTCCCTTTAATTGGTATCAGAGATTCACCCTGATCCGCAACCCCGATCTAAATAAATACCAGTCAATCACTGTCCGTTCTTTCCTATTTTGACAGGAGTAACTACGCATATTGAAAAGTTCATGTGAGAGCATTTTTCGAATCAATGAATAAGAACATCTGGGCCAATACCCAAATTGGGTGAACTCCACCCAGAAGTACTAGGAGTGATGAACCGAAAGTTATATCCTTGTAGTCAAAAAAAGAACTTGACGCATACAATTGGAATAGTAAAGGGTTGTATGCTATTTTTATGGCCATGTCCCCCAAAGAATTTAAGTGCATCTCCATGTATGAGACCTCAAAAGAGGCGTCGGACATTCTTGAGATTACCCATGAAAGAATTAAATTGGTTAAAAATTCTAAATTGTAAATGCTCACTACTAAATTTGAGAAAATTCAAATGAAAGATGACGAGATCTTTGACAAATTTTATATGAAATTGAATGACATTATTAATTCTACGTTCAATTTAGGAGAACACATTCTCGAGAATAGAAAAGTTCAAAAATCCTGCGATCTCCACCTGAACGCTTTAGATTGAAGGTTACTGCCATTAAGGAAAGTAAGGACCTCAACAAACTAAAAATAGAAGAATTGGTTGGCTCTCTATAAACGTTTGAGTACACTCTCTCACAATCCAAATGGACCAAATCAATTGCCTTAAAAACCATAAGGGAAGAGAGAGATCGCAATTTTGATGAAGAGTTGTGCAGCAATAAGAACTTTGCGTTGTTTGTTAAAAAAAATTTTTAAAAATTTAAAAATCAAAAAAACAAAAGAACATTTAAGAAAATAGACTTGTCTTATAACTCGATCAAGAAAGATAAAAAGGAGAACAAAGGCACAAAAATAAAAAACTTTAAGGAATCCAATACCATGAATGTTATAGATTGGTCACATTCGGATCGAGTACCCAAATTTTAAACATCAGAAAAGAAAAACCTTAAATGCGTCCCTTTCAGATGACGAAGAAGATAAAAATTATAAAAAATCATCTAAAGGGTAAGAAGTAAATTTTATAACCTTTAAGACTTCCATTATTAATGGTGATGAAGCCATAAGTGTAAAATCAAAACAATCGGATTCTTCTTGTGAGAAACCTGATAATAAATTTGATTGTCTTCAATAGGCCTGTGACAAATTATTTGGGGAATGCCCAAAAGTAAAGATAACTAATAAATCCCAAAATGAGAAATTAACTAAATCTAAAAAGATTATGGTAGAACTCACAACAAAATTGAAATGGTTCATATTGAATATCTCAAATTAAAAATGTTGAATGAGTCATTAATTGCTAAAACAAAATCTTTAGAATTGGAGCTTGAAAATACCAATAATGATATTAAAAAATTCTCAAGTAGAACTTAAAAGTTAGATCACATGTTGGGATTGGAAAAATTTGTAGGAAATAAAAAGGGCTTAGGAAATATTGAGAATGCTTCTAAAAACGGTAAACACTCTAAATCAATTTTTGTTCCTACCATAAAAACTCTCCACAAAAACATTGGTATCCCAAAAACTTCTAAATCAATGTCTAAAAGTGTGGAGAACTGAATTAGTTTAAATTTTATACTCAAACTAAAGAATAAAATGATTTGTGAATAAACCTGCAAGAACCTTTCAAACAATTGGGTCTAATACACACTTTTGAAATAAATCTAAAAACTCAAAATTGTCTCTATGTTTGTACTTACCTGCCATGCGTGTGGGCAAATTGGGCACATATGTCTCCATTGTCATATCATCAATTTGTTATACAATTAAAGACAAATGGCAACAATAAAAAATTTGGTTAACTATATTCAACAGCTAAATGACTAGGTGAAAAGACTAGATTAGAAGGTAAATTCGAAAAGAATAATATGGATAAAGAAGAGTGATCTAAAACAAGCCTCCAAAATTTATTTCTATAAACTTGCTCACATTGCCCTTAAAGTTCAAAATTATTTACTGTGGTATCTAGACAATGGATGCTCCAGACACATGTGCGGCAATAGAGCCCTATTTTCATCTCTGACTGACCATCCTAATAGGACGGTTGTTTTTAGAGATGGAGTAAAGGCTCCCATTCTTGACAAAGGCCTGATTAGTATTTCTAGACTTTCTAAGCCCTGTGATGTCTTGTATGTATTTTGGCTTAAATCTAACATATTGAGTATTAGTCAATTCTGTGATGAAAATTTTGAGGTGAGATTCTTTTAAAAATATAAATATTGTATATATAATATAAAGGGTTCTATTGTGTTGGAAGGTAAGAGAATTCCCGATAATCTCTACGAGATTGAGCCTGGTCTTGTCTTGGGATGCCATCCTGCTAAAGTTGAATCTGCAGAATGGTAGCATCAACATCTTGATCATTTAAAATTTAAAACTTGAGTCGAAATTTTAAAGAAAAATTGTATTGTGGGCCTTCCAAAATTATCCAATGTTAAACACCATATGTGCGGTCCTTGCCAACTTGGTAAACAAATCAGGACTAGTCATCTCTCTCTAGTTGATATTCACACCTCGCGTCCCCTTGAGTTGATCTATATGGATCTTATGGGACCATCTAGAAACAAGAGTCTCGGGGGTAAGAAGTATGTCATTGTGGTCGTAAATGATTTTTCTAGATATTCATGGTTAGACCCTATCCGAGAAAAGTCCAACACTTTTGATCATGATAGAAGTTTATGTAAAAAACTAATAAATGAAAAAGGCATTTCTATTGTGAGAATATGTAGTGATCACGGAAAGAAATTTAAAAATTCAAGCTTTGAAAATTTTTGTGGTAAAGAATAAATTTAACATGTGTGACGGACTGGCCACATTCAACCGCATGCGGCCGCCCATCAATCGAAACCGATCATACACTCTAGTAAAAAAGGTGGACTTTAAATTTTTTTTCTTTCATATATATACTTTATATCCGTGCATAGGATCACGTAAGGCCCAACTTCGTGAGTTGGCGGCCAGGGATGGGTCGTGGGTTCTCTCTTTCTTGACTGGCCAAGACGAGGTCGGTTGGACATGAAAGTCCCGAAAACAAACTGAGATGCCTCTAGGAATCACAAATCACTCAAACCATAACAGCGTACGGAAGCATACTAATATTCATTAACTTTCAACAACGGAAGTATTTTACAAATCTTTCCCAAAACATCAAAAGCGAAAACATCAATTTTACTCCTTCGCTGCTTAAATTTCGGCCAGCTATCCTGCCTATCCAGTCCATTGGACATCATTCTTTTTCATCCGGTATAAGCTCGTCATCATCATCATTTGAAAAATAGAAGGGGTGAGTTAGAGAGCTCAACAAGGTACTCATGCATAAATCATGCATAGTCATGAACAGTGAGACAAACAGACAGAATGCAATAGAAGCGTATATGCATGCAGTTTCATAAAACATGGCTAGAGTTAATGCAGACAGATTCCAAAGTCATTTTTATGCAAATTTGATTTCAAAAAACATACTTCTGTTTCCAAATTCATTTCCATAAAAAACCGGCTACATTTAAGGTCTGCAATTCTTGACCATCATATCTCAATAAAGGCTATATTTAAGGTCTGCAGTCTCGACCCTCTGAATCATCAAATTTCATAACGCTATATTTAAGGTCCGTAGTCATGACCAAAATCAAACAGCTACATTTAATGTCTGCAACTCTCGACCATCATATCTCAATAATGGCTACATTTAATACCTGCTGCTGCTCGGCCATCAAATACTTAGTTTCGCAAATCCAAAGTCAAATTATGCAATTAACATAAAGCCCTTCTTTTAAAGTCTTAAAAACAAGGGTCATTTTCATCAAACGGCCGGAGGTCTTTTTATCAAAAGGCCGGAGGTCATTTTATCATGCAATAACCAGACATCTTAAAACATGATCATGGCTAAACTTTTTTAAACGTGCAAGCACTAGACTTCGTGTAATTAAGTAAATATCCGGACATCATAAAATAACAAGGCATTGACAAATAACAGGAAGTCATTTTAAATCATGCGATAACCTAACTTCATACAATTAAATAAGTGACCGGACATCATGAAATAATCGAACATCATAAATAACCAGACAT
This sequence comes from Nepenthes gracilis, assembly GCA_033239525.1. Lineage (NCBI taxonomy): Eukaryota > Viridiplantae > Streptophyta > Magnoliopsida > Caryophyllales > Nepenthaceae > Nepenthes > Nepenthes gracilis. The sequence goes on along the minus strand of BSYO01000003.1, from coordinate 17,532,654 downwards.
CGTTAGATAGGCAATTAATCAGGGCTTCCTTTAAATAGACATGATACACTTACATTAAAACATGAGCTTAAAACGGTGATTACACTTACATTAAGTCATGAACTTAAAAATAGGGAGTATGCTTGCCTGAATCTCCTAACTTAGAGCCGGTGTGGAATTCTTTCTTGGTTCTTCCACCAGAAAGCTTAGCCGAGAGCTTTCCCTCAATATTTCTTTAAATTCTTTTGTCCCGTATTTATAGACCTCTGATCTGACGGCAATAGGTAGGGCAGGTCAACCACTCGGGAGTGGTTAAAAGTCGATTACCTACCTAGGCATGGTCATCCTGACCTCAATCATAATTAGTCATCAAGTCAAGAAATCAGGCGGTCAACTCTCCCTTTACGTTTTCGATCAACTGCCATTGACCGGTTTAATTTCCCCCTTTTTCTATCACATATCGCCTCCGGAAACGGCATTTAGCGTCTCCTGTATTGTCTTCTTCAATGGCCTCCGAAAAGGTCTCCAGAAGACTCCTCAGTTTTCTTCTGGAAATCATCTCCGGAAGTCATTGTTTAAGGTCTCTAGAAACATTTCCAGATTTCCTTCGAAAATTGCCTCTTAGTTCTCTTCGGAATCGCCTCTAAAATTATTATCTAAGGTCTTCTTTTTAAGGTCTCTGGAAGCTCCTCAATGGTCTCTGGAAATAAGGCCTCCCGAATTGTGGTCTTCGGAGGACGTCTCCAATTCTCATTTCCCGAATTCGCATAACCGTCTTTGAAATTTGTGTTCATCATTTCCGGAAGCCTCCTTAATGGCCTCCGAAAAGCACTCATTAATCGTCCCGAGAGAACCGATCAATCTTTTCCAAAAAATCATCTCCGGAAAACTCTTTAATTGTCTCTGAAAGTTTTACCATCTCCGAAGATTAAGGTCTTCGGAATTTTTGCCTTTAATAACGTCTCCGGAGATCAAGGTCTCCGAAAACTTTAGCCTCTAAACTTCAGCGTCTTTGGAGATCAAGGTCTCCGGAAACTTTATTCTCTAAACTCCCAAGTCTCCAAATTAAACATCTCCAGAGATCAAAGTCTCCGGAAATTTACATATGGCCTCCGGAAATCTCCTCTGAAAGACTATCAAAGATCTCTGGAAAAGTGGTCTCCGAAGGTCATCCAAATGCCTCCGAAAAATACTGTTCCTTCTTGCCTCCAGAGATCAAGGTCTCCGGAGATCACTGTTCACAGTCTCCGGGAAATCACGCCTATTGAAACTTGGTTGGCCGGCCTTCATGGCTTTAACATCTCCGGCCTCCTTCTTCCCTTCCGATCAATGGGTGTTGACCGAATAATCTCCCTTCACGTTTCCGGTCAACTAGCGTTGACCGGTTAAATTTTTTTTCAATTTTTTCGGTCAAAAACGTTGACCGGATTAATTTTCTCATCATATTTTTCGGTCAACTAGCGTTGATCGGATTAATTTTCCTTCATCTCTTTGCCATTCTCTCGCCACAAAAGAATTTGGTCCTTATATTTTCGATGGCAGAAGATCCCAAAAATTTGGTACATTACAACATGAATTCTCTGCTCCTATCACTCTATAACAAAATGAGATTGTGAAACGAAAAAATAGAGTCATTTAAGAAATAGCAAGAACAATGATGGAAAGTAAATATGTTACCATATACTTTTGGGGCGAAATTGTAAGCACCGCCTGTCACATAATCAATCGGATCTTTATAAGACCTGGAATGTATAAAACTCCCGGTGAACTTCGGAGAGGCAAGAAACTGAATATGAAATATTTTCATATTTTTGGCAATAAATGCTTCATTTTGTATGATAGATAAAATCTAGGTAAATTTGACTCTAGAAATGATAAATGGATATTCTTAGAATATTCCTTTAACAATAGAGTCTATCGGGTATATAATTTTTGCACTCAAACTGTTATGGAGTCCATCAACATCATTGTGGATGATGCCTCCAATGAACAACCTAAAACTAGTGATTACCCCAATAAAGGAGGTGATCAAATTGAGTCTCCTCTAGTTTCAACCTTGCCTGATTTCCAAAAGAGACGCCAATTGCCATCTCTACTAAGGAACCTTCAATCAGAGTTAAATTAAATCATCTAAAAGATTTCATTCTGAGTGATCTAAGTGACGGTATGAGATTGCGTCACCATATTCTAAACATGCTTGCGAATACTTGTTATGTGTCTTACGTAAAACTAAAAAAGGTTGAAGAGGCCTTGACTGATGAATCTGGATTAATGCCATGTATAAGGAATTAAACCAATTTATTAGAAATGATGTGTGGTCCTTAGTTTCCGACCCAAATATACTGATATCATTAGGACCAAGTGGATCTTTAAAAATAAAACTAATAAAAATAAAAATATTACCTATAATAAAGCTTGTCTTGTTGCTTAATGATACACACAGGTGGAGGGTATTGATTACGATGAGACTTGTGCTCTGATGACTCGCTTTGAATCTATCAGAATCTTGTTATCCATTACTTGTACCATGGATTTTAAACTCTATCAAATAGATATTAAAAGTGCCTTCCTAAATGGTATCATTTAAGAAGAAGTCTTTGTTAAACAACCAAAGAAATTTGTGGATCCCGCGTTTTCGGACCATGTGTACAACTTAAAAAGGTTCTATACGGTTTTAAGAAAGCTCTTAGAGTTTGGTACGAGCGTCTCACCTCGTACATTAGTGAACATGGATTTGTTTGGGGTAGTATTGATAAAATCTTATTTGTGAAAACAAGCGAAAAATGTATGCTGGTTGCCTAAGTTTATGTTGATAATATTATCTTTGGTGCTACCATTGACTCCCATGCTCATTTATTTACTGACTGCATGATTTTTGAATTCGAAATAAGTATGGTAGGAGAATGTATATACTTCCTTAGCCTACACATAAGGCAACTCTCTCACGATATTTTCATCTCTCAAGCCAAGTATGCCAATGACTTTACAAAACATTTTAATCTTGATGACACCAAACATACTTTGATACCCATAAGTACTTCCTCTAAATTGGATCGTGATCAGGCGGAAAGTGTCAATCAGATTCTTTATAGAAGTATAATCGGCAGTCTCCTGCACTTAACGGCTAGCAGACCCGACATTACATTTAGTGTCGATGTCTGTTCTTGTTATCAATTCGATCCAAAAGAATTCCATTTAACTGTCATTAAACGTATCATTCTCTATGTCAATGGGACATCTGATTATGGAATTTTCTACTCCAAAGACTCAAATTTTACCTTAGCTGGATATTCTGATATCAATTGGGTTGGGAATGCTGATGATCATAAAAGCACCTCCGGTGGATATTTCTATGTCAGCTCAAACCTTGTAGCCTAGTTGAGTAAGAAACAAAATTACATCTCCTTGTCTATTACGGAAGTCGAATACATTGCCACTAGCAGGTATTACACACAACTCCTGTAGATGAAACAAATACTTCTTGATTACGGTATTGTTTAGGACGCTATAACCATTTATTGTAACAACACCAGGTTGTTAATATTTTAAAAATTCCTGTTCAGCACTTCCAAACTAAACATATCGATATTAGACACCATTTTATGCGTGAACTTGTTAAAACTCATGTCACATCTCTTGAACACACTCCATCTGAGAATCAACTAGCCGATATCCTCACTAAACCCTTGGATAATGTGTTTTGAATTTTTAAGAACGGCCATCAATATTTACTTCCCTCATGTAGAATGATGTGAGTTGAATTTTTTTCTAAAAACTAAAAAAGGAGCAAGAGAAAAATGCATTGCACTCGCCGCGCACCTTCGAGCCGCTTGAGCACCGTGACTTGCCTCCTCTTTATCTTCAAGTGTACAGCGTGCGCATGACACCCTCACCGCTCTTTTATGTTTCTCTCTACAAGATTTCTCTCCCTCTACCTCCTCTCTCTCCCAAAATCCTCCAGATTTGTATCACCTCTCTTCGATCTTTGGCATTTCTCAAACTAATCTCATTCTCTTTGGTTTCTTTATTTTATTGAGCTCAATTTTTCCATTAATGGTGATGGCACTATTCACGTTCCGGATTTTGACCAACCCTCATGTCTGCATGAGGTTCTCTTCCTGTTTTTGCTCAATTTCTTCCTATTTTCCTCAAATCTCGACCAAATTTGATGTTTTACATGCGTTTGTTCCATATTCGCAAAGGTGGATCTTTCATACCTTTGGCTCATATGGCCTCTTCATTACTGCACATATATATATTTTTTACTTCAGATTTGTCCTTTTTCTTCGTCTTGTCTTCATTTTGCTTGGCTGCTACAAAAAAAAAAAAAAAAAACAACCCAGTAGAGAAAATCTGCGAAGAAGACAATGGCGTAGCTGGTGCATGAATTAAATTCTTCCTTAATTCTTTTTGGGCTGCTCCAAACCAAGAAAAAAAAAAGGAGCCGCGGTTGGTGCATCCTTAAATTCTTTTCTATTTCTACTTTACAGATGTCTGCATCTCGCAAATCCCTTACTCGCAAATTTATTGACAAGCATCACCGGCTGGGTGGGCTTTCCGCTCCTAATTGATTCATCAATGTTGAGGTTGAAGCTCTCTTCAATACCCATATGTCCCAAATGCAACTTTTTCTTGATTATTATACTCGTTCATTTTCTACTTTTTTGTAAACGCATCACCTCCGGATTACTCTGGACGTGATCACTTGGGTTCTCAATCTTCCTCAGGTGAAAAAATTTGACTACCCTTACATCCCGCATTCCATACCACACCTCTAGAGATCACCTCTTTCCTTCATGGCTCTCCCATAGAATGGAATGAGCGATCCTTCAAAACCAATCTCTTCTCTCCTAGGAGGCTGATTGTGAGTCAGATTATACTCACAAATATTTTTTCGATCACTCACTTCTCTTCCATCCACCTTGATAAGGCTTTATTTCTCTATATTTTTTTAAGTGGGTGGCTCATTAACCTATCATCCGACTTCTGTTCTCACATTCTAACTCATTTTGAGTCCAAAAAGAATGACAACGTTTTCCATGGTTAGGATAAAAATATAAAAATTAGTATTCATTAATTATTTTATTCAACTAATTTTATTCACAAATCCTTGACAAGTGTGTGATTGGTTTGCATGTAGTTGCATCTTCCTTTAGATCAGGTAAAACATTTTTATAAGTTTCTGTCATGACAGATGTGGAACAACTATTGTGAACGTGTGAATTTAAAATGATTGATATTTTGATGATGACCAGGTTATGAATTCAATATTAAGTTCCTTTTTATCCACGAGTCATTCAACCTAACAACTCAAATTTAGTAAAATTCAACAAATACACCACAATGCACAATAATAATATATTGATGAGGAAGGCAACAAACCGAACATTTAAACAAAATAACATAATTGACTCTCACTTGATCCAAGCGAATCCCACGGCAAATTATGGAAACATCAAAAAATATATGGTGTCCTACGCATAAAGGATAATAAAATGAGCCTTCCTCACCCAAAAGGCTTGCAGGCCTTCTAAAGCGTTGCCTCTTGTCAGGCCACGATCCATTTGTTCCTTCGAGGCAAGCCCAACTTCTATCGTTCTCCCCTTCTTTAAAAAGTAATAATATATTGACGAGGAAGGCAACAAACTGAACATTTAAAGAAAATAACATAATTGGCTCTCACTTGATCCAAGCGAATCCCACGGCAAATTGTGGAAACATCAAAAAATATATGGTGTCCTAAGCATAAAGGATAATAAAATGGTCCTTCCTCACCCGAGAGGCTTGCAGGCCTTCTAAAGCGCTGCCTCTTTGTCAGGGCACGATCCATTTGTTCCTTCGAGGCAAGCCCAAGTTCTATCGTTCTCCCCTTCTTTAAGAAGTCCTTTGTCCACGAGGCCAAAATCAGGGAACTGCAGCGCAATCTCATTGTAGTCTTCCCACACGGTCTCCTCTTCTTCAATAACCTTTCATTGTAGAAGCACGAGCCATTGCCTCACACCTCGTCTCTCCTTTCACAGATGACACCGAGCTGCTTCCTTGGACTCTAGCAGCACCTCGTTGTTGAATGACAGTAGCTCCTTGTTAGTGAAATCCCCTACCATTTTTTCTGGCATTGTCACATGGAAAATAGAACGTAGTAAGGTTGTGGCTGCAGCTTTAGCTTCTCTCACTGCTCCGACCTGTTCTATTATCTGGAAGGGCCTATAATACCTACCTGACAGCATGAGATATATTTCCTCTACAAGGATCTTTGCCGGTATGGTTGCAATTTGGGATTTATGAACTCCCCAGGTTTAAGGGCCCTCAATTAACATTCCACCTCTTCATTTCGGGCCGTCCCTTTTCATAGGTGCACAATGTTGGAGGTGATCTATCATCCACGACCTCAAACGGACTCTGCTTAGTTGAAGTATGATGGGTCGTATTATACCGATACTCCACCCAAGCAATAAACCCCTTCATCGTGTTTGTTCTTCATGTTAGTAGCTTCATAGGTATTTCCCAAGTGTCCGATTCATCACTACCATTTTTCACAGGTTTCCAGGTGATAGAAAGAGCCTGTGTTCAACTTGCTTTCCTGCAACTCAAAGAACTCATACCGATAACAACTCATGAATCACAATAGCCCTAAGGATCCCATGGAACTTCATGACATTGACCGCAAATGCTTTAACAACACTATTGGCCGTGAAGGGTTGCTTTTGAGGAATAAAGTGAGCACCCTTGCTCAACCGATCCACCACTATTAATATGGCTTCAAAAATGTGACTGTTCAATAGTCCTTTAACAAAGTCCAATATCTAATCCTCTCAAGATCTGGTGATGGTTACGTAGAATGTGCTGATGATACTTAACCTTTTGCTGGGTATTGTCAGCTAGTTTTTTGGCAGCTTTTTGAGTCATTCCTATTTAAAGAAGTGCTTAACCCAAAATACGTCCTTAGCCACCCATAGTGCCCGCCCTCCTCATAAAGCCCGCCCTCTTACCTGTTTGAAAATGGGCAAGAATGTCTTCCCTCAGTCTGGGCATTGCTAGAACGTCAACATTATTTTTACAGTAGATCAATTCATCCTTCCTTGTGTAGCCTCTCACTACGACCTATTAGTTTTGCAGCGTTGTGCAAATTTCATTTGCTTTAGCATCATTTTAACGGCCTCCTTTACTCTGTCCCATATTTGCCACTCTGCTCCCCTAAGGGTAATCAAGCTGCCCAGCTGGAGCGTCATGCACACTCCATATTATAGGGTTGCCCCCTTTCAAAATGAGGCGTTCACGACCTTATTTTCATTACCTGTTTGGTAGACGACGTCGTTCCAACTCAAGAAGCTTTACAAGAGATTGTTGTTGTCCCAGAGTCAAAATCTTTTGATCTAACGTAAGTCACAAGGCTTGCTGATCGGTGATTATTGTAAATCTTTGGCCCAATAAATATGATCTCCATACCTTGACTGGTTATTGTTGGGATCACTCCAGTGTGGAAAATTATTGGACTAAAAATTGACCAGAAATTTCCGGAGAGAAAGTTGACCAGAAATTTTTGGAATGAAAATGTTGACTGAAATTTTTCGGAGTGAAAATGTTGACCGAAAAATTTTGAAGTAAAAATATTGACTGAAATTTTCAAAGTGATCAGAAAATTCTGGAGTGGAAAATGCCAGAGTGCATTTTCTAGAGTGCTAATGATAGAGTGAATTTTTCGGAGAAGAAAATTCAGGAGTAAAAAGTGAAAAATACCGGTTTGCATTTTTCCGGAATGGTTTTGACCGAAATGGATAACATCTGAAATGGCCAGAGTGAATAAAGGCCTAAAGGTTGCATTTGACCGAGGACTTTGCATAAACATCGAAGTCTTTAATAAGGGACCGAGGTATTTGCATAATGGTAAAGGGCATTACGCAGTGAAGACTAAAGTCTATAATAATGGCCGAAATCTTTAATAAGGGGCCAAGGTGTTTGTACAACAACTGAAGACTCAGATTATCGCCCAAGGACTTTGAATAACGACCAAAGTCTCTGATTAATGTCCGAGGACCTTTGTTAACGCTTAGGGACTATAACATTTGTGAAATCTGCGCAAATAACTTTTCAGAAAGATTGACTTTTAGATTGTTGATTAGAGGAGAAAGTTAACTCCTCCAGATAGAATGGCACTTAGCAGAGTTGGTGGCGTCTTGCAAAGTCGATGGTAGGTCATCTTATGCACGCTTGCTGCCTAATGTGTAGGTGGTCAGATTGTGTATATATTTATATACGTGTGTGCCAGTATATGTATATCTTGAGAGCGTGCAAGAACTTGAGCGACAAGTGTGAGTGAAGAAATATAGAAAAGTAAAGAGTAGAATTTACTTATGCTATCTGTTCTTCAATGGGTTTCTGTAACCATTTTTTATAGTGAATTTTTATGGACTAAGTATTCCGTAATTTTTTTTTTCTTTTAGAATTTTTCACATAAAATTATGTATTCTCATTTTTCCTCTTTACCTTCCTACTTGTTAAATGTCATTTTTTCTTTCACATTACTTGGCTAATCGACCAAGTTTCCCTTACAAGTAGTATTAGAAAAGTAAAGAGTAGAATTAGCCAAGTGTGAGTGAAGAAATACAGAAAAGTAAAGAGTAGAATTTACTTTTGCTATCTGTTCTTCAAAGGGTTTCTATAACTATTTTTTATAATGAATTTTTGTGGACTAAGTGTTCCGTATTTTTTTTTTCTTTTAGAATTTTTCACGTAAAATTATGTATTCTCATTTTTCCTCTTTACCTTCCTACTTATTAAATGTCATTTTTTCTTTCACATTACTTGGCTAATCAATCGACTTTCCCTTATAAGTGTTATCAGAGAGAGGTTGTGAACTTTTGGTTATATGGCGTCGTCATCGAAAAACTTGTCATTTAGTGTGGAGCAGTTTAATAGGTGAAATAATTTTATCCTTTGGTAAGAAATGGTGAAAAATATTTTGACCCGGGAAGGAATAATAAAATCCCTTCACAGGAGAGAAGAGAAGCCGAAGATATGACGGAAGAAGAATGACAAGATAAGAGGGATCTTGCTAACTGCACTATTAAGTTGTATCTTGCGGGTAGCACTCTTCAGGAGGTTATTGGCTTATCGGACCCAACAGAGGTCTAAGAGAAGCTTGAAAGTCGGTATAAGTCTAAGTCCCTGACAACATGGTTGCATGTGAAGAAGGAATTCTATAACCTTCGGTTGTTCGAAGGGGAAAGTTTCAAAAAGCATTTGGATGAGTTCAATCGAATTTTGATGCAAATGTCAGCTCTGGACGAGGAGATTAAAGAGGAAGATAAGGCATTGGTATTGCTGGCTTCTTTGCCGGCCTCGTACGATCATATCGTTACAACACTGTTGTTCAGAAAGGACACGCTCAGATTTGATGAGGTCATCACTTCCTTACTCATGAATGAGTCAAGGCGGTCACAAGAGACCTCCACCTCTACACACTCGAAATACTCGTGATCGAGTCATGGGAAAGGAGCAAAAGTCACGGCTGAAAGCCTAGAAAAAAGTGCTGCTGCAAGTCTCGATTAGGGTTTTAAAGCTTCAAATGTCATTATTATGGTAAAAAATGCCACATTAAGAAATATTATTATAAATAAAAGTATGACAATAAAGGAAATGGCAAAGAAAATAAAACTGAGAAGGGATGAGGCGAAGAAAAGGCCTTGGTTTTAGTGGTCATTGGAGGTGATCTCCTGTTTACTTGTGAAATACATGACGTGGTAAGTTTAACTGATCATGGGTCCAATTGGGTGGTGGATACAGGTGCTTCACTCCATCCTACATCCAGAAGGGGACTGTTCATATACTACACTCTGAGAGATTTTAGAGTGATAAGGATAAAAGATGAAAGAACATCCCGAGTTGTTGGCAGAGGTGACACATTGCTTGTCACCAATAATGGGATGAGGTTATTGTTGAAGGACGTCTGGTAATGTCCTAATATTTGACTGAATATAATTTCAGCCGGTAGGGTAGATGATGAAGGGTATTATATACCTTTTATGAAGGAGCTTAGAGATTGACTAGAGGGTCTCTAATCATTACCTGAGGAAAGAAAGTCTCCAGACTGTATGTGTTGAAAGCATCTGCTATGATCGGAGAGGTGAATGTTGCAAGCAGTGTGGAGTCTTCGGGTTTGTGGCACCGTAGATTGGACCACATAAGTGAGAAAGGAACGTATCATCTGGCCAAGAAGGGTCTTATTCCTGGCTTGAAAGAAGACGGACTGAAGACTTGTCATCATTGTATGCCGAGGAAGTAGTGACGAGTCTCCTCTCTTGGAGACTCGTCCTATAAGAATGCTGAACTGTTTGACTTGATTCACACTGACGTATGTAGGCCATTTAAGGAAAAGTCATTCAGAGGGGCTCAGTATTTTGTATCGTTTAATGATGATTGCTTGAGAAAATTATGGGTTTACCCACTTAAGACCAAGGATCAAGTCCTCAAAATATTTAAGCATTATCACACTCTGATTGAATGACAAACAAAAAGGAAGTTGAAGTGCATCCGAAGTGACAATGATGGCGAGTATATTGGGGCATTTGATACCTATTGTAGAAAACATAGTATTCGGCATTAGAGGATGCCGCCAAAAATGCCACAGTGAATGGAGTGGCAAAAAGTATGAACCACATGTTATTGGAAAGAGTGAGGTGTCTGCTCTCTGAAGCAAAGTTCCCTGAATCCTTCTAGGTAGAAGCATTAAGAACGGCGGCCTATGTTATTAATAGGTCGCCCAATAGGCCATTAAATAGAGAAGTAGTAGAGAAGGTGTGGTTTGGAAAGAAGTAATCCTACGACCATCTTCGGGTGTTTGGAACTAAGATTTTTGTTCACATCCCGAAAGATGAGAGGATCAAACTATAGCCAAGGATGATGCAATGCGTCTTTCTAGGTTATGGGGAAGATGAGTTGGGATTCAGATTTTATGATCCAATAGAGAAGAAGTTTGTCCGGTTAAAAGATGTAGTTTTTATTGAAGGAGAGATGATCGAGAATATTGATAAAGAGAAGAATGTGATATTTGACACCGGTCGGACTAACAAGATGATTACTGATATTATCCGGCCGGACACATTTTCATTAGGGTCTAGAAGTGACCGAGGTGAATGGTGAAGAAGCTATAATGCCTAATAAAGACGTAAATGACTTCACTTCTCAACTGGGTGAGGAAGTTACTGTTCGACATTCCTCAAGGGACCAACAACCATCTATTCATTTGTTTGCCAATGAGTATATGTTACTCGCTGATGGTGGTGAACCGGAAGGTTTGAGGAAGCAGTGGAGGATGAGTGTAAATAAAAAATGGTTGGAAGTCATGAAGGATGAGATGAGTTCATTACATGAAAACCGTACATTCGAATTGATTGAATTACCGAAAGAGAAGAAAGCCCTAAAGAACAAATGGGTCTTCAGGTTGAAGAGTGAGAAAAATATTTCTCAACTGAAATATAAAGCAAGGTTGGTGGTGAAGGGTTTCAACCAGCATAAAGGGGTTGACTTTGATGAAATTTTTACCCCAGTCATAAAAATATCCTCCATATGCGTGGTGCTTGGTTTGACTACTATCCTTGATTTAGAGGTGGAACAATTAGATGTTTGGATAGTATTTATCCACGGTGACTTTGAGAAGAAAATTTATATGGAGTAAACAGAGGGATTCCAAGTCAAGAGGAAGGAAGGGCTGGTATGTTGTCTGAAGAAAAGCCTGTATGGACTAAAATAGGCTCCATGTCAATGGTATAAAAAGTTTGAGTCTATTATGGTGAATCAAGGCTATTGGAAGACTACTTCTGACAATTGCGTATTTGTTCAAAGGTTTTTAAAAGATGACTTCATCATCCTTCTCCTCTATGTGGATGATATGTTAATCATTGTATGAAATGGTGCGCGTATAAAGGAATTAAAGTAGCAGTTTGGACAGTCGTTTATCATGAAAGACTTTGGGTTGGCGAAATAGATTTTGGGTATCAAAATTTTTGTGACCGTAAGAACAAGAAATTCTGGTTGCCCAAGAGAGTTAGGTTGAGAAAATATTTCAACGGTTTAAGATGGTGAATTCCAAGCCGGTGAGCACCTCACTGGCCAACCACTTCAGGTTGAGTAGTATACAGTATCTGACCGTGGATATTGAGATGGCTATCATGAGAAGTGTGCCCTACTCTTTAGCAGTAGGGAGCTTGATGTATGCCATGATGTGCACGAGGGCAAATATTACACACGCGGTTGGCACTGTTAGCAGGTTTCTCTCACTGGTTAGTTGTAAAGTGGATCTTAAGGTACCTTCGGGGGACTTTAAAGATGCGTCTGTGTTGTAAAAATGAGAAGTTCCAGTTAATTGGTTACACAGATGTTGATATGGCCAGAGACATTGATTCTCGAAAATCTGTTTTGGGATATTTGGTAAAGTTTGCAGGAAGAATAGTCTCCTAGTAGTTTAAGCTACAGAAGTGTGTTGCTCTCTTCACCACTGAGGCAGAATTTATTGCAGTCATAGAAGAAAGTAAGGAGATATTGTGGATGAAAAAGTTTATCCAAGAATTGGACATTAGGTAGGAGAAGTATATGGTGCTTTGTGACAACTAAAGCGCCAAACATCTGTGTAAGAATTTCTCATTCCATTCAAGATCGAAACATATTAATGTTTGATACTATTGGGTGAGAGATATTATTGATGAAGGACTGCTGTCACTGGAAAATGTCCAGATGGAAGAAAATTGGTCAGATATGTTGACCAAAGTATTTGTCAAGGGAAAGCTTGAAGCTTACTGTGAAATAGCTGGTCTGACTCATTTGGTTCCCATACAGTCATGAGGGAAAGTTTGTTGGGATCACTTCAGTATGAGAAATTGCTGGACTAAAAGTTCACCGAAAATTTTCGGAGAGAAAGTTGATTGGAAATTTTCAAAGAACAAGTTGACCGAAAATTTTTAAGTGAAAATGTTGACCGGAATTTTCCAGAGTAAAAATGTTGACCGAAAATTTCAGAGTAAAAATGTTGATTGGAATTTCAGGAGTGATTGAAAAATTTCGGAGTGGAAAATGCCGAAGTACATTTTTAGAGTGAAAAATGCCGGAATGTATTTTTTGGAGTGCAAATGATGGAGTGAATTTTTTGGAGAAAAAAAACTCCAGAGTGAAAAGTGAAAAATGCCAGTTTGCATTTCCGGAATGGTTTTGACCAAAATGGATAACATCCGAAATGGCCGGAATGAAAAAAGGCTCAGAGGTTGCATTTGACTAAGGACTTTGCGTAAAGATCGAAGTATTTATTAAGGGACTGAGGTATTAGCACAATGGTAAAGGACATTGCACAGTGAAGACCGAAATCTATAATAATGGCCGAAATCTTTAATAAGGGGCGAGGTATTTGTATAACAACCAAAGACTCGGATTATCGTCCGAGGACCTTGAATAATGACCGAAGTCTCTAATTAATATCCGGGGACCTTTGTCAACCCCTGGGGACTATAACACTTGTGAAGTCTGTGCAAGCAGCTTTTTCAGAAGGATTGACTTTCAGATTGCTGATTGGAGGAGGAAGTCAACTCCTCCCGATAATATGACACTTAGTAAAGTTGGTAGCGTCTTGCAGAGTAAGTGGCAGGTCCTCTTGTGTATGTTTGTTGCCTAATGTGTAGGTAGTCAGATTGTGTACATATATGTATATGTGTGTGCTAGTATATGTATGTCTTGAGGGCGTGTAAGAGTTTGAGAGATAAGTGTGAGTGAAGAAATACAAATAAGTAAATAGTCAAATTTACTATTACTATCTGTTCTTCAAAAGGTTTATGTAACCATTTTCAATAATGAGTTTTTATGAATTAAGTGTCCCGTAATTTTTTTCTATTAGGATTTTTCATGTAAAATTGTATATTCTCATTTTTTCTCTTCACCTCCCTACTTATTAACTATCATTTTTCTCTTCATTCTACATGGTTAATCGACTGACTTTCCCTTACAGTTACAATACGACCAATAGCTCCCACACATAAGTGCTCCAAGCTTTCTTCATACGGCGTAAGTCCTAGGAAATGAATAGCATGGGTCTTCCGTCTTGCACTAGCATCGCTCCTATGCCGTCTCCCTTGCATTAGTGTAAACCTCAAATGATTTCTCGAAATTAGGCAATTTCTAACACTAGGATGTGGGTCATGCCCTCTTCAACTCATAGAAAAATCTCCTTGGCTTCATCGGTCTACTAAAAGTTGTCCTTCTCCAACATTGAGGTTAGGGGCCTTACAATCATTCTGTAGTTCTTTAAGAACTATCTATATTACCCAGTCAACCCCTCCTAGGGCCAATACATCTCTGGGCAATGATAAATCAACCATAGCTTTGATTTTTATTGCATCCACATTCACTCCTCCAGAGATAACGTGACCTAAATACTCCACCTCCTTTGATATAAAGTCATACTCGGACATTTTAATAAAAAATTGTGTTGCTCTGATATTTCTAGTACTCTCTCTAATTGCAAAAAGTGCTCTTCCATGGTCGTGGAAAAATGAGGATGTTATAAAATAAGGCAAGTACAAATATCTGTTGAGGATGTTATAAAATAAGGCAAGTACAAATATCTGTGGATATAGCTTGAAAATTGTACTTATTGCCACTTGAGACGATGAAGAAGCATTACAAAACCCAAAAGGAATTACCTTGTACTCATAGTGTCCCAAGGGTGTGCAAAAAGCCATCTTGTGGGTGTCCTCTTCCTACATGATGATAGCTGACCCTAAAGTCTTGGTTGGTGAAAAACTCACCGTGTACAACTTGTCTAACATCTCGTCAACAGTTGGAATAGGACATTGTCTTTGACCATGGCTTCTTCAAAGCTTGACAATTTGTATAGAATCGATACGTTCCTTTATTTTTCTTAATCAATAGTATCTGAGAAGAAACTAGGCTACTTCGTTTGATCATTCAATTCTTGAGCATCACTCCAACTTGCTTTTCAATTTACTAGTTTACTTTCATCCTTTATATTGATGCAATGGTCATAAGGTCGTGGCTGTGGCAAAATTGTGATTACCTCCTGAACGTGATTATAGCTTTCCACCACCAACCTTACTGCCTTTGCTAGTCACCGGTGCTCCTTTTTTATTTCTTCTCTAGACCTCCTTGCTTTCTCCTATGGTCAATTGTCACTAGCCTTGATCACCGAAAGTCATTGGGCACCCCTACTGCACAAGTTCTCCATGGCATCGACTTCACATTGTTTTAGTTCATTGGGATTTGTTACTGACCACGCTCTCTTCTTGCCATCAAGCTTAAATTCAATCTTCATTTTTTGGTAATTTGTTATTGTTGTGAGTAACGAAAAAATGAGGCAAGAATTCAAGTATATATAAGGCAACTACATGATTCTTTCTCAAGAAGAGAGTCATGTATACTGATACAATATGAAGTGATTTCTCTATATTCCAAAAAGTATAAGTCATGAAAATAACTTTGTAACACTTTTTCCACCAAGAATACTCGGTTATATAAAAAATCCAAACACCCGAAATAGTGTTTGAATTTTGGTGGATATTAACTATTACATACTCCTCTATATATAGATACAAGTACAATAAAATAATTAATGTCAATGCGTAGTTCTTAGGTGTAATAAGTGGTTTCCAAATATAATAAATGAGAAATTAACCATGAATACATTTTTCTTATTCTTGTTATCAATGCCATCATAAATACTCCTCTAATCCCCATAATATCTATCAATACATCACAATCTTTTATGAATTGTGAATGACAACACAACATTCCATACTTGACATTAATTGGGCACATGGAGCACATTCTCTTGGGTGAACTTATTAATGAAGACTAATGGATTCACAATTTACGTTGATTAGAGTAATGTTGATCATAATTGTACCTCAACAAATAGTCATAATGATGCACTTACTTCACGAAATGAAGACAAACAAAATCCATGCAAAATTCAAATTTCACACTTAAGATTGTCTTCTTGAATATATTTGGACGATTCTCACTTGTATAAATCATCAATAATAAAATTTCATTCTCCACTATAGCTCCTCTGGAAAATAATGTCGGACCCAAATATAACTGGTTTTTGAATGGTAGACCGATTTTGTGACGAGATACAAAGTGGTCTAACTGTCACAGAAAATCTACATGTAACTTTGCTCGAGTCCAAGTTTGCCCAACAAATTGCCAACCATATAGATTCCTTCTTGGCCTCAACTCTTGCTGCCATATACTCAGTTTTAGTAGTGGAAAGGGCAACCACTAAATAGAGTATAGACTTCCAATTGATAAATCCATTAGTAAGTTTGAACATGTACATGGTCCTTGACCTATTATAGTTAAGGTTCTTTACAAATTCAGCATAAACAAAACCAATAACTTGTTCTTTATTAATCGAGCCCTTTTCAAAAAGTAAGCCATACTTTTGTGTCTTTCAAATACTAAAGTATCCATTTAACTGCGAGTCAGTGTGGTTTTCCTATATTAGCTATAAATTTGCTTACAATAATGATGGCATGTAAAAGATCTAGTTAGGCACACACTATGTAACACTTAAAGCTACTGATGACACTAGAATATTTAACATGTGGCATTTCATCTTTTTCTTTATTAGTTTGTGGTGCTTGATTTACAAAAATTTAAAATTTTGGCTAATGGAGTAGAAATAGGCTTGCACTTGTCGATAATAAATCCAATGAAAATTTTTTAATTATGCTGACTTTGAGATAAATTTAGTTTTCTCTAACTGTATCTCTTTGAATTTTTATCCTTAGAATTTTTTTATCCATCCTGAGATTAATTTATCTCACACTCTTTGTTTAATTGCACTTTCAAGGAATTAATGTCACAAAACAAACAAATGAACGATTAGGAAGCTTTTGAAAATATGTGCACCACTCATACTCACTTCAAGTAAGCTCATTTTTACTGATAAACAAATCAAAACGTTTGTACTATTATCTTAGATATTATTTCAAATTGTAGAGGGACTTCTTAAATCTACTCACAAGCTCTACTTTTCTTTTAGATTTAAATCCCTCAGGTTGAGCTATGTAAGTATTTTATTTGAGTTTTCTTTATAAGAATACGATTTTGACATCTAGCTAGTCAAGTTTAAAATCATGCAAATCAACCAAAACCAAAGGGAACAGATGGATATATGTCTCGTTACAACAGAATAAATTTAAAAAAAAATTAATATCTTTCCTTTGGATGTATCACTTAGCAACCAGTCGAGCTTTAGAAATGCCATCAGATTTTCTTTTGTAATTACAACTTACAATCCCTTTGCACTTTGGTAACATAATAAGATCACACATCTTATTTTTGCGGAGAGATTGCACGTCATAATGCATTGTATGCATCCACTTGTCAGATTATGAATTGTCCCTGACTTCTTTATAGTTGTTTGACTCTCCATATTCGGTCAACGTAGTGTAGGAAACCATGCTTGGGATTTGTCTTTGCTTCTACATCCATTGTGACCCCAAATTTTTGTACGTTCGCAAATCATCTTTGTCATAGTCATAAGGAAAAAAAAATTTTAGATTCACTTTTCAAGTCTGTAGGCTATCCAAGGATAACATCATCCTAGAACTGTCTAGGTACAAATTCATCATCATAATGAACTTGTCCTGTAGTATTTTTTTTTTTTTTTTCTCTTTTTCAAACTGTTCACGTTGTTTTTCTATCCTGGCAAATTTCAGGATTGAATTTTTGATGAATTTGACGTCTTTAAAGATATAAAGTGCGTTTGTTCACTCCACTCCCAGGTGCCACAACCTAAAAGCTTTGACACCATAGACATAACGAAGAAAAATAAATTTCTTTCAAATTTATTAATGTTTAAGTAGACGTGCATGAAACCAAAGATGTACAAATTAAAATAGTTAGAAAATTTATCTGACCAAGTCTAATTTGGTATTTTTAAGCCAATAGTCGTAGAGGGTGACATGTTCATGAGATAACATGGAGTGTTGATTGCCTTGGTTTAAAAGTCTTTTGAAATTCCTGCTATGCTCATTGTACTCCAAGATCATTCAAGTAAAGTTTGGTTTATTTGTTTGGCAATGCCATTCGTTGAGGAGTCCGGTGACTGTTTAACGTCAAGTGATGCCTTCCTCCTAATAAAGTTTCTTGAACTCGAAGGTGATGCACTCACCTCCACTATTGGTGCAGTGTGCTTTCACATTTCTTTCGGTTTGCATTTTCACCATGGCCTTCCATCACTTAAAAGTTTCAAACACATTAAATTTGGATTAATTAGGTAAATCCATACTTTCATTGAAAAGTTATCAATAAAAGAAAAAAAATAACTAGATCCTCCATTTGACGGAACTTGCAAAGGACCCTTAATATCTGAATGGATGTAATCAAGTATACCTTTTGTGGTATAAGTCAAAGTGTAAAAAGTTACTTAATGATATTTTTTGAAAATATAGTGTTCACATATATCTAAATTACAAGACTTAATACCCTTTAGAATGTTTTACTTATGGAACTTTTCAAGTCTTCATTCACTTATATGTCTGAGACGCATATGCCGTAACTATGTTTGATTATTCTCATCCATAGTAGTATTGGGAGTTCCACTTGAAATGGGAGTTCCTACAAGCTTATAGAGACTTTGAACTCCATTTACTCTTATCACAACGGGTGTTCCCTTTTTTATTTTTATGGAGCCATTCTCTGCAACAATTTTACATCACAAACAATCGAGAGCACCTAAGGAATAAAGATCCATAACATATTTAAGGTCAGTTAGTATCCACACAACACCAAACATTTGAATTTTGATGTTTCAAATATTGAATGTTTCACACGTGACATCATTGTTAATAAGAACCATACAACCACTATATGGTCGGTAAGTAGAAAATGAATCCTTGTGCAAGCACATGTGAAATGTGTATCCAAAATCGAGAAGCCATTTTATTGACAAATTTCCTTAAGAAATAGAGAGAACAATACCTTTCTTTTTTTGCATAGAGCTCTCGGCCTAGTTGGCAGTTTCAAGTTTTGACTCATCGTTCACTTTTGATTTAAGCTTCTGACAATCCTTTTTGATGTGGCTCGACTTTTTATAATAATTATATTTTATAAACTTACTGTTTTGTATTTGGATCTTGACCAACTCTGATTTTATGGAAGGAAATCAAATTTGATCTTTGCTTAAAGGCCCATAGCTAGTTGTCCAGAATCGACTTTCAAACAATGTCTTTCAGTAGCAAAGTTATGTTCACGTCATCCAAAATTATGATCTTTCATAAGTTAGTATAGTTAATATTATAATAAGAGGCAAGTAATAAATGTAAAAGCAACAAAGCTTTATCTTTGTTATCAATTTTGATATCAATGCTCAATAATTGACAAATAAGTTTGTTGAAATTATTTAAATGTTCATGGATTGATGTGCCATCTTTCACTTCAAGTGTGTGAAGTTATCGCTTCAAATAGAGTCAGTCTGTAAAAGATTTTATCATGTAAAGACTCTCCAATTCGGCTTACAACGTTTTGACTGACTTTTCTTTTGCAACATTGTAGTCAACAATAGACATAGTCGTATTGTGCTCATTGCACGGAGATCAAAATCCTTCCAATCCTCGTCAAAAGTGGAGGCATTGGCCTTTATCCTCTTTAGGACTTTGTGGAATCCTTACTAAACAAGCAAATCTTTGATCTTAGTTTGTTACAAATTGAAATTTTTGCCATTGAACTTCTCTAACTCATATATGGCATTCGAAATTCTTGATGCCATTTTGGTACAAAACTCTCTAACTCTGATTTGTTGTGACTATTGTAAGTAACAATAAAATTAAGTTAATAATTCGATTACAAATAAGATAATAAATTTATATGGTTTATTCTCAGAAAGGGAACTATGGTTGCATGTATAAGATAAAGGGATTTTATTATATTTAAAAGAGTATAAATAATAAAAATAATTTAATCACACTCTTCTTATCAAGAACACTCGATTGTTTAGTGAAAATTCATGCATTTTAAATTTGAAAACACCACAAAAGTAGCACACAGTTAATGCACTACTGCCCTCGCAAATTACTAAACCAATGCTAAGTGCTTTTGATTGATATTAACTCTTGAACACTCCTCTATATATAGATACAAATGCAATCAAAAGAGTTAACACTAATTTATAATTCTTGGGTGTAATAAGTGGTTCTTGGGTATAATAAGTGAGACATTAACTATGGATATATGATTCATACTCTTATCATTAAAGCCATCATCAATACTCCTCTAATCTCCACGGTAGTCATCAATGCATCCCAAATTTTCATGAATCATCAATGACAATACAATATTCTATGCTTGACATTAATTGGATACACGGAGCACATCCTTATAGATGAACTCATTGATGAAGAGTAATGGGAGGGGTAATGGCTTTACAGTTATCACTTAGCCCTCTTAGCAATGATCACCTAGAACCACAAGACCGACTAAGTACAGTGCATGCACCTTGACAACAATTCAGACACCTTGCACAAGACCTCCTCACATTTAAGCTTTTCTCTATTTTCTAGTTTCACGTCAAATAGTTCCATCCTTTGTCCCTATAGTCCGAGCTTTCTTATGATCCCTGCATTAATGAAATTATGGACAATCCAAAATCCACCAGTGAAGTCACTTTGTGCTTGCCAACCCATGCCATGAGCCTCATAGTAAACGGTCTATGTGTTCTAGTCAGGGCATAAAGTAATAACTCGGCCTCCTCATCCACCTCTTCTTCATCATGTGGGCGCCACTCTCCTACTCCTACCTCTGTTCCTCCTTCCTCATCATTACTGGTTTACATTAGCCCAAAAGCCTACTCGGGTTTGCAGCGGCCACAGTTACTCCATTTGGCACCACATTTTAAGCATAGTCCCTTCTTTATCCTCCCTTGTACTTATTGACAATTTCCTTATCTCTTCAATTGGCTATCCACAACATTTTTCCCTTCACCCATGTTTTTTTTGGGAAGTGTTTTGAATGTTGAGTTCTTCATAGTGGTCTTCAATTTCTCGAGGCCACAACCACGATACCCTTGATGCCACTGTGTCACCATAGCTAGCATTGTTTCTTCTATAGTGCAATTCATCCCCTTGTGGTCTATGAGGCCGAGTTCTCCTGTCTCTTCAGAAATGGACCTCATCATAGGCATTCCTACCTTCGTCAATTTTGTTGTCCATACGATATTCTATTGGATGTTGAGAAGCTCTCGATGACCCTCTAGTCCAAGTCCGTCTCTCAACGGTATTTTTAACACATTCTATTTAGTAATGTCCTATAAGTTTGCCTTCATCTTTGATCTCAAACCTGCAGATTGTCGTCTGTGCCTCCAGCCTCATGCTCATTTACTTGGCGTCTCCATGTCTGGACTCAAAGATCCCTTGCCCTTCTTCATGAGCTTGTCAGTGGTTCCTGTCACCAAGCCAACTTCAGCTAATTGTAATGTAAAAGCCTCAAAAGTTAATTGTTATGTCATCAAAACCAAGTTTAAATTCAGAGTGTAATAACACCGTGGCACTTCTGATTTTTGTTTCCGAATTTGGTATATAGCAAAATTAGCAACAACAGCTGATTTCAGTTGGCCAACCCATGCTGTTGGGAAGTAGTTGTGGCTGTCAACTGAAGTAATTTGCAAGACAACTGCCGGCTATTGTAGACACAAAGATCATAGACACCTTCTGTTAGTTGTAACAGAATAACAGCATGTGTATTTGCAATGCAAGAAAATCAGTCTTGGAACTATGGCACCATTGATGTCTGTTGTTGAAGTTGACCTATAACAGACTCGAGAACTAGTGGTTTCAGCTGATTTGCAATAATTCTCAAGCAACTGGTTTAACAAGCAATTGGGGTGCGCTTGCATGAACATGTTAGGCACCACTTTCCAGAGTAATTGACCCTTACAGACTTTTGAAACTGAATTCAGACCACACTTCCAAATTAGAAAATATAGATTGCAAATGATGGTGATGTCTAAGATGACTTCAAGAACATTCGTGCAACAATTCAGTATAGAAGATGAACAGTCTGATGCGAATGTAACAGTAAATTCAGAAACTGTATAAAAAAAATATTATTTTTCAGATTCCAAGATAAGAGCCAAACACGCAGATCTCATAGCCAAGAGACAAATAAATCAGTGCCTTGCGATGCAGATGAGGATAGGACTGGTTCAGAATAAAGTAACTGCAGCACTGATGCAGAGGGCGACACTACAAAATTCTCCACAGCTTCTGCAAGAACTGAATTCCAGTTTCTGGTTTCAACTTTTCATGACAAGAGACAATTAAATCAGTAACTTGGAGAGTGCAGAAGAATAAGCATATCAATTAACTACAGAGAGCGGAACTGTCCTGGAATTGAGCTGCATAATGCAGATGGAAAGATGACTTCAAAACAAAAAATTGTCACAGGGTCTTGCAAATTTCAAAAGTACCCACAAGATTGAATTTCTGATCACTTGCAGAATGCACTGAATCTGAATTCATCTAAGTGTTATTGGCATCAGCAGAATGGAATATGGAATTGAAGAAGTCAGCAAGAATTTACAATCTGTCACGATTATCAGAAACACAAGAAAACTAATGTTGATCACAAGAATTGCAGAAACTGTGATATTGCAGGATCTGAAGTGTCATCCAAGATCAATAATTTGTCACGTGGCTGCCATTTCATTCAAGAACACTCAGAAAGATTGCATAATCTGAACCTCAGGAACATCAAGAAAATGATGAAGAATTCCAGAATTTAAGAAAACAGAAGGCTAATAAAGAAATTTGTCTTTGGACAGCAGAATCAGAATTTTGAAGTAATGAATTTGCTGAATCTGTTCTTGACAGATTCTTGATGTGTTTTTGAAATACTTTCGTGGATATTTGGTGATTAAGTACAATTTTTTGAGGATTGGAAAGAGTTCTGATACCAATTGTTATGTGGAAGCCCAAAATGGACTAATATGTGGCTAGATTGAGAAGAAAAGAGAAGAATAGAGGGAGAATCAGAGGGAACATGGCCGAGAAGCATAGTGAAAAGAAAAGAAAAAGAGGAGGAGATTCAGGGAGAACATAAGCTGATCGGAAGACCACTATACATTCTTATTTCATTCACTTTCAATACCTGCTGATTGCATCTCCCCCTAGCTTATATAGCCAATTCCATACAATATAAGCCACAACCTTATTACAACTTCTCTCCTTGCCTAACTACTTTCGCAACCTATTAAATACTTGATACTAGGTGGTTATTGATCAGGTTGAGGGTTGCTGCTCTTGAAGAAGTCCTCTGGCAGGCTGAATTTTATAACATGACACTAATCTCCATTCTTTTCATCCCAATCGTGCATTACTTTGTCGTCTAACCTTTTATCTTATAGTATTGGGTAATTGTGCGGTTGACATCATTACTTCCTTGTCCATCTTAGTAAGTTTCGCTTGGCCCTCCTTAAATGATTCAAATCGTGCTCTTTTGGAGGGTGGACGCATTATAAAATACCCCCTTGTTCCATTCTTTTGTCAAAGTCTGACAAAAAGCACCCTCTCTAACAGCTCGGACACTTTAGTTCGACATGCCTGCAGCACGTTATTCTTGCGGTTCAGACAATGCAGCTCGTACACTTCTGCTTGAATACTTCAGATGACCCAAGATTTCGGGCATTGTAGCAAATACCCCCTCACTCACTGACAGCTTGATACTACTGACAGTTCGAACAGATTTTGCAGCTCGGAGCAGTGCAGCTCGGTACAAGCACCTAAAACGCGGATGGATCCCTGCAAATCGGACATACTGCAACTCATCCCCTGTAGCTCGAACAGTCTGCAACTCGGACAGACCCCCTGCAGCTCAGACAAACTGCAACTCGGACAGATTAGAAACTTCGCTTAAAAAGCACTTGTACAAACCTTCGAAGTTATGACGGTTTTCTCTCAATGAATTTAGGCAATCACCACTAAAAAACCACTCCATGAAAGCACCAATCGATAAGGACCCAGTTATGGATTCAATATCAAAGTCTATTAGAAAATACGTAATTTGTATATTATATTGTATATTGTATTTTAGGATATATTTTTTGTTACCGTTGTATAATTATTTTAGGTTAGAATTTCTCATTTTAGGTTAGAGTTTATTTCCTTCTCTTTTTATTCTTCGTTTTGTTTTCTTTATAAAGCCGTGTGCTTCTTTGACTTCTTGTACACAAAACTGAGAAATAAATAAAAAGGTGGTTTTGTGGCTCTGCAGTACGCCGCTTCCCAAGGACGACACTTGAGTGCTTTCAGACTTTTCCATTTGTCGTCTTCATCTTCATCCTCTTCATTTCATTTTCTCCATTTTCATTTCGTGTGATTTCTTACATGATATCAGAGCGAGAGAGAGAGAGACGATGGCGAACCCCACCGCAGATCTGGCACACCCAAACGCTGCTGAACCCACATCGAGCACCAACAACGACCACCCAGATCTGGCGTCCACCCAAAACCCAGATCTGGCTTCCACACAACATCTTCTTCGCTTCCAAAATCTTTCGGATCCATGCAACCCCTTTCGATTGGAAGCCGGCGACAGTCCGGCCGTTACTCTGGTGACAGATTTGCTCACGGTCGACAATTATTCGACCTGGTCCCGTACCATGCGTCGGGCTTTGAGGGCAAAGAACAAACTTCCTTTCATTGAAGGTACGATTCCTAAACCCTACGACCCCATCGATCCCCTTTTTGAGGCATGGGGACGATGTAACGACATGGTGGTGTCTTGGATACAAAATTCCATCAGTCCATCCATTAAATCCAGTGTGGCTTTCGTGGATGATACTTCCGAAATTTGGAAGGAACTGCGTGACCGATTCACGCAACAAAAGCGGGCCTCGTATTTTCAACTCAAGAAAGCTTTGGCGATCTCTTGCAAGAGCAAGACTCGGTTAGTATGTATTACGGAAAATGAAAACCATCTGGGATGAGCTCCTTGTGTATGATCCCCTTCCCGATTGTAACTGTGGAAAACTCAGAGTGTTCATCGACCGGTATCAAAGGGATTGTGTTATACAATTCTTAATGGGTCTCAATGATTCTTACACTAATGTGAGAGACCGGGGACATACTAATGGATCCTTTGCCTTCAGAAACAAAGTATTTTCCATTATACAGCAACAGGAAAGACAACATCAAATGTTGTCTGTTGCCCATCCTTCAGAAACCGTGGCTTTGTTTACAAAACGGATCCCTAATCCCTCTAAAGGTATTGTCAAAATTAACCCTGTGTCTAAGAAGGATCGGCCCTTCTGCGTTCACTGCCGGGTCCCTGGACACACCCTCCAGCAGTGCTTTAAGGCAGGAAACGCAGAAATGCCGGTTTGCACACACTGTCATAAACAGGGGCATGTAGCTAATAAATGTTACCAGCTCCATGGCTTCCCTCCAAATCATAAAATGCATGGTAAGATTGGTTCTACAACTTTTTCGGCCAATCACTCAAGCTTTACTACTGCTGCTAGTTGCGAGAACAATGAAGAAGATAAGGTTGCTTTAACCAAAGCCCAGTTCAAGCAACTGATGACTTTGATCCAACCGAAGGACACGGTTTCTGCTCACACGGTCAAACAGATGCCCTCCCTGTTTGACCCCGTTCGTGACCCATCCAAAATGGATAACATGACTGGTATAAAATTATGTTCTGTCTCTTATGCTTGTGACAAAAATAATGTTTGGATATTGGACACCGGAGCCACAGATCACATGATCTGCGACCCCTCTTTGTATTACCGGCAGAAAATTCCCATTTCTAGTTCGGTAAAACTGCCGGATGGACGAAAAGCTTTTTCCACATTGGTGACGTAAAACTGACCCCAAGGATAACACTTGAAAATGTTTTATGTGTTCCATCCTTCACATTTAATTTAATTTCAGTAAAAGCTCTTGCAGATTCTGTTGGCTGCTGCGTTTTCTTTGCTGACATTTGTTTGATTTAGGACCTTGCCTCCTGGACCACGATTGGGATGGGTGAAGAGCAAAATGGTTTATATTATCTACGGAATAAGGATGTTCCTCCGAACACCTTGGCTGGCCTTCTCTCAAAACGTTCGAAGTCCCTTATGACGCATTCCGTTAATTCTATTTCGTTGCAACTAAATTTATGGCATTACAGATTAGGTCACATTTCGCATTCTAGAATTCAATTGATACAAGATTCAGTTGTAAAAGAAGCATTGCGTTCCTTTAATAATAATCCATGTTCCATTTGCCACATGGCTAAACAACGTCGCCTTCCCTTCACTCCCAGCATCCACAAGTCACACACACTTTTTGCCGTGGTGTACTGTGACCTGTGGGGACCCTTCTCAGAAATATCCTACGATGGGTTTAAGTATTTCTTGACCATCGTGGATGGCCTTTCAAGAAGTACGTGGATTTACCTTCTGAGACAAAAATCTGACACAAAATTATATTTAGAAGCCTTTTATAATCTTATTGCAACACAATTTAATGTCCACATTAAAGTTATTCGGTCGGATAATGGGTCCGAATTTAGTCTGGGAGACTTCTACAGTAAGCGGGGTGTTATCCACCAACGCAGTTGTGTGGAAACACCACAACAAAACGGTGTTGTTGAACGCAAACACCAACATTTATTAAATGTGGCTAGAGCAATTAGATTTCAAGCAGGCCTTCCCTTAAAATTTTGGAGTGACTGCATTCTAACTGCGGCCTACATTATTAACAGAACCCCCACTCCTGTACTGCAAAATAAGACACCCTATGAAGTTCTCTTTGGAGTCAAACCAAGTTATGATCATCTTCGTGTATTTGGTTGTTTGTGTTTCGCCTCGACATTTTCTCACGGACGAAAGAAATTTGATCCTAAAAGTAGAACTTGTGTATTTTTAGGCTACCCCTTTGGTGTCAAAGGTTACAAACTCCTGGACTTAGACAGCCATATGACCTTTAATTCAAGGGATGTCATATTCCATGAAACTAACTTCCCCTTCCAACAAGATAATACCAAAAACATGCCCAACATGTCATCTAATGAACAATTCCCTGGCATTGCGCAATATGACTGCATGCATCCAACTACTATTATTGACTCAACCACAGAATCCTATAACAATGAAGAACCTAACCTGACTCTCGTCCAGGAACCATCAGGCGCTACACAAGAAAATCCTAATGATGACACACAATCCAATATTTCTCCTGAACCAATCAACAACCACCAATCTCCTGTCAAAGACAAAACTCCTATTCGTCGAACCACTAGAACTAGAAAAGCTCCTGAATATCTAAAAGACTTCCATTGTCATCACGCATCTCACACTGCAACCGCTCAACCAACAGTGTCATACACTTCTGGACAACCTTATCCCCTTGAGCATTACATATCATATCGAAAATTGTCTCCAGCCTATAGTTATTTTTCATCGTCCATCTCTTCCCAAACAGAACCACAAACTTATGCTCAAGCTTTTTCTGATCCAAATTGGCGCAAAGCGATAAATGAAGAATTACGCACCCTGGAATCAAATCAGACCTGGAGTGTTACCGACCTACCTCCGGGTAAGAAGGCTATCGGGTGTCGATATGTTTTTAAATTGAAACTTAACAGTGATGGGAGCATTGAAAGATACAAATGTCGATTAGTTGCAAAAGGATACACGCAACAGGAAGGAGTGGATTATCATGAAACCTTCTCTCCGGTTGCCAAACTTACTACTGTACGCTGCCTCTTAGCAGTTGCTGCTATCAAAGGATGTCATTTATATCATTTTGATGTTAACAATGCTTTTCTAAACGGAACCTTAAATGAAGAAATCTATATGAAACCCCCTCCCGGTTACACCACAACAAAACCCAACCAGGTTTGTAAATTGTCCAAGAGTATTTACGGTCTTAAACAAGCTTCTAGACAATGGTACTCTAAACTATCAAAGGCTGATTACAGCTTATTTACTAAGCAAGACCAAAAATCCTTTACAACTCTCCTCGTGTATGTTGATGACATCCTCGTTGCCAGTAATTGTTTGGATACGATAGCTTCTATCAAAACCTTCCTTAATCACACCTTCAAAATCAAAGACTTAGGTGTTCTCCGATACTTCCTCGGGATTGAAGTTGCTCGATCCCAACAGGGTATTCACATCTGTCAAAGAAAGTACATCCTCGATATTTTGGCTGACTCTGGCACCATTGGTTGCAAACCTCAGAAACTACCCATGGATCAAAACTTGAAATTAAGTAGGCAAACTGGCGTTGCTCTAACAAATCCTAGTGTGTATCAGCGTCTCATTGGTCACCTCCTTTATCTCACCATTACTAGACCAGACATTGCCTATGCAGTACAAATTTTAAGCCAGTTTATGAACCAACCTACCTCGCATCATTTGAATGCGGCTCACCAAGTTTTGCGATATTTAAAACTCAACCCTGGCCAAGGCATATTGCTCTCTTCCACATCTATTGTTCAACTACGGGCCTTCTGCGATGCAGATTGGGCGTCTTGTCCAGACACACGTAGATCACTCACTGGTTATTGTGTCTTTCTTGGGAACTCCCTTATTTCTTGGAAATGCAAGAAATAATCCGTGGTTTCCCGCTCATCTGCCGAAGCAGAATATCGTTCCATGGCTACGACTTGTTGTGAATTATCTTGGCTTCGTTATATTTTAACTGATTTGCAGGTTTCACATCCTCAGGCAGCATTGTTATATTATGATAATCAAGCCGCTCTCCACATTGCCGCGAATCCGGTCTTCCATGAACGCACCAAGCATATTGAGCTGGACTGCCATCTTATTCGTGACAAAATACAAGAAGGACATATTCGCCCGCATCATGTCACCACTCACAATCAGCTTGCGGACATTTTCACCAAGCCACTGCCGTCACATCGTTTGAACTTTCACTTGTCCAAGATGGGCATTATCAATATATATGCTCCATCTTGCGGGGGACTATTAGAAAATACGTAATTTGTATATTATATTGTATATTGTATTTTAGGATATATTTTTTGTTACCGTTGTATAATTATTTTAGGTTAGAATTTCTCATTTTAGGTTAGAGTTTATTTCCTTCTCTTTTTATTCTTCATTTTGTTTTCTTTATAAAGCTGTGTGCTTCTTTGGCTTCTTGTACACAAAACTGAGAAATAAATAAAAAGGTGGTTCTGTGGCTCTGCAGTACGTCGCTTCCCAAGGACAGCACTTGAGTGCTTCCAGACTTTTCCATTCGTCGTCTTCATCTTCATCCTCTTCATTTCATTTTCTCCATTTTCATTTCGTGTGATTTCTTACAAAGTCCCTTCTGACCCACCCCTCGTTCAACCCAACTCCTCAAATTTAACGAAATACAACACAAACAAATCAAATTCAACAAATACACCACAATGAGCTATTAGAATTATTGATAAAGAAGGAAACTAATCGGACATTATGAAGGATAATTAGAAGGGCCTTCGTCCTTCAAAAGGCTTGTAGGCACACTAAAGTGTTGCCTCTCATCGGGCCTCATTCCGTGTGCTCCTCCGAGGCAAGTCATGCTCTCATCGTATTTATTTCCACATCTTATCTTCTGAAGTTACAATAGAATGGTCCATGACAGTGCTCTATTTTATATTTTTTCAACCTGAAACCTTCAAATTAAGGGCTTTACTAATTCTGAAAGTGAAGTCCCCTGGAAATCCAATAAGAGGTAACTTTGCTGTCCACTTGTACATAAATGAGGTTTTTGGCTTTATTTCCTTTCTATTTCTATTTGATTCCCAAAACAAGCTTTTAGGAAAGTTCTAGTAAGTCTAAATTATTTATAAACTTTGAACGATATATAAATAGACAGTATGGTTAAATTCTCATCAGTGTGAGGTGAATATTACTCTTGGTATTTTCATAAATATATAATAATACTGTTCAAAGTATATCTTAATAATAAAAAGTAGATTCATAATAATAATTCCATCAATTTTTATAATGACAAATAGATGGACAGATTAATAGGCATGTGATTATACCTATCTACCTATCTGTCTATTACAATAATTCAGATACTAAAAAGACAGTCTAAATTATTTCAAAATAAAAGGCCAAAATTAAAGAATCACTTTATAAAAGGATATCTAAGGCTTAATTTAAGGCATCACAAGTTAGCTAATGTATAAAGCCTTCCAACTCTTTGCGACCCTTACACTCAAATTTGGAAATTTCCCTTTCCAAATTTTGTATCGGTTTTCTCCAACCCCCTCCTCATATTTCTGTAATTCAAATTTCAAATTGTAAACTCTTTTCAGCAATTAATCAAGTTTGAATATTTTATTCAAAGAATTCCTGATAATCTTCATTTTCTTTTATTAGTTTGTTATATATTTTGAATTATTGATTCTGCGTATTAGTTGAACCATTTTCTTCTTTAAGAGATTTTACTGTTATATATTGCTTTATTGAACTTGCAATTGAAAAATTTGTATAAAGAATTGAAGAATGATCTATTTTAAGGGAAACAAGGACATTATTATAAATACGACTTCTAGTCCATATGAAAACTCAATCTTGTCAGAAAGAAAGTAATTGAATCCTGATATTATATTAACCACTAAAACATGGTTTCTTAAGAGGAGTTCCCCTCATTATTTTTCATTCAATTTCAAACTTCATACACGCTTACAAATACTAGCTAGTAGCAACACATTATAATGTAGCAAAACATCACAAACATATGAATGCTGCTGCTCAATGATTGAAGTTGACCACCATTGACTGATTCATTTTCCTTTTAAAGCTCCAACACGAAATCTACAATGCGAGAGTTAACTATTTAGGAATTGTACTAACATGGAACGAGGGGGCATCCAGCGCGGAGCCCCCTCCAACACCCACGGGGCCGTTGGATCCAACGGCCCCCTTTTTAAAAAAAAAAAAATATTATAAAATTTAAAAATAAAAAATATTAAAATTTATATTTTTATAATTAAAATATGAAAAAAATATTAAAAAAAATAAATAATATGTTTTTTTTTATTATAAATTTTGGGCCGTCGGATTTTTCAATCCAACCGCCTAAATGTGGCGCTGGATGCCATCCAGCGCTAGGGGGCGTTGGACGCCCCCCGAATCCGTACTAACATGGGAGAGTCAGTGAAAACGATGCAGAGTTTTTTGAAAGTGGGTTGAAGTGGTCCTAGAGTAGTCACATTAGTTCCGTTCATTCTTTGTGTTTGTGATGCACACGTAATATAGTGAATAGAGGACAGGCTTCAAGTAACGTGCTTGCTTTAAAAACATTAAAGTTGAGCTACAAGCCACTAGGGACAGCTCAAAGGGTGCATTTTTGTGTTGGAAATCTCTCCCGTGAAGAAATTTCGATCAATATTGTTGACCGGTCAACGACAGTCAACGGATGGTCTACGGTTGGTCAACGGACTGTCAATATAGTTGACCGTCTGAAGGATCAAGTTGACCGTTTTAGCTGATGACTCTCAGAACAACTGTAAAGACAGTCAACATGATGTTGACTGTTCTGAATGGGATGACGGTCAACAGGATGTTGACCGGTCTATTTGGAAGGACGGTCATTAATGTTGACCGGCTTATTAAGGTAACACAGAGTACCTGCTATGTCTGAAAAGGAGTAGGTTGACCTTCCAGTTTAGGTAACCTTAGAATTCCAAGATAGCAGATCTGTTTTCTACTGCTACAGGCATGCGCCACCTGCTACTAAACTGATACATGCTTCTTGGGAACGGTGCACCAACCATGAAGGACGGCCTGCTGGTCCAGCTGCTACCAAATCCTTTGTATATTCTTGTATACATATATGAATAAGCAGGTTGGGGAAGTGTGTGTAGAGAAGTTGTTGTAAGCAGAAAGAGCTGAGCAGAGTGTGAGTGTGTGAGAGTAAGAAAGAAAAACAGAGGAGAGGAAGAAAGCTCAACTGTGTGTTTGTGTATTTCCGTCTTACCGTTTTTGTAATCTCTATCTCATATATAGTGCAATTTTATAGACTTAACGTCCCGTGATTTTTTCATTGATTCATAGGGGTTTTCCACGTAAATATCGGTTGTCATTATTCTTCCATTCATTTTCTTCAATCTTTTTGTGCTTGTGACAGTAGGCCGCCCCATTTTCGGCCAACAAGTGGTATCAGAAGACAGTTGAAAACTTTGTTCTAATGGCGTCAACATCATCAAAGAATTTGCCGTTCAGTATTGAGCAGTTTAATGGGTAGGGTAACTTCATTCTCTGGCAAGAAATGGTGAAGAATGTTCTCACCAGAGAATGGACGATAAAGGCGCTGAAGAAGAAGGATGAGAAGCCTGATAATTTGACCGATGATGAATGGCAAGATAAAAGAGATCTTGCAAATTACACCATTAAGCTCTGTCTGATGGACAACACTCTCCAGGAAGTGCTTGCCCTGACTAACCCGGCGGAGGTCTTGGAGAAGTTGGAGAGCCGGCATAAATTCAAGTCCTTGGCAACCAGGCTTCATATAAAGAAGTAGTTCTATAGCTTACGGTTGTCGAAAAGAAGGAGCTTCGAGAAGCACCTGGACGAGTTTAACCGGATATTGACACAGATGTCCGCCCTTGATGAAGAAATTAAGGAGGAGGACAAGGCGTTAGTCCTACTGGCCTCCCTGCCCGCCTCCTTTGACCATATTGTTACAACCTTGTTGTTTGGTAAGGATACATTAAAGTTGGATGAGATTATTACTTTCCTGCTCATTAACGAGTTAAGAAAATCACAAGAGACCTCGATGACTGAGATACTTGTGACTTAATCAAGGGAAAGAAATAGAGACCGTGGTCAGAAGCAAGGAGATAAAGCCCGCAGCAAGTCAAGGTCAAGGTATCAAAACCTTGAATGTCACCATTGTGGTAAGAAGGGCCACATTAAAAAGCATTGCTTCCAATGGAAGCCGAAAAATGCGGAAAGGAAGAAAGGTGACAGTGGACGGGTAGAGGAAAAGTCTTTCGTCTCAGTAGTCACAGCAAGCGGCTTCCTGCTGACAAGTGAAGGAGACGTGACAAATCTGACGGACGAGGAGTTCGGCTGGGTAATCGATTCTGGTGCCACCTTGCACGCCACGTCCAGAAAGCAGCTGTTCACATCCTACACTTCAGGAGATTTTGGAGTAATAAGGATGGGGAATGAAAGAACATCTCCAGTTGTAGGCAGAGGAGATGTCGTCCTGGTTACAAACAATGGGACGAAGTTGATGTTGAAGGACGTGCGTCATGTCCCTGACATTCGGCTGAATGTCATCTCAACCGGTCGCCTGGATGATGAAGGTTATTGCAATACCTTCTGTGAAGGCGAGTGGAAGCTAACAAGAGAGTCTCTTGTTGTAGCAAGAGGAAAGAAGGCCTCCGGCCTATATGTGATGAAGCCCTGTGCAGTGGCCGGATACGTGAACGCCACAACCAGCACGAGACAATGGACCTGTGGCACAGAAGGTTAGGCTGCATGAGTAATGAAGGGCTGTCCTACTTGAGTAGGAAAAGCCTGATTACTGTAGCAAAGGAGGAAGAGCCAAAGATGTGTCCTCATTGCTTGAACGGCAAGCAAAGGAGAGTCTCATTTCATGGAGACTCGTCCGGTCCAAAGGCGGAGCTCCTAGAACTAGTTCACACAGACGTGTGTGGGCCATTTAGAGAAAAGTCTTTTGGTGGAGCCCAATATTTTGTTTCTTTCATTGACGACTGTTTAAGAAGGCTGTGGGTCTACCCACTCAAGACCAAGGATCAGGTTCCTGGTATTTTTGAGTAGTTCCATGCTTTTGTGGAGCGTCAGACGGGGAAGAAGATGAAGGCCATCCGTAGTGACAACGGCGGCGAATACTTGGGGCTTTTTGATGCCTACTGCCGATCACATAGTATTAGACACCAAAGGACACCACCAAAGACTCCACATTTGAATGGAGTGACAGAACGGATGAATCGTACGCTCTTAGAGAGAGTACGTTGCATGCTTTCCGAAGCAAAGCTTCATGCTTCGTTCTAGGCAGAAGCACTCCGGACGGCGGCCTACATTATCAACGGGTCGCCTAGTAAATATCTGATAGGTGAAGTGGTGGAGAAGATATGGACGGGCAAGGAGCTGTCTTATGATCATCTGTGAGTATTTGGATACAAAGCATTCGTGTATGTCCCAAGAGACAAAAGGACAAAGTTGGAGCCAAAGACGATGCAGTACGTCTTTCTGGGCTACGGGGAAGATGAACTGGGCTACCGGTTCTATGATACAGTTATCGAAAAACTCGTCCGATTTAGGGACATAACCTTTGTTGAGAATGGACGATTGAAGACATTGGCAGAGATGTCAAATGTGACGATGTGCAAACAGACCAAGTGAGCGCTGAAACTGTCCGTCCGGCATCATTAGAAGGAAGGGATCCTAGTCAGGAGATGGCTGAGGATAATGAAGGGGAGGTCATGGCTCCGGATGACACCATTGATGGAGTCATACCACAACCGGCAGGGAATGTCCCTGTTAGACGGTCCTCACGCAATAGACGGCCATCCGCCCGTCTGTCACCAAATGAATATGTTATACTCACAGCTGCCGGAGAGCTTAAGGACTATGAAGAGGCAATGAAGGATGATAGCAAAGAGGATTGGTTGGAAGCCATGAAGGAGGAGATGAGCTCCCTTCATAAAAATCACACCTTTGACTTGGTAAAACTTCCTAAGGGAAAGAAGGCACTTAAGAACAAATGAGTCTATCGCTTGAAGCAGGACGAGACTACCAAGAAGCCTAAATACAAAGCACGGTTGGTGGTGAAGGGCTTCAATCAACAAAAGGAGATTGATTTTTATGAGATCTTTGCCTCGGTTGTTAAAATGTCCTCCGTCCGGGTAGTGCTGGGCCTGGCTGCTGCCCAAGACTTAGAGGTGGAATAGATGGACGTCCAGACTACATTCCTCTATGGTGAGCTTGAGGAGGAGATCTACATGAAACAACCGAAGGGGTTCAAAGCCAAAGGGAAGGAGAAACTTGTTTGTCGTCTAAGGAAAAGTCTCTACGGATTAAAGCAAGCTCCTAGGCAATGGTACAAGAAATTCGAGTCAGTCATGATCAGTCAGGGGTACCAGTGGACAACTCGTGACCATTGCGTATTTGTACAGAAATTATCGGATGATGACTTGTTGTTCTTCTCCTTTATGTAGACGACATGCTGATCGTCGGATGCAACAGATACCGGATAAAGGAGCTGAAGGACTAACTTGGACAGTCATTTGCCATGAAGGACCTTGGATCAGCTAAGCAAATTCTAGGAGTCAGAATCCTACGCGATCGGAAGGCAAGGAAGTTGTGATTGTCTCAAGAGAACTATCTTGAGAAAGTGCTCCAACGATTCAGCATGGAGAAATCAAGGCCCGTGAGTACACCGTTGACAAATCACTAGAGGTTGAGCACTCGTCAATGTTCGACTACGGATGACAAGAAGAAATACATGAAAGGCGTTCCCTACTCATCAGCTGTGGGAAGCCTGATGTATGCCCTGCTATGCACTAGACCGGACATAGCTCATGCCGAAGGGACAGTTAGCCGGTTTCTGTCCAATCCGGGAAAGGAGTACTGGTCCGCAATGAAGTGGATCATGAGATGTATTCGGGGTACTTCCAAATGGTGCTTGTGTCTTGGAAGTGACAAACCGCAGTTGGTGGGATACTCAGACGCGGATATGGCCGGAGATGTTGACACATGCAAATCTACATCGGGTTACTTGGTAAAATTTACGGGTGGTGCAGTTTCTTGGCAATCCAAGCTACAAAAGTGTGTAGCTCTATCCACAACTGAAGCCGAATACATTACAGTTACAGAAGCCTGCAAGGAGATGCTGTGGATGAAATAGTTCATTCAAGAGTTAGGCATCAAACAGGAAAGATATGTGGTAGTGTCATTCATCTATATAAGAACTCTTCACTCCATTTCAGATCAAAACACATTGATACACGATATCATTGGGTGCGAAAGGTGCTGGAGGAAGGTCTCTTGTCATTGGACAAGATTAGCACGGAAGAGAACGTGACAGACATGATGACGAATATTCTATCGAAAGGAAAAAATGAGGCATGCTGCTAGATGGCCGGGCTAACAGAGTTAACTTCCTTACGATCGAGAGGGGAAGTTTGTTGGAAATCTCTTCTGTGAAGAAGTTCCGATCAATATTGTTGACCGGTCAACGACGGTCAACAGACGGTCAATATAGTTGACCGTCTGAAGGATCAAGTTGACTGTTTTAGTTGAGAACTCTCAGGACAACTGTAAAGACGGTCAACATGATGTTGACCGTTCTGAATGGGATGACGGACAACAGGATGTTGACCGTTCTGAATGGGATAACGGTCAACAGGATGTTGACCGGTCTGTTTGGAAGGACGGTCAACAAGGTTGAGCGGCTTATTAAGACAACACAGAGCACCTGCTATGTCCGAAAGGGAGTAGGTTCACCTTCCAGTTTAGATAACCTTGAAATTCC
Source organism: Nepenthes gracilis (assembly GCA_033239525.1). Taxonomy (NCBI): domain Eukaryota; kingdom Viridiplantae; phylum Streptophyta; class Magnoliopsida; order Caryophyllales; family Nepenthaceae; genus Nepenthes; species Nepenthes gracilis. The sequence goes on along the minus strand of BSYO01000003.1, from coordinate 17,496,178 downwards.
AAGACAGCAGATCTGTTTTCTGCTACTGCAGGCATGCGCCACCTACTACTAAGTTGACACATGCTTCTTGGGAACCGTGCACCAACCATGAAAGACAGCCTGCTGGTCCAGTTGCTGCCAAATCCTTTGTATATTTTTGTATATATATATGAATAAGAAAGCTGGGGGAGTGTGTGTAGAGAAGTTGTTGTAAGTAGAAAGAGCTGAGCAGAGTGTGAGTGTGTGAGAGTAAGAAAAAAAAACAGAGGAGAGGAAGAAAGCCTAACTGTGTGTTTGTGCATTTTCGCCTTACCGTTTTTGTAATCTCTATCTCATACATAGTGCAATTTTACGGACTTAACGTCCCGTGATTTTTTTCTTGATTCATAAGGGTTTTCCATATAAATATCGGTTGTCATTATTCTTCCATTCCTTTTCTTTGATCTTTTTGTACTTGTGACGGTAGGCCGCCTCATTTCCGGCCAACAGTTTGTTGCATCAATTAACTGCCGAAAGCAAGCGTCCATCTTTGCTCATGTGGATGTTTGTGATACTCCAGATGTGGACTACTAGCAAGCCATCCTAATTCTAATTAGTGTGGTGTATTATGGAATATTAGCAGGGGTATGCAGTAGACATGGGGCCGATGTACACTTACAGTCTGCATCTGTTTTGATCCAGCATCCCCTGTTCCCATTTGTATCGTTGGGCCTGACTATGAATTGGGGTGGGTTACAGCAGCTCTTTGAGTGTTGCATGCACCTCTTTCTGATTGCTTCCTGAGGGAGCATTGTGATGTCTTCATCTGGCGTTGTTTGTCCCACATTGTTGTTGCCGACATGACTGGGGATTATGTTCTTAATCCCTATTTTGTGTGGCTTGTCCAACTGTTGCACAGATATTGATCTTTCTGGATGTACTTTCTTGTAAAATATGTGAAGCATCTACATCAACAAGTGACTTCAGTCAAATCCAGATTGTTGTTTCCTTTATGTGTTCTTTCTTTTAAGCAACGCTCTACTTGGTTGCCCTGACGTTGAATTAATCAAATAAGTGTTCATATCAACTATGCAAGGATTGAACAAACAAAGAGAGAGAAATCCAATGATTAGCTAGTATCAATTGGGTCAGCTTGGTACTGAAATATGGAAACCAACCTATAATTAATCTATCTGATTGATTGAGTCTTCTTTTTCAAGTTTAACTTGGGTAGTGTGGCTAATGGAAGGCCAACTGATTTTTTTTTTTTTTTTTCTTTTGAGAATGGGTAAGAGATTGTTTATTTGCTTAAGTCTTGTTCCATCGTTGCATGGCCATAAAATCCATAATATGTAAGTTGATTATGATATTTGTTACAAGTTAGGATATTAGTCATTTGACTGGTCAACGTTTCGGGAGAGGACTCAAAAGAAGAGTTATAGGTGAGTAATATGATCTATGCTGAATGAGATCAATTCCCTGTTCCTGCTCTTCGATGCTGTGATATGTAAATGTGAGGGATGTGGGCTTTCAAACTTATTAATAATATATAGTGTAAGAACTGTCGATTGTTTTTTACTAGATTGAGTTAATGTTAATCATAGTTAGTTGTAAGCAATGAACTTGGTCAATTTGAGAATTTTGTAATTGATGCGGAAGTAAACATACCTTATGTAGTTTTGTTTCCATTGAAGCAGCTTCGGTGCCTTCTTTATTAGCAGCTGACGAACTTTTGGAAGAAGCATGGATGATTTTTCTCTTAAGTATTTTTTTCATTATATTCATTCCATTTTTGTTCCTTTCTTTATCTGTCCGCTTGTCCCCTCTTTCCCCTTTAGCTTCAGATTTCTCCTTGGCCTTTTGTCTCCAAAGTAGTTCTCCCAGTGATGCCCTATGCTCCTTTGTGGCTGTTGTTTTCTCAGGCAATTCAACTGCTGATCCAAATAGATATCCCAGAAGCGGACAGTCTGCATTTCCAGCTGCATTGCTATCTGCAAGTTCCATAGGCTTGCCACCAAGAGTAATGGTGCTGTCATGACTGCTTCTACCAATGCTAACATGACTGTTCCTGCCTGAGGAATCTGTCCAACTATCATCCTTAGTGTCAGCTACGAGCACCTTCTCCAACTCTTCGTTAACAAGCTGCAACTCATTCTCTGTTACTTTAGTATCTTTTTCCGCTTTGTTCTCAATGGAAATGGTAAATGTTGGTGTCTTTGGCTCTGAGATGGCTGTGTCTACTCCAAGGGTGCCAATTGCCAGAAATCCATGGAAAAGCTCAGAAAATTCAGCTGATGAGTGTTCCTCAAAGTCTTCTAGTCTTTCTGCCTCCAGGCTGGCAAATGATTTTCGAACATGGCTGTCTTTGTTCAGTTGTCTTAAGGTTCCGCCACTGTTGTTAAGTTTTTGGTAGAGTTGGTGGTTGTCAAGCAATGGATGCCCTGAAGACGGTTTGATGCATCTTGTTACGGGATCGGTTATAGATTATGTAAAGAATAACACTTTTTATCAACGAAGGTACATTCATCAATAGACCAGAAGCAAGGATTTCTGGACGCAATGTGAGGAAGGACCTGCGATCCTAACAATAACTAACTTCTACATAGATAGTCACTTCAATGGTTATTGCTATTGGACACAATACGTTGTTCAAAACTGTCTATTATCACTAGCCTTCTTGCTTCTTAAACATACCACACTTTGTCTGTTTAATTAATGAAATTGAGTGGCTTAGTTTGGGTACAGTGAGGATGGTTTCTTCAGAGGTGGGGGCCTTTTTTCTAAGCTTCTTTCTACTGTTGGCACTTCCATTATGAAGTATCCATCGATCACCATTATAGCAAGAGAGTTGCTATGAGTCTGGATATTGTAGATTGATTATACACTGGCTAGTAGTAATATCATGATTCTTGTGATCATCATGTTTGTTGTGCATGTACATGGCATTTAGGACAAATTCTCGGTCATGGTCATTAACAATTGTTTACTAAAGTTTAGCAAGTACTGATTGGTGCAATTAGTTTTGCATCTTTGCTTATGTAATGAGTTAATTCATTTCCAAACCATTCAGAGAGGTGATCCAAACATGGAGGAACATGTTTTTAGATTATTCCAAACAGGAAACAAGACTTACCGAGGGGATTTTCCTTGAGTATATCACTGTTACTTTTCCGAAGTTTACGATGCATCCAAGTCAGCAACTGTGGAGAAGGTGGGGAAGAACTTATTATAGTGCTCAGAATAATCTTTCTTATGTTTTACACAACAGTGAAGAATCAGTGGGCTTACCTTCATTTTCTTCTCTTGGAGATCTTGATAGCAGATCAATTTCCTTGGAAAAGGAGGATGAGCAAAGAATTGTGTTCTTAATACAGTACAGCTACATGAATAAGACGCCTAATACTTCTTAGAATAATCCAACTATCAGAGACAGATAGGACAGCGGGAACGCTACAAGATGGTTGGGTAGCCTTTGTCCCGATAATTCTCGAGCCAATTAAGGAGTGGGTATTGGTCGGGCCCCTCAAGCTGTTGAACCTCTTTTAGTAATGCACCACTGTTCATGTGCGAGGTTGGTCGCAGGCTTTATGCTCTTGCATGGCACAAAACATCCATAAACAGCATGTGCACTGCAGAAAGTAGAGGGAAATAGAAACGTGTCAACATTTGAAACCACAATACAAACATGTCATGCTTATCTTATAATGTAGTCATTCTGACTCGAATCATTCAAGCATGACTAGTTTTTCAAATCAAGTTTCATGGTACTAGTTGTTACGTTTTGGTCACTCTCTTATAGGTGCTACAATAAAATAATAGCTATCGAAAAATCGTGAGATATTCATGTAAGGATTGTAGTGTTTGCACATGCTTTGCGTGAGTGACTAGCGCCAGAGCATTGAACCCAGGGGAACCCGCGCCTCAGGCAAACCCGAGCGCCGATTCTAGTGGAACCTGGGCCTGAGGCATGCCTGACGGGTGCTCAAGCGCCGAACCCAGGGGCGCTTGTGTGCTAATTCTAGTGGCACTTGTGCCGGTGGCTCACCTGACAGGAGCTCGACTGTGACTCGCAGTATAAAAATACGCTGATGTGATTTTAGATAATCCAAAGTCAGTTTCTCATAGAATGAGCACCGTACAAAGAGGGAGAGAGGAGAAAAAAAGAGATTTGATATCCGGTTGAAATCCGATTTGAGTTCTATTCTTCGCCAAAGTCGGGTACGTTATTCTAGAGTGGATCTCTAGGATGGATTTCATTTGATTACACTTATTGCTCATTGCATTTTTTCTTGTAAGTTATTGGGTGTGTTGAAGGGGTTGTAATTAACCATTGTTTACGTGGGATTGTAGTGAAGGGATTTCAAAAAGGGTTCTTTATAATCGGCACTGTTATTATTATAATGGATTTATTTAGAGTTTATCTCGTGGTTTTTTCTTTGGTTAGAAAGGATTTTTTACATTAAAAATATTATGTATTATTGTATTTCTTATACTTACAAGTTTAGTGGATTACATTTGACGGGGGTTTGGATTTTATTTCGTTACGCTGGGTTATATCTATCCGAGTCGAACCCCAATACTAGTCTGTTGAATATAGAAATTACGTCTAATGTTGACATGTTTATCCACACATCCCCTCTAACAAAATGTAGTGGGTTAGTCTTCGTACTAAAAGTAGCCTTAGCTCCTTACTAATGTTTTAACTTGGGTTTCTATAATCCAACGATGAGAGGGCTGTAAAAATGCAGTCTTTCTAGAATATCTCATCAAACATTAATTAACTAGTTATCAGTTCACGCTTAGCAAGTGATATGATCAATTTCCAGGAGAAAAATGATCACCAATTGTCGGCAGGTCTGTCATGTTCATCTTACGCATTTGATCACTCAACAGTAGACTAATGAACCATACGTCTTTTCTGTTTGCAGCTTAGTTGATCAACTGAAAAGATAGAATGTTGATCTTGGTTGCGTACTGAAACAAAATATGCAGTCTTTGGGCATGATCCTGCAGGTCTTACATGTCATTGAAGGTATGCATTAACTTCGTCTTTCATGGTGGTACACAGTTTCTGCTTCTTTTTCTCACTTACCCCTTTTTTTGCATTTTAACTATGTGTTTATGCTGTGTTCACAATTTGTCATATCAGCATAAGGCGGATATGCCTAGTGCTCTTTTATTGAGCTGTGAAAAAATTGGATGAACTTACCATTTTATTCTTACACTTACAATCAGCTGATGCAGAGCTCAGTGAGCCTACTTATTTTTTGCCGTCGTCCCTTTTTCTTGTGGTTAGGCAGGATGGTATTTCTATGCTGTTTACGTGTCACCCCGTATCCCAATCCAACTATTAATTGTTATCTTCCTTATCTTATCTCAGTGGGGCGCTTGCGGCCTTGCCCGTGATAGGTTGCTAGCCACGGAACCATGCTTATTCCTCTTTTGATGGTGCTTATGAAATTGTTTCTTATTGAAATTGACGGTGAGGAACTGTTCCCCTTGTATAAAAGAAGGCCTGAAATAAATAGTTACAGAAAGGATATGAACAAGCTAATTATCCCCCTGTAGCTTACCCTGGTACAAAGTTGTGAATCCCACATGCATTTTTTTTTTTTAATTTCCTTATGAATATTATTAAGCTCAAATGCTTTCAAGCTTGAAGACAAGTGAATCTTTACAATTATTTGTATTGATTCATGGAAAGACAGAATATTTTGTACAAACAAGCGGGTAAGTTCTATTTCCTAAAAAGTGAAAACAACGTAAGTAGGTTCCATTTCATCAGGTGTTCAAAATTTTTCAAGCTTTTCTAATTTAGATCTTATTACCTCTGACTAATTTTACTACTCCTTGGACTTAGTAGTTCCCTATGTCCTGCTAAAGTAACTATCTGAAGTCCGAAGCAAAAACAAATGCACCACGCGTATTTTGCCAAGGACAAAGATATAAATATTTGGATGAAAGCAACTTATGGAGAGCCTTCTATTAGGATGTCGAAGCATATGGAAAGGAAGATGGCACAGCATAGGGAATAGATTTTACCTGTTTATCACATGCTGTCTGTCGGGAATTCTGAATTTTAGTTGGTCAGGACTTACCAGAAAATAAACGGTAAACCCTGAACTCAAAGCCAAACAAAGTTAGATGTGAAAAGCAATTCCAAATTCACTTACTTCACAGATTACCTTCGTTAGCACTTGGCAAGTTGGCAGGTTAAATTCAAACCATGGCACAAGTTGACAGTGTTCAGGTGATGTCCTGATCATTCTTTATCCTTTCTGTCTGTTGTCTACGAAATGATTGACGATTAAAAATTGCCCCTTCAGATTTTTGTGGAGACCATGAGACTAAAATGCAAAATAGCATGTAGTTTTCTCCATTACTTTTTGTTGGGGGGGCGGTGGGGGGTGGGGGGCCTTTGAAAATATGCAACACATTAGCTCCTGTCTAAGTGAAAATGAGAGGAGAGAACCGTTGAACTCACTAAATTATGTGACGTTGTCAATGCATTGGTATTCTATTATACCAACCATGTATTGTATGAGAATAGGCCATACATATTAGACTATATGTATTGGATGTATTAGAAGTATTTTTCTTTTTATCGTAAGCTTGCAGGCAAATATATGTTGATTTATTGTAGTATTTAGCCGATGAGAAAAAATATTATGACTTTATAACGGGATCGAAAAATATCAGTATCGGTTTCCTTGATACCCGTATTAGTCGATATATTTGATAAGCGGGCGATATTTTCATCCACAATATCCACACAGCCATGCTCATTTGGAACTACCAACGGGGGCATCGTGCTGCAAGCCATTTTTGGCCCTTACAGAATGTGAAAAAAGAAACGGGATTGCTTCATCTTTGATTCGAACTGATTGTTTGCAGAAATTGACCCCAAATAGTTGATAAAAAAAAGGGTTCTGCTTGCATTTTGTGAAAGGAGAAACAATCCTCCCACCCACCCCTAATCCCCAGAAAAAGAAAGAAAAGAAAAGAGAATAAAAAACACGCTTACAAATCATTCAGTACGAGGGGGGAGTGGGTTAGACCATACCCAGGATAACCATCTATTAGCTTTTTAAGTCAACCGTAAAATCTCAAGGGTCAACCCATATGGGTGGTGAAAGCTACAAAGCCGGAGTACATTAAGGGGGAAATGGAAGTTCCAAGGAGCAGTGAAATACAAAGAGGTCGGTAAGGATGCCAATTGTGAAAAACACTATATGTGCTACCCCAACACCGACACTGGGAGATAAAAGTGCCTAATTTGGAATGCTTGCAGAGTAGTTAGATCCTCTTTCTATGGTGGGCAAATCCCCTTACGTAGGGGAGTGAATGGGATTAGACACCCTAGTAGTATTAGCCGTAAACGATAGATACTAGATACCATGCATAATGATTTATTGAGCTATTTGTAAAGGGTAAATGATACGTTTAGCAACGGCGAGACAGTATTTAGCCAATTCCTAGCATACGGGGAGGGGAGAACTGACAGTGGGAAGGGAAACTGAGAGGGGGAAAGGAAGATAGAGAGAGAGCTGAGAGAGGAAAAGAGGGGAAGGGGCAGAGTAGAAAGAAAGAATCAGTTTGTATTTCTTATCTCTCTTGTCAATACACGTTAACTATATAAGTAGGAAGGAGTAAAGCAGAATACGTATGTAAACACATAGCCACAGCAGAACCAAAACAGAAACAGAATAAGGGAGCAACTATAAACAGAAAAAAGAAAAATGGAAATAGCAGTAATCAGTTGGGGGCCACAATCCAACATCAAACCTGGATATAATCTCGCAATTTCAGAGGCGCCTGAGTGACTCGAGTGCTCTTCCGGATTGGCGTAGCGTCGCTATTAATTAGGTCAGTAACATTGCCGTCTCCATCAAAAATAACCTTGTCCTCAACGTTAAACGCGGGAAAGTCATGCATGAAATCGGTGACAGTTTCCCAGGTCACCTCGGCAGGAGATTGAGCGTGCCATTGAACCAGAAATTGTGGAATAAATCGACCATGAATGAGGATTTTTCGGAAGCCAAGCAGATCCGCAAGGGATAAGAGGGGATGGGAACCATGGGCGTCCCGAGGAAGATCCAGTGGTGCGGTGGGAGGGTCGCCTCTGAATTGCTTCAATAATGAAACATGGAAAGCGTTATGTATTTTAGAGCCTTATGGTAGTTGAACCCGATAAGCCACCTGCCCAATGCGGTCTAGAATACGGAAGAGCCCATAAAACTGTTTAGCCAATTTGTTGGATTGTCGATGTGCCACAGTGGATTGTCGGTAAGGATGTAACTTTACAAAAACCCAATCATCGACTCGAAATTCCTTATCGGTATGGTGAGTATCAACCCTCTACTTCATGCGCTGCTGAGCTCTCCGCAGATTGTCTCTGAGAGCAATGATGAGGTGAGTCCGGTCAGTGAGCAATTCATTCACAGCGGCCACGGTGTAGGTACCCTGCATGTAGTCTAGTAAGGAGGGGGTGACCTCCCATAAACCGCCTCAAAGGGGGGGCTCATGTTGATTGAAGAATGCCACGCAGTGTTGTAATTTCACTCAGCCCATGGAAGGTATCGAACCCAGGAAGAAGGGTTGTCAGCAACAAAACAGTGCAAGTAGTCCTCTAAGCAACGATTCACAACTTCCGTTTGCCCGTCCGTTTGAAGGTGATATGCCTTCTTGGTGGCCAGATTGGTCCCTTGGAGTTTGAAAAGCTCTCGCAAGAATTGGCTCATAAACAGAGGGTCTCGATCTATCACTAACTCCATGGGAAAACCATGCAATCAACACACCTCTTTAACAAACACTTCAGCAAGGTCTTAGGTTGTAAACTGGGTACTCAACAGGGAAAAATGAGAATATTTGAATAGGCGATCTACCACCACCAGAACCACAGTTTTCCCATTTGAAGGAGGCAAATGAGTTATGAAATCCATGGAAGCTGATTCCTAAATTTTACCTTGGATGGGAAGTGGTTGTAACAAGCTTTGACGTGCTATCATGAGGGCCTTGACTTGCTGGCATATGGAACAATCCTGAACGACTTTGCGGATGTTCTTCCGCATTTGGGGCCAGTAAAAGATATGGGCAATTCAGGTGAATGTGCGTTGGAAGCCCCCATGACCCCCTGTGGGAGAATTATGATATTCTTGCATAATAAGGTCCTGTAAGGCCGATTCTTTGGGTACAAGAATTTTGGCTTGGTAGAAGGTGAGTCCATCCTTCATAGAATACTCAGCATGGGTACCTGGCTGATTTTGGATGGAGGAGATAAGGTTAATAGAAGTGGGGTTACGCATGTGAAAGTGTCGAAAGGCCTCCAGCAGGCCCAAAACGGGTCGAGAGGCAACCCGTAAGGCATGACAAGATATTTCTTGCCTTCGAAACAGGGCATCCGCTGGTCCGTTTTCCTTTCCAGGTTGGTATATGATGTCAAAATCGTAACCTAATAGCTTGGTGATCCAGCATTGTTGGTTCGGAGTGTGAATAGTCTGCGATAATAGAGCCTTAAGGGGCTGGAGATCTGTTTGTATAGTAAACTTGGACCCCAAAAGATATGTGCGCCATTTTCTCACGGCCTCCGTGATAGCGCAAAGTTCCCGGACATAAGTAGAGGAGTTTTGCAGCCGGGAGGAGAGTTGTTTGCTATAGAATGCGATTGGATGGCCTGCTTGCATCAGGATTTCTCCTACTCCAATGTCGGAGGCATCAGTGTGTATGGTGAATGGCTGTGTGAAATCTGGTAGAGCCAGAACGCGTGTGGAGGTAAGGGCAGCCTTTAGAGACTGGAAAGCTGCCTCTGCTGCTGGATTCCAAACAAATGCAGACTTCCGTAACAATTGAGTGAGAGGGGAGGCAATTTGTGCATAACAGGCCACAAATCGACGGTAATAACTAGCTAGCCCCAAAAAACCGCGAAGCTACCAGACATTCACCGACGTTGGCCAGTTTTGGACTGCTTTAATCTTAGTTGGGTCCACGGTTACTCTTTGGTCAGTCATGACATGTCCCAGGTAGGCTATGGATGAACAACCAAATTCACATTTGGACGGTTTGGCATAAAAGGAGTTGTCTCGCAGTATCTGAAGGGCCAACTGAAGATGCCGCAGGTGATGCTCCCAAGAAGGACTATAGACTAGGATGTCATCAAAAAATACCAGGATGAACTTCCGGAGGACGGGCCGAAATATTGCATTCATTTCTAGCTGGAACGTAGAAGGGGAATTGGAAAGACCAAATGGCATGACTAGAAATTCGTAACGGCCTTCGTGAGTTTGGAAAGCCGTCTTATGTATATCCTCCAGGTTAACTCTCATCTGGTGATAGCCCGCTCGCAAATCTAGCTTTGAGAAAACCTTCGCGCCGTGGAGTTCATCCAGTAGCTCATCGACAGTTGGAAGAGGAAACCGATCCTTCACTGTTATTGCATTCAGTGCTCGATAATCAACACAAAAACGCCAGCTACTGTTTTTCTTCTTTACCAGCAAAACAGGGGATGAGAAAGGACTTGTGCTCGGCTGGATGATTCCTTCTTCTAGCATATCGTGGATCAGTTTCTCTATTACCGTTTTTTATAAATGAGGGTAGCGGTATGGCTTCACGTTCTTGGGGAGGAGTATGGTTCGAGGGGAATGCGGTGATCCGTTGTGCGGTGAGGGGGTAAACCATATGGAATGGAGAAAACATCAATAAAAGATAGGAGGAGAGAATGTAGGGAATTAGCCTGTTCTGTAGTAAGTTGTGGAGGGAATTTAAATTTAGGGGAAGCATCCAGTGAATTGTCAGCCAGCACTTCTCTAGGGGCCTTCGCACGGTTAGTTGAAAATATGTGGCAACAGACTTGGTGACTTCTCCTCTTCGTAATTGGCCTAGTGTCATGGTGGCCTTAGGCAGTCCATGTAATGTGATCAAGAGACCCTCATGCTCAAAACTTATCCACAGTGCCTTATAGTCGAAAAGCACCGGTCCAATTGATGCTAACCATTGAACTCCAAACACTATATCAGTGCCATATATTGGTAGCAGATAGAGGTCGACTCTGAACTTGGATTTCTCCAAGGTAGCCAGGACATTAGTGCACAGCCCCTCACAGTGAAGGGAATCATCATTCCCTACTATGACGTTGAGGTGTTGGGAGGGTTCAATTGGCAACCCCAAATGTTTGGCCATGCGTGTTTGGAAGAAATTATGGGTGGAATCACTGTTCACCAAAATAACAACATGATGACCCATAATAAACCTTTGCAACCGCAGGGTGGAGGGGACAAAGTGGCCCTCCAGTGCATGAAGAGAAATAGCGGGGGCATGATCAGGTACCGAGTAAGGGAATTCTACTTCCAGGCTAGGATCGGATGAAAATTCTCCTTTTGCTGTGATAGTCTCTGAGGTTGTAGTTGTCGTTGTACCCAAGCTGTCTTCCTCCACCAACATACATAAACATTGGGGAGGTTTACACCTATGGCCGGGTGTAAATCGTTCATCACAATTAAAGCACAGCCCCTTTCCCACTGAGCTGCCATCTCTGCTGGTGTGAGTCGTTTGATGGGTAATCTATTTGGTGTACTTGATGGAGGTAACGTTTTGAGCAAAGGTGGAGGAAAATTGGTTGGGGGTTTGGTCGTTGGTGAACGATGGTGCAGAGAGCGGCTGCTATCCAGTTTCTCCTCTACCAGCTTAGCCATGTCGATGGCCTCTGATAACGTCTGCGGTTTCAACAATAGCAACTCTCTTCGGATGTCATCCAGTAATCTAGAAAGGAAGCAGTTCATAAGATTGGTGATAGAGAGCCCAGTAGTTCGAGTGGAAGTAGCTTTGAATTCCGTCATGTATGCCGAAACTAAAGTAGTTTGATGGAGCTTATAAAGAGTGGCTTCATGATTTAAATAGGAAGGACCAAACCTCAATTTGAGATCTCTGGAGAACACATCCCATGTCGATAATTGGCGAGTGGCGTGCATCCATCAAAACCATTGGAGAGTAGGCCCAACAATGTAAAATGCAGCAATGGTAAGTTTCTGATCCATTGGGGTAAAATGATACAGAAAGAAGCGCTCAATCTGAAACAACCATCCCACCACATTTTCGCCAGCGAAGAAGAGAACCTCGAGTTTGGGCAATCGAATCTGAGAGGAGTTGAAGTCGTCCAATTGCAGGGCCGAAAGGAAGGGTAGGGTTACGGTTTGAGGGGTGGAGGTGGAGGAAACCGTGGGGGGTATTGGAATTGTGGGAAGGGTAGGCAATAAAAGGGGATTGGATGGGGAAAGGGAGTGGCGTTCAAGTCGGGTTAGGGATTGGCGAATATCAATGAAAGATTGTTGGAACTCACTAAGGGCTTGTTGAATCTGGTTGGTAGTCGTCGATTGGAGGGCGAAGCGTTCGGAATGGTGCTGTACTATTGCGACGACCTCCTTGACTTCCTATGCAACGCCGGCGATAGCGTCTTCCAGAGCCTTGTACCATGTGGTCATTTCCTCTGCCATTGTCTCAATGAGAGCACCAAAAATGATACGTTTAGCAACGGCAAGACAATATTTAGCCAATTCCTTGCACACAGGTAGGAGAGAACTGACAGAGGGAAGGGAAACTGAGAGGGGGAAAGGAAGACAGAGAGGGAGCCGAGAGAGGTGAAGAGGGGAAGGGGCAAAGTAGAAAGAAAGAAGCAGTTTGTATTTTTTATCTCTCCTGTCAATACACGTTAACTATATAAGCAGGAAGGAGTAAAACAAAATACGTATGTAAGCACATGGCCACAGCAGAACCAAAACAAAAATAGAATAAGGGAGCAACTATAAACAGAAAAATAAAAAATGGAAATAGCAGTAATCAGTTGGGAGCCACATGGAGCCACTATCCAACATCAAACCTGGATATCATTTCACAGTTTTAGAGGTGCCTGAGTGACCTGAGTGTTCTTCCGGATTGGCGTAGCGTCGTTGTTAATTAGGCCGGTAACAGTAAATTGGCTCTAATACTCTGCTTGCTTATATCAGTGACAATATCTGGTTGTTTTTTCGGCAATCGATATTTCATTTAGTGATCCTCTATTCATATGGTTTCGAAATCATGGATATGGGGGCAGTGTGTATGCCGTGATCTAATCAATCTGAAGAACCAATAGTTTATTATCAAATGGATATTTCCATGTTTTGTATCCATCGAGGCTTTTATGATTCTCTACTCTAGCTTCTACAGTCAAACATTAAACCATGTTAAGCTGGCTTATCAATGCCATGCCTTCCTAATTGATTTTTTCATACTGTTTTTCCTGTCTGATTTTTTTTCCTGCCCTATTGGATTGATGATTTCAAACTGCATGATAGTACTACTTAATGCATGCTACTTACTGTTTTTTTTTTTAAATTTGAATAATTTACGATTCTATAACATGTATATGATGATGAAGGGTTCCTAATTAGTCTGCATTATTTGGCGTGCTAAGTGTTTTATCTTACTGAGATGCTTATTTGGGTTGAGGTATCAACCATGAGTTCGATTTAAGAATAATAATATATTTAGCATGGAATATGTTTGATCAGATGTAGAATATTAGGGTTATTTATGTGTTTGTATATTCCATGACCATATTCCCTGGTCATATTTGGTCTGTTGTTGATGACGGGCTATATTAGATCCGAAGATCTTCATCAACATATATCAGTTGCTGTATTTTTCCGAGGACTTTCACCTGTTGCACGCCTGCGTGATTTCAAGCCCTGTTTCCAGCACCACGACGCCCGTTGCATGCCTGATATGCGCTCAAGCCCTGTTTCCAGTGAGCATGTGCCTAGTGCTCGCCCATTTTGCACTCGACCCCAGCTTCCAATGAACTTGTGCCTGATGGTCATTCAACCCGTGCTCGAGTGCCAAAACTAGTAGACCCTCGCTCTTCGCTCAAGCGCATAGGAGGTTTCTCATGGAACCTTAGACGCACCCGCAGCTCGAGTGTCGCGACGTGCAATTTACCAACAGTCACATTTTTTACCTAGGTTTTCGAGTCTCCCTATATATTGCCAACTTATTTTATTTCCCTAGACCTCTTGCCTGAGTATTTAACGACAATTTTTCAGAGAAAACTCCAATCTTTCACACTTTAACATTGCTTCATTTGAGAAAATCGAAGCAAATACTTGTGCTCTTTTGTCAAGGTTTTTCTCACCATTCTTACTTTACTCTTACATCTTTTCCTGCCTATTTACCTTCATTGGAGACATCGATGGCGTGGAAAAGGGATCTAGTGGTGTTTGGCATTTCAAGTGATTCGTGAGGAAAGATTGACATAAATACCAGAAGACGTCCGATTTTATTGCCGTGGGTAAATCCAATTAGTTTCTTAGTAGATATCACAAAATGGGAGTAAATCGGCTAGATTAGCGCATCTGTGCTACCTGATATGTAAGTTGATTTTTATAGTACATATCTTCATTAATAGTTGAAACTCGGAGGGCTTTATTCGAAAGTCGTGGTTATCGAGATTTTCCTTCATCACAAAAAATTGCGCATTTGTTATTACTGTTTTCGCAAGTTATTGTTTGCATCTAGATTAGAATTTATTTTACATGTAATATATATTATGTGTTTTTCATTCTGCAAATTTATTGAGTGGTCGAAATATTATTGTAATTCAGAACGATTTGTTCCCTTCATAGAAAAACAAGAACGGAGAGCAATCATACGACTCTCACTTGTGCCAATATATTTATACATGGCATTTATTTTACCTGTGTAGAGAGTGAACCATTTTTGCCGTTGGATTGCTTGGCAGTGAAGAATTGTGTGCTAAGCAAGCACACTAATCACCAAACCTTACATAACGTTAGACTGAGGTAAGCCAAACCTGAATTTACACACGTTGAAGACATCCCATCTCCCACATGACCTATAATGGTGGATGAATTGGTTCCCAAAATGAAAAAAATACAAAGAAACCGATTTGAAATAGCCTTTGAAATGACTTGACCTGAATAGGCTGTGACCCTGACGAAAAGGAAGCTAATTGGAACCTATGCAACATGGGCCTCATTTAGGCTGCTACTATCAATATCCTTTCAAAAATGTGAAAACAGTTTCCCCCCTTCTTTTTATCGCTCCAATGCTCAATCAACTAATTCCCACGGGCGGTAGGAAAGGGTAAAAAGAACCAACTGAAGGACTGACAATCTGGTATGTTTCTCTTTGTCATGTTCTTTGTGTTGCATAACCTTTTAGGTGGGATGTCAAAGTACGTGCCTAACTCAAAAGTACACAGTTTTGGTTTGATCTTGATATTTTGACTACTCTGGCTCTTTGCCAACCTTCCAAGTTGTTTTTTTTTCCGGCTACTAGATTTCAGATGCATTCGACGGTACAGATGCTCTGTATTAGTTGCTTAGGAGTAATTTACAGTGAGGAAGGTCAACTGACAGGGGTATTATGAGCGATTGGTTTAAGTGTGATATTTTTAGTAGTTCAGAGTATCAGTAAGAAATTTTCTTAATCTGAATGTATGCCAAAAATGAAAAGAAAAAGTCTTGAGTGAGTGAGATATTAGAATCTAGTAACTCTTTTACGAATTTAAGACAACAATTACTTTTCAGAAAAAAAGATAACGGAATTCTTTTGAAAGCATATAATAATCAATATATACAAATATAGAAAAACGGAAAAAAAAAAAAGGTTCTTAAATCAACTTGAGATTGTGCAAGATATGTAAAAAACTTAGCAGAGTAATATTTATACAACAAAAAAAAAAAAAGAAAAATTGTTGTATTTTTCCTCACTAGATCATTTTGACAGCCAGTCTCCACTCCAGCAGCATCTATAGCCTTGCATTCTTTCTTTTCTTCATTTTACATCAGTCCCTGTTCCAGGCAGCACGCATCTCCAAGACCTATACTGCTGGCCCATTTTGTGCTAAGTAACGAAGCCCCCAACACTTTCGTCGATCCAGTCATGACACCTCCAGCCAACAATACCTCCACGCTACCAGGCATTTGTTGCTTGCGGCACTCCAACACCTCTGTCGCTTCAATATGGCAAAGCCCCCACTGCTCCAAACCATAACTCCACCAGTCCAACACCCAGAGAAATTATTGTAATGGATCACCATTCTCATACGCCTTGCTCCAACACCAATGCCCAACATTGATGGTGATTGGTATTGTTATTGACGGTCCAAAAAGAAGAGTCTATCTAGGATTTGACCCATAAAAGAATGGAGGCCCATACGGCCTAAAATTGGTGGATGTATCCATCGGCCCTATCTGAGCGGTGTATTCCTAGAAGGAAGACTGAACCAACACCGATAGCCAAAGCAGTTTCCTTCCCTTATTTGAATTCAATGGTCATAGGCACCGGTTGGAACCGCTAGCAGAACAGCGTCTTATCCACCTAATAGTTTCTTAAGCGGTTGATAGGAAAAGTCAATCGTCCCTTAACTTTTATAAAATTTCTCCTTCCCAACGGGAGAAAAGGACGATGCTAAACCAAGCAAAAGACAAATTTAAGATGTTAAAAGCACACACTTTCTCTATCACTAAGACGCTTTCTAAAAAGTGCTGACCACAAATAAAATTACTTTTACAAGTATCTATACTTGTATTCTCCCTTTTATTTCATCAAAAAAAGATACTGACTTGAGCGTCGGAGAATATGCCGGAAAGTGAAAGCCATCATTCATTTGACCGTACTCTATTATGTTGCATAGGATTTAAATTAAAAGCGTATAGAGATCGAACTCGCTTCAAACCCGATGGATAATTATTTGCTATCTAATTTGTACAATAATTTAAATTCAAAGAAGCATCATTAGCGCCATCTGTAGGAAACGACTAAAAAGTCCGACCACCATAATGTTATAAAAGCCAACATGGTAAACACATGAGTACAAATTAGTCACCAATCAGAGATGCCGCATCACGTGGCAACTGCTCTCCTATGGACAGTCGGGTAGATAATCATCCCAACCCTACGTGTGGGCACTTGCAATGAGAATGGACGACATCTCCAAGGCCGTCTAGACCATTTGCACATGGCTTGATAAGCAACTAAAGGGGGCTCCATGGTTTGATAAATATATGTATATTTATGTATCAATATATTGTGGAACTATGAACCAAGCCATGCATAGGAGCACATGCATGCTGTCGGGGGATGAGGTCGCTACTTTGTGGGACAATGATGGTTTGAGACCCAAGGGGTCGATTTGTGATTCGAGACATTGGTTATTTATGGTGCCTCTCTCGAAGGGGACATATGTGATATGTGATTTCCCTTCTGCTGGCAGGAATGTGAGCTTTGATGTAGTCGACCTACCCCATACATTTTAATTGGAACCATCGTAAGAAATTGACGAAACCTTAATATATTTGAATGTCATAATATATATAACTAAACTTGAGGTTGTAGCCGATATATCCGTGGTTACTGGATGAGGGTAACTCTTTCTCAAGTTGGTATTATTAATCTTTGCTTCTCTAATTTTGTGTATACTTTATTTTTTTGCATATATTTGCGTAGACTAAGATTTGAGATATGTGGTTTGGCCTACGGATGGGTGATTAGAATATCTTGTACGTATTAAGGTGTTAACCCTCGGAACATGTTTTATATTTATATGTTTTTGTTCCGATATTTTCTTTGATTTCAGTATATGAGATATGAGATTTGGATCCAAACGATGGTATGTGTCCCACACGGATATAATAACAGTTGCAATTATGTGATGTGATCTTAGATCTTATGATATGATATCGTCTATGAGATTTGACCGGATCGCTATTTGTTATGATTATATCTTGGAGGGACTGTTTGATATGAACGATGATTTAGTACAAGACATTTTCTCGATTTTTAGGGATTTTACAGAGATTTTATTTTACGTGGTTGTTATGTGATATCCCATTCTCTAATTTATGTGTACTATTTTATATGATGATAATACTTGTTAAGTTCTTGGCTCACATTTTTATATTTGATCTTTTCAAACTAGTGACATGGATAGATTTGTAGGAGTTCGAACACGATCTGACACAGCATGTCTCTATTGGTGAGTGGAGAAGTTTATGTTGAATATGTTTCTGATCTTGATGAGTGTTATGGTTATTGTTTATGGCCGCAAATCTTGTGCGGATTTTATTTTGTTGGATCCTGTATATGTATGAATTGTCATATCCAGGTTAGATTTTTATGGTTAATGTAAGATATCGATTTCAAAAATATGGTAATTAGGAGTAATTAAATTAATATAAATGAATTGATGCTAAAGGACATGGGAAGAATTGGATTGAAAAGCCAAAAGACTCGGAATTGACAAAATCAAAAATCGACGTGGTAAACCTTGAAAAGTTAAGCTATAAATAAATTTTGAGTTTTAAATTATGATAATTGCAACTTATTAAGCTAATATAATCAAAATTAGGACCCAAAAATATAAAATATTAGGTTAGAAAGGTCAAAACGGGTCCTGAATGGCACGTACGCGAAGTTGGCTTGCTGCAGGACTGCCCCAGGCCTGACCCACACCCGACGAGCGCTCAAGCCCCCTATCGAGCGCTTATTCCAGTAGGGGCACCCGAAGTGGTCTTGACGGGTGCTCGAGCGCCAGATCAAGGGGAGGTGCGCTTGAAGCGCGCCTGACGCATACTCGAGTGCCAGCCCGAGATTTAAAGTGTGCGAGGGTTTTATTTTGAGCATATTTCTGGCTTTCCAATGTGTAGTAGAGAGAGAGAATGAGAGGGAGAAGAGAGAGAGGAGAGATCGAGGCTCTCGGGTTCGATTCCATCTCAGAGCTAGCTAGAGAAATCATAGATTTAGTCAAGGCAAGTGCACTCTTACCCATCTCTTTCATTCTTTGTACTTTTTATTCAGTTTTTTTCGGGTATCCTCGTTTCGATACCTAATTAAATTTATATTTTATGAAACACATGGCGTGAGCATGCATATATATTGATTTTATTTCCGATGTTCTAGTTTTAACTGGTATTTCGTACCAAAACTCTAACCCCATGCATAAATACTTTTACCCATTTATTTTGGAATTTTTATATAAATTATCTTTAGAAAATCATTACCCATACATTGAACATGATCATTTATCAATTGGGTGTCCAATTTGATAGTTTTGTACATTATTATACTCACCAAAAATCCTAATTCGCGCCCCCTTTAGTTTTACCTAAATTATTTATAACTTATGCATGACTTGGTTTTAAAAATTCATAACCCTAATTTTATGGATGTGGGTTCTTCGTATATTTGATATTTATGTATATATATTTTATATATGTTAATTTTATGTATTTCAGAGATATTGTTGGATGTAAATTGTGATATTTAACTGCGTGTACATTATATATATTATCTTGTATATGCTCTGAGAATTATGTTATATGCAACTGTGAAGGATTTATCGTCCAAAAGCTCTAAAGTTACGTTTGACTCACGGTGGTAAGAATTTCTTACATGTTCCAAACCTTACATTGATTTATGCATATAATTGAAAGCATGTGAAGATATTAATTCATAAGAAATTGATTATCTATAACCATATCAAAGAATTATGAAAGTTATGCAAAGTATCTAAAAGGAACTCCACAATTTGTGATGTCTAATGATTCGTTCTCTAGGGAGTGAGAATTTTTGTATAAGTTTTTAGTGAAACATTCTCTTAAGAATAAATAATAAAGAATTCGGATCAAAGATTTGTATTATAGAGGGTAGTATTCCCTAACATACCTTCGGATATTACAGTGGTAGATCAATGAATGCTTCAGGACCATGAGAGATGTTCTGATGGTGTATCTATTATCTGGCCTTGTATATCGGGTGAAAGGTCTACAATCTGCCATGGGTAATTAACGTTTGAAGTATTGTGGGTAGCACTTTAGAATGTGTAGGTACTAACACATTCCATTCATCGATCAATTACTCTATTAGCTGTAAGGTCTATTGGCTCTGATCTGCAAAGTAAAGAAATTTATGCATGTTTTAGAACCTAAAGAAAGAATAAGTAAAAAGAAAAGATAAATGAATTTCGAAAAGTGTGTTTGATCATACTTCATATTTATGCACCTTTATTGTGCTCCTATTCTCTTCATTTACTTTATTTTACATATATTTCTTATTGTCTTTGATTATTTTACCTTGTTAAGTATTTAACTCACCATTACTATTTTCTTTTCTCCAGATGAGCACACCCTTATGTCTGATGAGGTAGAGTAGAGCTTAGGAGTTGGCTAGGCTACAAATCTTGATGGAAGAACCTTGTGGACATAGATTTGTGGATTTTGTATCTTATGGAGTATTTTTTATTATTTTGAGATGGTTATGTATACTGATTATGTGTATGATGATGATGATTTACACGTAATATAATTTTTACTGTTTTTGATAGATATATGTGCTTCCGTAGGTCTTTATAGTTTGTTTGGGTATCTAATGACATCATATCTGAGCCAATGTCGTAATCAGAGTTATGACGTCGATGCCACGTGTTTTGAATTGTTACAATTTTGGATCCTATGTTTATATTATGAATGTATATATTATGCTGTACAAAAAATTTGTACAGGTTTGTATTAGTCAGACGACCGTATTATAGCCAGAATTCTGCCAGATTCCGGTTAGGTAGTGTGGTCCGTCATAGTTAATAACATATTATTTTAGATTTTATTATCGATGTGTATATTATATTCCTAGGATGCGACACAACCTCTCAGGCCATGCAAAACACTTCAGAATTGAGGATTTTTCTCAATGAGAAGAAGATGGAAGCTCCTCCTTAGATGGAGGAAATAGTTAAGAAAATATGGTAGCACGTTTTTGGAGGAGACGCCGGAGGATAAGCTGCTGACTTGTAGAGATCTTCATTTATGATGGAGATCCAAACACACCCTCTCCCTTACAAGTTCAAGATGCCGGTCCTAGATCCCTACAATAAAAGTATTAATCCATTGAGCCATTTAGTCCATTGCTACACTCTCCTGAGCTTTCAAGACCTAGATGAAGCAGTAATGTGTCTATGCTTCCCATTGAATCTCAAAGGGGACGCCCGAGTGTGGTTCTATCAGCTTCAGCCGAACTCAATTCAGTTGTTCTAGGATTCGGCCAACAGCTTCTTATCTCAGTTTGCCTCCAGTCGAAGGAAGGAGAAACAACCATGGCATCTTGTCCGAGTCAAGTAGAAGCCAAATAAAAGTCAGAAGAAATTCGTACCTCGTTTTACGACCAAGGCCTGAAAGATACCCAAACTCACCAATGAGATGAAGTTGAGTGCCATCATATCAACTTTTGAACATAGGGACTTCTTCAAGCTTCTAACCTACAAGAACCCGCAGCCTCTTAGAGAGGCTGAGAGTATTGTCGAATCCCACATAGCGGCCGAAGAAGCCAATGAAGTAAAATGGTCAGACCATTTGGACCAATTTCGCTAGAGGACAGTAGAAGAAAAGAGGAAGAACAGGGACCACATGGGTCCCCGAGGACCAAAGAAGTAGCAGAAATCTGAGCCGACATCACAAAGGGCATTCAGGCCCCTGGATTTGACTTCTTTGAATGACTCTTGTACCAGTATCCTAATACAGATTTGGGATAAAAAGTTCTTGAAATGGCCGAAGGCATTGAAGAACCCAGATGGAGATAATCAGTTAAAATATTGTCACTACCATAGGTACAAGGGCCACAGCACTAAAGATTGTCGGATGCTGCAGAAGGAGATTGAAGAGTTGATCTAGAAAGGACACCTCATCCGATTCTTATAAAGACCCGGATAGGCTTTCGAAGGAGCAGGCGGGGATGAAGCCGAGCAGCCAAAAAACCAAGTGGTAGTTAGGGTCGTGAATATGAGTACAATACAACCAGTGCAGAGGACACCTCATCCGATTCTTATAAAGACCCGGATAGGCTTTCGAAGGAGCAGGTGGGGATGAAGCCGAGCAGCCAAAAAACCAAGTGGTAGTTGGGGTCGTGAATATGAGTACAATACAACCAGTGCAGGATGACACCTCAGTGTGGTCAAGAATGGTCACCGGCCACAAAAAGCCAAGGGAAGGAATTAGGGATGATGTGATTAGTTTTAGTAGAGAAGATATGACCCATATAACTTTCCTATATTCTGATCCCTTGATTATATCAGTATTCATCTCTGATAGTAATGTAGATTATCTATTAAAACGAGTATTTATTGATAATAAAGTTTAAAAAATTTACTTTCTCTCAATACGTATTTTAAATTGAGGCTAAAAAAAAATCAAATGAAATCCACTGAGGGATCTTTGTACGGACTAGACAACGAGCTGATACTTGTTCAGGGGGTCACCCAGCTTAAAATTATGCTGGGGACTTATCCAATGACTACCTTTAAGAAGTTTCCCTTATTGGTAGTAGACCTTCTCTCGGTCTACAATGCCATCCTTGGACATCCCTATTTGATGGCTTTTAGGGTAGTGACTTCGATCCCACATTTGAAGATAAACTTTCCCACTTTATGTGACATAGGAGAGGTCCTTGGTGATTAAATGACCTGATAGACATGTTACTTGTCTCAAATCACTCAGACACCCCCAGGTTAATTAATAGAAGACCTCGACTTTCGTGATGAGATGACTTTATTAAAAGCCTAATCTGGAGAATCTACAGATTGGATTCCTTTGGACCCTAGTGATCCGAATATGTACATACAAATAGGAAGTTCTCTACCAGAACCCCTCCAAGCCCAACTTATTAGTTTTCTCTGATGAAATTTTGATATTTTTGCTTGGACACCTAGTGACATACTAGGAACACCGACTAGAGTAATGTTCCATAAATTTGGTATAGATCTCGATCACAAACCTATTCAACAAAAATGAAAGAATTATTCAGTTGAAAAACTGGTTTCCATTTGTGAGAAGGTGAAGAAGCTGCTTGATGCTGGTTCCATCAAGGAGGTTTAATATCTAGACTAGTTATTTAACATGATCATGGTCAGGAAGAGTAACGAGAAGTGGATGATGTGTGTTAATTTCAGTGACATTAACAAGGCATGTCCAAAGGATAGCTTTCCGTTATTGAGGATTGATCTGCTTATAGAATCAACATCCAGACACGAACTGTTGAGTTTCATGGACACATATTCGGACTACAAATAGATTCGGATGAGTCTAAAGGATGAGGAGCACATATCATTCATGACTGATCAAGGAACATCTTTTATAAAAGTTATACCCTTTAAACTAAAGAATACTAGTGCCACCTACTTGCGACTCGTTAACAAAATGTTTGAAGCCTAGATCGGGCGAAATATGAAAGTGTATTTAGACGACATGTTTGTCATGAGTAGGGCAACCGATGGCTATATTTGCGATCTGGATGAGACATTCAATATCCTTTTGATACACCAGATGAAAATCAATCTGACAAAGTATACATTTGGAGTGACATCGAGAAAGTTTTTGGGTTTCATTGTCTCACATTGAGGGATTGAAGAAAACTCTGAAAAGATAAAGGCAATCCTTGATATAAACCCACCTCAGATTATGAAAGAAGTCTAGAAATTAACCGAGAGGTTGGCAGTGCTCTCCCGCTTCTTGGGTAAGTTAGCCTAGAAGTATTTGTCTTTCTTCAAAGCTTTGAGAGGAATGAAGGCAGCTAGTTTCCAATGGACGACTGACTATGAAACTGCATTCTAAGAGCTCAAGGAGTATCTCTCGGACCCACCACTTCTTACTTCCCTTGAAGAAGGTGAGGAGCTTTATTTATAACTAATAGTGTCCGACATGCCTTAAGCTCAGTCTTAATTCGACAAAAATCCGATGGGCAACGGCGTGTGTACTATGTTAGCAAGATTTTGATCGACCGAGAGACCCAGTATTCTCATACAAAAAGGATGGCTCTCGCACTTTTATATTCCATCCGAAAACTCCTCCCGTGTTTCCAGGCACATAAAATTATTGTCCTGATGGAATAGCCGTTAAAAGGAATCTTGCAATGGCTAAATATGTCATGATAATTGGTCAAATGGGCCATTAAGTTGGGGCCAGCTTTAAAAGGGCAGGACTTGACAGACTTTATTGTTAAAACAACGACCCCTAACTTTGGAAACCCTTAACCTTATTGAGACTGACGGTCATCAAAATACTCTAGCATGGACCTTGCACGTTGATGGTTCTTCAATGCAAGTAGGCTGTGATGCTGGCGTGGTCTTGAAAACTCTTGATGGGTCAGAAATAAAGTATTCGACGACCCTTAGATTCCTACAAACCAATAATATCACAGAGTACAAGATGTTACTTCCCAAACTTAGGTTAGCCAAAGAATATTCAGCTAAGAATCTGATCGTCTATAGTAACTCAAAACTGGTTAAGAATCAGGTCTGAGAAAATTTTGAGACTTCCAACCAGCAACTTTCTAAGTATCTCTCAAAAGTTTGTGGTTTGACTTTAGTATTTGATAATGTGGAGATAATCCACATCCCAAGAGAAGAGAATGGAAAAGCCAATTATCTAAAGAGAACAGCAGTGGCCAGAGATGCTGAACAGTACGCACGAGAAATGTGTGAAATCCTCAAAATTCCCAGTATAGACGACCCAAAACTAGAGATAAGGCTGATAGACGATGCCGATAGTTGGATGGCTCCCTACATGAAATACTTGTCCGATGGCACGTTATCGAAGAATTTGGATGAGGCCAAACGCATAAGAAAGGCAGTAGGCTGGTACACCATTATAGATGAAAAGTTGTATCGACGTGGGTACTCCATTTCATACCTACGATATCTTACGCCAAAAGAGGCTGACTATTCATTCAGAGAAGTATATCTCAGCATTTGTGGGTCTCATATTGGGGGTGAGAAACTTACTTTTAAGCTCATGAGATAAGGATACTATTGGCCCACCATGAAGCATGACGTCATGGATTTCGTACGAAAATGTGAGAATTGCCAGATGCATGAGGACTTTACCCATAAGCTACATATAGAGTTCTAAGCTCTGCAGTCACCCTGACCATTCGCACAATGGGGGCTCGATATCCTCGAACCCTTCCGATTGCATTCGAGTAGAGGAAGTTTGTAATCGTCAGTATTGACTATTTCACGAAGTGGGTCAAGGCCCTCCCACCAGATCAAATCACTGAATAGAATGCAACTGAATTCGCCTGACAGAGTATCATGTCTAGATTTGGCATCTCTGAAGTTATACTGACTGACAATGAAACCCAATTCACTAGTAAGCGGTTCACAAAGTATCGTTCTAACTTGAGGATAAGGTTGGTTCACATATCCGTTGCCAACTCGCAAACCAACGGATAAGTGGAGGTTACCAACCGCACAATACCGCATGGTTTGAAGATGATGTTTGAAAGTGTTGGAGGCTCGTGAGTGGACAAACTGCCATCAGTCTTCTGGTTATATAAGATGAAGCTAAGAGAGATGACCTGAGAGACACTCTTTAACCTATGCTATGGGACTAAGGATGTCATACCAATAGAGGTTAAACTGCCTAGTCTTTGGGTCTAATGTTTCGACTCGGTCAACAACTCACGAAGGCTCCAAGAAAACCTTGACCTACTTGAAGAAACTTGAGATATGGCACGATTGCAGATGGCAACTTATCCTCAAAGGATTGGTAGACATTATAACAAGACGGTGAGAGCGCGCCAGTTTAAAATGGGAGACTTAGTGCTATGAAACATTGAAACCACTGTTAAGAATATTGATCGGAACAAATTCTCACCTAACTAGGAGAGGCCGTTCTTGGTCTTGACCATTCTTCGAAACGGGACGTACAAGTTATACACCCAAAATGGCAAACTTGTCCCTCAGAATTGGAATGTCTCTCACCTCAAAAAATATTATCAATGAATATATATGTGGCCAGGTAAGATTAGTTTACATCATTTGGAGTGCTTCTAAACTTTGTTACATTTTATTAATAAAATAATTATTTATTATTTGTTCATTTAAATACTTGTTTGGTATTTCATAAAATTGTATGACTTAGGCTGCCCCTAAATTAGGTGAGATCCATTTACCTACCCCTCAAACCATAATTGTTAGTCAATAAAACTCGATCAGATTATTGAGAAGCTCTCATGAGGCCAAAGACTAAAAAACTTATAGGGCTTCCTCAAAGCATGAATACAAAGACCTCCAATTAAAGGAAGGTAGTATTGTCATCTGACTATGGTCCAAAAAACTTAAATTAGATACGCAAGAGCTCTGGCATATCCGAGGGACAGAAGCCATGTGTTGGACCATACATAAGGTCCAACCAACTTACATATATATAGATAAGTATAAATAACTAAGAGAGAGAAAGAAGTATTGACACAATGATGAAAAAATTTCAATTTATTATGGAAAGTATTACAAGTACAATTAAAAGAATGATAAAAAATAAAAAATATAAATATTTAATATGGAGGAGGATGAGGCTGCAAATTCTCTGGAAAAGGCTCCCAGGAGTCTACGTTGTCTCTGGGATGGTACAACACATTTGAGCTATGTCATATACGGGCATTCCTAGGATGAAGTATGAAAATCGGAATACTAGGAGCCACCATTTGGTTGATATGCTAGCAGAGGCCGTACCAATACTTAAGCTCCATGACCTGCCTGATGTCATTCGAACTAATAGATGCCCGAAACTCACTCTTCGATTTGAAATTCTCATCACGAAGGAAGCTTACTTTAGCTTCATCTCAGACAGCGTGTGTTCGAAATGGGAAAAACACTCTTCCAAGACCAGGAACTTCTCTTTCTCAATATAATCCTAAGACAGGCGGTTGGTAGCGAAGACGAGATAATGGGCCAATTTTTAAAGTTGCAAAAAAGAAAACAAGTTAGAAGTTATGAAGAAAGCAATAAAGGAATTGAGAAAAAGTTCGGCTAATACCTCAGAGATAGAAAAGCTCCCTGAAAGAGTATCACTTGTAGGAACCTCTGAAACCTCTTGGACCTCAGGCTCTGAGGGATCTACTGCCGCATCCTCAGACACCTCATTGACTCCTCTGGCAAAAACATCCCCCTTGGCATCAAGCGCTAGGGGCTTAGAACCAGATGTTCCAACTGCTACTTCTGAAGTTGCTATCGGCTCAGCCTCGAACATGGGGGCCTCCAAGGGAGGCACATCTGTCACCTTGACTAGTCTTTTAGCCTCGTCTTGGACTCTAGCCTCGGACACTGGGGGCTCAAGAAAGGTATCTCGGCAACCTCAGTATGAAGCTCCGAGGTGACCGCCTTAAGGTTGCTGGCCACCAGGAACTCAATCTGAGGCACCGCCTCGGCCTCTCCAGATGAGTCTCTCTGATCCAGGAAGCACCTTTGGCAAAGTTGGTAGGAATATCCGGAAGGGGCTCCTTAGACAGTGATGACAAAATGGCCAGCACCATAAATGAAGTGTTGGAGCAGGGATCAGAACGTCTTTGGCCCCAACCACAGTAGTAGGCTCCAAAGGCTCGCAACTTTCATCTGGCCCAATGGCCCTAGAGGTTTGGGCCAAGGAAGATGTAGAAGTTGGGTCCACCTTCATTGACAGCCTTTTTCTTCTTATCAGCTGATCAATAGTGGCTTCGTCCTCAGAGGAGGTGTGAGATCCAAAATTTAATCGGCCTGCATAAAATATGAACCGGCCTCCTCCCATGAAAAATCCAGTCCGGCCTTGTAATCAAGCCCGGCTTCCTTTTGTGAATAAAGATTGGCCCTTTAGAATCACGAACAGCCCAAAAAGGGTTGGCCAGCATCGGAGTGGGTCGAGCAGTTGGCCTAAAATGAACTAATAAACTTTATTGTTAGAATCCAACTAGGCGGTGACCAAATGAAGTAAGTAAACCAACGTAGTTACTCCATCTACCCTCTGAAGAGAAGTACAGGAGTAAGTAACTTACCCGACTTACTCCGCCAAACCCCTCCTCTATATAAACCCTGCACTGGTTGATGCACAGGCAAGCAAAAGGAAGACAGTGACAGGAAAAAGGCTTCAAGATGATAAAAATCTAGGCGATCAACTCTCAGGCAAGTTACTTCGGACGCTGCTTTTTAAGTTCTATTTTTAAGAATACTGTAAGTGTACTCTATTTTGAAGTTCATGCTCTGTTTTGAAGTTCATGTTTTACTGCAAGTGTACTTTGGACGATTACCCTTTTTAAGTCTCGTTTGCAAGCGTACCCCTATCTTTTTTAAAGTTCATGCATTAAGAATATTGTAAGTGTACTCCCCCTTTTCAAAGTCTAGATTTTTAAGTACTCTTCCGTTTCGAATGTCCAGTTCAAGAAATTCTGTAAGTATTTCCTTTTCGATTTCAAATGCTTACCGTTCTTAATCATTAGTTAAGCCGTATTTTGATTTCACATCTGTATTCGTGTTCTCTGTCTCCTACTTTTTGTTTCTGCTTAAACTGGGCTGCACGTAAATTGCACTCGGCAATGCATGTTTTTGAACTCGGTTTTTGGCTTGTGAAATGGAACTCGGCCCTGGCATCAGAAATCAAAATTGGTTTGTGCATTTGCATTGAAATCGAAATTTGGCCCTTGCGTCAAAATCGAAGTCAGCCTTGAGCATCGAAACCAAAATCGGCCCTTTGCATTGAAAACTTGAAATCGGTTTGTGCATCGGCCCTATGCATCAAAGTCAAAATCGGCCCCTGCGTGAAAAATCAAAATCGGCTTGTGCGTCGGCCCTTTTGCATCAAAATCGAAATCTGCAGCTTTCGCCCCTTTGAATGAAAATTCGAAATCGGCCTTGTGGGATAAATTGAAATCGGCTTGCACGTCGAAATCGAACTCTGCCCTTGCATTAAAAATCAAAATTGACTTGTGCATTTGCATTGAAATCAAAATCGGCTCTTGCGTCAAAATCGAAATCGGCTTTTGCATCGAAATTGAACTCGGCCCTGGCGTTAAAAAAATCAAAATTGGCTTGTGTCATTGCCTTGAAATCAAAATCGACCATTTTCATCAAAATCGAAATCGGGCCTTGCGATCAAAACGAAAATTGGCTTTGTGTATCACCATCGAAATCAGCCCTGGCATTGAAATCAGAACCGGCCCTTGCTTTGAAATTGAACTCAAAAATCGAAATTGGCCTTTGGAGAATCAAGTCCGGTTGCTTAAACAAGGAAAATTGAGTTCGGATTCTTGAAGAATCAAGTTCGGCCCTTAAAAATCAAGTTCGGTTGCTTAAACAAGGAAACTCGAGTTTGGATTCTTGAAGAATCAAGTTCAGCCCTTAAAAATCAAGTCTGGTTGTTTAAACAAGGAAAATCGAGTTCGGATTCTTGAAGAATCAAGTTCGGCCCTTAAAAATCAAGTCCGGTTGCTTAAACAACGAAAATCGAGTTCGGATTCTTGAAGAATCAAGTTCGGCCCTTAAAAATCAAGTCCGGCTTGTGCATATAAAATCCAGTCCACCCCTTTCGCACGTAAAAATCAACTCAAACCCTTTTGAAAAGAAGTCCGGCCCTTTCGAATCTTAAAAATCAAGTCCAGCCATGTTCATACACTGTTCATGTTAAAAATCAAGTCCGACTTGTGCATATAAAAATCCATCCGCCCCTTTTCGCACGTAAAACCAACTCCAGCCTCTTGTAAATGAAGTCCGACTAGTGTAAGAAGAAAATCAGGTCCGGCCCTTAAAGCATAAAAACACAACAACTCCGGCTTTTTGAACACTCCGGCCTTTTTGGGAAAAAGCACTCCGGCTTTCTGAACTCCGGGATTTTTGAGAAAATGAATTTTGACTTTTTGAGAAAAAGAACTCCGACTTTTTGAACTCTGGCTTTTTGAGAACTCTGGCTTTCTGAACTCCGGCATTTTGAGAAAAAGAACTCATGCTTTTTGAACTCTGGCTTTTTGAGAACTCCAGCTTTCTGAACTCCAACATTTTGAGAAAAAGAACTCCGGCTTTTTGAACTCTGACTTTTTGAGAAAAAGAACTCCGGCTTTTTGAACTCCTGCTTGTTGAGAAAAAGAGAACTCCGGCATTTGAGCTCCGACTTTTGTGTGAAGAAAATGAAGTCCGGCCTCCCTTCTCATAAGATCCAAACAAAGATAAACTCTGAACCGGCTTTATGATAAGACGAATAAGTTCTGACGTTAACTTCAGGAGATAAGGTTCTCCGGCATACCTTAGAACTTTATGGAAGTAATCGAGGATAACTCTGACCATGGAGTTAATCATGGTCCACCCTGTCCTCGGGGCGTTACGGTTAGGAGGAAAGCGAACTCTGTCCATAGAGTTATTTGTGGTCCGCCCTATCCTCGGGGCGTTAAGGTCAGGAGGAAAGCATAAGTTTCTTGCCTACCTTCGAGTGGCACACCTATCCCATGAGACGGAATACTTCTGTTTAGCTATCGGCCTTGGATTATGTGGACTGAACACAATCTATCCTCAATTAATGCCTCCTCCGTAAGCAAAAGAATAAGAGAAGACTTCTATGACGAAACCGACTCTGTTTTATACTCTGACATTCTGTTCGACCTTCATCCGGCTAAGTATTGATTATAGTATTGCATATGGTTATATTCTGATTTTTCCTGCGTTGATTACATTAGTTTTCTAATCCGTTATTGTTTATTATTATTTATGCATTCGCCTGACAGTACAAATGTTTATGAAAATCTGCATGTAGCTTGGTGAGCGCTGGCTCACTTTTTTCTGTTTTTCCCCCTACAGATGAAACTTTAGAGATTATGCCTGACGAGTTGGAGTGATTAGAGCTTGTCTAAAGAATCATTAAAGACTCAGAAGTTTATTTTGGAGGATATCATTGTAATGATTTGATTTTGATTCATGAATTTTATGGTTAGACCCTTTTGATTATGTACTCGGAAATGAATATTTTGGAATGAATACGAGTGCTTCCGCAAATGTTAGAATAACTTCCGCTATACTTCGTATGGTTAAAGGTATTTGGGTCCTAGATGACATCTGTGATCCTGTGTCATAAAAAAAATCCCGTTCCGTCACATTTGGTATTAGAGAAATGGGATGCCTTAGGAATTGATCAATCGAAAAAGCGGAAGTGTCGGCTTAAATCTTGGCACTAAATCTTTCTAAGATGTAGGTAGAGTGACTTATTCAACTAGAATCCCTAAGATGCTTGACCTCTAAGACTCAGTTTGATTTTATTAAAATAACCAATGTTTTGAAATTTTGGTTTTTTGGATGGCTAGTGGAAGGACAAGGAGAAACGGCCGAAACACTCCCTATCACCGGGAGGCCGCTTAGGTAGACTTACTGGAAAGGATGATCAACGTGGTGGAATCTGTTAAGAATAGGCACATGGCCCTAGTACCTGCGGCTGAACCAACTCTGGCCGTCGTAACTCCAACCACGTACGACTGGTTTACGGCGGAGCACGCCCCGGGCTTCTTGGAAAAGCCTAATCCTGCAGAAGCCGCTATATGGCTTAAAGGGATGAAGAAAATATTTGCGGTGATCGGGTGTACGGACCAAGAGAAGGTCACCTTTGCCATCTATAAATTAGAGGGCGAGGTGGATAGCTGGTGGGGCATGAAGAGAGGGCACTGGGGGTGCCCAATGAACTAATCACCTGAGAGATATTCGAGAAAGCGTTTCTAGAGAAATATTTTTCACCCAGTCTTCGGGATCAAAAGGAGATGGAGTTCAGGAGGCTAAGACAAGGGAGTATGTTAGTAACGGAGTACGACGCTAATTTTACCGAGCTGTCCCAATTTTCGCCTTATTATGTAGAAGACGAACTAAGAAAGGCGAAGAAGTTTCAGCAAGGGCTGCGAGATGACATTCGGAAGCAGCTGTCCACTCTGAAACTTGAGACATATGCCGACATACTGGACCGGGCAGTCATCTTCGAGAAAGAAGTGGAGACAGAAAGATTCTTTGCAAAAAGAGCAGCCAGTCGGGCAAATGTTAGTATTAGATCCATTGGAGTGTCTTCTGGATCATCAAAGAGGACAAAAACGGTGGAAAAAGGGAAGAGCGTGGTGCCGACCCAGTCGAGGTCTGATTCTAAAACCTCGGCTACGCACTGCACATCCTGTGGAAAAATACATCCAGGGCAGGAATGCCATCGAATGACGGGAGCTTGTTATAAATGCGGGCAGAAAGGCCATCTGATCAAGGACTGCCCAAGAATGGAGGGAGGAAAGCCTATTGTTCCGGCTAAAGCTTTCGCAGTAGCTATTCAGGAGCCTGAAGCATCACCTAACGTCATGGAAGGTACCCTTTCTATTTGTGGCGTTCTTGCATCCATCTTGTTTGATTCAGGGTCTACTCATTCTTTCGTTTCTCCACGGTTTGCACGCTATATTGACACTTCTCCATGCTTATTGAATTATAAATTATCGGTGTGTACCCCTACGAGATTTTCCGTATTTACTGATGTTGTGTACCCTAAATGCGTGATGGAAGTAGACGGGAAGCATTTAATCGTGGATTTGGTACTATTAAACATGGAAGGTTTTGATGTGATTCTAGGGATGGATTGGCTGGCTGAAAACCATGCCACCATTGATTGCTTTACGAAGAAGGTTTATTTTAACATCCCTGGGATAGAGACCTTCTTCTTCCAAGGCATCAAGAAAAAGGAGGTGCCGGAAATGATCTCCGCCTTACATGTTAAACATCTGGTGAAAAGCGGATGTATGGCTTACTTGGCTTATGCATGCACCACTGGGAGTCATAAAGTGCTGGCTAAGGACGTCCACACCGTCTGCAAATTTGAGGATGTATTTCCTGAGGAGCTTCCTGGATTGCCTCCACATCGGAAAATTGAATTTGAGATCTCTATTATTTCTGATGTTAGCCCAATTTCTAAAACCCCTTATAGAATGGCTCCAACTGAGTTGAAGGAGTTAATGTTGCAACTGCAAGAGCTGTTGGACAAAGGTTTCATTAGGCCAAGTATGTCTCCTTGGGGAGCACTAGTTTTAT
This sequence comes from Nepenthes gracilis, assembly GCA_033239525.1. NCBI lineage: Eukaryota > Viridiplantae > Streptophyta > Magnoliopsida > Caryophyllales > Nepenthaceae > Nepenthes > Nepenthes gracilis. Next base: position 17,463,351 of record BSYO01000003.1, on the reverse strand, counting down.
TTGTGAGAAAGAAAGATGAATCCTTGTGGCTATGTGTCGATTATCGTGAGTTAAATAAAATCACGATCAAGAACAAGTATCCTCTGCCACGAATCGATGATCTGTTTGATCAATTGCAAGGATCTCGGGTATTCTCAAAAATTGATTTGAGGTCTAGATATCATCAATTGAGGATTCAGCCTGAGGATGTGGCCAAGACTGCTTTCTGACCAAGGTACGGCCACTACGAGTTCCTTGTTATGCCCTTTCAGCTTACAAATGCCCCTGCTGCCTTCATGGATCTAATGAATAGGGTGTTCAGGCAGTACCTTGACAAATTCGTGGTGATTTTTATTGATTATATTCTGATCTATTCCAAGAATTATGAGGAACATGAGATCCATTTAAGGATAGTACTTCAAGTACTTTGCGAGGAGAAACTATATGCTAAGTTAGAAAAATGTGAATTTTGGCTAGAAAAGGTGATGTTCCTGGGTCATGTAATCTCCGATGGTGGTATTTCGGTGGATCCTAAGAAAATTGAGGCCGTTACTAACTGGAGTAGGCCAACTTCAGTAACTAAGGTCAGAAGCTTCCTAGGCATGGTAGGTTACTATCGGCGATTTGTGAAAAACTTTTCCCTGATTGCTATGCCTCTGACTAAACTACTAAAGAAGGAAGTCAGATTTGAGTGGACCGAGGAATGTGATCGGAAGGATCGCCTGACTACCGCTCCGGTGTTAGTGATTCCAGAAGGCTCGGGAGGTTATGAGGTGTACTGTGACGCCTCTAAGGTAGGCTTGGGATGCGTGCTGATGCAGCATGGTATGGTAGTAGCTTATGGGTCTAGGCAGCTAAAGGTTCACAAAAAGAACTACCCTACCCATGATCTGGAGCTTGCGGCTGTGGTATTTTCCTTAAAAATTTGGAGACACTACCTATACAATGAAAAGTTTCTGGTATATTCTGATCACAAAAGCTTAAAGTATTTATTTTCCCAGAAGGCGCTTAACATGAGGTAAAGGAGGTGGCTCGATTTTCTAAAGGATTATGACTGTGAAATACAGTATAAGCCTGGGAAGGCTAATGTGGTGGCAGACGCTTTAAGTCGACGGTCTGGGTTCGTAGCTCAATTGCAAGTTAAGCAAATGGAGATGTTAGAATATCTAGAGCAATGGGATGTCCAGCGATATGCTAAGGGAAATAGGAAGCTCCTGTCCTATCTTCAAATTCAACCGGAGATCGTTAGTGAAGTTAAGGAGATGCAAGTCAACGATCCATTCCTTATCGAAATTGCAAGCGACTTGAGTAAGGAATCCCGAGCTGAATACAACATCTGAACAGGCGGAGCATTGAGGTTCGGAGATCGACTGTGCGTACTTAATGTTAAGGAGTTGAAAGAGAAAATTTTAAAGGAAGCCCATCGGTCTAAGTATACTATCACCCTGGAGCAAACAAAATATATCAAGACTTAAAGAAAAAATTCAGGTGGAGAAACATGAAGAGAGACATTATGGCCTATGTGGAGAAATGTCTCGTGTGCCAGCAACTGAAGGCTGAAAGGAGAAAACCATCCGGATTGTTGCAACCAATGCCGATCCCAAGTTGGAAATGTGAGGATATTGCTATGGACTTTGTGTCAGGATTGCCAAGGACCCCCAGGAATCATGATGCTGTTTGAGTTATAGTTAACCGACTAACAAAGTCTGTCCATTTCCTGGCAATCAGGATGACCTACTCACGTGACAAGCTGGCACAGCTTTATGTGAACAAAATTGTGAGACTTCACGGAATTCCTACCTCCATCGTGTCAGAAAGGGACCCTCGTTTTGTCTCAAGGTTTTGGAGGAGTTCGCATAAGGAACTGGGGAATGAATTAAAGTTCAATACTGCTTACCACCCTCAGACTGATGGCCAGTCAGAACGGACCATTCTAATTCTTGAGGATATGCTGAGGGCTTCGGTGTTGAAAATGAGGGGAAATTGGGATACTTACCTGGCATTGACAGAATTTGCCTACAATAACAGCTATCAGGCTAGTATCGGCATGGCACCTTTTAAAGCCTTGTATGGAAGGAAGTGTAGATCACCGATCCACTGGGAGGAAACTAGAGATAAGAGAATCTTGGGTCCAGAAATAGTAAAAGAAACGGCGGAGAAAATCAGAATAATCCATGGTAACATAAAAGTCGCTCAGAGCAGATAGAATAGCTATCCGGACAAAAGAAGGAAAGACTTAAGTTTTGAAGTAGGAGATTTCGTCTTTCTGAAAGTCTCGCTGTCTAAGGGAACGTCACGATTTGGAGTAAAAGGAAAACTAAAGCCACGATTCATTGATCCTTTTGAAATTTTAGAAAGGATCGAAGAAGTGGCATACCGACTAGCACTACTACCGAGTTTAACTGAAGTACATGATGTATTCCATGTATCCATACTCCGAAGATATGTTTATGACCCCACTCATATGATAGAGTTCGAACCCCTGGAAGTTAACAAGGATCTATCCTATGTCGAGGAGCCACTACAAATCCTCGATCAGAAAGAGCAAAAGCTACGGACAAAGGCGGTATCTCTGGTAAAGGTGCTGTGGAGGAATCACTCACCTGAAGAAGCCACCTGGGAGCGAGAAGAAGAAATTCGGAACAAGTATCCTCACTTATTTGATTAAAGTATGTAACTTTACTCAAATTTCGAAGATGAAATTTTTTAAGTGGGGAAGAATTGTGAGATCCAAAATTTAATCGGCCTGCATAAAATATGAACCGGCCTCCTCCCATGAAAAATCCAGTCCGGCCTTGTAATCAAGCCCGGCTTCCTTTTGTGAATGAAGATTGGCCCTTCAGAATCACGAACGACCCAAAAAGGGTTGGCCAGCAGCGGAGTGGGCCAAGCAATTGGCCCAAAATGAACTAATAAACTTTATTGTTAAAATCCAACTAGGCGGCGACCAAATGAAGTAGGTAAACCAACGTAGCTACTCCACCTACCCTCTAAAGAGAAGTACGGGAGTAAGTAACTTACCCCACTTACTCCACCAAACCCCTCCTCTATATAAACCCTACACTGGTTGATGCACAGGCAACCAGAAGGAAGACAATGACGGGAAAAAGCTTCAAGACGGTAAAAATCTAGGCGATCAACTCTCAGGCAAGTTACTTCGGACTCTGCTCTTTAAGTTCTATTTTTAAGAATACTGCAAGTGTACTCTGTTTTGAAGTTCGTGCTCTGTTTTGAAGTTCATGTTTTACTGCAAGTGTACTTCGGACGATTACCCTTTTTAAGTCTCATTTGCAAGCGTACCCCTATCTCTTTTAAAGTTCATGCTTTAAGAATATTACAAGTGTACTCCCCCTTGTCAAAGTCTAGATTTTTAAGAAATCTTCCGTTTCGAATGTCAAGTTCAAGAAATACTGCAAGTATTTCCTTTCCGATTTCAAATGCTTACCGTTCTTAATCACTGGTTAAGTCGTATTTTGATTTCACATCTGTATTCGTGTTCTCTGTCTCCTACCTTTTGTTTCTGCTTAAACTGGACTGCACGTAAATTGAACTCGGCAATGCATGTTTTTGAACTCGGTTTTTGGCATGTGAAATGCAACTCTGCCCTGGCGTCAGAAATCGAAATCGGTTTGTGCATTTGCATTGAAATCGAAATTTGGCCCTTGTGTCAAAATCGAAGTCAGCCTTGAGCATCAAAACCAAAATCGGCATTGTTGGTTAAATCAAAATCGGCCCTTTGCATTGAAAACTTGAAATCGGTTTGTGCATTGGCCCTGTGCATCAAAGTCGAAATTGGCCCCTGCGTGAAAAATCAAAATCGGCTTGTGCGTCGGCCCTTTTGCATAAAAATCGAAATCAGCAGCTTTCGACCCTTTGCATGAACATTCGAAATCGGCCTTGTGGGATAAATCGAAATCGGCTTGTACGTCGAAATCGAACTCGGCCCTTGCGTTAAAAATCAAAATCGACTTGTGCGTTTGCATTGAAATCAAAATCGGCTCTTGCGTCAAAATTGAAATCGGCTTTGTGCATCGAAACCGAAATCGGCCCTTGTGGGTTAAATCAAAATCGGCTTGTGCGTCGTAATCGATCTGGGCCCTGGCGTTAAAAAAATCAAAATCGGCTTGTGTCGTTGCCTTGAAAACAAAATCAACCATTTTCATCAAAATTGAAATCGGGCCTTGCGATCAAAACCAAAATCGGCTTTGTGTATCGCCATCGAAATCGGCCTTGGCATTGAAATCAGAACCGGCCCTTGCTTGGAAATCGAACTAAAAAATTGAAATCGGCCTTTGGAGAATCAAGTCCGGTTGCTTAAACAAGGAAAATCGAGTTCGGATTCTTGAAGAATCAAGTTCGGCCCTTAAAAATCAAGTCCGGTTGCTTAAACAAGGAAACTCGAGTTCGGATTCTTGAAGAATCAAGTTCGGCCCTTAAAAATTGAAAAAGCACGTTCTGGTGCTAACGAGTTTCGACCCCGAAAAGTATAGCGAAAGTAACAATAAATATATAATAAATATCTAATACACGTAAAAGATATTTAACACTAGATACTAACGAGATTAACAAGCATGCACGAATTAAATAATTAAGAGTAATAAAGATAAAGACTCAATTTTTTGGTGACGAAGTGAAAACTCGATACCCACGGTATCGAGAAAAACACTCCGGGCTTCAACGGCCAGGGAAGCAATGCACTATGAAAATCAACTTACAGACCGGGTGGTAACGACGCGCTAACCTGGCCGACTTACTCCCGTCACGTGATCCCTACCAAGGAACTCCTTGGATTTGCCCGCGGCAACGGAACCGACTCCTTCCGGTCTTTACGTCAATCTTCCCTCGAACCACTTGAATTTCCAATCACGAACGAGTCTCCTTTTTCACGAACCAAAGTCTCCAATGATGGTAGAAGGATAAAAGTTTCAATTGTGAAAGAAAATGGGTGAGAAAACTAATTAAAACATGTAGAGCACTCTTGTAGTAATTAGTTTTCTCAAGAGAAGTAGGAATAGTGGAGCTTTTGAGGCTTTCTTCTCCAAAGAGGCACGCAAATCTTCAGTCCAGAATTCTTAGGGTTTCAAAAAATAAGGCTAGTATTTATAGTGGAGCCAAAAACCGCGTTTGAAAAATCTGCCCGTTGGGCCGGCGCTCGAGCGGCCCCCTACTGGAATTTCAGCTCGAGCGGTTCTCGAGCTCCTGGCGAGCCGGGGACCTTCTGGATTTTAGGCTCGAGCGGGAAAAGAGCGAGAAGCGAGCGGGAAGGCTTAGGACGAGCTCGAGCGAATGAAGGGCGAACCGAACGGACTTTAACCCGATAACCCACAACCCGACATCAATACAATAATACATATGGTCACGGATATGCCAATTAGACAAAAAGTCTCTAACAATCTCCCCCTTTGGCAATTCCGTGACAAAACCCAAAAAATAAATAAATAAATAAATACAGGAGAATCACGGGTTCAGACACCACCGAGATAAAACCCGTGTACATGAAAACCTACGCCTAGTGATACATAAGAGACAAAAAAAAATATAAACATGTGAGGATAGCTGCGAGGACATGTAACTGAATAGCCTGGAGCTGCGATGATTGTGTAACTGAATAGCCTGGACAAGCAGGTTAGTACCAACAAGACAAAGTATAATAACAATATAGCAGTATGCGTGGTATATAAGAATGAGAACATACAACAATGCTCCCCCTAACTAAAATAATCAATACTCCCCTAACAAGTAATAATAAACTGAAATAACATGAAAATAACATAAACTCCGCTCCGTCTCCCCTAAGCTCCCCCTATCAAATTGAATCAAGTCTCCCCCTTTTTGTCACGAATGGCCAAGGGGTAATTTAACTCACTTTTCTCAACCCAAATTTGTCTCCCCAAATTCACTTTCTGGCGTAGCTTTTAACTTGTTTATTCAATTTCTGAATGTGATCAACGAGTTTATTCATTTTTGGCCATTGCCTTTGATTGTACAAAAAATTTATGGTATAACATTGAGGACGAATGTGACCTATTTTTCCACACGCATGACAAGTAGGCACAAATTTAGGTATGGTGACATGGTCCATAGATCTATTCTCCACACGTTGAGGCACGGCCTGGATGACTTTGGGTGTGTAGGCGTGTTTGTGTGGAATTTTCATAGCGGGAATAAATACAGTTTTAGGTTTCACGTCATTTTGGACAAAATTCGCAGCATACCCCAAGCCTTGTTTATTTCCGCCAATTTTTCCCAACCCGAGCATATGATCTAATTTTGTAGACCCATTTAAAAATTATTTTAAATCTTTTCGCGAGGCCTCAAGTTCAGATTCTAAAGATGTTATTTGCTTAGTAAATGAGACTTTCAGATTCTCAATTTCTTGAGTTTTAGAGTCTAACTCGGATTGTAGAGATGCGTTGCCCTTTTCCAATTCTATGATCCTACCATTTAGGGTTCTATTTAGTTTCTTAACTTTCAAACATTCCCTAAACAGTTTATCGTAAGCTTCTTGAAGGCCATCAAATTCAGCTTCTGACTCGGCCTCAGAGTCATCAGATTGATTAATATTCTCTACAGCATTGTCACACATAGAGGTCATAAAAGCCATATACTTGACAGGGCCATCGTCAGAATATTTTTTACCCTCTTCTTCTTCGTCATCACTTAGGTCACATTAGCTTTAAAGGCTTGACCGTGTTGGCGTTTAAGGTTAGGACATTCAGCCCGGTAGTGGCCAAAGCCTTTACACTCATGACATTGAACTCCTTGAGTATTTTTTGATTTGTGGTCCTTGAGTTTACGTCGGTCTTTCTTCTCAAATTTATGTGATCGTTTTAAGTCCACATCCATTTTTTCTGATGATGAATTATTTTTCTTTAAGAATTTTTTAAAATTCTTAACAAATAATGCAAAATCATCATCGCTACATGATTCTTCATCGGAGTCCCGATTTCGCTCTTCCCTACTTGATTTTAGAGCAAGTGATTTATTCTTCTTTGATTGTGGCAATGTGTGCTCATAAGTTTGTAGGGACCCTATAAGTTCTTTAATTTTTAATTTATCTAAATCTTTACTCTCTTCAATCGCCGTCACTTTGGGTCTAAATCGTTCAGGTAACGATCGTAGAACTTTTCTAAAAACTCTATTTTCCGGGATTCGTTCGCCTAAATTGAATGTGGAGTTCACTATGTCATTCAATTGAGCATAGAACTCATCAAAGGTCTCATCATCTTCCAATTTTATCTCTTCGAATCTAGTGGTGAGCATTTACAATTTTGAATTTTTAACAAGTTTTGTGCCTTCATGAGTAATTTCTAGGATGTCCCATGCATCTTTAGAAGTCTCACACATTGATATTCGCTTAAACTCATCGGGAGAGAAGCCATAAAAATAGCATGTAATCCCTTACTATTCCAATTACATGCATCAAGTTCCTCTTTGATCCATGAAGATAGGGCTTTTGGTTCGTTGCCCGAGGAACTAGTGGGTGGAGTCCACCCAACTTGGGTACGTGCCCAAACACGCTCATCTAGAGATTTTAGGAAGGCTCTCGTCCGGACCTTCCAATAGGCATAGTTACTCCCATCAAAGAAGGGAGGAACGGAGAGCGATCCACTCGTATACATCTAGATCGGGGGTCGCGGATCGGGGTGAGTCTCTGATACCAATTGAAAAAGCACGTTTTGGTGCTAACGAGTTTTGACCCCGAAAAGTATAGCGAAAGTAACAATAAATATATAATAAATATCTAATACACGTAAAAGATATTTAACACTAGATACTAACGAGATTAACAAGCATGCACGAATTAAATAATTAAGAGTAATAAAGATAAAGACTCAATTTTTTGGTGACGAGGAAAACTTCGATACCCACGGTATCGAAAAATACTCCGGCTTCAACGGCCAGGGAAGCAATGCACTATGAAAATCAACTTACAGACCGGGTGGTAACGACGCGCTAACCTAGCCGACTTACTCCCGTCACGTGATCCCTACCAAGGAACTCCTTGGATTTGCCCACGGCAACGGAACCGGACTCCTTCCGGTCTTCATGTCAATCTTCCCTCAAACCACTTGAATTTCCAATCACGAATGGTCTCCTTCTTCACGAACCAAAGTCTCCAACGATGGTAGAAGGATAAAAGTTTCAATGGTGAAAGAAAATGGGTGAGAAAACTAGTTAGAACATGTAGAGCACTCTTGTAGTAATTAGTTTTCTCAAGAGAAGTAGGAATAATGGAGCTTTTGAGGCTTTCTTCTCCAAAGAGGCACGTAAATCTTCAGTCCAGAATTCTTAGGATTTCAAAAAATAAGGCTAGTATTTATAGTGGAGCCAAAAACTGCGTTTGAAAAATCTGCCCATTGGGCCGGCGCTCGAGCGGGGCTGGAGCGCCCAGCGAGCGGCCCCCCTACTGGAATTTCAGCTCGAGCGGTTCTCGAGCTCCTGGCGAGCCGGGGACCTTTTGGATTTTAGGCTCGAGCGGGAAACGAGCAAGAAGCGAGCGGGAAGGCTTAGGACTGGCTCGAGCGAATGAAGGCCGAACCGAACGAACTTTAACCCAACAACCCACAACCCGACATCAATACAATAATACATATGGTCACGGAATATGCCAATTAGACAAAAAGTCTCTAACAAAAATCAAGTCTGGTTGCTTAAACAAGGAAAATCGAGTTCAGATTCTTGAAGAATCAAGTTCGGCCCTTAAAAATCAAGTCCGATTGCTTAAACAACGAAAATCGAGCTCGGATTCTTGAAGAATCAAGCTCAGCCCTTAAAAATCAAGTCCGGCTTGTGCATATAAAATCCAGTCCGCCCCTTTCGCATGTAAAAATCAACTCCAACCCTTTTGAAAAGAAGTCCGGCCCTTTTGAATCTTAAAAATCAAGTCCAGCCATGTTCATACACTGTTCATGTTAAAAATCAAGTCCGGCTTGTGCATATAAAAATCCAGTCCGCCCCCTTTCGCACGTAAAATCAACTCCAACCTCTTTTAAATGAAGTTCGGCTCGTGTAAGAAGAAAATCAGGTCCGGCCCTTAAAGCATGAAAACACAACAACTCCGGCTTTTTTGAGCACTCCGGCTTTTTGAGAAAAAGCACTTCGGCTTTTTGAGCACTTCGGCATTTTTAAGAAAAAGAACTGTGGCATTTTGAGAAAAAGAAGTCCGACTTTTTGAACTCTGGCTTTTTAAGAACTCCGGCTTTTTGAACTCCGGCATTTTGAGAAAAAGAACTCCGGCTTTTTGAGAACTCCGGCTTTCTGAACTCTGACATTTTGAGAAAAAGAACTCTGGCTTTTTGAAGTCCGACTTTTTGAGAAAAAGAACTCCGGTTTTTTGAACTCTGGCTTTTTGAGAAAAAGAACTCCGGTTTTTTAAACTCCAGCTTTTTGAGAAAAAGAACTCTGACTTTTTGAACTCTGGCTTTTTGAGAAAAAGAGAACTCAGGCATTTGAGCTCCGGGTTTTGTGTGAAGAAAATGAAGTCCCGCCTTCCTTCTCATAAGATCCAAACAAAGGTAAACTCTGAACCAACTTTATGATAAGACGAATAAGTTCTGACATTAGCTTCGGGAGATAAGGTTCTCCGGCATGCCTTAGAACTTTATGGAAGTAATCGAGGATAACTCTGACAATAGAGTTAATCATGGTCCACCCTGTCCTCGGGGCGTTACGGTCAGAAGAAAAGCAAACTCTGTCCATGGAGCTATTTGTGGTCCGCCCTGTCCTCGGGGCGTTACAGTCAGGAGGAAAGCATAAGTTTCTGGCCTACCTTCGGATGGCACACTGATCCCACGAGACGGAATACTTCTGTTCAGCTATCGGCCTTGGATTGTGTGGACTAAACACAATCTATCCTCGATTAATGCCTCCTCCGTAAGCAAAAGAATAACAGAAGACTTCTATGACGAAACCGACTCTGTTTTATGCTCTGACATTCTGTTCGACCTTCATCCGGCTAAGTATTCATTATAGTATTGCATATGGTTCTGTTCTGATTTTTCCTGCGTTGATTACATTAGTTTTCTAATCCACTATTGTTTATTATTATTTATGCATTCGCCTGACAGTACATATGTTTATGGAAATCTGCATGTAGCTTGTTGAGCGCTGGCTCACTGTTTTCTATTTTTCCCCCTACAGATGAAACTTTAGAGATTGTGCCTGACGAGTTGGAGTGATTAGAGCTTGTCTGAAGAATCATTAAAGACTCGGAAGTTTATTTTGGAGGATATCATTGTAATGATTTGATTTTGATTAATGAATTTTATGGTTAGACCCTTTTGATTATGTACTCGGAAATGAATATTTTAGAATGAATATGAGTGCTTCCGCAAGTGTTAGAATAACTTCCGCCATACTTCGTATGGTTAAAGGTATTTAGGTCCTAGATGGCATCTGTGATCCTGTGTCACAAAAAAAAATCCCGTTCCGTCACAGGAGGACCCGGTCGAGGCCTCTTTGCGCTTGGGCCAATGGCTCATTTATTTGAAGAGGCCTTTATTTCCGCTTATACGTCCTTTTGTAAACTAACGGTACAGGAGGAGCATACAACCCTTCCAGTACAGGCTCCCATTTGGCCTGAAAACAGGAATCAGCCAACAGTTGTAAGTTCTTTTTATTATTGTTAAAGGAGCCGACCTTTTCTTTAAGGAGATATGTTAGCTCCTTAACCGACTCCTTCTCATACTCTATTATTTTAGTTTTAAAAAATGAAGAGACTTGACCGTGTTCGTTGAAGAGCTCCCATCTAAAGGGAGTCACCAAATAGAAGAATCGGTCCTTCCATCTCTTCGTTGAGTTAGAGTTCCCCCATTCAATACAAAATTGGGCCATAGAGAGACCGAAATCCTGTTTACTTCATGATGAAAATGAAGAATAACTTTTACGACCTTGATGTCCAATACTGGGCCATGAATACGAGTAAAAATATATGAAAAACTAAACACCTGACTGCATTGAGCTACTGTTTGGTGACCCAAATGTGGAGGGTTACCATTATTCCGTACCACTTCGGTGCCAAAGGATATTGAAAACCGTATTTCAAATGGATCTCATAGATGGTAATATATCCTACTGGTGGAGAAGAGGCTTTACCACCGACTCCAAATAGAAGATTCATCCATGAGTTCTAAATCTTATATAGAGCCTAGAGGTAGTTAACGTCGGTGGAGTTGAGGACGAACTAAATATTATTAATGCTGGGAGCCATTAAAGAAAAAGGGTTTCAAAGAATGAAGAAGTCGGCGAAATGGTTTTGAAAGACAGGAAACAAACAAAAGGTTTTCGAAGTGTGAAAATGAAGATTTTGAGCCTATTTATAGCCGAGGCATTTGAGTCAAAACGATGCCATAGAGATGAAAATTCAAAAAGACACGCCTCATCATAACGGTGATATGTGTCAACACCTTGTAGGCTGTCCAACATGTTAAATTGCCTGAAGGCAGTAATGATGACTGGCACATTTCCAAGAATGGCACGGGACTCAAAGAAGCTTATTGTGATTGACCAAATTATTCTCCATCGAATAACCTCCGTCAATGGTAACATAAACTAAAGTCCACAATTAGAAATCACGGATTCTGCAGAAATTTCGGCAGAGTCCCCTCTGCAGTTGGATGAAAACCAAAAATACAACCTGTTTAAAAACATAATGTACAAGCACACAACTAATCATCATTGAATGTTTGGCCTACAACACACAACACAGGATCATATAACTGCCATATCATCCATGGCTCCAGTACAGTAACCCTATCTACTATACTGGATCTAGAGAGATGCCATCTAACAAAACTCAAAATCTAAGAACATTAATATAACATAAATGCGAAAATACAACTAAATTATCAAAACATGCGGAAGCATAACAAAACTATAATTAACAACAAGCCACGACCATTCATGAGTGGCTGTTTCTATTCTAATATTATAAACATAACCCAATCTTCAAGTTTCGACATCCAGCTAATATCTTCAAGTAAGTCTCTCTCCTTGTTGTAACTAATCTGGCACTGGCTAAGTATTCTCATCTAAAAGGAAAACAGCAAGGGTGAGTGTACAACTCAGCAAATATAATCATAACTCACTAACAATCATGATAATGATGAAAGCAACAACTGGGAGGGGGAAAGCACAAGATGTCAATAATCAGGAATCATGAGAGCAAACAGGGAACATCTTGGAACATTAGATTCTCACGGTTACATCGATTAGGCATTATTCATTTTCATCATTATATCATCTTTGCGGACCCGAGCTAGTAGGCCGTACTAACCAACGATGCGAGAGAACGAGGAAAGGAATGTGTTCGCTACACATTATAAAGCCTTGGCTACATTTTAGGTCTGAAGCACTCGACCATCGGTTACATCTCCACTATGCAACATTTAACCAAACGGCTACATTTTAGGCCTGCAGCACTCGGCCAACACGCCCCATATCTCCCGGGGATCAGGGCAAACCTCGTTCTTTCACAGTAGTTTCCTAAAGCGTACCACAAACATCACCAGCTCCCACGAGCAGCCAGAATACGTGGCCAGGTATTCCTCAGGTTCACACCGCGATGGACATGGTAAGCTAAAGAATACTACCCGTATGAATCATGGTCCTAGTTTCAAGATTAGTTCCAACACTTGGAGAGGGAAATCCACATTTGTCATACATATTCACAACTCAAAAAATCCCTTTCCCATCACATACATCTCCATCCGGGAGATCATTCCCTCACAATGCACAATATGGATTCCCTTCCATTTACTTGCTCGGTTCACAACTTTCAGTGGGACTCAATCCCGTTATTACAATACAATTCATGTTCACAAGAGAATTCCGAATTTCATACCTTTGATAATCACGTACCATTTTAGAAGCCTCCTGGGCTCGTTTCCGTGCTTCCGGTGCCCAAATACATCTTTTCGGGGCTTACACTTTAACACAACATTTAGACATCACTTTCATAACAATTCAACGAGGGCAACGCATGTAAATTCCCCATTTACTTTCGGATGAACTGTGTCAGGTTTCTTTTTGAACATCCGGATGCCGTGAATGTTTCGATACTGGTGAGATCGGGCATTCGGTTGATACATACGCACAATTGGGACACGATGATTCATCTTTTGAGCTCGATTCAACGTAATGCGAAGATAGAAGCATGCAATTTTCCCATTCATTTTCAGATGAATAGTAACAGGGGACTTTTAAAGCTTCTGGATGCCGCGAGCGGATTGAATCTTACGGAATCGGACATCCGGTCAATATATACATGCAATTGGGATGCGGGGATTCATATTCTAGAGTCATTTCAACATTTGATGAAGGTAAAAGCATGCAATTTTCCCCTTGGGTCTCGGGTGAGCAGTGTCAGCGCCCGTTTAGAGGGCTCGGACGCCGCGAACGGGTCGAGACATGCAAAATTGAACCCGCGGCCGACATATGTACACCATTGGGACGTGGGGATTCACATTTTGAGGTCAATTTCATGATACGCGGAAGGAAGATGGGAAATCTCCAATTTCGTGGGTTAGGGTTTCGGTGAAACCAAACCGAGTGGATCAGATATGATTCGAACAACTAACTACATATTCCTTGGTCATTAAGCATGGGTTTTATGATTCTAACGTTCACGGTGGCTATCGACATAAAATACCCAGTAAAATCAAGCAAAACATCGAAAGAGAACGAGAAGTGAGTATGAGAACATTTACCTCGACGCGTGCTTTCACCTTTATAACTAGCTCTCGGATGGATTTGGACTCCACGGCCTCGATCTCCTCCCTTCTCTCACTAGAATCGGCACTCTCTCTCTAGAAGCTTCTGGGATCATGGGAAAAATAGGGAGAAAGAAGCACGACGCGGTTTAAAAAGGCGCCACCGCTCGAGCACACCTTGAGCAAGCGTTGGGCGGCCGCAATTCTGGAATTCCTACTCGAGCTCGCCAATGGGCGGGTGATGTTCTGGAAATCCCGCTCGAGTGGCCAGCAGGCATGCGCAATTTTGGAAATTGCACTCGAGCCATGGCTCGAGTGCGCAGCAGGCGCAAGCTTGCTGGCAGTGCTTCAACAGCACGAACACGAATTCTTCTCGATTTTTCTTCCGATACCCAACCTCATTTGTTCCATAGGCCTAGTATTGATCATTAGCATATTAATTACCTCATCATTAACAAGTTTAGACCCGAAACCTCACACTTATATGTAATGCTATTACTTGCGGCATAAATAAAGTCCATCGGATTGATAGCCCTTGTCTGATAAAACTCGTCGGACTAAAAGTCCTTGTCCAACCAGCCAACGAAGTCCTTTGGACTCAGAGCACGTGTTCGAACAAATGACTACCCTTGGATATCATACCAAAATGCTGAATTTCAAGCCTTGTGATATGGGAGGGTAGTGGTAGGTACTATTATTAACGGCTCAAAAGGAAAAGTCTGTCCAAGGATCCGATCAATAAAAGAATGGAAGCCTAGTTGGCCTATATGACCTAAAATTGGCAGATGTACCTGTTGTCCTATCCAAGCGGTTTATTCCTAGAAGGAAGACTGAACTAACACCAATGACCGAAGTGGTTTCCTTCTCTTATCTGGATTCAATGGTTATGGGCATCGGTTGGAATAGCCAGCTGAACGGTGTTTTATCCACCTGACTGTTTCTTAAGTGGTTGACAGGAAAAGTCAATCGCCCCCTAACTTCTATAAAAGCTTCTCTTTCCCAACAGGAGAAAAGGATGATGCTAAACCAATCGAAAGACAAATTTAAGACGCTAAAGCATACTCTTTATTATTAAGACGCTTTTTGAAAAACGTAAACCACAAACAAAAATGTTTTTATAAGTGTTTACTCTTATATTCTCCCTTTTCTTTCTTCAAAAGAAGATACTGATTTCAGCGTCAGAAAATACACCGTAGAGTGAGTCCAGCCAATCCTTTAATTGTACTCTATTATGTTGCATAGGATTTTGATTAAGAGCATATGGAGACCGGACCCACTTTAGATTTGACGGACAATTCTTGCCTTTATAATCCTTACAACAATTTGGATTCAATGACATATCAGATTAGTTTCTAAATCTTTATTACATTGCTATATAGTTTTCTTCTTTTTTTTAAAAAAAAAAAAGTATTATTAGATTTTGATGGATATAATATATTAGACATGTACCAGATGCTTTTATGGTATTAGTTACTAGTATTATTTAACTGAGTTGATTTTTATTATTTGCAAAAGAAAATTTGCCTTCCATTTTTACTAATATCTGTTCAGTCATATGCAAAATCTACCTACACATGGAAGCTAAATCTGATTCGATTTAGAGATTTTATAAAAAGTTGAAATTGGAATTAAAATTCTAGATTCGGCTACCTTCTGCTGCCCATCTCAAAGTGTTCACACTTATATGTACTAATTGTAGGGGACCGGACAAGGAATCAAATGGGGGTGGCCCTTTCCGTGCACTTCTATTGATATTATTAACAATAATACTCAAAACCTTGTCCACTTGATGATGCACACATCCATACAAACAAATCGACAGCGACATAAATTGGCATATTTAATCCATTACAAATAGACTTAGTGGCCAACTCTTCGTCCAATGACTTACCCTGAAGAATTGTAATTTAAGTTACCTGATGAATTTGGGGAACTTGACCTGATTTCAACTTCTTTGTTTACACTAATTGATAACAGTGCATTTTTTCCATCAAATTCCTATTGAACTATTATTGTTGTTGTTTGTTGTATTGGTGATATTAAGTATAAAAACTGCATGTAGTAAGAGTGCAGTTGAATTGTCAAATAACTAATAAAGACATCCTTTTTGTTTAATATATTAATTTATTCTTATTTTTGTCAAATACGGTAAAATAAAAACTTTGAAAAGATTAAATAAATATATTAATATGTATATTCATGTACTAAAATAAAAGTAACATTAAAGTTAAAAAATGTGTGAATATATATAAACATAAATGATACTATTAGATTACACGAATTATAAAAATGAAAGAATTTATTAAAACTATTAAACTTTCATTTTTTTTTTCTCCAAAATAGAAAGACAAATAGCACAACAAAAACACGTAATATGTGACACAAAAAGATAGACTACGGGGGTTCATACTTCCTAAAACAAGTGTCATGTGTCCTTAAATTTGAATTATTGTATAGATTAAGGAGCAGCTTGATCTTACTCGGCAGGTTAAATTGAAGCGAATTCAATCTCCGTCTACTATACATCACAATAAACAAATAGGAGCTCAGAGGTATACGAGACTCGTTCTCTGATATATCTTTTGACATTCAAATTACAAATCTTTCTTCGATAGAGAGAAAGATGGAGAAATATAAGATACATGGATGCAGGAATGAGGCAGATTCAGGGTTGGTTGGAGGATTGAGCTCCGAGAGGTGTACTCGACTACAAGCAACTTTTTAGAGGGTACACTCTTTTTGAAGAGCTGCATTTTAGAGGGTGCACCCTTTATGAAGAGCGACTTGTGCGAGGGATACACTCGAGAGTTGAGTAGCTTTGGATAGGGAGCGCTCGATGGGTGAGTGGCTTTTCTTTGACTATGTAGTCTCAGTGTATTAGAACGCCTAAGCCTTAAGAACTTATTTGAGAATTCGAGAGTTGATCCTTTTTCTTACAGAGGAGAAGGTATATTTATAGAGTTAGTACCGGTTTAACCATCCTTGAGTTTCATGGTCTGTGACAATTGTCCATGTGGATTCGCTGAGCTATTTCAACGATTATGGAGAGCAGTTATGATAATCGATGCCTTTTGGGAATATTCGCTCCACTGTCTGAGCGATCATGGGTGTGCTATATGGTAACTACCACCTGAAAGGATTTGTTGAGCTACAACTGTCATCTTGGAGTGATATGCAATCATAGGGTGATATTCTGGCTATATTTGTTAAGCTGTGAAGGTTGTCAACCGTTAAGTTAGAGGGACAAGGGTGGTGCATTATGTAACCCTAATTGTATGTTTTTTATTGGACGGTTTCGGGTCAACCTGCTTGGGCCAACTATGTTTCTTCTGGATCTTGGGCTAAAGGAGCGTCCTACTGTGCTTCCATTTTTTGCGCATTTCTTCCTTTAATGAGCTGAGTTTTTAGGTTAACCTATAGGTCACTCATCACTAGCCCCCCCTACCAAGATATTTGAATTTTTAATTTCCGGCATATTTATTGATGGGATGCCAGCTGTAAATCTGCACAAGTGTTACTTCCCCAGGTAGTCTGCTAATTCGCCACTGAGTCTTGTAGGATTTCGGTAGGATTTCATTCGATCTTCTGCAAATAACGGTGGCATGGGTAATCTCCTCACATTAATTACTCACTGATCCTCTTCTTAGCTATAAATGGAGGGGCTCTCTATACCTTACATCACGAATCGTCTTCACCAACCAAGTAGTGTGAGAATTCGGAGCTAGAATAGAACCTATGTTGCCACAAGTCGAGATTGGCGAAAGTTCTTCTCTAGTGTTCAAAGCTAATGTCCGAGGTTGAACTTGAAGTCTACTTTGATTATCCTCTTTTATGCGAGAAGCCACCTTAATTTTTTCTCTTTTATACCAATCCCAAAACTGGGCCCAATATTTCCAAACAAAATCTTAGGTTTTGGGTGGCGGCTCTCCGTCCTCCTTATTGGCGCTGAGTGCTTCTCTCTGCGATGGGTTTCTGACTGGTATGATTATTCCTTCTCCCATCTGCTTTAAAAGCTCTACCCCTCTACAGCTTTGCTCTCGGCTTGGGTAATTCTTTTTGTTTTGCTTCTCGGATGAGAACAAGCGCATTGTGCCTTGTTCTTGCAGGGGAAGGCTTTTCTGCTACCTCCACTAGTATTACAACCTAGCGGGTGACGTTGAGGTGCTGGCAAATGAGTTTTTCTCGTCAGACCATCCATGTAAAGGTCAGTTGGACTACTGTAATCAGGTCAGTACTATATATATATTTTTTTATTTCCTTCTAAGTTATACATCTGCTGTTGTAAGTTTATTGTACGTTGTAAAAGGGATTAATGAATGAAACTCCTAAGTGTTATTTGTCTTCATATTGTATGGCTTCAATGCTCTTGTTTGTTTCGAATAGTTGAAACATTTGAATGATATATACACATTGTGATGTCGTTGTGTGACTTTTGACAATCTGACGACTTGAACTACAAACAACTCGGTCTCATGACAATTCGACTAATAATAATGTGTCCCAAATGTATGGTTAGGACGTAAACCAACAGAACTTGTCTTGAGCTCATTAGGGTTGCACACCACCAGTTTGTTGTCTCACAGAGTTAACAAGGTCTATGCCGGTAATATTCTGAAGGGTGAGGAATGGATGGCGCAGGAACTAACGTGGCTTGTTGAGAAGAACGCTGTCATCTTACACCACATTGACCACTGGCTCTCCCAAGAGATGCTTGACAAAGATCAGTGGCAAGTCTAGTTGGAAAGGAATGATGTCACCGCCACGCCATCCAGTTGCCCCAAGAGGAAGTTAGGAAATTTGCTCCTCCAGGATTCTCTTGAGTAGGCATCTGGCAAGGTAGTCCCCCCCATCGCCCACCATTGCTGAGTAGTGCCAAGCTATTGATGAGGCTTGTGAAAGGCGCCTACTTGGGTTGTTGGCGAGTCATCACGAAGGCCAAGCTCTGCCCAACCTTCTTCAGATGACACCGCTTTTGATGAGTAGGCCAAGGAAGCTGAGGGTGGTGAGCCCCTAATGGAATGTGTTGCTAGAGCAATTGATCTTTTGGCTAGAAGATTGGGCGAGCCGATCGATGCCCCAACCGTGGCCGAGGGTGGGATCCCAATCTCCGTCCTTTCGTCACTCGAGGGATCTGTCCCAGCACCTCCTACAATTTTCACTGAGGGAGGTGCACACAATGATTTGGAGGCTAAGGAGATGGTTGGAAATAATTCGGAGGCTAAGGCAGTTGAGAAGGTGCCTATTTTGGAGGCTCCAACACCTGTCGCTAAAGGCTCAGTGTGTGTCCCACTCTCCTTCGGGCTTCAAGGTTTCACTTTATAGCCGTTCGCTACTTTTGCCATGGTGAGGAACACCATTTGAATCCGGACCCAAAGAAACTCCTGGCCCATCTTTTCGAGGGTACTCGTCTCATCTAGAGAGTCTACCTCACCAGGAGGGTCCATCCTTCCTTGAAGTACGACTTTTTAGAGTTTTTGTTCCGCGATTACATCATTGTAACTGTTCCTGACTGGCCATTCGTTTTTTATTAGGAAAGCGCAGGAGGAACTCCGTGTGACGGCAAAGGCTCTGCATCGGCAAGAAGTCAAGATCTCTCGCCTCTCTCAGTTGCATGTCAATCCTGCCATGCTCATAGAGATGGAGAGTCGAGTAAATACTACCACTGCTGGGGCTTTATAGAGTCAAGAGCGGTCTGCTAACCTCGATTGCGAGCTTCCAAAGTGAGATCTCAAGAGCTCACGGAGGAGAAATTTGGGGCTCTAGATTAGATCACCTCCCTCGAGAACACGCTTCAGCCAGCGGAGTAGCAACTCGCTGATCTCCAGGGCGAGTGTGCCCAACTAAAAAGGGGTGAAATACTTGTTTCATAAAGTAGGATCCTATGCTTACAAAAGGAAAAGAAAGAAAGAAGAAGATAGACAGGTGAAGGAAAAAGAAAATTTTAATAGAAAATATAAAAATGCAAACTGGGAGGGCATTTATACATTATAATCGCTCCTACTATTCCAACATCTAGAAAAAGCTTAAATTATGTGCTATTATAGCAGAAAAAATATTTTTATTACAAATCAAATGAATTTTTTTTTCAACTATTACTATTAGGAGAGATCAGCAGCCAATATCACCCTTTTAAATTCAACCAAACTGTCAGCTGTAAAACCCAGAAGGCACACAGTCGCATATCTAATCAGACTTTAAAGAACTTAGTGACATCGTGGAATGAAAACATACATACACCTCCAATACTGACTGCACCATTCCAAATTGGCTCTAGGTGGAGCGATTAACCTGCCCTACTGCCCACCATCAGTATCCCCTTGGAATAAGTCCTTATCGTAAGAATTGTAAGGACAATGACTTGTTTGGAGCCCCTTGGTAGGATGGCACAACAATTTTGGGTCAAATTTCACATGCCTTACCAACTTCTGCATAAGATAAGCTTTCTTAAACCATGTCACAAACCAATGAGCCTAGAAGGAAGAAAGAAAGATAGAAAAAAGGAGGGGGGCGCATCTTATTATTTCATTCCAACTAAAAATACAAATATTAAATAGGCTCTATAAATATCATTAAGATTGATCATACTAAAAGTCCATTTATTTTTGGATAAAGTGAAAAAACGGAAATAAGATATAAAAGAAGTGCTTTAGTGTATGATTATGACAAGTTCTAGAAATGAAAGATTCACACACCCTTATTTGTGTTAGGAAAAATAGTGCCGGCAAGATAGAGGAATTGGAAGGAAGCAGCAATGACAAACACAATTACACATAGTAGGGAGGAAGAAAAATATGAGATACTTAGTCCACAAAATCTCACTATGAAAAATTTTGGTTATAGAAACCCCGGTTATACAAACCCTCGTCGTATAGAAAATAAGATTAAAGCACAATTCCTTTGTTTCTTCTATGTCTCTTCACACTTAAAAACATAACAATGTACACATATATATACACAAATGTATCGAGCGGCACTTATTCTGCAAAACAATCATGTGTACTACAAAGCTTATAACCTACTCTGTAAAATTTCCTTTCTAACTTGAACTTTGTAGTTGACCTACTTTATAAGGTCGGCTACCAACTCTAGAAAGTTAATTATCTACTCTGCTGTATACACTGGACCTTGCAGGTATTTTTAGCACATGCCAAATTTGTCCACCTGCCCAATTTTGCCACCAAAATCACCTTGACAAATTTCATCACTTTGGCCATGTGAAACACTCTAATAATTCCACTTCTAAATTTCACTCTGAAATTTTCACTCTGGCAAAGTGTAACTACTTTGGCCTTTCTTCTACTCCGGCAATTCTTCACACCGGCCAATTTTTTGTAATCAGCACGTAAACACAATAATACTTTACACACGGAGTAACCCATATCTCAATAATTTGTATATTGTAGAGATATTATTTTTATGAGAAAAAACTGTTTCGTAATTAGCCATTGGTGATTTTGACATTCTTTACTATTTTGACTCCCATTCTTGTGATTTTATACTGCCACCTCATTCGGTGTGAAAATGAGAGTTTATAGGAAGTTCTATTTCTTAATTGTATCATTTACTATTGTAATTTCCACAAAGTACATATAAAGAATAAATTGTTAGATTTTGATCACTTATTTGTGAGTGATACAATAATTGGACAATCATAAAAAAAATGTACGATATTTATGCGATGGTTGACCGAAAGTTAGTCGAAGGTCATTGAAGCGACAGAAGATACCAAAGGGTCGCATGATATTCATGTGAAAGTCAGCTAAAGATTGGTTGACGGTTAGTAGAGTGGTGTGTGACAAGTGCCTGTTACACACATGAGCATCAATTCCAGAATGGGGCGGCTTGAGGCACACATGAGAGAGCACTCGTTTACTGATTTCAGTGAGCACGTCTGATGTGTGCTTAAGCATCGCTTCTAATATAATGTCACGTCTGATGTAATTTTAGGGTAATCCAAAATCAATTCTCAAAGAAGTGCCATACAGAGAAAAAAAGAGAAAAGGAGAGAAGAAGAAGAGGTTCAGCATTCGATTGAAATCTAATTGACTTTCGTTCTTCATCAAGTTTTGACACATTATTCTAGAGTGGATTTCTATGACGTATTTTGTTTGATTACTCTTATTTCTTATTATACTTTTACTTATAAGTTACTAAGTGTGTTGAAAGATTCGTAATTAACAATTCTTCTCTTATGATTATAGTGAAAGAATTTCGAAGAGAGTTATCTTTAACCGACACTATTATTATATTAGATTTGTTTAAAATTTATCATATAATTTTTTTCTTATTTGAAAAGAATTTTTTTTCTTAAAAATGTTATATATTATTGTGTTTTTCGTACTCGCTAGTTTGATGGTTAACATTCAACAGGCGGTCTGAGTTTGTTCTGCTGCACCAGGTTATCCATATTTTGGTCGAATCCCAACAAGTGGTATCAGAGATGAGAGTGTTGACGTTGAAGAGCTTATCATTCTGTGTTGAGCGATTTAATAGGTAAAGTAATTTTATTATTTGGTAAAAAAGGGTAAGGAATATTTTAACCCGTAAAGGAATGATAAAAGTATTTTGGAGTAAGAAAGATAAGCCGAAGAATATGAAGGATGAGACGTGATAAGATATGAGGGATCTTATAAATGTAAGATTAAGTTATAACTCGCAAATAACACTCTTTAAGAAGTCATTAACTTGTTGTATCTAGCGAAGGTATGGATGAAACTTGAGAGTCAGTATAAATACAAGTCCTTGACAACAAAGCTGTATGTGAAGATCAAGGAGGAAGATAAGGTATTAGTATTGCTAGCTTTTTTACTAGCCTCGTATGATCTATTATCATGATACTATTATTTGTAAAAGACACATTTAGTCTCGATAATGTCATCGCTTCCTTACTTATAAATAAGTCAAGATAGATGGAAAATGTTAAGATTTCGGGGGAGTTGATACTGTTGTATTCACTAGTAGTCAGGGATAGAAGAGATCCAAGGACTAAGGGGGCAAGTTGGAGAGAAACAATGACCCATCTAAATTTTAAGACATGGAGTGCTTTCATTGTAGTAAGAATGGCCACATGAAAAAGGATTACTTCAAGAGAAAGTAGAAGAAGGATGGCAAAGGAAAGCATTAAGAGAGGAAGGATCATGATAAAAATGATCGGATCTGTATTGATTCCTACAGAGACCTTCTAGTTGTCCATACAGGGAAGACATGGAGCTTTTCGAGCCAGGAGATGAGCTGAGTGATGGATAGCGGCTCCTCAAACAATGTAACATCGAGGAAGTTTCTCTTCACTACCTATACACTAGAGGACTATGGGATATTGAAGATGACTAATGATGGTTCCTTAAAGATTGTTGGTATCGAGGATGTTAGTTTGTGGATAAGTAACAGAACGAAACTTGTATTAAAGGGCATGCAACATATCCCAAATTTACGGTTAAATGTGATTTTAACTAGGAAGATTAATGATGAAGGCTTTTATATTGTGTTCGAAAAAGGTCAGTGAAAACTCACCAAAAGTGCCTCGATTGTAGAAAAGGAAAGCAAGAAATAAAGGAGTAATGATGGTCACCAATAAAGGTAAAAGGCTCCCTATAAGGTCGCGATGGAAAGTTTATTGGGTTTTGATCACTTATTTATGAGTGACACAACAAATAAATAGTCATCAGAAGTACGAGCGATATTCATGTAAAGGTCGACCAAAGGTCGATTGAGGGTCATCCAAGCAGTAAAAGATGCTAAAGGGTTGCATGATATTTATGTAAGGGTCAGCTGAGGATCAATTAAATATCAGTAGAGTGGCACATGATAAGAGCTTGTTGTACACATGAGCGCCAATTATAGAATGAGACTGCTTAAGGTGTGCTTGAGAGGGTGCTCATATGCAGATTTTAGTGGGTGCGCACTCAATGCACGCCTGACGAGTGTTCAAACGCCATCATTGATATAAAGTCACATCTATCGTGATTTTAGAATAATTTGAAATCATTTCTCATATAAGGAGTGCCACAAAGAGAGAAAGAAGAGAAAAAGAGAGAAGAGGAAGAGATTTGACATCAAGTTGAAGTCCAATTTGAATTCTATTCTTCGCTAAGATCGGGTATGTTATTTTAGAGTAGATTTTTTTAATATATTTTTTATTTAGTTTCTCTTATTTCTTATTGTGGTTTCTCTTTGTGAGTTGTTAAGTGTGTTGAGGGGTTTGTAATCAACCATTCATCACTCGGGATTGTAATGAAAGGATTTCGAATGAGGTTTTCTATAACCAATACTATTATTATTATAGTAGATTTGTTTAGAATTTGTCACATACTTTTTTCCTTCGTTAAAAGGATTTTTTATATTAAAAATGTTGTACATTATTATATTTTTTATACTCATAAGTTTAGTAATTAACGTTTGATAGAAGGGTTGGGTTTGTTCTACTGCACCGGATTGTGCGTGTTTTGGTCACCTCAGCGTAGATAAATCATCATTCTATTATTGTTAGATTGAAATAAATAAAACATTACTAAACATTCATAGGAATGAAAGGTAAAGGAAGTAGCACCTTATGAGTTCAAATGTTATATGCTTTAAAAAGAACTCAACCATTGAATTAAAAACTTACGAAGTCTAGTATTGGCATGGCTATTTCATTTGCACCATTGCACTAGTATATGTTTTAAAGTTATAGGTATGGAACTCAGGTGCAGGGCTCTATATTTGAGACACAATACCCCAGATTCTCTAATTAGATTATTTTAATATTAATTATGATTTTAGATTAATTGGATATATTTTAAAGTAATTATGAATTATGAAAATTTGAAGGATATTCGATTCAATAGTGTGGCTCCTGACACACGCCCGAGACGGGCTCTGTGACAGGCTGGCCATATTCCACTATATATGACCTCCGTCAGAGTATCATACTCAACATCTTTGTCTTAAGTTCTGACATAAAAGCAATTAAATTTGTTGAATAAAAAGATTCTTTTCCTTTTATACACACAGGATCGCAATTGGCCGACCAGCCTCAACTTGTCCGACCTCATCTTCGTTGATCACCACTTGATAGGCCATGGATCTAGGTTGGTCGGCCAAGACACATGAGATGCCACTAGGAACAAAATTACTCAAACCATAAAATCATATAGAAGTACACTAATATCCATTAAATTTTACAATGGAATTCTTTTACAAACTTTTTCAAAATAACCAGAGAAAAATTATATCGAGATCGATCTTTACTGCTTGATAAGTCTAGAGCAACCTATTTCTTTATTCTAGTCCATCCAGCTTTGTTCTAAGCTGTCTCGTCCGACATAATTACTTGTTCCTCTGAAAGTAAGAAACAACAAAAGAGTGAGCAGTTGTCTAGCAAGATATCTATATGCATAAATATCCGAATGAGAACAGAATGCATGCAGAATATAAAGTATAGGCCAGAGTCCTTTTCATGAAAACATAATACATGAGCCAACGTCATTTGAATGAGAAAAATGTTACCAAAGCATGTTTCACTTCCAAAACTGGTTTTTGTCAAAAACCGATCCAAACCCAATGCTGAAAATCAGCTACATTTAAGATTCGTAAATCTTGACTAATCAAAATGGCTACACTTAAGGTCTGTAACTCTTGACCAGCATATCTCAAATAACGGCTACATTTAATGTCTGCAACTCTTGACCCTTTTGACCATCAAATCCCATAAATGGCTATATTTAAGGCCCGTAGCTCTTGACCAATAAATCTCAAATAACAGCTATATTTAAGGCTTGCAACTCTCGGCTATCATATCCCATATCATATATCATCAAACGCTACATTTAAGATCCGTAGTCTTAATGAACAAAAACGCTATATTTAAGGTCCATAGTCTTGACCAATAAAACGTCTACATTTAAGGCCTGCAGCTCTCAGTTGTCAAACTCCATTTCCATAAATCATGATCTTCCGAAAATCCGATATCGAAAGAGCATCGTCATGCACAGAGGTCCGAAGTTCTCAAACATACAAAGGACCGCAGTTTTTTTATGATGCATGTAACCAAAATTCTTCAATGATGCATACAACCGGACTTCATGCAATTAAGTAAATAATCGGACTTCCTAAAATATGCAAATACCGGACTTCTTTAGACATGAAAATGCCGAACTTCTTTAAAATATGAAGTTCTTAAGAGAACTTGCTTACATTCATGAATGTCATCAATGATGTAAATGAATAAGCATTCGATATTTGCTAGCCAAACGCAAACATACAAAAAACAATTAACATAATATAATTCTCATAGAAACTTATTCAGTAGAACATGAAAATACTAATGCGTAAAATCGTAGGGTACACTTGCCTTAGTCGTTTCTACAATTTCCTTATTTGTTTTGCAGTTGAGTTTTCTTTATTTAATTCTTCTTCTGAGTTTTCTTTGCCTCATTCATATCCCTTTTTCCTTTTGCTTCTCCCCCCTCTGCTCCCAAACCCCTAGACTCGGTATTTATTGGCGTTGGGGTAAGTGGGAGTAGATTACCTACTTCAGATATTTTGCCCGATTTCTGTATCTAGAATTTTTCAAATTTTGGATATTTTGTTTAATTTTCTTTTCTAGGAAGTTCTAGATTTTTCCTACTCAGGCTTGGCTGCTCTGGTTTTAAGCCAACTCCGATCAATTCATCCAACCCGGTAAATGTTTTTCTTGCTTCTCAATCTATTTCAGTTAACTTTCTTGACCGATAATTATTTCATTTAGTCATCTATTTGTTTCGATCGACTATCTTACTTTTTTAATAATCTACTTAGGTATTCTATTCTAGTCCTATCATTTCTACTTTGTTTATCTTACTTTATCATTCTATCCACTCCGGTATTTTCATGTTCGGATTTTCTCTCAATCCTCTCCAAAAATTGTCTCTAGATTTCCACTCATCTCCCTCCGAAAATGGTCTCCAGATTTTCACTCAATTCCTGTCCGGAGGAAATTCCATTCTCTAATCTCAGTTGATTTGAATACGCCTTTGCCTCCCTTAGCCGGTCAACCTTCCGTTGACCGGATCATTTTGTGCAAAACCCATACCGGTCATTTAACTCACGTGTATACCGATCATTTTTACCTTAAATGCATACCGAATAATTTGGCATAATTAGCAAGTCAACGTGTTGATTGGTATCTTTACCTTCAACCGGTTATCAATTCCTGGCCGGTCAACACAGTGCTATATCCGGTCAACTATTAATTCCGCTAGTCAACTACAGATTCCTTGGTCATTATGATGACTTCTTCATAACTTAATATTTCTCCATAAATTAATTAAACAAAATCTTGATTATATGATCTTAACTACTATATTTGAAAATCGGGACATTACAGGCTCAAGCGCCAATTCTAGGG
The DNA here is from genome assembly GCA_033239525.1 of Nepenthes gracilis. Taxonomy (NCBI): domain Eukaryota; kingdom Viridiplantae; phylum Streptophyta; class Magnoliopsida; order Caryophyllales; family Nepenthaceae; genus Nepenthes; species Nepenthes gracilis. The sequence continues at coordinate 17,436,294 of BSYO01000003.1, read as the reverse complement.
AGCAGGCACCGAGCAAGCACTTGAGGTGTGCTCAAGCGTCGGATTTGTTATATATGGGTGCGCACACTGTGCATGTCATTTTTGCATGCAGTTGAGGTAGAGAGGAGAGAGAGCGCGCGAGGAAGAGAGAGGAAGCGGAGTTCTAGCACCTCAGAGTATTCTTTTGTCAAATTTGTTTTGTATAAGGTTGAATTAAGTGTCCTCTAATCCTATCGTTGATTTATTTCAGTATCTGATGTGTTTTGCATTCGTTATGGAGGTTTGACTTTGTGTATGCTATTTTTTCTTAGCCCACATATTTTCTCTGAGCATGAATGATATTTTTACTAGTTGATTGAGGACTTTGTTCTATTTCTGCTAATATTTGAGGATTTTATTATTTCTAAAAAATAAATTATTATCTAATATTGTAAATTTTTATATCAGTATGTCCATATGAAAATAAGCATGAAACTTATATTAGGCTATGTATTTTTGCATGCACGTTGCCGAGACCCTGGTGGGTTAATATGAGAGCCAATAATATGAGATGATTAAGAGTTGCAGGCCTAAAATATAATCGAGCCTAGAGTTGTAAGCCTAAAATATAGTCAAGATCCAAAGATATGAAATGGTCGAGAGTTGAAGGTATAAAATATAGTCGAGATCTAATGATATGAGATGACTGAGAGTTGTATGCCTAAAATGTAGTCAAAATCCAATGATATGAGATGACCGACAATTACAAGTCTAAAATATAGTCAGACTGAAAGTTGTAGGACTAAAATGCATCCAAGATCCAATAATATGAGATGATCGAGACTTGTAGGCTTAAGATGTAATCGGGCTAAGAGCTATAGGCCTAAAATATAGTTGGGTCAAGAGCCGATGATATGGGATGACCAAGAGTTGTTGGTCTAAAATATAGCTGGTTGATATGAATATGAGATATGGACCCAGTGATTTATTTTATATTATTTATTTTGTGACTTCACCCTCCCTTTGATTTTTATGTATTGTCTTATAAATGTATATAATGATACTTGTGAAATTTTAGACTCACGTTTTCTATTTTATCCTTTAAGAGTAGAGAGTTTGGACATATTGAGTAGGAGTTGGTCAAGATTCGATGTGATATCGCATTTTCTTGTGAGTATCATGTCTATTTAGATAGATGGAGTTGGTTGTATTTTGATTCTTTTGAACCGGATTATATTTTGGTTATTAAGAATTGGCTAAATTTAGGACTTTGGAATATGTTGCTTATATAGATGAGTGGTTGTTGTCATTTGGTTACTTCTCTTATGACTATTTAGAGTAAGTGATATTTATATTATTTGGACGTCGTCCAATGAGGCCATGTAGATGTTATATTTATGTCTCATGTATGTTATTTTGTCACGTTTGGAGTTTGGAATTTAATTTGTTATTGATTTAATCTATTTGGCGTGGGTTTGTGACACAGACGCTGAGGAGTTTGTATCCTAATCAAACATAGTAAGGCATGATAGCTTCAGATGTTTAAAGAAGAGTCATTACTCACTCTATTAAAATAGTCCCGCATGTTGTTTTATTATAGCCACAAAAATTCCACAGGGTTACAAAACTAATAGACCAAATAAGAAACCGTTCCAGTACGGGGGAAAATCCAAGGGTCATGTCATGTGTAGGCTCACAAATGTTGAACGCCGTGCCCTACATAATCAAGTTCAAGGCTGAATTGAGCACTTAAGCCAAATAAAAATGAGGGGAAAAAGGGGAACAATTTCAAGCTACATTGCTTATGCGATTCTATGGGCATGCTCAATGTGAAAAGATCGTTTAAAACATATAACTAATGCTCAAAGGCCTTCCTTGTTTGAAAATAAGATTCACAAAACTAAAATTTAAAATAATTAAAACAATAGTGAGCTTGTGTTGTTATACCAGCAAAATACATCACATTGAGCATGTTTTTAAATTATCGACAAAAAGAACAATGGTTAAGGTTAGATCTTCCTCTTCTTCCTGGTAGAAAAATGTCCCACGTGATAATGCATATAATTTATTACTTTATTAAATTATGATTAAATAACATAAATGTCTATATAATTAAATTAGATATATATTGTGATTATTAATTAAAGAGAAATTTTTTAAACGACATGCCTATTTAACGCATATCCTTTAATAAAAAATATATATTATATTTTAATAAATATATCTACTCAAAATATACCATTTAAGTAAAATGAGTAGCATTTCAAAAATTTAAAAATAGTCCGCTTTCACTTTAGAAAAGAACATCCTTAGCTATCATTTTGGGATGTATAAGATTTGTATAAAATCTTTATAAAAAAAAAATAAGAAAACAATAAAAAAAATTACTATTTTCTCATGCTTCTTTTATTTCGATATTTAATAGAACTCATTTTTTCAATTGGTTTGAACAAATTCAATTTCATTTAGGTATATTGGATCCTAGCATAACATTACAATTGGAAAAACCTACTACTATTACATTTAGTCGTGAGTGATGCGTCCTAAATCTAAGTTTCAAACAGATTCGGATTGAGTTATTCGTTAGATTTTAGTCTCTGTCCTCTGAATTTCAGATCCTACACACCCAACTTCAAATAAAAGGTCAGGTGATGGTAGGATTTGATCTTACCGAAAATACTCCGACGCTCAAGTCAGTAAGCAACATTCTGAGAATAGAAGGTGGATGCAGAGAATGTATCAATGAATAATGGGAGTGTATTTATGGATATAGGTGGGGAGTGTACTCGTAGAGAGTGTGGCTTTGGATGTTTGTGGAGAGCTGTTTCTCTATGTACTGAGCTCGTAGAAAACTAGTAACAGAGAAAGAGAGAGCATTAGGATGCTCGAGAGTTTAGAAAGCTTCTAAGAGCTTGAATTTGCTTGAAAGCGTTTAGTGGGCAAGAGAAAGCGTGCTTGTGGAATGACTCTCCATGGCTTTTTATAGCCATGGCCCTGAGCTACCTTCTTTACGCTGCAAGGCTGGTGCCTACCTTCTGTGGGGAGATCGTTGCCTTTCCTATGTAGGCGTGAGCGCCATTCCTGGCTGTAACAGTTAAGGAGTTTGATCTCATTTCTTTTGTGTATGATAACCCTTAGGGTTTTCTTACAAATTGCATGTAGATACTCACACCTTCCTCCCATAATGTGCTCTGATTCTCGGAGGTTACCGTTATAGGGGAGATTGCCTTCTTTGGAGATGTGAAAAATCATAGCAGACAACCATTATGGCCTAGAAAGGGATGTGTGGGCCGATTTAGGCATGGGCCATGTTTGTCCTGAACCTTTGTTGGTCTACTTGTCACTTCTTTGGTCAACGACAGTGCTACCCGTCCCAGATAGAAACGGGCCACTGTTGGATTTGGACTGTTTCCTCCTTTATGGGCCAGCCTACTAGCGTCCCCATCACTAGCCTCCCATGCTGGTGGTTTGGAACTCAGCCTCCAACATGTTCACGATGGGACGCATCTGGTTGTATAACTTGTAATTGTAAGTTTGATGAGAAAACTAGCAGTGGCTCTTGGTCTTCATCCATCGTCTTCGCGCGTGCTTTTTATTTTTCTCTCTGGGTTTGTTGATCATTGACTGCAACATCAAGATCTAGAGGACCAAGTTGGAGGGAATGTTGACCGGATTCGTTGACCACAATGTCAAAATTAGGAGAACTAAGCTGGAAGGAGAGTGTTGACTGGATTCGTTGATCGCAACGTCAAAATCTGGAGAACTAAGCCAAAAGAAGAGTGTTGCCACGTCAAGATCTAGAGAACTATGCCAAAAGGAGAGCATTGATCGTATTCGTTGATCGTCATGTCAGAATTCAGAGAACTATGTTGAAGAGAGTGTTGACCCGATTCGTAAACCGTCACGTTTGAATCCGGAGAACTAAGTCGGAAAGAGAGTTGACTGAATTTGTTGACCATTAGTGGTAGAATCCGGAGGACTTGAGTAGGAACAAAGTTGACCGGATTTATTAACCATCACGCTGGAATCCGATGAACTAAGCCGAGGAGAGAGAGTGGACCAGATTTGTTGACCGTCAATGGTAGAATTCGGAGGGCTTGAGCAAGAAGAAAGTTGCCAGATGGGCAATCAAAAGGGCGCAAGGCCGTTTTAGTACTCTGAGTGGCCCATTGCTTTCTGCCATATGTCCTTTTGTAGTGAATTTGCAATCCTTATCATTAATTTGTCAGAGGATTTGATTTGAAGGCCCCCTCTCCAAAATTGACACGTGTTTGGTATAATTGTCGTGCCTTTTCGATGCTCTGCCTTACTCCAACGGTTGCGAGCTTTATAAAAACCGTGCATTAGTTCAAACTTCCCACACTTTTCTTCTCAAAAATTCTAAGTCATTGTCTCTTCCTCTTGCTTTTGATCTCATGGCTCCTTCCGTTTTCGAAATTGGCTCAGTTATTTCTACTAGTGAGGTGAGAGAGTTATATGTCAAGTTCAACATCCCGCTGCATGTTGTGTTCTTGATGCTCAGGGAGCAAGGCAAGTCCTGCTTTCCTCCTGCGGGCCACAATACTGTGTACAAGGCTCACCTGAGAATTGGGATTCGCCTTCCTGTTCCAAAAGAGCTGCTCTGCATTTTTAAGGCACTTGGTGTTTCTATTGTATGGTTTCATGCGAATGCCGTGCGATATCTTTATTCACCGTGTCTATTCCTCCATCACCACTCATGGATGCTGATGGTGGAAGTGGTAAGGGTAATGTTCCAGTTCACCCAGAGTGGTGACTGGATCTCCTTGTCTCCAGGGAGCTACGTATTAGTAGCGCGATCTTCGACTCACTCAATAATTGGAAGGACCATTTCTTCTTTGTTTGTGTTGCTGACAGCTGACCCTTGTCCCGAGATTGGGGCAAGGCTCCTGATAGTCTCATCGAGAGGCCCACGAAGGAAGAGATGGAGGTAGTGAAGTCATTGTTGTAGTTGGTGAAGGGGCATCTCTCCGAATTCAGGAGATACCACCTGGTTTCTAGGGAGGAAGTCAGGAAGGCCCACTGGGGTCCTCCTTCACCCATTCAGAAGATCAGACTTCCACCACTGGTGGCATCACAGTGCAAAAGAAAGGCCAGCGCTCTCACTATTGACGAGTCTGGCACTCCCGTGATCAGTGATGCTCCCAACAGCCCAGGGAAGAAGAGGGTCATTCCAGTTGAGCCTACTTCCTCATCTTTTATAGAGCCAGACTATCGGATGGTCGGGCAACTTGCTGGGGTTGGAGAGTGCTCCAGGGTTGAGGCTTCTTTGGATGACTTCATAGTCATCGAGAGAGCCGCTACGGGAAACGCTGACGTTGAGCCGTTGCTACCGGGTGACTTGGCAGTGCCTGCTGCACTAGTGGAGTTGCTATTTGAAGCTACTGGGCTAGAGGAGTCAGCCAAGGAGTCATCTGCTTAGCGATAAGAGTTAGCTGTCAGAGCACTTGCTGAGGCAGTTGACATCATTGCAGAGCCTGCATAGGAGGCCATCGCTCCAAGTCTCCTGGACATCTTGTTGCTAGAGTTCGTCGGCGAAGCCACTGTTGAGTGGTCTCAGGAGGGGGCCACTCCAAGTTCCCCTCCAGTAGGTCCTAAGTCATAGGCCGGTTAGGAAGGAAGCAACAAAGAGTCTTCCCAATAACTTTTCGGAGCTCTCCCGTTCCTCTTCCTTCGCCGTTGTTGCCCGACTTCTTTGTGTTCTTGCAGGAAGATAAGATATTGGGTACTGTGCGCAAGGGACTATGCCAAAGAGATGCAATGATTGGAGATCGGAATGAAGAGAATCTCCAGCTAGATGAGGAAATGAGCCTGCTGAGTGCTCAAGTCAAAAAGCACCAGGCAGAGAAGGCCGCCCTCCAATCTGAGTTGTCTGAACTAGGAGCACAATCTGCAAGACGGGAAGAGAGGGTTGCCTAGGCGGAAGGGCCCACGGGTGAGCTGTGGGGAAGGATAGCCTCATTAGAGAATGAGCTATCCACTCGTTTGCATCCTCAGGGGGTCACTCAGGCGCCGTGGGTCAGGCTCTGGGAAGGCGTCAGCATTTGTCACCATATTGTCAATGTCACGGATCTTGATTTTCCTATTGGCATCCTTGACCTGTCTTACTGTGCCGCCCAGTGGCATGAGGACCTGGTAGACTTTTCTCAGGGTTCCCAGGGGCCTCTCCCGTGTCTTCCTGGGAGCTCTACTCCCTAACTGTGATTTTTATACTTTTGTTTTTCATTATACTTTGTAAATGAAGCTTTATTAATAAAACATGGATTTTGTTGACGGATCTTGTTTCCTGACTCTATCCTACTTTCTCTTTAATCATTTACTCTTTGCGCTGGCCAGCCAGCTTAGTGTACTTTGTATAGGGTGGCCGGCCGTAACACTAATCATCGCAATCCGGCTGCTCGGAGACGTAAATTGTGCTCTCAGATAGACCTAAGTCCTTGAGAAGATAACAGGGTGATTCGTTGTATCACGACATCTTCACATATGAGCACACTTTGTTTAACGAGTATAGCTTTAGTATTAGGTGGCGCTGCCCATGTATGACTCTGGGCGGCCAGCTTTTAGTCGAAACACTTTGCCCATAATTTGTTGATTATTGTAGACTGATTGTGCTATCGCCTGCTTGAGGAGGTCGTCACGCGTGCCGTTTAAGCCCCCATAAGAGTTGGTATTAGACCACAAATGAGCCACTTGGATGACAAAGATTATATTCGACCACTTATGGGCTACTTGGATGACCAAGGTTTAATTCAACCACTTACGGTCTGCTTGGATGACCAAGGTTTAAAAGCAAGTGAAAATTTACCCGACATAGGGGCAGTCTAGGTCGTTTATTTTGTATAATCTGCAAGTAAGCATTCATGTGGAAAAAGAAAAAGAAAGGAAATAGAATCATAGAACAATGTAAATGAAAAAGAATTATTTTTTTATTAATCATAATGAATATTACAAGTATACTCCACATCACACATATGACCTACCTGGGTCTTCACTGGTGGTAGGGCTTCAGGTGGACCATGTTCTACATCCACGGGACCAACTTACCGTTCTGGGTTCAGAGCTTGTATGCTCCATTCCGTAGGACGGTTGAGATTAGGAATGAACGAGCCTTTCTAATTAAGGAAAAGCTCATTCTGTTTGGTCGTCTTACCCGTAGCCTCTATGCGTCGGAAGACTAGGTCTCCAATTTCAAATTGTCCTGCTTTTACTTTCTTATTATAATAGTGAGCGATTCATTGTTAGTAGGCGGCTGTGAGCATCCTGGTGGCATCGCGGACTTCCTCCAGCAGATCTAGGTGCTCCTTGATCTTTTGGGAGTTGCCAAGTGGATCGAATGCTTTGTGTGACTGAAAAGTTTTTTTTGTCCTCAGAATCTTCCGTAATTACAAGAAACAGAAACCTAATCCCGATTAACAACCTAAAGTTTTAGGAAAAAACAGACAGAGTTCCCCCTAAAATTAGACTAATAGAAATATAGAACTTGTTTATAACCTATAACATACAGAATACATCATCATTTCTATCAACAGAAATTCTCCTTTCAGTCATAAGATCATAGACGCCGTATAATTCTCTACAGCTTGTAATTCACGTTTCCTATCTACTATACTAATAGTTCAAAAGTGAGATGCCAACTAAGACTTGTACATAACCTAGAAAGTATATAGCAGAAGTAGAATTATAAACCTGCAGAAACACAATTTCGATTTCATCACATGCATCGCATACATTCTATATATAAAAATCCATATGCAGAAGATCCATATACAAAATCATATATCAAAATCAGGTCTTTACATCCAACTATTTTTCCAAAATAACTTTAAAATATTTCAGATCTCCAGAAGTTTTCAGTTCGATCTCTAAATCACTCTTTCTCATCAGGCACAAGCTCTATAGTTTTATTTGGAAGGAAAACAATAAAGCAAGTGAGCCGAAACCCAATAAGGTACGTGCAAGCATGCAGTAAATTCTGTTATGTAAACAGTTATGTAATCTTACCAAAACATAAAAGCATTCGGGGTTAGGACAATGCAAGGAAATAATGAAAGAATAAATTGATATTAAACTGAGTTTTGAAAATCAGAAGTTAGTAAAATGTGCTTTTGTGCAGAACATAAGAGCAAATGAACAGTTAATATGGGAGTACTCAATTATAGTGGCAGCAAAAAAGTACAAGAAAGTAGAGAAAGTATAATTCAGTGAAATTATGTTTTAGAAAGCATAAGTCAGTAAGATATGCTTCAGAAAATAGAAATCGGTCTCAACTCTGTAAATTATAGAAAATTCCTTCTTTATTAGTAAAGGACCGAACCAGTAGACCCTACTAGTAGAGGGGGCGAATAACCAAGGATAGATTGTGTTACACACACAATCAAGACCAGTGACAATACTCCCATCTCGTGGGACATCCCTTCTTGTGGGATTCAGTACAGTAATACCGGCCAGTAACAATAACTACCCTCTAGGTTAACGCCCTGAGGAAAGGCAGACCACACATAATTCCATGAATAGAGTTATCCTCGATTACCACCATAACTTTCTAAGGTATACCGGAGAACCTAACCTGATTATATATTTGTCATGAGTCATAATCAACAGTATCAGAAATATTTTTCCTTCTTATTTCATAACTGAAAACCCTTTTCAGTTTCAAAAATCAGTCAGAGTTTCACAATAACTCTTTAATCAGTTTCAAAATATACAGTAACAATTTATAATCATTCAATTTTCCTTCTAAATATATAGAAATAGTTGGAAACCCTTCAGATTTGTTTCAAAAATCCACAGTAATTTATTAGTATCAGTCCATATAAAATTTTCAGATACAAACTATATTATAAGCTTTATTTCAGTATAAATTAACTTTTATATAATAGAAATTATGGATAAAAATCATCAAAACCCTTCATTTTTGTACCTAGGGTTTAGCCAAAACTATCAGACGATAAACGGACACCGAATACATGTATCTTCATAAAATCAAAGTATAATCGATAGTATATACAAGTAAACTTAAAATCTGACTGATTAATTAGGAAAAACTGGTATTATATATAGTAAATATGCAGAACCATGTATTTAAAGTATAAATACACTTTTAGAGATATACAAAAGTAGTAAAAATAGAAAATAACGTCTGAGGAACAGTTGCCTGAGCTTGATTTAAAGTTACCGTGACTCTGATCGGAGTGGTTCGGAAGATTTTTCCTTTCTTTTTTCTTCCCTCTCCTTCCTCTCTTCTCTCCTTCCCATTCTATTGTGTGTGCTACTAAAATGAACCCCAACTTCCCTTATAAACACGAAGAAGAAGGAACCACGTGACTTACCCACAGAGTGCCGCTCGAGCGGCCGTTTGCGTAGAAGTGCGCTCGAGCAGCGCTTGAGCGGTGCTCAAGTGCCCTGCTCATAGCCGAGGTCCACTCCCACCTCGCCTCGAGTTGTCCGTGAGAGGTTGCTCACGCATTTTGGCACTCAAGTCGGTGCTCTCGAGCGCCCTGCGCTCCCTTGGCCATTTCACCTCATTTTGTTTTGGAAACAAATTTTCACACATTTGTAAGTATAAATATGATTCCCATTCATATAATTAATCCATAATTATCATGTTTCAGGATCGGGATCTCACACTTTGACCGTAAGACTTGGGAGCCTGATTTCCACCGATATTACAGCCTTAGTCCCATAGCAGAGGTTGAAGGGTGTCTCGCGATTTGGTTCCTTAGGAGTCATCTTGTATAACCATAGCATAAAGGGCAGTTCGTCGACCCAGGAGCCCCCCACGTCCTCTAACTTGGTCTTTATACCATGGAGCAACGTACGGTTGGTGTCTTCCATTTGTCCGTTTGCCTGGGGGTACGCTACCGAAGTACGGACGAATCTAATACCCAGACTGGTGCTATATTTGGTGAAGTACTTTCCCAATAATTTAGTTTCGTTGTCAGTCACAATGACCTCGAGAAATGTCAAATCTACTAACTATGTAACAGCCTAGATTTCTAAAACATAGAAAATCTCAATCATCTAGTCAATGTGATCAAGGAGTCAAGGAAAACTGAAGGTTGTCTGGTCAGCGCATGTTGACTGAAAAATGTAATAAGAAACACAATCCGGTCAACGCATGTTGACCGAAAAGCTGAGGAAAAGACAAAATAAAGTATGAAGGAAAGCGTAATCCGGTCAACACATGTTGATCGGAAAGCATGAGGAGGAGGCAAAATCCGGTCAACGCTTGTTGACCAGAAAGCGTGAAGGAAAAAATGAGACATAACCGATCAACGCCAGTTGACCGAAAATAATGAGGAGGCTGAAGTGGCCTTGAAGCCGGAGTACATTGTGTGAAATGAGGCCGAAGTGGCCTTGAAGGCTGGAGTGACTTTGTGTGATGGTGAGGCCGAAGTAGAATTATGGGTGCAGGGAGAAGAAATCCGAAGTTGATGAAGAAATGGAAGCCGAAGTTGATGATTGATTGATGGCCAACGCATGATGGACGGAGTAGTTAGAAAGAATAATGGCCGGAGTGAGGAGAGAAGCGTAATCCGGTCAACGCATGTTGACCGGAAAGGATAAAGGAAAACGTGGAGGTGAGAAGGAGACCGAAAAATGTGGAGAGAAGTCAAAGAAGAATTGACCGCCCGATTGATTGGCGTGATGACTAATGATGAAAACCATGCCTGAGTAAGTAACCAACTCCCAACCACCCCACTGACCTTCCAGAAAGGCAAGGGGAATAAGCAAAGAAGTACAAGCTGTTGACCTACCCTATCTACTACCACCAACCCTAACGTCTATAAGTAATGACCTCAAAAATTAGGATAGAAAGTGGGGGGGGGAACGATCGGGTAAAGGCGCTAAGAACTGCGAGCCAGGACCAAGTAAGAGGTTCATAGATCCAATTCAGGCAAGCGTACTCTCCGTTTTAAGTTCATGATTTGATGCAAGAATACTTACCTTTGTCTTAAGATCATCTTGATTTAATGCAAGTATATGCATGTTTACAGTGCAAGTATATCTGATTTTTTATGAGCTTATGTAACGGTGTGTACGATATCTGTTCTGATCGTTAACTTAAAGAAGAATCTCTGTTAACCTCATGTCTAAAAGAAGTCCAGTATTCCCTTAAGTCAAAATCAAGTCCGGCTTTTGTGTGAGGAAAAAGAAGTCCGTCTTCCCTTAGTGTAAAAGAAGTCTGGCCTTCCCTTAAGCCTAATCAAGTTCGGCCTCCACCTTGAACATGAAATTGAAATCGGCCTTCCCTTGGTAAGAAAGTGAAATCGGCCTCCTTTGTAAGAAAATGAAACCGGCCACCCATGGGGCAAGAAATCCAAACCGGCTAATAAGTGTGATTAAAATCGGCCATGTGTGTCGAGAAAATTGAACAGGCCTTAGAGCATGTTTTGAAATCGGAATTTGTCTCATGAATATGAAACCGGCATTTGTATGTATTTTGAAACTTGCATTGCACTGTGATTTTGAAACCGGCATTTGTATGTATCTTGAAACTGGCATTGCACTGTGATTTTGAAACCGGCATTTGTATGTATTTTGAAACTGGCATTGCACTGTGATTTTGAAACCGGCATTGGTATGTATTTTGAAACCGGCAATTGCACTGTGATTTGCAAAACTAAATGATTTGATGGTCGAGAGCTGCAGACCTTAAATACTGCCGTTTGATTTGGGTCATGACTACGAACCTTAAATATAGCATTATTTGATTCAGAGGGTCGGGAGCTGCAGACCTTAAATGCTGTCGTTGATTTGGGTCATGACTACAGACCTTAAATGTAGCGTTATTGATTGAGAGGGTCGAGAGCTGCAGACCTTAAATGCTGCCGTTTGATTTGGGTCATGACTACAGACCTTACATGTAGCATTATTGATTCAGAGGGTCAAGAGCTGCAGACCTTAAATGCTGCCATTTGATTTGGGTCATGACTACGGACCTTAATGTAGCGTTATGGTCGAGTAGCTGCAGACCTTAAATGTAGCCGATTTTTGACAAAAATGAATTTGGAAATAGAAGCATGTTTTGGAAGTCAAATTGCATGAAAATGACTTTGGAAACTGTTTGCATCGTCTCCGGCCATGTTTTATGAAACTGCACATATATATGCCTCTATTGCATTATGCCTGTTCGTCACGGTTTATGACTATGCATGATTTCTGCATGAGAGTACCTTGTTGGGCCTTGTAGCTCACTCTTACTATTTTTCAGATGACGATGATGACGAGTTTATGCCTGACGAAAAAGAGTGAAGTCTGAAGGGACTAGATGGCAGGATAGCTTGCCGAAATATTAAGCAGCAAAGCAAAAAAAAAATTGATGTTTTCTCTTTTGATGTTTTGGGTCTGATTTGTATATGAGTCTAAGAATATTAGTATGCTTCCGTATGATGTTGTGTTTTGAGTAAATTGTTATTCTTAGTGGCATCTCAGTTTGTTTCGGGACCTTCATGCCCGACTGACCTCTTCATTGGCCGGTCATGTAAGAACCTAAAACTTTGGAGGCCAACTCAAGGAGTTCGGCCTTAAGCAATCCTGTGCACGCGTCGTGTTGATAAAAAAAAGAAAAGAAAAATTTTGAAGCCCACCCTTTTTAACCAATGTGTATGATCTGTTTGGATCGATGGGCAGCCGCATGCAGTGGAATGTGTCCGGTCCGTCACAAACTATGCCCTGGCGAACGAATTCCAAGGCATTGTGCTTGGTGATCTTGGCCAACGGGGCAGCTTCAACCCATTTGGTGAAGTAGTCTATGCCCGCGATGATGAACTTCCTCTACCCGGTCTCGACTGGAAATGGGTTGAGAATATTGACCCCCTATTGCGCGAAAGGCCAAGGAGCTTAGAGGAATTTCAGCTCCACCAGCGACTGGTGATGAAGATTGCCATGGAGCTAACAGTTCTTGTACTTCTTTACAAACTACAGGACGTCCTTCCTCATCATAGGCTAGTAATATCCCTAATGCATGACTTTGAACACTAGGTTCTTGCCGCCGATGTATGATCGACAGATCCCGAGGTGGACTTTGCTTAAAGTGTTATCAGCCTCCATAGAGGTAGGGAAACGGAGGTACGGAGTCGAGTATCCTTGGCGATACAGCCTTCCATCGACTATTGTGTACCAGTTGATCGTCTTCTTGATCCGATTGGCCTCATTCACGTTCTCTGGCAGTGTCCCATCCGCCAAATACCTCCAGTATGATTTCATCCAGCTTTCGTCATTAGAGACTTGCATTACTTCTTGTTCTTCTACATTAGGAGTGTCCAAAAATTCCCGCATGTCCCTCAAGTACTACTCTGGACCTTTGGCCGCTACCGCTCTCACAAGCTAATCGACTTTCTAATTTTCAGTTCAGGGGTTGTGGATTAGGTTTACATTGTCAAATCTCCGGATCGTGTCCTGCGCCTTAGCCAAGTATCTAGCCAAGAGAGGGTTGCACACCTCGAAACTCTGATTGATTTGGTTAATGACTAGCTTTGAGTGGTTGTAGATGGTCAGTCTATTAGCTAAGCACTCTTTGGCTAGTCACAATCTGGCTAACAGGGTTTCGTACTTGGCGACATTATTAGTGGCCGAAAAATCGAGTTTAACTGAGTATTTCACCTCAAACCCATCTAGGGTCCTTGGGGCCACTCCGGCACCACTACCCGAGTTAGTAAATGAACCATCCACATTGAGGACCCATTTTGGCTCTTCTGGGTGGTGATCTGCATCCTCAGTGAGATGCTCATTGATGATCGAGGTCGTGGTCTCGACGATGAAGTCAGCCAGGGCCTACCTCTTGATGGTTGTCTTGGGCCGAAACTCGATGTCAAACTCTCCCAACTCGATGGCCTACTTAACCAAGTGTTTGAAAATTTTAGGCTTCTGAAGGATGCCCTTCAATGACTGGTTGGTCAGGATGACCACATGATGAGTCTAGAAATAAGGTTTCCATTTTCAGGCTGAAAAGATGAGTGCCAGATCAAGCTTCTCAGTGTGCAGGTAGTATGTCTCTGTGCCAGTCAACGTTTTGCTCAAGTAGTAGACCGGCCGCTGTGCATCGGAGCCCTACGCATGAGAATAGAGCTAAAAGCCACCTCTGACACTGCTAGATAGAGGTACAACTCTTCTCCATCTTTTGGTGACGTCAAAAAAAGTGGACTAGCCAGGTATTGTTTCAACTCATTGAAGGTGGCCTGGCAACTCTGCTGTCCACTAGAAGCCATTTGCTTTCGTTCCCCTCAAAACCTTGAAGAAAGGATGGTACTTGTCTCCTGACTTAGCCAAGAAGCGGGATAGTATTGCCAGTCTTTTGGTTAGGCTCTAAATATACTTGATGCTCCGTGGCATGGACATGTCCGTGAGGGCCTTGATCTTCTCTAGGTTTGCTTTGATCCATCATTGAGAGACAATGAAATCCAGGAACTTTCCTGAGGACTCTTTGAAGACACACTTTGATGGGTTTAACATCATCAACTGCATATGAAATACCTCAAAGGATTTAGCCAAATCACGAATATGGTCACTGGTGATCTTGCTTTTGATGAGCATGTTATCTACATACACCTCCATATTGTAACTGATTTGCTTCTCGAACATCTTGTTCATGAGCCTTTGATAAGTTGTGCCCCCGTTCTTTAGACCGAAAGGCATGACCTTGTTACAGTAGGTGCCTTGATCGGTCATGAACAATGTGTGCTCCTCAACCTCTGAGCTCATCCAGATCTAGTTGTAGATCAAGTACGCATCCAAGAAACTCAGCAGTTTGTGACCAAAAGTCAAGTTTACCAGTAAGTCAATCCTGGACAAAGGGAAGCTGTCCTTCAGGTAGGCCTTATTAACATCGATGAAGTCGATGCACATCCGTCATTTTCTTTTGCTTTTCTTGACCAGGATGATGTCGGAGAGCCAATCTAGGTACTGGGCTTCTCTGATAAAGCCGATGTCCAGCAGCTTCTTTACTTCTTTTCGGATGGCTACAAGTTTTTTAACGGAATGGTTTCTTCGCTTCTGCCTGATGGGTTTATGGCTGAGATCGAGATCCAACTTGTGAACCATTACTCCTGTTAGAATCTCAAGCATGTCAGCGGGCGTCCATGCAAAGATATCCACATTCTACCTCAAGAACGTTTTCAGCTCGTCATGCAAGGGTTCGGCGAGTGAGGCCCTATCTATACACACCTTTCTAGGTCTTCTGGATTTAGTGGTATGAGATCGGTGGCTTTGTCGAGCTGTTCCTACTACAAGGTGCTTCGTCTCTATGGTCCAACTCTCCTGCAGGCCTTTCGTCACCGCTTAGGGTTACCTGCAACATGTAGTAGGTCCATCAAGTCTCTTGGTCACCCAGCACTTCACCAATACTGCATGCTATTAAAAATTTTATTTTTAAGTGTGATATTGAGGTGACGGCTTTGAACACTGTTAAGCACAGTCGGCCTAGGATAGCATTATATACGGAGGGAAGGTTAACAACTAGGAAGGTGAGTGTGCAACTTGCCGTTATGAGGTATGTGCCCAAGGTGACCTCCAACTATATTATCCATTGGACAGCCACAGGTTTGTTGTCTAGGCCATACAGTGGCTCCTCGGCAAGTTTTAGTTGATTCTTTTTGAGACCAAGTTTAAAGAACGCATTGAGGTAAAGCAAATCCTTGAAACTTTCATTATCAACAAAGCTCATTTTAGCTGGTAGTCCATAATACTGTCTGAAATGAATACAGATACAACAAGGGGATCAGTATGTGGGAAAATTACATGAGCCATGTCACTATCACAAAAGCTAATGACATTTTTCTCCATTCTCTTCTTTTTATGCCCGGCTTATCTCTCCTTGTGATTAGCTTAGTGGGTCTTAGGCGGTCGGATAGTTATCATGTTGACCACTCCAATTGTGATCCGATTTTATGGCTGGGATGGATCTGACCCTTCTCCGCCCGTGGTACCAGAACTCTGCCCAGGATTCCTGATGAACCTAATAAAATGGCCCATCCAGATAAGCTCCTCAATCTCCTGCTAGAGCATCTTGCATTCCTCCGTGGTGTGTCCCAGAGATCGATGGAAATTACAATATTTTTCTAGATTTCCTCCCTCTGTGTTCTTCTATGGCTTTGGCCACTTGATGAACTTCTCCCCACAGATCTACATGAGGATGTTGGCCCGTGTATCATTCAGCAGAGTCAGGTTGACAGGCCTGTACTCCTTACGGTCTAGTGCTCCAATCCTATATTTCTTCCAGTGGGGATTGTTGCTGCCACTATTCTTCCTTTTTCCTTCGGCCTGGAAAGAGCAAGGCTGATCGGTTCTCTCAAGACACTTTGCCTCATTGGCCTCTTCGGCGGCCAAGTATGCTCTGGTGATGGCCTCTGCTTCCTAGAAAGTCTGCGGGTTCTTGTGGGCCAGATGCTTGAAGAAGTCACCATGCCCCAAAGCAGAGATGAAGCTGCCAAGCTTCACCTCTTCGGTGAGCTTAGGGATTCTTCTAGTTTCTACCACGAACCGCTCTAGAAACTTCTTTGGGTTCTCTCCCTATCTCTGCTTGATATGGGAGAGATGCCATGCCTATTTCTCTTTTCAACGGCTAGAAGTGTACTGGGCCAAGAAGAGATCAGTGAGTTTCCAAAAATTCAAATTGAGTTTGATGGGAGCTGATGGAACTAGATCCAGGCATCCCTCTTCAATGTGAGGGGGAAATATCAACACATTGCCGCCTCCTCCAGGTCATGAAAACTCGAATGGGTGTAAAAGTGATCCAGGTGGTCCATGAGATCGATGCTTCCATTGTAAGAATCCAGTGCTCGCATCTTAAACTTGGTCGGTGGTGGCCGATTTAGAATCTCCGTAGTGAATGGAGATCTCTCCAGATCGGCAGCATGCTCATTGTCATCCTTGAACATGCGGTTCCAAATCTTCTCGACCTTCGCCTCCACTCGGGAGTTCCCAGGTCTCTTGAAATTGAGGTATGTCCTCAACTCTGTTCTTTCAGTGGTGTGACGTATAGCAAGTCAGCTACTACCATTTGCGGATCGGACGATCCGAGAGACTCCCTCCTGAGCCTGAGGCCATCGCTCATCCCAAAAATATCGAGGGTTTCTTCTCTCAGGGCTCTCATCTAGAGTCCCATGGCCCAAGCGCCCTTCAAGCCTTAGACGGCTCTAGGCATTGAAGGCCTCCAGAGTATGAGAGTTGCCCGGCCCATAAGCCTTCTTAGCCAACTTCTTCTTCCTCTGCCCTCCTCGCCTAGAGGCCAGAATAGAAATCGAGGAGGGCTAAGCCCCCTGCTTTTTCTTGCCCTGGTGGGTGCAAAGCATTTGGAGCATTCTAGACATGTTATTCATTTGCTCTACCAGGTTAAGGAAAAATGGTTTCAGCTGCCCTTCAAGCAAATTACTAGCTGAGTGGTCGTGGTCAGGGGAGGCAGCATCTCTAGCGGGAGTGCTAGCTTGAGCCCTGGTATTCACCATCTTGTTTGATGACACTAGTTTTAAGGATGACAGTGGTTAGCTTTTAGTTAGCGTTCTCACAGATAGTGACAATGATATATCTTAGATCCATGTTTTGAACATATTCGGATCAAGTTATCCATTGAATTTTGGTCTCCGTCCTCTAAGCTTCGGATCCTGCACACCATAACTTCAAATAAAAGATTAGGTGATGGTAAAATTTCGTCCTACCGAAAATACTCTGACGTTCAAGTCAGTAAGCAGTTTTCTGAGAATAGAAGGTGGATGTAGAGAATGTAGAAATAAATGCTAGAGTGTGTTTATGGATGTAGGTGGGGATTGCACTCGTAGAGAAAGTAACTTTGGATGCTCGTTGAGAGCAGTTTCTCTAAGTACTTAGCTCGCAGGAAACTAGTAATAGAGAGAGAGAGAGCATTGGAATGCTCGAGAGTATAGAAAGCTTTTGAGAGCTTAAGTTTTCTTGAGGGCATTTAGTGGACAAGAGAAAGCGTGTTCGTAGAGTGAGTCTCCATGGGCTTTTATAGCCATGGCCCTGGGCTACCATCCTTACGCAACGAGGCTGGATGCCCGCCTTCTTTGGAGAGATCGTTGCCTTTTCTTCGTAGGCATGAGCATCATTCCTAGTTGTAAGGGTCAAGAAGGTGGATCTCTTTCCTTCTGTGCATGGTAACTGTTAGGATTTCCTTACAAATTATATATAGATATTCACGCCTTTTTCCGAGGATGTGTTCTGATTCTAGGAGGTTTATGTTATAGGGGAGATTGCCTTTTTTAGAGATGCAAAAAATTAGGGCGGATAACTACTATGGCCTGAAAAGAGACGCGTGGGCCAATTTAGCCATGGGCTACATTCGTCCTGAGCCTGTGCAGGTCTACTTGTTACTTCTCCGATCAACAACAGCGTTGACCATCACAGGTTGAAATGGACCGCTACTAGATTTGGGTCGTTTCCTCTTTTGTGGGCCGACCTGCTACTGGTGTCCCCATTAAGGAGGAAGAAAATTATTATTTTAAAGTATGAAAAAAATCAAATAGGATAAGTATAATATTTATGAAAGTAATCATATTGAATAACATTAAGCCAACACTTGTTGAAACTAAAAACATTAAAAATTTGTTGAAAACTACTGCTCAAAACCTACTTGAAGTTTCATCTAATAGTTGATGGTTTGATTTAAACTCTAGTGTTTATACTTCTAAAACAATGTAGGAATTCCTTAAAATACATATTCTAAACTAAAATAAGGATTTTATTGTCTTAGAAAATGGTGTCAAATTTTTTATTTTTTTATTGATATTATGTTGTATTTAGATCTATTGAAAATGCTATATGTACATTCAATTTCTAGAAATTTTATTTTTATTTAAAAATTTGATCTTCAATGATACTTGTTGAAATTTAAAAATAGAAAAGTGAGCCTATACCAAAATAAAATCTTCTTTAGTTAAGGAATTATTTGTAACAGTCTTTATAAAATTAACATTGATCAAAATTTTAATGAAAATTTTATGACCCTACATCATAATATAAAAATGAAATATAATCATATAAATGAGGATTCTTCTTTCTTGTATGTGGATTGTATTAAAGATCATATAAAAAGATTGGCAATAGAAACAATTTTGTCTAACATTGATTTCTTTGATCTTAACATATATATAAATTATATTAAAGAAAAGCAAACTAAGATACAAAGATGGGTGTCGTAAAAAGTAAAGAACTTTTAGAAACTATTCATATATATATTTATAGGCCTTTTGATTTTTTCTCTTTATGTAAAAAAAATATTTTATCACTTTTATCGATGATTTTTTATATTATTTTTTCTCATTTATTGCATGAGAAGTCTTAGGCTATAAATGGTTTAATGGTATACATAATTAAAATTAAAATACAATTAAATAAAATGTGAAAGTCATTAGATCTGACAGACGTAGTGAGCATTGCGATAAATGTGATGAATCAGGATAATATCCCGACCCTTTTGCTGAACTATTAGAAAAGTACAGTATACGTGCATAATATACCATACTGAGAACGCCAAAGTAAAATGGAGTAGTTGAACGACCTCATAATATTTTAATAGATATGATTAGGAGTAAGTTAAATAATTTCTTTTTATCCAAATTTTTATGAATGTAAGTCTTTAATATTGTTGTATATATTTTAACTAGGTTCCTAGTAAAGCAGTTTTAAAATTTTCTTTTAAGTTCTAGATAAGTAAAAAATTGAGTATTCAATACTTATATATTTGTGAGTATGTAGTAAAAATTAGAATATATAATCCATACAAAAAATTAGATTTCAGAATATTTAATAGATACTATATTGATTATCTAGATAAATCTAAAATATATAGATTCTACTATCCTAACTATAATATAAGAATAATAGAAACTAATAATGTCATATTCTTTTGAGAATAGTAAAATTAATCTAAGTGATATTCCACAAAATGTAGAGATTAAAAACATTAGGGTACAAGTCCTTTTGTCCATAATTTCTAAAAAAAATTATTGTTTGGACTATTGTTGAACAACTTAATAATGATGAACAATAAATCAATGATCATCCTCCATGATGACATTATTACCATTGAACAAAATATAGTACAATCACAATAAGTAGTATCAATAAGATTTCATTGATGAAGAAGATCTACTATTTCAAAATATTATTTAGTTTATCTATAAGAATCTGAATTTGATATAAGTGTATATAGTAATTTGATTCTTTCTAACAAGTTGTAAAAAATAATTCTTCTAAATAGATTAATATCATAAAAGATGAGTTAAAATCAATAGTAATAATAAGATATGATATCTTGTTAAATTTCCTAGAGGTTGCAAAATATATAGTTATAAATGGGTATTTAAAATTAAATGTGACTTAAAGGATAATATCAAGTGATATAAAGTTAGACTTGTGGTCGACAATTATACTCAAATAGATGACATTAATTATAAAGAGATATTTTTCTCCAAAATTAAAGAAATTTTTTTTAAGAATTATAATGATATTAGTAACACATTTTGATTTAGCGTTGTATCAAACTGATATAAAAATTACTTTTCTAAATCGTAACTTAGATAAAAAAAAAATTATATGGAACAACTTGAATGATTCTTAATTGAAGAATAAGAGAACTTAGTTTATAAATTAAAGAAATCAATATATGAATTTAAATAAGCTTCATAATAATGCTACTTTAAGTTTTACAATATTATTTTATCCTTTAATTTTATTAAAAATACAATTGATTTGTATATATACCAGAAAGTCAGTGAAAATAAGTTTATATTTTTAGTTTTGTATATTGATAATATATACTTGCAAGTTTTTATCTTAGGGTGTTACATAGGTTAAAGGTTACCTCTCAAAAAAATTTAATAGGAAAAATATGATGTGGCAATTGATGTAATAGGAATAAAAATATTTTAAAATAAATCACACAAATTGTTAGAATTGTCTTAAAAAATATATATCCAGAAACTTTTAGAGAGATTTGGGATAAATAATTATGTAGCTAGTATTGCTCCAATCTAAAAATATGGCAAATTTATTTAAATAAAATGCCCACAACATAAATATGAATAAAATTAAATGAAGGATATTTCTTAGGCATCTATTGAAAGAAGTTTGATGTATGTATACACTTACAACAAATCAAATTTAAGTTTCACGGTCGATATATTCGAACAATACCTAAAAAATTGGTATTGCTTTAATCTAAAAAGGTGACAAATTTAGTTAAATATAATTCTTACAAAATAAATGGGGATAAAATCAAATAAAGGACATTCTTTCTGTGTCAATATAGGAAGTTTGATACATGTAAACACTTGTAACAAACCAAATATGACTTTCACGGTTGGTATACTTGAACGATGCCTAAGAAACTAGTATTAATCACGAGAATGTTGTGAAGGAAATAATAAGATAGTTGTAAAAAATTAATGACTTTTACTTATAAGAAGTCAGATCATTTAAAAGTGACAGGGTGTTCAAATTTAGACTATACTAAATATATAGACATCGAAAAGTCTACATTTGGATATAAGTTTTTTGGCTAAAGAAGTAATTTCATGGAAGAGTGAAAACAATCTATTATTATTATGTCTACAATAGAATTAGAGTCTATGGCATGTTTTAAAGTCACTATACATGTATTATGATTACAAAATTTTATTTTAGGATTTAAAATTATCAATAGTAGAGTCAGGCCGCTAAAAATTTATTATCATAATTTTGTAATAATTTTCTTCTCAAAGAATAATAAGTATTCAAAAGGTACTAAATATATAAAAATTAAATACTTTACCATTAAAAGTTAAACTCAGAAATAAAATGTATCAATGAAGAACATTATTATCAAACTTATTATTGTAAATCTATTAACTAAGGGTTTAACACCAAAGACATTTATGGATCATATTGATAATATGGGTCTTTGTTATTACCAATGATATAATAATAAATTATGTTATAATTTCTTTTTGATATATCATATTTTTCTATATCATTCAAATTTAACATTTTTGATTAATAATAATAGAAATAGTCTCTTATTAGGATATTATTGTTGGACCATATGAATATTTCTCATTTAATACTTTAGTTTAATTCTCAAGTGTTGTAGTATATGGAATCACCATGACTCTCACTTGTTGATTACCTAATTATAGTATTATAATATCTAAACTATTAGAGTATTGTAATGTTGTATGCTTTAAGTTTATTTTAATTATTTTAATAAATATTATTGTCATATGGGTCAAATAAAAAAATATTAGAAAAATATCTCATATAATAAGATATTTGATTTATTGATTTATTGAGTTATGAATAAATAAAACAATTCTATATATAATTAGTTCATATATACATACATATATATATATATATATATTATTAATTAGAGAAAAATTTTCTAAAAGATATATCTATTCAAGACATATCATTTGATGAAAAAGATATATATTTGATGTGTCTCAAGATCCGGATTGTGGTACAGATTAGGTAACCCATTAATCTTCCATTGCAGATCGAAATGGAGTATGTTTAGCCTCCATCTCTGTTAACCTTGAACCTGCATACCACAAACAATGAACGAGAGATTAGAGAATTAGTTAGACTCAATTCTCAATTTATCTTCTGATACTTAAGTTAGAAATTTTTTACAAAAAATAAAAAGATGCAAAGAGAATATGAGAGAATACAGAGTTACATTCATACGGGGGATGTGAGAGGAGGATTGGGCTCTGCTATGTGCTTAGCAAGGAGCAGCTTAGAGAGATGGAGCCTTGGGCTCTGATATGTGGCACTTAGTGAGTGGCTTACTAGAAGGCACTCAGCAGGGAGTGGCCTAAGGAGAAAGAAAGGGACGTGACTAGAGTGGCTCACGAGGTGGCATTCTGCAAGAAGCGGCTTACTAGGTGGCACTCTGTGGGGAGGGGCTTATAAAGAGGGAAAGGAACTCGATTGGAGTGGAGAGAAAAGGCTGCATTAGGCGGGAGAGAGCTTGGTTCCCCCTATGCTATGATATCTTGCTCGAGGATAACTTCAACAGGGGATTGATTAATCCTTCATGATCAAAAACTTCCCATTGGTACACTTCCCCACTGTTCTTTCTCCTTATGCCCACCTAAAAAAGAGGGTTCCCTCACTTTACGATGGTGAGGAATATTTATAATGCTCTATGAAGAAGAATTTGGTGCCAAGGCCTATGATAGATATCCCATCAGGATTCATTGGTTATTGAGGCGTTGACGAGGGTCACTGTTATCGGTTGTTGCTTTGTGAGGTGGTGCAACCATGTGTGCTCCCCAGACAGTTGCGGCGTCGGCCACAGGCGGGGCTTGCATGTGTGTGCTTCGACCACTGCATTTACATATCCTAACCACTCTAGCCAAGAGGCTTTCTGATTTGTCCGTCCATTTACATTTCCCGCAGGGTTGTTGACGCTTGTCCCTTAACCCATCATTCTTTGGGCCTCCACTTAATCACTGCAGCCCTAACTGGGTTAGGTTAGATCGATCTCCTTCCTGGGGCTTTAGTCATTGCTCATTGGGCCCTTACCCTCTTTCATGTGTAGACAGTTAAGCTCGGGACTGGATTAGCCCATTGTACTACTGGACCCATCACTAGCTCCCGTGCCAGGTGACTATGCTTTGCCAATTCCCGGTACGCGGGCCAACTTACGTACTCCTTCTCGAGATGTTTTCTTTTGAGACTTTCCTAATTAGTGTATCTCACTTCTTTCCACGCAGGGAATCATCAATGCTTAGCTTGCTTGAAAAGATTTCAGGTAGCCGTCGAGGTCTGGTGCTGATCCTTTGCTAACAGTGCTGCAGATGTCAAC
Source organism: Nepenthes gracilis (assembly GCA_033239525.1). Classification (NCBI taxonomy): domain Eukaryota; kingdom Viridiplantae; phylum Streptophyta; class Magnoliopsida; order Caryophyllales; family Nepenthaceae; genus Nepenthes; species Nepenthes gracilis. The sequence goes on along the minus strand of BSYO01000003.1, from coordinate 17,412,512 downwards.
CTTTGCATTAATAGCTTGTCAACCTTTATTCCAACTACAAAAAGGGGGACTACTCACACTCTATTGCATGAATCATTTTTTTCATCAGCCAAGTGATGCGAGCGATTTAGCAAAGAGTGAATCCCGAGCTGCCAAAGTGGTAGAGCGATGGAAGTCTTCTAGGGCCTGAAGTTGTACTCAAGCTCCTTTGGAGCTCATGTCGCCATCATTTGAGGCCGATGGTAGTCTTAGAAGGCTCAAGATTGCAACGAAGCTAGACCGTCAATGCCGCTCTGGGTCAGACTTTACCCTCGGGGGCTACGATTTGTCTTGGTGGAGGATCTCCTAGTGGGAGGCCTTCCACATGAGATCGGTGGCATCTCACCCCTCCCTTCATTTGGGAATGGCTTCTTAGTCATCTCCTATGGCATCTGACCTCTGATCTAAGCACTTTGACTGGTAGGTAGAGCACGGTTGTCGATCCCTCCAGACTGAATTTTCAGGCCAGCATCATCAGATCGTTGTTCCATATGCTTCATTTTCATTTTTTCATTATGTCCGTTTACTAATATAAGTTTTGTACTTTGTAAAGGAAGTTAATGAATGGAACTTCAAGCAATGCTCTTTTTTTTTTTCCTTGTGTCTTCTGATTTTGTTGCAACCTTTTGGACGGTTGAAATATTTGCATGTAGTCGGGATGCATTGATCATCCGCCGACTTGGCGATTCAATCTTATGGAGATCTAACACGTAGCGGTCAACCTTAACACTTGGTCTGGGGACTGCTGGTCAGATCTCTGTTGAATCTGCCATGTCAGGTACAGTTGGCCGATCACTTTTGGGACATGGTACACCTAGGGGCACTACTTGCTAGGAGGACAAATTTGCTCACATCCCCTGGGCAAGCACTGTCTTCGAGGCAATGGAGCGCCGGGCCAACATTACTGTGGCTGAGGTGCTTCAGAGTTGAGAGCAGGCCGACTTCATCAACCAAATTTGTCTGAGTATGACATGAGATCCCAGGAGCTCTCAAAGGCTTTGGATCAAATTGTGTCACTCGAGGATGAGCTTCAGGGGTGCTAGTGGCAATTTGCTGACCTGTTAAACACTTGCACATGACTGAAGGGAGACTAAGGTCCAAACCCCGTTTTGATGGGGTGGCCCCAAGCCACTTCTACTGATGAGCAGTCTCTCTAGAGGACTAGTAATTTCGAGCTTGCCTTTTGGTTTTCAGGAATGTTGGGACCCCCTTAGCTATGTGTGGCTCCGGTATTATTGCTTGTTGTGGATGGCAGGAGTATTTTTGTCTTCTACACCTCTATGGTTCAGATCTCTTCTGGCAACTCAGCCCATGGCCGCGCGACCCAACTCTAGGCTAGGGAGGTGACTAGCAATCTTGACCTTAAGTAGTCGAAGTCACCTACTGTCAGTTTGCAAGTTGAGAGTAATGCGCCGAGGATCCATTACTGGCATCGCGTAGCCGTCATGTCAATTAGAGCACAAGAGTGCATTGATTATAGAAGCGATGTGATGTTTGCCTTAATGGCGCATGCGAAGGGTTGCGTTATGGTGCATTGGGATGAGGGCACATGTCATTGTCATTATGGCGATGCGACCCTTCAGCTTTGTCGGAGCTGGCTATTTAAGCGTCCTGACAGCCCCTTTTTCCATCATCTCTTTTGCTATGTGTATGCCTTCGATTCCCTTTTTGCATGACCTTCTATGAGCATCTTCTATTTTTCACTTTGCCACTCTTCTAGGGCTTTTTCGGTTGGCTAATCACAGTGTCATTGGTATTCCCATTTTGATCTCTTCTTCGTCGGACATGCCATCCCTTTTTGCCTCCGTGCCTTCGATGGAGGGGAGCAACGACGACAAATGTGACAGAATCTATCAATAATCACATAAAACAAATACCCATAATTAAATAATATAAACTTTTTGCAAAAAAATGAATAGAGTTCCCTCCAAACGTGGACAAAAATCATTTATGAAAACTTGAAAATTCAACTTGCACAAGCATATAAATATCCAAACATCCATATTCTACAACAACACCAACACAGGATCTACAACTTTCATATCATCCATGGCTCCAACATAGTAACTCAACTACTATATAGGATCAAAAGAGAGATGTCATCTAAGCCTAATTAAATCCAAAATTTAAATAAATACGGAAGCAAAACTAAATCCATACATAACCTACAGAAACATAACATTAAACAATAATAATAAACAACATACTATAACACAATTAATACACAACACTGTTCTAACTTAGCTCTTTATATTTTATCATAATAATCATATTCAAAACTCTAAATCCTTGCAGTCCCGCAATCTCCGTAGCAAATCTCTCTCATTGCTTTATTTAATCGGGCGTCGGTTCACGGCTCTCATCTGGAAGGAAGAAAAAATAAGGGTGAGCTAACAGCTCAATAAATACAATTATATTCAAAAGTAATAAACGATATAAGCAAGATTATGCAGAAGAAGATTAAATGAGCATAAAGGATATGCATGAACATAAACTTGATCAGATATGCTTGGAATATAATTTACTTCTTTTCTTAATTTTTTATTTTTTTAGAATACAGATTAAACATAAATATTCATCTTTGTGGAACTCAGGCTAGTAGACCCTCTAGCGAAAGGAATGAATAATCAATGATAGATTATATTCAATCGATGCAATCAAATGCCGAAAGTTCTAAAGTTGTGGCTCTCCCCACAATTTTTCAGAACTCAAAGACGGAGTTATTCTCGATTACCACCACAACGTTCTAAAACTTGTCAATAATATCACTCGCTATAATATGCGACCAGGACAAATCCTTGAGTCTCTACTATCATACTAGTGACCTGCCTTGGGATGTTACGCTTCATAATATGAATTTGTGATCCTAATTTCATGATTTCTTGTTCTTTTGAGGGAGGACCCACCAAATTTCTTTACAAATATCTCAATTTGGAAGAACAAATCCATCAAATTTTCAAATGTGGAATCTCCCTTCGAATGTTCATATACTTATTATCTTGCTTACTGATTTAAATCTTTTCACGACTTAATTATATACGAATATCGTAATCATAGAGAAGATTATGAATTCTTACCATCAACGAGCAGATTAACTTTGAGAGCTTTCAGACGTGGATTTCTTTCACAAATGCATATATCAAAATTTTCAGATTATACAATCAAACTTATATAATCATACATATCACTTAATTAACAATTAAGCATGGAACATTATGCAAAATATCATTTAAAGTCTTCGGCTAACAGAGCACATGAATAGTGTTCGGATTCTCTTATCGGTCAATTCTCGAAATTTTGATCATCCAATGGTCAAACTATCAAATCTAAGGCATGGGTAATTTATAAACCTAATTCATTTCATATATCAAACTCCAAATCGAAGCCTAAAAGGGTCAAGGGCGTGGATTCAGTTTTCCTCGAATGAATTTTAACATAAAACCATAAATTTGAATACCCAATCGATAAATTAGCAAGCCTATGTCATGGGTAATCATGTCCTAGTCCCAAATTAAGCAAAAGCCTCAAAAATTCATGGGTTACATGGGGCTAAGGTTTTCCTTGTCCGAAAACGTGTCAAACCTACAAATTTGGACACCAAATTCACATATATGCATACTTGAGTCTTAAGAACTGCAAAATATAAATCTAATCGGGTATCGAAGTAAAGATACCTAAAGAAAATAAGATAAAAGTGAAAAAAAATAAAAGAGCAGGGTATGAGTGCACTTGCCTCGGCTCGATCTATCACCTTTCTAACTGGCTCTTGGACGGATCCAGACTCAGAGGCCTTCGTTTGACCATTCTCTCTCTTCTCCCTTCCCCTCTCTCTGCCCATGGGAAAGCACGAAAAAATGGCCGACAGAAAGCCCGCACGCGGCTTTATAATAGGCAGGCGCTCAAGCGCGAAGCGAGTACGCGGCAAGCGCCAACCAATCGAAAAATGGCACCTCCTTGTGCGCTCAAGCGTGTGCGGGCTTTTTCCAGAGCATTTTGCTTTTGGAGCTGCCTGCCATGCTCAAGCGCACGGCAGGCGCCAAGCTGTTGGCAGTGCTCCAGCAAATAGCAGCCCGCTTTTGTCTACTTTTTACTTTCGATACATATTCTTCCGTATACATTAAGCCTAGTCTTGAGTATTATAACATTAATTACTTCCTAATTATTGTGTTTTGGAAATCGAGACCTTACAATTTTCCCCCACTTATAGAAATTTCATCCTCAAAATTTAATGAATCTCGAATTTCTGTAATTGGAGGTAATCTTCTAAAGTCTCCTAGCATTCCTTAGTCACTTCCTTGATTAAGCGGATATTCCAAATAATCTTAAGCATTTGAATCATCCTGATTCTTATCACCCAATGCATTCTATCGAAATCTAATTCTACCAAGTCTGAAGGCAAACCAAATTCATTAACTACTTCTCCGACTTAGCTCTAAAACCTTAAACAACTAAAAATTCTTACTTCAATCTACCCTAAGCCTCGAAAGGAACTATTTCTTTTGAGCCACAAATTGAACCTTAACATATGTGGGTTTGTCACATTTTTCTGCACTACTTTGATTATTCATCTAATTTCGAATTGTCTAGTTACAATTCGCTGCTATATCAAATTTAACCTAACACCCAAAATTCTCTGATCGAGTTTCGGTTAAGATTTTGGTACAAACCTCAAGATCAAAATGCTTTATATCCTTATTATTTCATTAGTATGCCATCAAACTGACATTTTCTTAAAATACATAAATTCAAGTTGACAAGAATAGATAATTTATTAGCTAACAAACAATTTCCAACATATCCTTGGAATACATGGTTGTTCACTTCAAGCCTCAATCACGTCCTGAGACCTATGGGAGTTGTGAGCGCACATGCACCCCCACTATTCTAACTTATCATTTATTTGCTGATTCAAGATCTTCTTATAACTTACATCCATTTTTTTATATAGACACTTAAATTATTCAGCCGCGATAACAAAAGTCCCAAAATATCCATACCACGAAAGCAAAACCCACAAATCCTCAATTTACAGTTAGAAACTACAATTATATCTATCACCAGAAATTTCACACAGCCTTTGGCCATCACCCCAAATCTCAAGACCCAAACACTTAACAACTTCAGGACTCTCGTTGGCATACTAGGGAGCCAACTGATCCAAATTGCATTCCTTTCTCGGTCGGGTCTTCGGTTAACAACTGTTCTCAATCCATGATGCAATTTTCAAACGGAGTACATATTTCCTATGTTCCCTTGAACCTGTCAGTGAGGTCATATCAATATAGACCTAAATGTGACTAAAAGATCCAACCCATAAAACTTATAAAATGCCAACGGACCTTCAAAACACAAACAGTGTTCTCGAATTTCGTAGTAGCCATAACTTCATCCCGGATGCTGTCGCAGACATAATTTCTAATTATCCACAATCAACACGCTATAGATACAAGTTGATCTTAGAAATCACCTATCAAGGTAATCTGCTCGATCTTTTCTTCCAAATGTTTATCGTCAAGACTTACATAACTACGGATACAAGGTAATTGGCTCGATCTTTTCTTCCAAATGTATATCCTCAAGACTTACACAACTAAATTCTTTAGCGACCACCAAATGACTCTAAAGGGGTGGTCTCATTTACTAATTTGACTTAATGTCTATCCCTGATTGGATCAACTATGCCCCATATTCTGAATTTATAACCTGATTACAAAGCACATTATCTTACCAACACAATTCACACCAACATCCACAAACACCTTTTCAATTCCTACGGGATTCGCAACACCTGAAATTCAAACACTCAATTGCTACGAAATTGATCATAAATTGACATCCTTAAATTCACTACACCAAAATTGATTCCAAGTCACATTGACGTTGAACCATTAATTCCACTTTATCTGCCATACTTACTAGGTTGATCGGGCATCCCTTCTTAATGAATTTCTAGTATGAGGGCCTCAACCCAGAAATAATCAAGCCTAAACTTTGAATCCAAACCAATTAATCTAGACCTCAAATCAAAGCCAATTCAACTTAAGCACTAAATCGGCACCGAACCAAATTTGAACCTCAAGGTGCCTCCCTACAGCTTTCTTGACCTTGCCACTTGCCACGAATGGACCTTCACCTAGGAGCCATAGCGGCTACTAATATCACATCTGAAGGCAATCACACGGTTAAACTATTCTTAGGATACTATCTAGGGCACAAGAGCTAGACAACCAAGTTCATCACCTATCTCTAACTTAACTCAAGCCTAAGCTAGCCAACTGAAATAATTAGGACAATTCTATTCTAAGTTAATTTTCCTATGCCTACGTCTACTTATTTGATCAGTTTAAATCGATCCTAAGCTTTTGCATACTATTCAAATCAATCTTAAGGTATCTTTTCTCTGATATCAATTGTGTCGGAACAGGTTATTTCTCCTTTAATAACCTCCATCAAAATCACATACAACTAATGCTCATAATTAAATAAAATAAAATTTTTACAGAAAATCGGACAAAGTTCTCTGTAAAAGTGGACAAAAATCATACATGAAAACTTAAAAATTCAACCTACACAAGCATATAAATGTCCAGACATCCATATTCTACCGCAACATCAACACAGGATCCACAACTGTCATATTATCCATGGCTCCAACATAGTTACTCAACTACTATACAAGATCAAAAGAGAGATGCCATCTAAACCTAATCAAATCCAAAATTCAAATAAATGCAGAAGCAAAACTAAATCCATACATAACCTACAGAAGCATAACATTAAACCATAATAATAAACAACATACTATAACATAAATAATGCACAACATTGTTCTAACTTAGCTCTTTATATTTCATCACAATAATCATGTTCAAAACTTTAAATTCTTGCAGTTCCGCAATCTCCTTAGCAAAATCTCTCTACTTGCTCTATCTAATCGGGCGTCAGTTCGTGGCTCTCATCTAGAAGGAAGAATAAATAAGAGTGAGCTAACAACTCAGTAAATATAATTATATTAAAAAGTAATAAACAATAAAAGCAAGATAATGCAGATGAAGATTAAATGAGTATAAAGGATATGCATGAACATGAACTTGATCAGATATGCTTGGAATACATTTTACTTCTTTTCTTAATTTCTTATTTTCTTTACAATATAGATTTAGCATAAATATTTATCTTTGCGGACCTCGAGCTAGTAGACCCTCTAGCCAAATGAGCAAATAATTGATGATAGATTGTGTTCAATGCACGCAATCAAAGGCCGAAAGTTCTAAAGTTGTGGCTCTCCCTATAATCTTTTAGAATTTAAAGATAGAGTTATCCTTGATTACCACTATAACGTCCTAAAGTATGTCGATAGTATCACCCGCTATAATATGCGGCCAAGACAAATCCTTAAGTTTCCACTATCATACTAGTGGCATGCCTCGGGATGTTATCCTTCATAACATGAATTTGTGGTTCTAGTCCAAAATTAAGCAAAAGCCTCAAAAATTCATGGGTTACATGACCGGGTGTGAGGGCTAGGGCTTTCCTTGTCCGAAAACAAGTCAAACCTACAAATTTGGGCACCAAATTTACATATATGCATACTTGGGTCTTAGGAACTACAAATTATAAACCTAACTGGGTATCAGAACATGGATACCCAGAGAAAATAAGACAAAAGTGTAAAAAAATGAAAGAGGAGGGTATTAGTGCACTTACCTTGTAACAACCCAGACTTTAAAAACATAGAAAATTTCAGCTATTGAGTCCGGTCAACGCCAGTTGACCTGAAAATGTAATAAGAAAGGATAAATCGGCCTTAAGATGAAATCAAGTTCGGCCCCTACTTGATGAAAAGAAGTCCGGAATATTCCTAGATGAAAAGAGGTCCGGACTTCCTTAATGAAAACCCAGTCCGGATTTCTATGGAAAGCTAGTCCGGATTTCCTTGAAAAAGGAGTCCGGAATACCCTTGAAAAGAAGTCCGAATTTCCCTTGATGAAAATCAAGTCCAGCCGTGTAAGGCCGAAGTAGCCTTGAAGGCCGTAGTGTCTTTGTTGTTGGTAAAGCCAAAGTTGATGATCCGGTCAACAAGTGTTGACCGGAAGTCGTGTAAGAATAATTCGGTAATGGCCCAGAGTACAAAACATAGAGAATCCCCGACGTCGAGTCAAAATAATACGTTAAGGATAGTAATCTGGTCAACGAGTGTTGACCGGAATGCGTAAGGGGAGGAGTACTCCGGTCGACGTGAAATGATTGGCCAGGAAACGTAAATGGGGGGAAGGACGGGAAAAAGGAAAGTGAATCGGTCAACGCCATTTAGTTGACCGGGATGCGTAATCAAGAAACCACTATAAATAAGGAAACCGAATACGATGAAATAAAAATTAATAAGGAAACTGTGTATAAGGAAATAACCAGTAAGGGAACTTTGTAATAAGGAAACCAAGTATAAGGAAATAATATATAATAAGGAAACCTTATAATTAGGAAATCCTGAAAATTTGCCAAACCCTAACGACGGCTACCAGGCCCAAGGGCCTATAAATAAGAATTAGAGAGCGGGGAAAAGGGGCACTCGATAGGGCTTGCTAGTAGAGGAAGACCACAAGTTCAAGGCGAAATAAAGAAATACAGGCAAGATACTCACCCCTGTTTTCAAGTTCATGATTATGCATGATTTCTACGCTAGTATATCTAATTTTATATGAACTTATATGATGTTATTCTATTCTTTTTTATCTGATGCTTGAGGTATGATTATTGTTTGATAATTGCATGTTTGAGGAAAAGACTTCATGATATTTGGTTTTGTTTTGCTGGGAGAATAATTTTCTGTCAACTTAAATGAACTGTGATAATTACATCATTAAAGAAAAGAACTCCGTCCAAAGAACTCCGATCTTTCTATGAACAAAGTAGTCCGTCCTCTTTTGAAAAGTACTCCGGTTTTAAAGAAGAGGAATTTCGGCCCTTACGTCTTTAAAGAGCACTCCGTCCGTTTGATGAAAAAGCACACCGTCTTTTGTTAAAGAAAAATCACTCCGGATTTTAGAGCGTCGGATTTTAAAGAAACAGAACTCCAACTTTTAGAGCTTCGGCTTCTAAAGGAAAAAGAACTCCGGATATTAAAGAAAAGTCACTCCGGTTTTAGCACTCCGGATTTTAAAGAAAAGTCACTCCGGTTTTAGCACTCCGGATATTAAAGAAAAGTCCCTCCGGTTTTAGAGATCCGGATTTTAAAAGAAAGGCACTCTGGCTTTTAGAGCTCCGAATTTTAAAGAAAGAATCACTCCGGATTTTAAAGAAAGAAACACTCCGGTTTTAGAGCTCCGGATTTTAAAGAAAGAATCACTTCGGATTTTAAAGAAAGAAACACTCCGGTTTTAGAGCTCCGAATTTTAAAGAAAGAATCACTCCGGATTTTAAAGAAAGAAACACTCCGGTTTTAGAGCTCCGCCCTTTTGAGAAAGAACTCCGCCTTTGAAGAAGAACTCTGCCTTTTGAGCAAAGTACGCCGCCAAGAGCTCCAGTTTTCCAACTCCGTCTTTTTAAGAAAACAACTTCGCCTTTAAGATGATTAAAGAAAAAAGTACTCCGTCCTCTTTAGAAAAAGAGCTCTGGACTTTGATGAAAAAGCACTCCGTCTATTTAAGAAAAAGTACTCCATCCTTTTAAGAAAGAATTTCGGCCTTTATGAATGAAGAACTCCGGCTTTTAAGGACTTCGGATTTCAGAAAAGAACTCCGTCCTTTTAAAAGAACTTCGACTTTTGGAACTCCGGCTTTTAATGAAAAAAAACTCCAGCTTTCAGTAAAAAGAACTTCGTACTTTTGCTGAAAATGTACTTCGTCCTTGTTAGAAAAAGAGCTTCAGACTTTTGGGAAAACGTACTCCGTCCTTTTAGAAGAACTTCGCCCTTATAAAGCGCTCTGGTTTTAAGGAAAAGACTTCCTGCTTTGACGAATAAGACTTATGACTTTTAAGAAAGGAATCTTCGGCTTTAAGATGAAGGAAATGTTATACGGACTTCAACTGATGAAGTTAAGAACAAAGGCTTTAAAAAGAAGAAAAATGTATTAATCCAGACAGCAAGTGGAACTCTATGACTTCTGACTTCCGAACTATGATGTATGGCCATGAAAAGATATGAACCATGAACTGAGTCTCCCTTAAACTTGCTGTTAAAGATGGATGAAGGATATTGGAGTGACACTCGAGGATTGCCTCCTGGGCCACGAGAGGGGACTTTCTGGTGGCATAAGAACTATGGACTACGGCCCCGTATGCCAGGTTAAGGCATTACCTCCCGCCCCGGGGAGCATAATGAGGGGATATGGCTTTAGGTTGTGGGGTTACACACAATCCGTCCTCGATGTTGTCCACCCCCTTCCGGTCCCTAAAGATGATAAGAATTTTAAATGGTTTTATGAGTTTTAAAGAAGACAAGATAATGAGAAAAATACTTAGGAAATTCCGAACTAAAGACGTGATGGTTTTCGTACGATAAGCTATGTTCGCTTATATATATATGTTTATGTTCTCTGTTTTCTGCATGTGAGTATTTTGCTGGGCTTTGTAGCTTACTCTTATTGTTTTCAGATGACGAAAGGCTCATGGAGGATGAAATTGAGTAGGACCTTATGGTGCAGCCAAATAGTTCGGTTGGCCAGAGCTGATTAAATGAAGAGCTTGCTTAATTATTTTGATGTTTTGTGGAGACTTGTAAAACTATTCCGCTGTTTTAATTTATCAATATTAGCATGTTTCTGTGTTATGAATAAAAGTTATAATTTTTAATAAGCATCTCAGGGCAATTAGGTCTGGCTAACATTAGAGTTGGCCGGACAAGTTTGAAATCAAACCAGTGGGCCAGCTTTACATAGTCTGGTCTCGTGAGATCCTGTGTGAAAGAAAAGAAATAAATTTTATGTCCAGTAATATTGTTTACTTTTAGTCCTGACGGCGACTGTATGGTGTAAATAAGTATGGGCCGTCACATACCTCGACCCGATCTATCACCTTTATAACTGGCTCTCGGACGGATTTAAACTCAGAGGCATTGGTTTGCCCGTTGTCTCTCTTCTCCCTCCCTCTCTCTCTACCCATGGAAAAACATGAAAAAATGGCCGACAGAAAGCCCGCACGCAGCTTTATAACTGGCTGGCGCTCAAGCACGAGGTGAGCGCCGGCGAGCACCAACCAATCTGGAAATGGCTCCTTCTTGTGTGCTTGAGCGAGCAGCATGCGTGGGCTTTTTCCAGAGCAATCTTTTTTGACATCGCTTGCTGTGCTTGAGTGCATGGCAAGTGCCATGCTGCTGGCAGTGCACCAACAAGTAGCAGCCTACTTTCATCCAATTTTTACTTTTGATTCATATTCTTTCGCATACATTAAGCCTAATCTTTATTATTATAATATTAATTACTTCCTAATTATCATATTTTGAAAATTAGGACCTCACAATAAATGTATGATAGGAGAGATTGGAGCAGCCATCTCAGAAAGCATTGTTGCGGGCGGCGCTGAGCTTCATCTAGGTGCTCACGCTCTGGAGCACCAAGAGGTTCTGAGGGGGCCTCCTGGCCTTGAGACTATTGGATCTTCTCACTCCTTAGGCCGCGAGGTAGAATTCTACAAATTCTTGTCTTTCGCGGCTGTGTTTTTTTGTGGCTCTTTCGCTTGGTTGTTCCTTTTCTCTCCCTTGGTTGTCACTGACGATGCTTCATAAATTGGAGGAGGACGTCCGCTTTTTGGAGAAAGAGGTTTCCCGCCTCATGCAAGATTGCGTTGACAATGGAGAGATGGAGCGGAGGGTAAATGCTGCCATTGGTGAGGTGTTTCAGAGTTAGGAGCTATCCAACTATCTCAACTAGGCTCTCTCCAAGTCTAACGCCAGAGCTCAAGGGCTCTCTAATACTTATGCACAGGCCCTAGCTCAAATTACCTTGCTTGAGGATGAGCTCCAAGAGAGTCGACAATGGCTCACCGATCTAATGTGCATTAGCACCAAGTGGGAGAGGAAGCTGATGTCCAGGCTCCGTCCGAAGGAGGTGGCTTCACAACTGATGGGGAAATTTCAAGAGGGCATTGTTACGTGCTCGATTCGGCAATAGCACCAGCATGCCAGAAGACGACTGAAACAGAAGAAGAGAGGAGGTGGGAGGGGAGATTGGTAGAGGGTAAGTGACAGAAAGAGGGAAAGGGAACGGGTAAGGAAGGAAGGAAAACAGAGAGAGATAGCCGAGAGAGAGAGACAGCCGAGAGAAGAGGAAAATTGGCAAAGCTTACTTACTTGGTTACTGTAGCAACCGAATACATTTATAGTAGTGAGCCAACTAATTTGGTTCCAAGCCAACCAAACCAACCAACTAACCAAGTAACTAATAGTATAATATATGTAACTAATAACTAATATATATTTGACTAATAAGCATGTAACATTGCCCTCCCCTGCAAAAGAACCTTGTCCTCAAGGTTGAAGGAGGAAAAACTTTGTGGAGTGTTGCAATTGGCTCTCCATGTAGCTTCATTGGCTGACTGGAACCCTTTTGGAAGTTGAGAATCAAACTTGTCTCTCAACGGAGTGAAGAAGTTCACTTCTAGCAGTGCAAACCACTCACCAAAGGCTGAAAACTCAGCCCACAATTTCGTTGAACAAGTGCCCGCACGTAGAAAATCAAGTAAAGTCAACTTGGGATCATCAGTTGCAACATCACCGGCATCAAGTTGTTGAAGGGGCCCCAAATAAAATTTTACAACAGCAGCGAACTAAAGTGGACCGGTTGGCTTCCACCTGAAGGTTGGGCTAATTGGGAATGTGGCTTGCTTACTCACCATCGCACCTTGTACTCCAGCGCTCTTCACAACAATAGCATAGAAGAACTCAATTGCCAATTCCCTTCTGTTCAAAGCTGAGTAACTATGAGCCATTTTCAAAGGTATAATGCCATTGTCAACCCTATGGGAAAAATTTTCTTCCAACATCAGATAATACTTCAATGCAGATTCATAATGCTGAAGACTTATAAATGAGTTTGCCACTGCAGTAATAAGGTTGATGTGATCCACTCTCTGCCGTTGCAAAAGACTGAAACAAATCTCTACTTTCTCTATATCACCAGGATAAGCATGGAAGATTCCTGCTTTTACAGTCAAGAACAATGGCAATTCTCTTCCACATCTCTTAGCATTCTCAATATGCTGAAGTGCTTCAACATGCATATTATTTTCCATGTATAAAGAAGCCAACATAGCAACCATGCTTAGCTCAGTTTCAGGAGGATGATCTTTAAGATACCCCAGCACGACGTTGACAGAGTGTTCAAACTGGCCGCATTTTTTGTACAACATTATTGTTGTCTACAGTGCATCCAAACTATCAGGACCCAGTTGAAATATCTGCTCATATGATTTAGCAGCATTCTCATAATTTCCAATCTCCATGTACCGTGAAGCACGTTGATACTAAGAGCAATAAATGCTGGATCAGCATTTATTGCTTTAGAGAGGCAATACCAGGCTTGACCAATATTTCCTTGCTCTATGTACTAGGTCACAAGAGATTTCCAGAGAGCGGAATCCTTTGGGCTCAAAAATGCAGCAATCATATAGCAGCCTGTAGCTGTCTTTTTGTCGGCGAATGCATTATAGACAAGACCAAGCACATGATATGGATCGAGTAGATTTGGTGCTAGTCGAACCACCTCATTTAGCACACCAGTGGCCCCAATTGCCCCTATTCGTTGAGCTAGACTGCAATTGAGCAATGGGTTGATCAAGGCATAGTTGACACCTCTGGATGTAATTGAAGTAACAATAAGGGCAGCACCGGATGGGATGGCATAGGATCTACAAGTACTTGCAATGCCTCCAACATTGTCACCAACATTGTCAGCAATAAAAACTGAATGTCTCAGGTGATCCTTGAGGATAGGTTTGATAAATTTGCCTACAGCGGATGTACCAACAGCAGTAGTTTGTGGATAAATACCTCCACCAACTCTATCAATTGAAGCCATGGAAGACCCACCAAAACCATATGCAGTGGTTAATTTCAACGGACCCCTCCGGTTAACATCATGGTATAGTGTGAGGAGGTGAATGGCAATGTAAAATACCAAATGGCCATTTGTAGCAAGAGGGAAACCCATCACTGTCCCCGACCACAATGCAACAATAAAAGCCTTACCAGTCCTTTTTCTTGCCTCGAGGGTGGTTTTGGTATACGCGCAAGGCTCACAACTAATGCCTCCAAAATTTAGAAAATCCCTTCTGCTAGCCTCGGCTAGGACCGGCTTACCATAGCAATGCTTCACAAGGAGGACGAAGAGAGGATCATCGGTGAGCATTTGAGCATCCTGCTGTCTTGAGACCTTCTGTTTGACAGAGCATTTGGTCGGTGATCGGCGTAGGGCACACTCACGATCTGTGTCTCCTTTGTTCCCCGCCAATTTTGTTAAGCCAATGGTGACAGGCAACAACATGGTTGTCAATAAGAGAAGCTCATGGCTAGATGCTGTTACGACGAGAGGGAGGTTCTGTATGGGCCAATTTGGAAGGAGGATGATGGGGGTAGAAGGGGGCCTCGGGGGTACTGTCAAGAGTCGGTCAGGCGGTTTGGCGAGCGGCAGGGAGTAGATGTGTGAGCATCCATCACTATCGGTTCTATTAAGTGGAAATGGAACAGAAGTAATGAGTTGGACCTTGGTTAATGCTAGTGGTAGTGAGGGTTTGGGCTGAGCAATCTGGACCAAATTTTTGAAGGTGAGAGCCCTGAACAATGAGGATGTGGAAGAAACAGGGAGATTGATGGATGTCTTTGTTTGTCGGTCGATTAGAGTTGGTGTTCGTGGTGGAGCGTGAGGAATTGGAAAAATTGCGGACAGTCCGGGTTGTTCGATTTGGTTTAGAGAAGGTAGGATTTCATTTATGAATTGTGAAATTTGTGGTGTAGTGGGCGTATCTGTGGCGATTGTAGTTTGTGGAAGAGTTGGAGGATGGAGAGGAACGGTGGCAGAGGCCGTGAGTGGTTGGTTCTCGTCATGGGACAAAGCATGATCAATTTCAGTGAGGGCTTTTGGAAATATGGAGAGGAACGTACCTGATGTGTGTTGTCGTTCGGCCACCTCCAACTCCTTGAACGCCTCCAACTTTGCTGATGTCTAGGGTGAGAACAGAAATATGAAATTTCGGTGGAAGGCAGGTGAAGAGGAGAGGATGAAGCTGTAATCGAAGGGGAGGGTGAATGAGATGGGGACATTTCAAATGGCAGGGAAGGCTGTTTGCTTCGATGTTGTTCGATTCGGACCAGAGAGTGATGGAGTCCGTCCACTGAAGACCGGATCTGTGAAGGAGTCGGAAGAACATGGAAATTTGCAGATGGTAGGGGCTGTCGGTCGTTTCGGTTTGGAGTTTGAGAGGTTTCTGAGAGGCTGTGGCTTGGACTTTGTGGATGTGGTGGTGGAATTACGGTTGGGGATGCCATAAACGCAGAGGTGGTTGGAAACAACGGTGGAGGGTTGAACAGCAAGAAAAAATTCGCAGATGAGTTCTGTTGTCGCTCGATTCGGTGGAGAGATCGACGGACTTCATCAAGAGAGTTTCAGATTTGTGCTTTGGTGGAAGCTTGGGCAACGATGGCGGCCGCGTGTTGTCGGACGGTCTTCTGGAGCTCCTTCACCTCCATCAACAGCAATGCGATGGAAGCATTGAGTGCGTCGAGCGGTTGTTCATCAGTCAGCGCCATCGCCTCTACCTTGGTCTCAATG
Source organism: Nepenthes gracilis (assembly GCA_033239525.1). Classification (NCBI taxonomy): domain Eukaryota; kingdom Viridiplantae; phylum Streptophyta; class Magnoliopsida; order Caryophyllales; family Nepenthaceae; genus Nepenthes; species Nepenthes gracilis. The sequence goes on along the minus strand of BSYO01000003.1, from coordinate 17,396,733 downwards.
AAAGCACCTTTGTTACGTGCTCGATTTGGCAGTAGCACCAACATGCCAGAAGACGATTGAAACAGAAGAAGAGAGGAGGCGGAAGGGGAGATTGGTAGAGGGGAAGTGACAAAAAGAGGGAAAGAGAACGGGTAAGGAAGGAAGGAAGGAAATCAGAGAGAGACAGCCGAGAGAAAAGGAAAATTGGCAAAGCTTACTTACTTGGTTACTGTAGCAACCGAATACATTTATAGTAGTGAGCCAACTAATTTGGTTCCAAGTCAACCAAAGTAACCAAGACACTAATAGTATAATATATGTAACTAATAACTAATATATATTTGACTAATAAGCATGTAACAGGCATCTTTTTTTTACAAGCGAATAGTCTCTCTAGCTATCCTTGATTTTCCCATTGGCTATCTTGACGTGAGGAACGCTAGAGCTAGACGCCAAGAGGACCTCATCAACTTTCTGACAAAAGGACAGTGCTCTTTCAAGGGTGACTGCTTCGAGTAGCTTATAGGTGTACACAGCTTCTTTATTTGTTATGATATCGCTGGATGCAATTGCTGTATGATGTGACTTTTAACAAAATAATCCAACGATGTTGATCATTGTGGCTACTTTTTCCTCACGTACTGAGCTTTTTTGCCTAACTCCGGTTTTGATTATGGTTACATGGTGTATGTCATTGGTTTTGGCATACCTTCATGCTGCTCAACCGCTGTTGCCTGGGCCATACAAGCCACCGGGCGCCAAGTGACAAAGGAACCGTAGGACACCGACAAGGCTGTCATGGGGCCTCACCCTGAGCCCCTAAGATCGGAGGCCTTGGAGATGGAGTAGCCATCGAAAACACAGAGGTCCCAGGGGCATCTCCTTCTTAACCACTGGGAGCTGGGTCCAAGCACTAGGAAGGGATCCATTTCCATTGGTAGGAAATCTGACTTATAACACCGGACTTTCCAACTGCTTTTTCCCTTTTGATGAATGCTAGTGCCAAACGGAGGTCTTGGCCAATTGGTTCCACCAAGACCATCGTCGGGCCATCATCTCATCCTACGAGGAGCCCATGGCCGATGGGTGGTCCCCCTTTGGGTCGGCAGGTAGCTTTTGCACCTTTCTTGGGTTGTCGGCCCACTCCACATGCCTTTGTTTGGCAGGTAGGCTAGTGTAAGCATTTTCACTGGCATCACTGTTCTTGGGGCATCCTTTGCCTCCATTTTTTTTTTTTTTGGTGCCTTGTTAGGTCCTTGCTCATTCTCCCTGGAGATCGTCACAAAACAATCATAGGTGAGCTTTGCTCAGGGTGATGGGGTTTTTAGGCTGTGGCCACTAGGTTCTGATAGAGTTATAGGTCGTCGCTTGCATGTTACCAATTTGGTGCTCTATCCTGTCTAGAGGACGTCATAGTCCATATGCGTTTGAGGCAGATCTGTAATATCCCAAATATTTTTTTAGAAAATAAAATTGACAAATTAGTATTAATAATTATTATTAATTACTTTTGATTTTAAAATCTTATAATTTAACTGATCTTTAGGTTGATCAGTTTAGAAATTTTGGGTCGATAAATTGGGTTAAATACTTGGGCTATTAACTTAAATCTAGACTAATTAGTGAATTAGGTCAAATTAATTATAAACCCCTCTAGCTGAATTAATATTAGAGGAGCCTTTGTATATCGAAATGTAATGGCTAAAAATACAATTAAATTTAAAAGAAGATAAAATATTAAAAAATTATAATTGAAAGTTTAAATATTATTGTAAAGGTAATAAGATGATTAATATTTTAAATAGATATGTAAATGTATATAGTAATATATATAATGTAATAATATTAATAAACATAAATAATAATAAATATTATTAATTATATTGAGTGATAATAATAAAATAATAATAAATTACAAATAAAAATAATAAATAAAAATGATAATATATATATATTAATATAATATTAATATATAATAATAATAAGTAAATAATAATAATAATAATAATAATAATAATAATAAATATAACAAAGGAAAGGAAAGAAACGGGTGAGAAGAGGAAAGAAAAGAAAAGGGAAAAGAAAAAAGAAAGAAAGAAGAAAGGAATGAAGAGAAGAAGAAGGAAAGGAGGAGAGAGAGAGAGGACAGCACAATTTCAGCAATGGGGAGAAGGAAAGAGACGGAAGCTCAAATGAAAACTCGGCAGAATCCTAAATCCACCCCCTTCAAAATTTAAGGAGAGATGGGTGTTAGGAGGGAAGGGGGGAAGAAGGAGCTACCGTCTGAGTTATGGTGGCCGTCGCCGCTTTGGGCTCGAAGATGTGTCCTCAACGTTCGCCATTAGTGGCCGTTGCCGCTGGGTTGCCGTCATCAGCCTGTGCTATCGCCGCCGCCAGCCCTGGCCACCGTTAAACCCTCGCCGCCTCTGTTCAATCAGGTAAATAAAATTCCTATCCTCACAAGTAATCATCTATTTTTGCAAGTAAACTTCCACCTTACTAAATAAATTCTTCCTTCATGTTTATTAACATCAAATCTCTAATTTTATGTTCGGATTTGGAGGAAAACCGGTGAAAACCAAGGGTTGCAAATTTGAGGTACCAACCGCAGGCCATGGTTCTTGTGAGCAATCGGCCGATCTCTTGGGCCCAACAATGAAATGGGGAGTTGGGAATTCTATCTTAGAGAGTCCTAAAGCATAGATTTTACTCATTATACCCCTGATTACGGCATGTAAGTCGGCCATGGAAATAGAGCACTGTGCTCTATTTTCAAGTTTTAGTCGGGTCCGGTGACCGGCAATGACAAGAACAGTTAGACCCCAATGATTTACAAATAAACCTTCCCTTTCTTCATTGATGTTGATTCTCCCATTTCCCACTGCGGAATTAGTAAATCGATGGCACTATGGACCGATTTGAGAAAAACAAAGCATCGACTCTAGACGATGGAGACGGAACTATTTCAGGGGCTTAGGCTGAATTGGAATGCATTTACTTGTGAATGATGAAAAGTTGGGACTTTTCCTATCGCCGATGATAATCGGCTTCTGGCCGAGGGAACAGAACCACCAACTCGGTGTGCCATTGTGAGAGTTCGGTGATGGAGGTGGTGCGGACGCCGTCACCGTGAGATGGGCCGGAGGCGACGCTGCTGCTGTCGTCGATCTGGTGGCCGGCAGGGAAGAGGGAGGCTGCCCGTGTAAAGCATGTGTATGTGTGTGTGTGTGTGTATATATATATATATATATATTTATATGAATAAATAAATAAATAAATATATATATATATATATATATGTATATTTATTTATTTATTCTTTAGTTATATTGTATTGATGTAATTAGAAAGATGTGGGGGTATTATTTATGTAATTATTATTTATTTATATTGTGTTGATATGTTTATAATGATGTGGGGGTATATGAATATATATATATATTTATATTTATTTATTTATTTATTCATTTGTAATGATGGAAGATATATATATATATATAATTATATATGAGATGATATATAATTATATTGATATACATAGATGGTAGGAAATATTTACATAAAATATACACATGTGGATTGGTATATTTATAAGTGTCTGGTAAGTTCAGAATAATGTTAGTCTGTTAGTTGATTATTCCTATACCATATTGATGAATTTTGATAAATTATTCTCCGCGTAAATTTTGTTGGCGTGTGTACATTCTATTGGCACTCTATGGATAAGTAAAGGAGAGTGTATAAAAACTCTACAGTAACCGGACGTATGGGAGTCCGTGAGACCGTAAAGTAGTTTATACTTTTTAATACTGATTCCATTTTGGAGGTTGAGGTCATTGATATTGCGGAGGGATACTTATAACCTAGTGACCATCATAGATGATGATATCTGGGATATCATTGGCGAGGGGTATCGGAGATAGTATGAGCATGCTACGTGTACAGCCTCCGGAAGGACTGTAGGGGTAGTGGGGATACCATAGATACCAGGTAACCTCGTGGTACTCACCCAGCCATTAGGGGCATAAATACACGGCCTTTAGTTCCTATGGTAGAATAAGGTCCAGGGAGATTCTTGTTATCTCGAACAGTGGTGACCTCAAATTGAGCTGGTAATCAAACTCTTGTTATCTCATATAATTAGTCGAGAGGGATACTTATAACCTAGTAACCATCGTAGATGATGATATTTGGAATATCAATGATGAGAGGTATCGGAGATAGTATGAGTATACTGTGGGTACAAACTCTGGGAGGACTGTAGGGATAGTGGGAATACCATAGATACCAGGTAACCTCGTGGTACTCACCCAGCCGTCGGGGGTATAAATACGTGGCCTTTGGTTCACTATGGTAGAATAAGGTCCATGGAGACTGCTGTCATTCATACAGTTAGAACATCGTATTGAGCTGATGATCGAATTCGACAGAATCCATGTTGCTTCCTTGATACTTATCCATTCACGTGGCATTTGGGTGGTGGACACGACATATTATTGAGTCTTGGACAATGGTTGATATATTTTCTGCTATTGTTGATTTTATTTATTATTTTATTATCCAAGATGCTTAATTATACTCATCTATTATTGATTATGTTTACTTGTTGAGCATTCGGCTCATCCTTGTATTTTATTGGCTCCAGATTAGATAGGTTGACAACGGGATAAAAGAGATTACGTAACTTTTGGGTAGCCACCAGATAGAGGTGATATCAGAGTTCGAGACTCCCATGATAAAGATCTGAGATTTTTCATTGTTCATTAATCTTTAGATATTTATTAGATATCCCATATATGAAATTTGATATTTTGTGACATCGATGTTATTGAAGTTATTTATTATTATTGTTATGGATATTGAATTAATGATACATTTATGAGGTTCAATAATGATATTTTTAATGATGTTGAGTTCATTAATGACGTATAATTGATGATTTTGGATGGTTTGAGATTTTTTCCATGACGGACCGGATCGGGTTTGGAGATCCGAGCTTGGGTTGCTACATGATCCACTGACCATGGTTGGCTGATGGTGCTCATCCCTTTGAGGAGGAGTCGCTACACGTACAATTGAAGAAGCCCCCTAAGGTTTCAATGGCCGCCTGATAGGGGGTCCGACACCTGGACTATAAGCCCTTGGGCCGTGGAATTTGGCCATACTTAGGCTGCTCAGTTGCCTAAGTTGAGCTTCAAATTTGACCACATTTGGGCTACTCGGTAGATGGGACCGAGTTTCTTTGACCATTCTTAGGTCGGTTTATAAGCGAGCTATAATTTGCCTGACATAGGGATAGCCTAGGTCATTTGATTTCATGCAATGTTATGAAAACATTCATGCAAATAAACATATGTTAAGCGTAACAGTTATTTTACCAATTCAAACATGACACGCATTACAAGCATACCTAATGATGTATGTTAGGCGTGCCTAGGTTTGACGCGTGGTAGCTGATGGTACCCTTAGAGGTGGGTGGTGCTTGGTGCCATAGGGACCAGTTTGTTGCCCCAGGCACATAGCATTTGTGCACCTTTTTGGAGGATTGTTGAGATGAGGGGTGGCCCTTCCCAATTTAAGGGGGTGGCTTATTCTTATTAGCAGTCTCGCCGATCGTCTCTTCTCTCCACGAGATTAGGTCTCCTCGCTCGGATCGTGAGGGCGCTGCTTATGGGTCACAACACCATGAGGCCTGCCATTGATAGTTCACTTCGCGTATCTCAGCTGCACCTCAGGCTTCCCTTAACGATCTCATGGGTTGGGAGCCACTGTGTAGATGGAGACTTTCAATCTCGGGGCCAAGCTACATAATCCTTACTACGATGAGGCCATGGAGCAGGGGAGACTCCTTGGCTCAAGAGTTTCAAGTATCCCCTTGCTCCACCTTTGCCCTACTCTTTCAGGGGCCAACCCAAGGCTCTGCAGGAACTCAGCAAGGAGTCCCTTCTAGATCAGACTCTTGAACTCCTTTTACAACTTTCAATGGTTTTTGGTGTCATGTCCGGGGGATTGTTGGTATCAGCAATACTTTAATGGGTCTCCCGCCATCAGGTTCTTGATGGGCTTTGGCCATCTCAAAAACTTATCACCCTAGATCCTCATGAGGATGTTGATCTAGGAGTCATTTAGGGGGTTCAACCTCAAGATTCTTGGCCCCCTATGGGATTTTAGCTCCTTCCTCGGTCGCTTGTTGGGATCTCGAGTTTTGACATTGTCTCCTTTTCACTTCTTCTAGTTAGTGGTGAGCTGCGATAGGAAGCCATCAGCGAGCTCTTAGAATGTCAGAATTGAGCTCGGCTGGAGGTGATTGAACCAAACCCAGGCGTCCCCTTAGAGGGTCATGGGTAAGCATAGGCATATAGCGGCTTCATTTAAGACCCAAGAACCTAGTAGGCCTCAAAATTGTTTCAAGAGGTCGACCAGGTCAAAGTTCCCACTATATGGCTCCATGAACGGCATTCAGAGCTCGTCAGTGGGCGCCTGAGGTCGTATCTCCGTTGTAAATGGCAAGCTTCCCAGGTTCGTTGAGTCTTTGATGACAACTCCCTCGAACTCTCACTGTCTCATCTCCTCCACTCTTTCCTTCATCCAAGGGGAGGACGCAACCCTCAAGAAGCCGAGGGGGGTGGTCATTCCCAAGTGGTTCGAAGAGGGGTGCAGAACTGTATAATCATTGGTCTGCAGCTGTTAGGCACTGCAAGAAGCCTCTTCGTGGGTTGCGGGCAATAGGTCTTCATTAGAGCAGCGTGGGTCTTTCCTTAGGCTTTGGCTCGGGGCTTTGGGAGCAAGTCAAAACTCCTTTTAGAAGCAGGCCTTTCTGCTAATATCCTTCCTAATGCTGAGGCTGACTGGCTGATGACATAGGATCCGATGGGCTACACTTTCCTCCAACTCCCTCCTTTGGGCATGAATGTTGTGTGGGGGTAGAAGGAGCCCCCATCCCTAGTCATATGCCATCAAGGGCAGGCTTCATGCCTTCCTGGCTAACCCTTGGGGTCGTTACTAGGGGAGGTGCCATTTCTAACTAAGATGTGTGTTGGAGTATTGGCATTGGTTGCGCTTGTTCAGTTAGTAAGTGGTGATCAGACTTTTAGTCGAGTTTTCACAGACAGCACCAATGGTGCATCACAAGATCTGAGTTGTAATACCGATTAGGAAAACACTTAATCTTCCATTGTGGGTCAAATTGGAGCGGATCTAATTTCTGTCTCTATTAACCTTAAATTTTGGCACTACATACAACGAACGACGGGTCAGAGAATTTGTGAGATTCGCTCCCAAATTTATCCTTTGACGTTCAAGTTAAAAATCTTTTATCAGAAAATAGAAAGATATAAGGATGATGTGAGAGAATACAGAGTTACATTCATGTGGGGGATGTAAGGGGAGGATTGGGCTCTAATTTGTGCTCGACAACGAGTGGCTTAGAGAGATAGAGGATTAGGCTTCAGTGTGTGGCACTCGGTGAGTGCCTTACTAAAAGGCACTCAGCAAGGAGTGACTTAAAGAGGAAGAATGGCACTTAATTAGAGTGACTCACTAGGGATACACTCGGTGAGTAACTCACTAAGAGGGGAAAGGCAGGAAGGCACTTAGTGGAGCGGCTCATAGTTGACACTCGATGGGGAGCGGCTCACTAGGTGCCACTCTGTGGAGAGTGGGTTACAAAGAGGGAATGGCACTTGATTGGAGTGGAGAGAAAAAGTTGTATTAGGTGGGAGAGAGCTTGGATCCCCCTTAGCTCTGGTATCTTGTTCGAGGATAGCTTCAATAGGGGATTGATTGATCATACGTGATCAAAAACCCCCAATTGGTATGCCCCCTAGAGCTCTTTCTCCTTGTGCTTACCCAAAAAAGCGGGTCACCTTGCTTTGCAATGGTGAGGAGTATTTGTAACGCTTTGTAGAGAAGGATTTGGTGCCAAGGACTGTGACAGGTGTCCTGTCAGGATTCATCGGCCGTTGGGACATTAACAGGCACCACTGTTGTCGGTTGTCATCCTATGGTGGTGGTGCGACCATGAGTAATCCCCTTAACGCACTTATCAAACTGTTGTGACATTAGCCATAGGCGCGCCTATATACGCATGCTCTGACCACTGCATGTGCATGTCCTGACCACACTAATCGAAAGGCTTTCTGATTGGTTCATTTATCTGTTTTTCTGCTAGGCTGTTGAAGCTTGACCCCTTTGCCCATCGTTCTCTGGGCCTCTACTTGGTCACTATAGCCATAACTGGGATGGCTTGGATTAATCTCCTTCCTAGGCTTTGACCACTGCTCATTTGGCCCTTGTCCTCTTTCGTGTACTGGCGGTTGGACTCTGGACTGGATCGGCCCATTGCACTACTAGACAATTAATATTATTTTTCAATTGATATGTTTATTTAAAAAATACCCTTTGAATGAAAAGATGAATATTTTGATAATTTAAAAATAGTCATTTCTTACCCTATGAAAGGACGCCTATAGCTATCATTTTAAAATAAATAAAATTTGTATGAAATCTCTACAAATTAAAAAAAGAAAGAAAAAAAGAGAAATTATTTCCTAATATTTTGAGACAAGAACGATTTCAGTGTGAAACGAGAAAGTTTAACAATTATAAATCTAGGTATTTAAAATTATATATATATATTATCAATTAATAAAGAATTATGATAATAAAAATCTTTAAAATTAATATTTTATCTTAATAAAGAAACTTATAATTGCTTTTCTCTCAGATAAGCTCTCAATGCGATAAGCCTCCAACTTATTCTCCTATTCTGAGAATAAGATTTTTAAAAAGTGGTATGAATACTAGGGGACCTAACCTTTATAGTAAATTATATTAACCTCCTATCAAAGCTAAAATCTTAATCGGATATATGAAAATTTCTTAACTATATGAAATTTTCTAGCCTACATGCATGTCATTCCATATCACATATTGGATCCAAACCCGTGTAACTATGGTGCACGCGGCTCAATCAATATAAATAATCACACTTACCTATTAAATTAGTTGTAATAAAATCATAAACAATATATTCAACTTGTTTTTTAAAACAAAAATATACTTTCAATGTGAACCCACATAATAAAAAAATTCTAATAATATTTCACTCAGGCAAATATTGATTGTTAAAAAAAATAGTAATATTTTTGTCTTTAAATTTGACTTCAGGTTGAACTAAGTAGTCACACATAATATAGTTCAATGGTAATACTTTAGAAATATGATCAGTCCAATAAGAATATCAACATTGAACGTGAAAATCATTATATTATTTAATGATGTTGATTTATAAGACCACTCCATAGTGAAAGGAACTATGGGTTCCGAATCAGTAATAATATTTTGACTCCTCAATAAATTTATCAAATAAAAATTATAGAATATATAATATACTTAAAATATATTCTAATCTAAATGTAAATAATAAAAATTAAAGCAATAATAATAATAACGCTAATTTTTGCGACGAATGAAAACCTCGATAATTATGACTATCGAGTAAAACCCTCAAAACTTCAACAATTAGGGAAAATATGCACTATAAAAATTAGCTTACAGATTGGGTAGTAAAGATATACTAACCTAGTCAATTTACTCATATCTTATGATCTCTACCAAGAAACTCATTGGATTTGTCCATGGCAACAAAACCGAACGCCTTCCGGTCTTCTAGTCAATCTTCCCTCAATAACCGTTAAATTGTTGTATCCCATTGGATCTCAGTTCCCACGCCACCGATATCACTAACGAAGGTGAATAGGCGGAAAGATGTGTAAAGGGTAAAGTACAATGTGGTAAGAAAATTTTGTCAATAAAGCACAATTGTCAGAACTAAATTATCTCAAATGGAGAAATTAATGACCATGAAAGAGTAGGTTTTGCACTATATATATAAAGAGGCTCGAAAACTTAAGTAAAAAATATGACCATTAGTGAAATGCGTGTGCTCGAGCGCACGACGGGCGAGCTTAGGGTTGTATTGGATACATCTAGCGGAGCTCTAGCTGGATTGAGCGAGTTTCGACTGCTAAGTCTATTGGAGTTGGCGCTTGAGCATGGGTAGGTTGAGCAACAGGCGCAGGCTTATTTGAAATGGGGCTCGAGAGCTAGTCAGACGAGTAGGGGGGCGTAGGCTTATTGGAGATGGGGCTCGAGCTCACCGCAGACGTGCAACAGGCGAAGCCTCTCAAGAAAGGCATTCGGGTGCAAGTCAAGCACACGACAGGCATGAAATTGTGCATGCCGTTTGAGTAAATAGCAAGCGATATTCTAATGTAAATCTTCAGAATAATATAACCCTTGACAACAACAAATTAAATACACTTACGAAATATGCCAACATATAAATGAGCCTAACACATAGTTACAAATGTTAACATACTTAGCATCATGGATCCCCAACCTCCAACCAGTACAATAATATATAGTATAAGCTTAATGCACAACGTGATCCAATATTATGCTAATTTATATCAATCTTTGTTATATTTTCCGACCAAAGCTATATATACTTCAATAAGAGTTACAAGCCTCTAAGAGATCAATAATGTCTTTCTCTCAATATATCCTGAGATCTGAAGTGATGCCATACAGAAAAGGATAAACAGAACATAAATACTGTATATGCTAGAAAACATCATATTATCAATCTGCAAGAAAACTCTAGCACAAAAAATTCATTTTTTTATCGATGTGGTTGTACCTTTTAAAAAAAAAAAAAAAAAGTGGCTGCCTAGGCACCCAAAGGAATTAAGCCAATAGATAGTTTTTATTACAATTTTAATAGCTCTCATTAACCAAATATCTCAAAAGTTTTCACAAATGTCATGTTGGTCATATGTGCCTTGAAAACTCTAGGTGCAAGAATATTAGTCAATGGATTTGCTAACATCACTTTGGTATTTATATATTCAACTGAAAAGTGTTCTTTGACTCATTTTCTTACTGCCAAATACCCAATATAAATATTTTTAGAGCAGCTCGAACTCTTACTATTCTTTAAAAGAAAATATTGTGGCATTATTGTCATAGTAAATAAGCAGCGGTGTTGAAATAGACTCGAACATGCCAACTAGAAGTAAAATTCCTCAACATAGCCCGGATAGAAGCCCCATAACATGCCATAAATTCTGCTTGCATGGTGGAAGTCATACCAAACTTTGTTTATCACTTATCTAAGAAATGACACCCTAGCCATTCTTAGAACATAACCTCAAGTAGATTTTAAATCATTTGGCGAAATCTAAATAGGTGTAACCCAACACTTTAGGATTATTAGAGAATGCCTAAAAACAAGCATGTAATCTTTAGTGTTATAAAGGTATCTCATAACTTTTTTAGCTGCTCTCCAATATTTCATACCTAAATTAGACTGAAATTTGTTAAGAACACCAACTCCATAGGGTATGTTTAGTCTAGTATACACCTGTGCATATCCAATTTCAATAGCATTGGCATATGATATTTTTTCCATGAGATTTTTTCGACATCAGTTGTAAGGCATTAACTCACTGGGTGTACAATCTCATGTACCAAATTTCTTAAGAATTCGTTGGATGTATGTTCTTTGAGAGAGTCCCCACAAACGGTGCTTTTCTATCCTGACGCATTGCAATACCATGTACCGAAAAAGTGTCTCCAAAATCTTTCGTCTCAAAAATTACAAGCAACAATTGTTTAGTTTCATGGAATAGATCCAAATCATTGATAGCAAGAAGAATGCCATTTACATGTAACACAAATAAATTAATTTTATTCCCATTGATCCACAAATAAATGGGTAAAGTATGAATTTTTAATTTTATTTTAATTATGATTAATTAAGTTTAAAAAAATTAAAGTTAAAGTCAAAAGAAGAAGAAATTTAGGTCAAAGTCAAAATTATACCGGGTTATATCAAGTTGGAGGATGCTTGACCGGTGCCCAACACATGCCCATGTTGTTCTAGGGAAAGAGGTACACCTAACTACCACCTGATAGGAGTTCAAGCGCGCTATTTAAATCAACTCGCGTTCAATGCAGGCTTGAGGGACACCCGAGTTTGTTGAGGTAGAATGCTATAGCCTAACGCGCGCTCGATGCAGCACTAATGTGCCACTGAATTTGGCCATGGTGTCTAACGCGAGCTTGAGTGTCACCTTACTTATAAATTGTGTTCAATTGATTTTTGATTATTTTTTGTCAGATTTGAGAGATGAAAAAGAAGAAAAAAATGAAAAGAATGAGAAAGACAGGAAGTTAGAGAAGCCAAATTCAAGTGAATCTAAGTAAGGTTTTGATAATTTGTAATTAAGAAAAGTGCATTCCAAGTTTTCTTTTCATTTGTTGCTGATTTGTTTTCACTTAATTGAATATTTATTATTTCAAATCTCCTATATGATATATTTATATTACTAAGATAATGATACTTTATATGTATAAATTCTCACTTCCATTCCTTATAAATTTATAGAAAATTATGTTCTTAGTTTATGTACTTTGGATAATTAAGTTATTTTTTTTTATAATTTTTTTGTATACATGTGTTAAATTCATGATTATATAACTCATAGAAGTTTCAATTTTGTATTTAATATTCTTACATATTTAAAATAACTAAGTTTATGTAAAATTTAGTAATTTAGCCCTGCATGCATTTTATTTAAAATAAAATGTTGAAATCTTAAAATACTATTGATTTTTCTAAAATTTTGTTTAAAAAACCTATAATACAACCTTTATATGTTCAAAAACCTTACATGTTTAGGTATTTGCAGAATTTTTATATAATATATGAAAATTATTTGAAAAGATTATAAAAAAATTCTACAATTTGTTAAAAGATTAAGAATATTTTTTTAATTGAGAAAATATAAGAATTATGTAAAATTATGTAAAGTTTTTATTTTATTTATGCATCAGACAATTATAAAAAATTTAGTGGTAATATATTATAGTATGCCTTTGTATATTATAATAGTAATCGAGGTCCGAACCTATCATCTACAGATGAAACAGAGTTTGTGTCCGTCTATATGGTGATATGTATGATGATCTACCTACGAATTTTAAATAGTAGTATGAGGCCATTGGTTATGTAAAAACAAACATAACTTAGTCTTCAATTATCCGTTTTTTTAGCCAGTAAGGGTCTATTGGCCTTTGCTCTTTAAGAAATGGCATGTTGAATATAAATTCACATGACATATTTTGACCATATATTGAAAAGAGAAATTTAAAAACTGTACATATTGGTTTTGCAAATTCAAGACAATTCAAGGCATTGCATCAGAATTTGATCCATGGTTTTTTGCAGCATATTTTAATACAAATTATATGTTAAATTATGTAAATTTGTATGTCTTGTTGAATTTTTACCTCATACTTATTTCTATTTTTTACTAACCCCTTCAGACTAGCGACTCGGGTACTTGTAGGATGAGTAGGATCAAAAGAAGAGTCATTCGGAGAGATTAGGATCAGGATTGTTAGTTATTTGATGATGTATTTGATTTATGAATAGTAATTTAGAATTTTTATGATATCTGAATGATAGTTTAAAAATTATGATATTAATATTGGCTTTTTCTTATAGTTGTTCAGATATTCTAATTTTTTATTTAGACATTATTCCTTATGTATGGTCCAATTTCATATTATGGTTAGTATTTCAGTCACCTGAAAATATGGCATTTTGAGTCATATGATCAGATTATAATATTTTTATTTTCGTCGATTAATATATCGATGTAGAAGTTACGTCCATGGATTATTGGATTTGTTATTTGTTTATAATTAATCTCACTAATTATTATTTTAGGATCAGATTTTGGGATATGACAATCTAAATTGGTATCAGAGAGGCTGTAAGGAGAATGGTTTATTCAGTTTGAAGATCTAATACGATTAAATATTTTATAATAGGATTGAAAGATGTCTTCAAGATAAGGAGGCAGTATTGGACCAAACTCTTGCCCCGATCAAGAAGAGGAATATTTGACCATCATGGCCAAGATAGTTAATGTGATGGAGTTTATGACCCAAGGATTACGGAACCTAGAGCTACTAATTGTTAATACAATGGCAACTACCTATGATTGGCTCATAAATAAGAGGGTGCCAGCCTTTATAGGAGACTTAAATCCTACTAAGGTAGAGATTTGGATCCAATTGATTGAGAAAGTTTTTAAAGTTATTCACTATCTAGAGAAGAATAAGGTTGTGTTTGCCTCTTACGAATTGGAAGAAGAGATTGACCATTAGTAGTTTATGAAGAAGCGAGTTATGGGACTAGAGAATGAGAAGATCACCTGGGACATGTTTGTGAAAACTTTTATGGATAAATATTCTTCGATGAGTCTGAGGGAGTAGAAGGAGGATGAATTCGCCCATCTACGAAAAGGAAACTGGACTATAATGATATATGATGCCAAGTTTATTGAGCTATCCCGATATGCTCCCCACATCATCCATGACAAGGCAAGAAGAATAAGAAAATTCTTGTAAGGTTTGAATGATGCTATTTGAAAGCAAATTATGATTTTGAAGTTGAGAACTTATGGAGAAATTCTAGATCTAGCTTTTTTATTTGAGCAAGAATTGGAAAGGGAGAAGTTCCTTATGAAGAAGTCGATTAGGCAAGGAGGCCAAAGTTTGAGCTCAGAAGGATTCCATAAAAGATCAAAATCGATGGATAAGGAAAATAAAGGAGCTGAACCCCAAGGTGCACTGAGCAACAATCAAAGTCTATGTGCCTTCATTGTGGAAAATTCTATGGAGGAAAGCCATACTACAAGGTCTTGGGAGTGTGTTTCAATTGTGGCCAATTCGGCCACAAGATTAAGGATTGCCCACACCCTTGGAGGCAAACAGCAAGGAAGCCAAGTGCCTCGGGAAGAGTTTTCGCAATGATGGCCCAGGATGCAGATGCACACCCACAATAGTTAAAGGTAAACTTATGATTTTTAAAAGTCAACTCATATGCTTTTTGATTTGTGGTCAATGCTTTCATTTGTATCACTTAAATTTGTTTAATATTTATTGTGACCTCCAAGGATTATGAATTTTTCATTAGTAGTGTCAATACTTACGGGATCTTCTTTTGTCATGGATATTGTGTACCCTAAGTGTGTTATTTAAGTCAATGGGTTAAAGTTGATAGTAGATTTAACTTTATTAGATATGCATGATTTTGATATAATTTTAAGTATGGATTGGTTAGCTATTTCTCATGCTAGTATAGATTGTTTTCATAAGATTGTATATTTTTTAGTTTCAGGATGTGCACCGTCCATTTTCAAAAAATAATACAAAAACAATTCCCATATATGATTTTAATGTTGCATGCTTGTCATTTGATGAGGAGTGGAAGTCAAGCCTATTTAAATTATGCGATCACAATTAGGAGTCATAGTGTACCGGTGAAGGATATACTAGTTGTATGTAAATTTAAGAATGTTTTTTCTGAAAATCTTTTAGGATTACCACCAAACTAGTAGATTGAATTTAAAATCGAGACCATACTTAGAGTGGCGACTATATCGAAAACTTCTTATAGAATGACACTATTAAAATTTAAGAAATTAAAGCAAAAATTACAAAAGTTGTTAGAGAAAAGTTTCATTTGACCAAGTGTATCTCTATAGGATACTCCAGTATTGTTTGTTAAGAAAAAGGATGGGATTATGCTACCGTACAAAGATTACGGGGAGCTAAACATGATCACTATTAAGAATAAGTATCCATTATCAAAAATTGATGACTTATTTGATCAATTGTAAGTGGCCCAAATATTTTCAACATTTGATCTTTGTTTGGGTTATCATCAGTTGAGTATTAAAACGGAAGATGTAGCGATGATGGCTTTCTGAACAAGGTACGGGCACCTTAAACTTTTTAATTATATCTTTAGGATTGACTAACACCCCTACAACTTTTATGAACTTGATAAATCCGGTGTTTCAGTCCTATCTTGACAAGTTCATAGTACTATTTATTAATGATATTTTAATATACTCGAAAAGTTTTAAAGAGTATGAGATACATTTGAGGATAGCACTTTAGATGCTTCGGGAAAGAAGTTTAAATGTCAAGCTGAAGAAGTGTGAATTTTTGGTTAAGGAAGTCATATTTTTTGGTCATGTCATCTCCAAAGGAAATATTTTGATCAATTCTAAGAAGGTTAAAGCCGTAATCAATTAGAGTCGACCGACATTGGTGACAGAAGCCAGAAGCGTTTTGGAAATGTTAGGTTATTATTAAAGATTTGTCAAGAAGTTTTTTAGAATTGTTATACCCTTAACCCAATTGACATGAAAGGAAGTCAAGTTTAATTAGACGGAGAATTGTAAAAAAAAAAGGTTTTAGGAATTAAAAGATTGCTTAATGACAGCCTTGATTTTGACGATTTTTGAAGGATTTGGAGGATTTATGGTTTATTATGATGTGTCTAAGATCGGACTAAGGTGTGTTTTGATACAGTATGGAAAAATTATTGCATATGGATCGAGGTAATTGAAGACACATAAAAGAAATTATCCTATGCAAGATTTAAAATTGACAACGGTGATCTTTGCGTTAAAAATTTGGAGATAATATCTTTATAAAGAAAAATTTTTGGCGTATTATTTCAAAAGAATTTTAAATATCTATTCTTTCAAAATGAACTAAATATGAGACAAACAAGATGGATGAATTTTTTGAAGAATTAAGATTTTAAGATTTAGTGTCAATCAGGAAAGGCCAACGTGATAGTAGATGCCTTAAGTCGTCGAATGATAAATTTTGTAACTCATTTGAGGATCAAAGAGATGGAGATATTGGATTGCCTGAAGCAATAGGATATTAAAAGACACTCCCAAGATACTCGAATGATATTATCTTATTTCCAAGTATAATCTGAGATTTTAGATAGGATTAAAAGAGTTGAAATAGACGATCCATTTTTGGTAGATATTGTTGGAGATGTAAACAGGGAATCAATGGTGGATTTCAGTATACGGGTCAATGGAGTCTTAAAATTTCAAGAACGGATATGTGTACTAGATATTAGAGAATTGAAAAAAGAAATCATGAATGAAGCTCATGGATCAAAATGCATTGTCCATGCTAATATTAACAAAATGTATTAGGATTTGAAGAAAATCTCTTGATGGTGGAATATGAAAAGAGAAATAATGGTCTATGTGGAAAGATATTTAACATGTTAACAATTAAAGGTCAAGTATAAGAAACCACTCAACCTACTACTATCTATGACAACTCCAAGTTGGAAATGGGAGGACATAATAATAGATTTTATAATAGGTTTGCCAATAATACTAAGAAATCATGACACTGTTTGGATGATTATAGATCGGCTCACTAAGTCAACTAATTTCATTACCATTTGGATGGCATTTTCTAAAGATCGATTGGCGAGATTTTATATTAATGAGGTCGTTAGATTGCACAGTGTACCAGCTTTCATTGTATCACATCGAGACCAAAGATTTGT
This sequence comes from Nepenthes gracilis, assembly GCA_033239525.1. Lineage (NCBI taxonomy): Eukaryota > Viridiplantae > Streptophyta > Magnoliopsida > Caryophyllales > Nepenthaceae > Nepenthes > Nepenthes gracilis. Next base: position 17,379,281 of record BSYO01000003.1, on the reverse strand, counting down.
CTCAAAATTTTTTAAAAAAAGTTTGCATCAAGAGTAGGGAACTAATCTAAAATTTAGCATAGCTTGTTATCCTCAAACAAATGGACAATCGGAGAAAACAATTTAGATTTTGGAAGACATATTGAGAGCTTCGATTTTGAAAATGAATGGAAATGGGGACAATTATCTTTCATTTGCCGAATATGCATACAATATTAGCTATCAATCAAGTACTGGTATGGCCCCGTTTAAAACTTTACATGGAAGAAAATGTCATTCTTCGATTCATCTGAAGGAGATCGGAGATAGGAGACTTTTGGGACTATATATCATTTAAAAAATGTTCGAAAAGGTTTGTTTGATACATGAACAGTTGAAGGTTGCTCAAAGTTGACAAAAAAATTATACTGATCGAAGGATATTGGAGTTAAGTTTCAATGTTGGAGACAACATATTCTTAAAGATATTTTCATCAAAGGAAATTTCTAAATTTAGGATTAAAGAAAAATTAAAGTCGAGATTTATTAGACTATTCAAAATTTTAGAAAAAATCGGTAAAGTAGCTTACAGATTGGCTCTACCCCCGAATCTTGGAGATGTCCACAATGTATTCCACATGTCAATTTTTTGGAAGTATGTTCTTAACCCATTGCATATTATTGAATACAAACCATTAAGGATAAACGAAGACTTGACATACATTGAGGAACCAATTCAAATTTTATATAGAAAAGATCAAGTATTTCGAACAAAAGTAATTCCATTAGCAAAGGCCTTATAGAAGAACCATTCATATGAATAAGACACATGGAAAAAAGAAGATGAGATCCGAAAAAAGTAACCGCATTTGTGTTTTCGATGAGGAAATTTTTATAAGAAAGAAATATAAAGTATTAGTTTCAAATTTTATTTTAATTATAATTGATTAAGTTAAAATAATTAAAGTTGAGTTCCAATAAGGAGTAAATTTTGATCAAAGTCAAAATTAGATCGGGTTATATCAAGCTGGAAGATTCATGATCAGTGCCCGACGCGCGCCATACTTGTTTTTGGTGGAAAGGTCATGCCTAACTGTCACCTAATTAGAACTTAAGAGTGCTTTCTAGATTAGTTCGTACTCGATGCACACCCGAGGGACCCTCGAGTGCATTGATACAAAATGTCAGTGCCTAACGCACCCGATGCAATGCTCGTGCTTCACTAACTTTTGTCGTGGTGCCTAACGCATGCTTAATGTTCCCTTGAGTACCACTCTATTATATATATTACATCTGACTGATTTTTAGTCATTTTTCTGTCATATTTGAGAAAGGAAAGAGAAGGAAAAAAGGAGAAGAAAGAGAAAGAAAGAAATGAAACTAGAGAAGGCAAAGTCAAGTGAATCCTAGTAAAGTTTTGATAATTTGGAATTAAAGTAAGTGTATTTCAAGCTTTCTTTTTCTTTGTTACTGATTTCTTTTCACTTTATTGAGTACTTATTATTCCAAATGCTTATATATGATATATTTTTGTTGCTAAGATAATGATACTTCATATACATGAACTCTTACTCTCATTCTTTGTAAATTTATGAAAATTATTTTCTTTGTTCATGTACTTTAAATTATTAAATTACTTTTTTTGTAATTTTCTTACATACATGTATTGAATTCATCGTTATATAACTCTTATAAGTTTTAATTTCTTATTTAACGTATTTACATACCTAAAATCACCAAGTTTATATAAAATTTAGTAATTTACCCTTACATGTATGTTAGTTGAAATGAAATATTGAAATATTGAAATGCTACTATTTTTTCACAATTTTGTTTAAAAAACCTATAATGTAGCCATTGTATATTCAGAAACCTTGCATGTCTAAGTATTTGCAGAATTTTTATGTAATGTATGATAATTATTTGAAATGATTATAAAAAAAAACTCTACAATTTATTAAAAAATTAAGAATATTTTTTTGAATTGAGAAAATATAATAATTATGTGAAATTGTATAGTGTTTATATTTTATTTTAGTATCGGACAATTGTAAGAAATTTAATAGTGGTATATTATGGTATATCTTAATATATTATAATGATAATCAAAGTTTAAACTTATCATCCATGAGTGAAAATGATGTTTAGCCCCATTTACATGGTGATATGTATGATGGACCACCTACAAGTCTTGAACAATAGCGTAAGACGTTTGATTATGTAAAAATAAATATAACTCGAGTTTTAATTATCCATTTCTTTAGTTGGTAAAGCTATATTGGCCCTTGATTCTTAAGAAATGGCATATTGAATATAAATTTATATGGCACATTTTGATTATACATTAAAAAGAGAAATTTAAAAGTTGTACACATTGGTTATGGAAATTCAAGACAATTGAAGGCATTGTATTAGAATTTGATCCATAGTTGCTTCCGGCATGTTTTAATATAAATTATATGTTAATTTATGCAAATTTATATACTTTATTGAGCTTTCGACTCACTTTTACTAACCCATTCACATTAATTATTTAGGTACTTATAGGATGAGTAAGATCAAAGGAAGAGTCACCTAAGAGATTAGGATTAGAATTGTTGGTTATTTATGATGTATTTGATTTTCAAATAATAATTTAGAATATTTATGATATCCTAACGATGGTTTGTAAATTATGTTATTGATGTTGCCTTTTTATTATGGTTGTTCAAATACTTTGATTTTTTATTTAAATATAATTCGTTACGTATGGTCCGACGTCTTATGGTAAGCATTCTAGTCACTTGATGACATAATATTTCATGTTCTATGATCTGACTATAATATTTTTATTTTGATTGATCGATATATCATTGTGAAATTCATATCTATGAATTATTATTTATTATTTATTCTTGATTAATCTCACTCATTATTAATTTTAGAATTAGATTTTAGAATGTGATAAAATACCTTCATCAATAGTATTCTCAAGAACTTTAAAAATTGTAACAATTTCATCAAATTTTAAATATCACTATTGAGAAGCCTATTTAAGCCTATATATGATTTTTTTTTTAAGAAAAAAAAAAATTACACACCATATCTTGATTACCTTTCACATCAAAACCTTTGGGTTGTCTCATTTAAACATATTCATAAAAAACCAGGTTGAGATCTTATATCATGGGAAATAATATTTAATCTATATAATTTATTGGATAAGCATGCATTTCTAACCAAAGGATAATCATTAAATAATTCAACCTTTTAATTGCCAAAATTTAAACAATACCCAAACTCATCAAGTTTCAAAATTGAAACCCAATATGTCCTGTTGACAGTACATAAAATATATAACCTAAAATAAGAAAAAACCTTTACTATGACTTTTCCTATGAACTCAACTTCAACTCAAAAGTCCCTTCTCTGTGCATAGGTTCACTTTGTTCTCCTTTAGCCTCCACCTTCTTATGAATCCCTGTAGAGTATTAGTAATAAAAATACTCACGGCTAAATCTAACCACTATAAATACATAAAAATATTTATTAAATTGGACTCATAACAAATAAAGGCGGAAGATATGTCCCAGTTTTTCTTTCCAACCAAGCCTTGAACTCGAAAGAATCCCTTTTCCAATAACCCTTCCTCCTATTGAATCCACACTTATCATCCTTTTCAGGGTTACTATAATATGGCCAATATTTTGTCTAAAATGTTTCTTATCCTTGAAATTGTGATGCATATGAAATATAGGGTTGGGATTATTTATAATAGGCTAATCCTTAGAGTTTTGTCATAAGGTCAAGTTCACAGTCAAAACTAGCTCACAACAAAATTTATCCTCTTCTTGCGCTTACGAGCTATAAATTTATTCAGATTTCATTTATCATGTCTTACGTTATGAGTTACATTAATTCAAAAAAATTGAGAACAAATAATATTGAGTATATGATAGACTAAAAATACTTTGTAATAGGCACCTTATGAGCCTCCAATGAAGATATAATTTTTATAATTTTCATAATATATTTTTTAATCTCACATCGACTATCACATTTATATTTACGTTTTTATCCATTAAGTCATCAATTTCTGCTTTGTCTGTATCTAATCATGATGGGTATACCATAATATGGGCTGACCCACGGTCGAAGAAGGCTCAAATAGCCTGCTGGACGGCCAACTCAAAAATGGCCCAACAGGATGCGATGCTCAAATCCTGAAAGGCGGTCAATGCCAGCGTTGACCGTCTAGACTTCAGCATGCGGCCAACTCGCGTACAAATGGTCAACTCGAGCGTTGATCGGATGTACTATAGCGGCAAGCCCAAAAAGGCTTCAAACCTGCTACGACCCAGACCCAAATTGGCAGGCAAACACGTGCACGAAAAGCAACGGTCCTTTAATGATCACATGCATTTCCTAAAAGCTGATCTTCTCTAAAAAGACGGCAATGAACTCAACGCTAATAAAACGGTCACAAAAGTATGAGACGATCTGAAGATTCATTGCACAGTACAGTAGAAAGAGGATCCATCAAATCATGACTGTCAAGCCCACCAACTCTGAGAAGGCTGCCATTGCCAGTCCAAGATGAACACGCCACCTTGCCCAGAAAAGGTGGCTTACCTGCTGTCCATAAAAGCTAAGGCCTTCGTTCTGGAAGACACGGGCTCTTACACACACTCTTACATGCTCATACAAGCTCACATACACACAAGCATTCTCAGACACAGAAGCTCATGAACAAACACGAAAGTTAAGTCAAAAAATAGAAGCTCTCTGGCTGACTCTCTAACTTGTCTTCCTGAGAACACTGAGAACTAGCTTCCTGAAAGAGTTTTTACAGTCTCACCCACGAGCGCTTACAGAACTTAAACAAAGGCTCATCTTCTCCTTCTCTCTGCATAAACATTCGTCCTCCAATCCCACCAGAGGCCTCCAGATTCCAGGAGACCTTTTCGGCTTTCTGAGAATCGTTTCCTAAAGCTTCCATACTTTCGGGACGTCGCTTCCTTACGCTCTCTGTGAGTAGGAAGCGAGAGCTCACATTCTCAACAAGCCAACACTCCCGACCATCCTGCTCTCTCTCTTTTGCTTTCCAGTTTACCTTCCTTACTTAGAAGATTTTTACTAACTTGAATGTCAGAGTATTTTCGGTGGGACAATATCCCACCGACACACTGACCTCTCATTCGCTTTAGTGGTGTGTAGGATTGAGACTCAGTGAACGGAGAAGGGTCGAGCTATCCAAACGAATCCGAATCTGTTTGAAGTAAGACCCAGTACGCATAATTGGCATCATCTGTGGAAAACGCTTACAAAAGCCAACCACAACTCTACACAGTGCTCTCTTTTTACCGCCTGACTCATTCGCAATGGTAAACACGGGAGCCAAAGTTAGCAATCCTGCTAGAGACGTCACTTCTCCTGACCAGGACCATGCTGCTGGTACCATGGTTAACAGGGCAACAGGCGGAGTGCTAGCGCCCAACTTCCAGCAACTGATGGAGCAAATGCATGCCAATAATCGTCTGCTTCAAATACTCTACTCTCAACATGAGCAACGACAGCAGGCGGCTCCGCCAGCAACCGTCCCCGCGCCGGCCACCAAAAAGGGCGGGCAGAGGAAAAAGAAACCAGCCAGAAGGCCCGAGAGACCCACAAATAATCCGATCCCAGCCTCCTTGAGCGCTCCAGGCCAGAACAGGCCTGAGGAACCCTCTGGAAGCACAACTCCATGGGAAAGTCCGGGCAAAAGAAATCCCCGATACTTTCAGGTAGAAGACGGGAACGCAGTCCAAGAGCGAGCCTCCAAGACTGCCAGGTACGCTGGAGGCAGTAACCAGCTGGCTGTTGGATCCTCTAATGATAAAACGGAATGAGGGCTTACCTCAACTCTAAGAGATCTGTCAACGCCACTCGCGTAGATTCACGAGTGGATAAAATTTTAAACCGTGTGTTCTAAGACGAGAAGCACGCCATTGACCTGGATAGATCCCCTTTCACAACGAAGATCCTAAACCGTCCGTTGCCCACCAAGTTCAAAATGCCTTCCCTCTACTCATACGATGGGAGCAGTAATCCGGTTGACCACCTGGATCACTTTCGCACCCATCTGAGTCTACGAGGGTTGGAAGACTCAGCAATGTGCCGCTGCTTCCTGCTCACACTGAAGGGAGATGCCCGCATCTGGTTTCATCACCTCCCTTTAGGCACCATCGGCAGTTTTCGTGAGCTCACGGATCTTTTCCTGGCTCAGTACGCTTCAAGCCGACGGGAAGAGAAGCAACTGTGGCACCTCTCCCACATCAAGCAGAAGCCGGGAGAGAACCCATGGCGATTCCTGGACCGCTTTGTGGTAGAGGCTAGGCAGATTCCTCGGATCACAGAGGAGATGAAACTGGACATTTTCATCTCTATGCTGACCTACGGGGACTTCTTCAAGCACCTACCCCACAAGAATTTCCAAACCTTCCGGGAGGCGGAGTCCATTACCCAAGCCTACGCTGTAGCAGAGGAGGCCAACGAGGCGAAACGCCCGAGCGGGCCAGATCAGCCATGATCATTCCCTAGAGAGGGAAAAAGAAAGTATGATGGCAGTGATCACCCCCGTCGGAAGTAGCACAGGACTGGGCCGTGGAACGCAGAGACTACGGGCCCATCAACTTTACGCCTCTGACGGACACACGCTCAAACACCCTCATGCAAATCTGTATAGAGAAGTTCCTAAAGTGGCCGAAACCACTGAAAAAGGACTCTGGGAACCAATCAAAGTACTGCGACTTCCACCACTCTACTGGGCATTCTACTGAGGATTGCAAGATGCTGTAGAGGGAGATCGGGGAGCTAATTCGTAGAGGGCACCTCACCAAATTCGTTAGGGGCCCCGGGCAAAGCTCTAGAACAGTTGGTAGAGAAAAGAACGGGCAGTCTCCTCCCTAAAATCGGGTTGCAGTAGGGGTGGTTAATATGATTACCACTCGACCTGCCAAAAACCCAACCAGTGGCGAGGAACAGCAGACTGGGAGGAAGAAGCAACGAACGACGGGCAACACCATTAGCTTTAATGATAATGATTTAACTCATGTAATATCACCCCATACTGATCCCCTCGTTGTATCTGCACTCGTTTCGGATGGTGGTGTCAACTACCAATTGAAGCGAGTGTTCGTCGTTAATGGAAGTTCAAGGGATTTACTTTACTTGGATACATTCTTCAAACTAGGCTTAAAAAAGAACCAACTAAAACCTGCCGAATGACCATTGTATGACCTTGACAATGAGCCTGTGCCTGTTCAGGGGACCATCTAGCTGGAGGTCACCTTGGGTACGTATCCGAATACAGCAAGCCAAACACTCACCTTCCTGATGGTCGACCTACCCTCTATGTATAACATAATACTGGGCTAACATTGCTTGACAGCGTTCGGGGCGGTTACCTCAATTCTACACCTTAAGATGAAGTTCTCGACGCCTTACGGTGTGGAAGAGGTGTTGGGTAACTGGGTTACTAGACGAACCTGCTACATGTCTCAGGTTGCCCCTAGCGGCAGCACTAGAACAATTGGGGAACTCGACCATCGAGATGAGACAACACTTCAGCAAGCGTAGTCCGGTGAAGCCACGGATCTAGTCCCATTGGACCCGGAGGAGCCAAAAAAGTGTGTACAGATCTGTGGCTCACTCATCGGGACACTATACGATGAGTTGATCACGTTCCTACGACGGAATGCTGACCCCTTAACATGGACCCCAGCAGACATGCCTGGGATTCCGGCGGAGGTGATGGTCTACAAATTGGGGCTTGATCCTGGCAGAAAGCCCGCCAGGCAAAAGTGGAGAAATCACTCCATTGAAAAGCTAATCGCCATCGGAAAGGAGGTGAAGAAGCTACTGGACGCAGGTTTCATTAGAGAAGTCCACTACCCGGACTGGCCCTCTAATGTCATCCTAGTAAAAAAAGTAACGAAAAGTGGTGGATGTACGTTGAATTTTATGAATTTAACAAAGCTTGCCCGAAGGATAGCTTTTTCTTGCCCAGGATCGACTTACTGGTTGACTCAACAGCCGGACATGAGCTGCTAAGCTTCATAGATGCCTATTCAGGTTACAACCAAATCCGAATGAGTTCGTAGGACGAGGAGCACACCTCGTTCATGACTAATTAGGGCACCTACTACTACAAAGTGATGTCTTTCGGACTGAAGAACGCTGGAGTAACCTACCAATGACTGGTCAACAAAATGTTTAAAAAACAGATTAGTCGCAACATGGAGGTCTACATCGACAACATGCTCGTCAAGTGCAAGGTCATCGGCGACCACATCAGCAACCCTAGCGAGTCATTTGAGGTGCTCCGTAAGCATCACATGAAGCTGAACCCGGCTAAGTGTGTCTTTGGAGTAGCCTCCGATAAATTCTTGGATTTCATCGTCTCCCAATGGGGGTTGAGGCAAACCTAGAGAAGATCAAGGCTCTCGCAGACATGGCTCCACCACGGAGCGTAAAAGACGTCCAGCGATTGATTGGACGGCTGACAACACTATCCCGCTTCCTTGCGAAGTTAGACGACAAGTACCAGCCATTCTTCATGGCCCTTAGAGGAACAAAATCCAACGGGTTTCAATAGACGGTAGACTACCAGACAGCTTTCGACAAGCTGAAGCGGTATCTTGCCAGCCCGCCTTTATTAGTGTCACCCAAGGGCAGAGAAGAGCTAACCTTTACTTGGCAATGTCGGAGGCGTCCCTCAATTCTGTCCTCGTGTGCCAGGACTCCGACACTTAATGGCCGGTCTACTACGTGAGCAAAATATTGACCGGCCCAGAGACCCGCTACTCACGCGCAGAAAAGCTGGCCTTGGCGCTTATATTCTCCGTGCGGAAGTTAAGACCCTACTTTCAGGTGCACCGTGTAGTGGTCCTTATGGACCAGCCTCTGAAAAGTATACTCCAGAAACCCGACATTTCTGGGCAATTGGTAAAATGGGTTATCGAGTTGGGCGAGTTCGACATTGAATTCCAGCCTTGGCCTGCTGTAAAGGCGCAAACACTGGCTGACTTCCTTGTTGAAACTACAACCCCAGTTCTCAAGGAGTAGCCCGCGGAAGGCGCGGAACTGTCTGACGGAGTTTCAGAATGGATACTCCACATAGACGGATCGTCTATGGACACTAGCAGTGGCGCCAGAGTAGTCCTTACGACCCCTGACGGGTTTGAGGTGAAATACTCCCTCAGGCTCAATTTTTCGGCAACCAATAACGTTGCCAAGTACGAGGCCCTGTTAGCAGGATTACGGTTAGCCAAGAAATGCTCTGCCAAGAGATTAGCAGTTTACAAAGACTCCGAGGTAATCGTTAACCAGGTTAACGAAGACTTTGAGGTAAACAACCCTTACCTGGCCAAGTACTTGGCAAAGGCCAGGGAAGCTGCCTAGGGTTTCGACAAGCTAACCCTGGTTCATGTTCCCAGAATTGAAAACGAGAAGGCGGACTAGCTGGCTAGAGCAGTTGCAACTGAAAATCCGGAACAGTACTTGAGGGACATGAGGGAGATCCTGAATGCTCCCAGCATAGAAAAACAAGAGGCGATGCAGATTTTCAAAGCAAAAAACTGGATGACACTTTACCTTAGTTAACTGGCTGACGAATCATTGCCAGAGGACGCGAAGAAGGCTAAATGAATCAGAAAGACGGCCGGCTGGTATGCTGTGATTAAAGGACGGCTATATCGCATGGCTACTCAACCCCATACCTTCGGTGCCTAACTCCCAAAGAGGCTAATTATGCTTTAGGCGAAGTCCACCTCGGGATTTGCGGATCGCACATTGGCGGAAAAAACTTGGCCTTCAAGATCATGCGTCAGGGCTACTATTGGCCCTCGATGAAAAAGGATGCGCTTGAATTTGTGAAGAAGTGTGAAAGCTACTAGCTTCACAACAACCTTCATCGCTAGCCATCCGTGGACCTGAAGACTCTTCAGGTCCCTTGGCCCTTCGCACAATGGGGGCTCGATCTTTTCGGCCCATTTCCCATCGCCACGGGGCAAAAGAAGTTTGTCATCGTGGGTATCGACTACTTCACAAAGTTGGTCAAGGTCATCCCGCTAGTAGAGATTACAGAGCATAATGCCCTGGAATTCCTTCGCCAGAACATCATTTGTAGATTCGGTGTCCTTGAGATTGTTGTGACTGACAACGGGACCCAATTCTCAGGGAAATGCTTCATCAAGTATTGCGCCAGCCTTGGCATCAAGTTAGTCCACACTTCGGTGGCATATCCCTAAGCGAATAGACAGGTGGAGGTTATGAACCGAATGCTACTCCACGGGTTAAAAGCTAAGTTGGAGGACACCAGGGGCTCCTGGGTAGACAAGCTCCCCTCTGTTCTCTGGTCTTACCGGACAATCCCAAAAGAACCAACGCGTGAGACGCCCTTCAACCTCTGTTACGGGACTAAAGCAGTAATCTCAGTCGAAATGGGATTTCCAAGTCTTAGGGTGGAATCGTTCGACCCTCAGGCTAACTCCCAAAAAATCAGGGAGCACCAAGACTTGTTAGAGGAAGTCTCCGATGCGCCAGAGTATGGACAGCGGCCTACCAACATCGGATTGCCCGATATTACAACAAAAAGGTTAAGGTGTGATGATTCGATGTTAGAGACCTGGTCCTATGAAGCGTCGAAGCCACGGGCAAGCTGGCCGGGCGCAATAAGCTCTCCCCTAATTAGGAGGGGCTTTTCCTCGTCTCCGCCATCCTGCGAAATGGAGCCTACAAACTTCGGAGCCAGGACAGGAAGCTGGTTCAACGAACGTGGAATGCAATCCACCTGAGACACTACTTCCAGTAGAAAGCGCAGGTACGTACTCGCATTATTGTGTGTGTGCACATTTGCTTGCTTGTTTTAATTCGCCAAAATGAGTGTTTACTTAGCATGCTGCCTTCCCCTCCTATATGCGTGCATAAACGTATCTGAGTTTGCTTTGTAGGTTACCCAACCTAGACTGCCCCTAAGTCGATAGGGTCCTCACCCTCTTGTTAATAAACCCTGGTCATCCAAGCGGCCTGTAAGTGGTCGAACGTGAACCTCGGTCATCCGAGCGGCCTGTTAGCGGTCGTATTCAAACCCTGGTCATCTAGGTGGCCTGTAAGTGGTCTAATGTGAACCTTAGTCATCCGAGCGGCTCATTAGCGGTCGTATTTAAACCCTAGTCATCCAAGTGGCCCGTAAGTGGTCTAATCTAAACCTTGGTATCCAAGTGGCCCAACAACGGCCAAAATCTTAGGAGGCTTATGTGAGGTTTCGAATTTAAGAATTCGATATTAATGAGGTGATTAGTATGTTAATGATCAATACTAATCTCATGGGATGATTAAGGTTTGATATCGGAAGAAAAATCGGAAATTACTCGGTCCGGCTACTGGAGCCTTGCCCAAATGACTCGCTGGCTTGGGCGCTCGGCCGAGGCTCGAAGGATGAACCAGGCTTGGCCAACTCGCCAGCCGCTCGATGGGGCGGACATGCCGGAGATCGAGCGGCCGGGGCGCAGATATGCGCCCCGCGTCCTCCCTCATTTTTTCAGGCATTTTGAGGAGAGAGAGAGGGGCGCGCCTAGAGAGAGAAAGAGAGAGATCGAGCAGTCCGATTTCAAAGCCAGGTATAAAGGTGAAAGCACGCGTCGAGGCAAGTGTTCTCACCCTTCTCGCCTCTTTGAAAAATTTTCGTTGGGTATTTTGTGCTTGGGGAATGTTAGGATATTGAAAACCCATGCCTTGAGGTCCATGAAAATGTAGTTAGTTGTCGATTAGTCCGATTCGCCGGGGTGATTTGCGCCGGAACCCTAACCTACAGGGATTTTGGGGTTTCTCTCGGCCCCGTATCATGAAATTGACCCCAAAATTGGAAAGCCCACGTCCCAAATATGAACATATGTGGCCGCGAGTCCGATCTCGCGCTTTGGACCGTTTGGCCTCCGGGCCCTCTAAAGGGGCGCTGCTTCACCCAGGCCGGAAGGTGATGATCGCATTCGGATGATGTGATCCTCAACCCCATGTATATATCGACTGCCAATCCCGCAAGATTTGACCTAACTCCGGGAGCCTTGAAAGAATTCCGGTTAACCCGAAAGTAAATGGGAAGTGTGTACTTCACCCTGACAAGTAAATCGAACCCCGAATGTCCACTCGCCACGGACGTCCGATCTCCAAGTATTGGAACCGTTTGGCGTCCGGTGTTCAAAAGAGAATCCGATAATGTTCACCCAAAACGACGAAATGCAAAGTGAAATGTGATCCTAATTAATGAAAGAACGTTTAAATGATTAAACGTAAACGTAAACCCCGAATGTGAATCCTTCGAGGCAAAGGAATGAGTCTCGGAGGTTCCAAAGGACTTATGATCACTTGAGGTGTGAGAACTAATCTATATTGTGATCTTGGAGTGATTTATTGTGACTAAAGGAAATGGATCCCTGAGAAAGTGGAAGCTTGATGACTTGGATTAAGTTGAGTCCTGATATTGAGATCCTTGATGAGAATGGAAGGGAGTCCACATTGTGCTTGTGATGATATGATCTCCTGGATGGAGACGTGTTTGATGATGTACTCTCGGTTGGAGATGATTGTGATGGGAATGAGGTTTCCCAAGATATGATTGTGTGGCAAATGTGGATTTCCTTCCAAGTCGAACCTAACCAAAACTAGGACCCCGAGTCATATGGGTAGTATTCTTTAGTGTACCATGTCCATCGTGGTGGGAACCCGAGGGATACTTGGCCACGTATTCCGGCCGCCCGTGTGAGCGGGTGATGTCTGTGGGTACGCTTTAGGAAACTCACAAGGACGAGGATTGCCTGGACCCCGGGGTGTGGGGTGTGTCGACACTACATATTGAGATGTAGTTGTCGACAACCGAGGGTCGTGTCTTTGCCGGTAGTAGTGGCTGGCTTTAGAATGTGTAAACACATTCCCCGTTTGTCTCTCGCATCGTTGGTTAGTACGATCTACTAGCCGGGTCCGCAAAAGTGATGTAATAAAGAAAATGAATAATGTCCAATCGATGAACCCGTGAATCAAGTGATTCAAGATAGAACCGTGAAACCGTAATGAGAACCGTGAGAATCTTGTGAATCCAAATGATGACCAATCGGAATCGTGAGAACCCTTCGCGAGTGATTCCCACATTCCCCATTTTCCTTGATTGTGGAGAGTGTGTGTATTCCCTCCGGTTTGATTCTTGTACGTGTCTTGAGGGTGTGTATGATTATATTTGCCGAAATGTTAGCTCACCCTTGTCTTCGATGTTTTTCCTTTCGGATGAGAACACTTAGGAAATTGACTGGGCCTGGGAAAGCCGTGATCAAAAGATTTGGGCATAGAGTTGGATCGGGCCGTGGACATGCCGCTCGTAGTTGAGCGTGACTCATTGTTGCTATTTTATGGTTTTATTATGCTTCCACACTTCCGTCTGTATATTTATGTTTGGAGTTTTGTTTCATTTAGATGGCATCTCTAGATCCAGTCATCGTAGGTTGTGTCTTGTGTTGAGCCATGGATGATATTGTTGTTGATCCCGTGTGGCGTGTTGTAGGCTTTGAGTTAAGCCTTTGGATTAGATGCGTGTTTGTATAGAATGATATTTAAGCCGAAAACTGCTACTCTAGGGTGTGTTTTTAGACATTGACGGAGGTTATTCAAAGAATAATCTTCCCAAGTATCGGAGAATAAGAGAGATGCCTAGGTTTGATCTGGATCGTATGCGAAGCTTAGGTTTGATTAAGATTGATCGATTGAGTAAATGAAGGCTGAGGACCCCCGGGTAGTTTGTTACTCGGTCCCAGGACTTAGACTAGAGTGCTAAGTTAGAAGTAGTAACTTAGTTCGATGGCTAGCCACGCGTCTAGCTTGTGTTCTAGGAGTGGCGCCGAATTGCTTCAAAAATACTTGTAGCCTGCCCTTGGCCGGGACTACTAGTATTGGATTGCCGACCGTAGGTCGAGGAGTGATGGTGTGTTAAGACACCTTAAATTTGATCGGTGTTGATTGGGTCCTTAAGTGATCGGTGTTGCGAGCCTAATTAATTGATCTCCTACAAAGGTTTAAGTTTGATCGGTTCTTGGTTGAAGTCCTTCGGTACTTTGCTTGAAGGGTTGCTTGGGACAACCTAGAGAGTGTGATGAATTGGGTGGAGTTAAGATCGACATATGAAGCTCTAAGTTGGAAATTCATGAAGTGTCTGACTTCTTGAACTCCTTAAGATTGAGAATTTTGAGGTTGAAGATATCGTTGTGGTGACCCCATGTCCGATAGAAGACACGGCGTGTTGCCCCCAATGGATAGGAAGTGAAGTCGACCTCGGGTGGTTGACGTGAGAAAGATCTTGAGTCTCGAGGATTAAGAAATATGGTCCCATGCATTATGGAAGCTTCTTGAATTGATTTTGTGTCAATGGACCGTCTCATTAGTGGTTTTATTCGATCAGATTTAAGGATGCCTTTAGTCATGGATTGCCCATGAGAAGGGTTACAATCCTAAGGTATGAACCCAGTGTTAGTGCCACTGTCAGCGAGATGTGAGGTTCTTGATTCGATGTTGTCTTGAGGATTCCAAACCCATGTTGGAATTGTGGTTGAAATTGTGTAATTGGGAGGATCTAGGCTTGGCAAGGATGACCTAGTATTCGGAAAGGCAAAAGGAAATATGGCAACGGCTATTCATGGATGAATCTTGGATGAATGCTTTTCCGAAGAGATTTTGGAACAAGGATCCAGTTCCCCCAAGTAGTGTCGCGGTTGTGATATTTTTTGGAGTTCGTGGATACGATTTGTTGGGTTAACTTGAATCGCCTTGTGGTGTCAATCTTGTCGTGACGTTTAAATGATTCTCCGGATTGATTGCCTAGTAATTGAATCGCAATTTTGGGTATGAACTTGAGATAGTTAAAGTGTTAAGCCTGATCAAACTGGGCGAATCCCCTGCTAATTTGGTCGGATTGGTAAAAGATAACATCCACCATCGGAGTTGGGGATTTGGAGCATGAGTTTGAATTGATCGAGGTATCAAGAAATTGATATCGCTTTCTTGTAAATCAATTGATCGAGGATGTTATCGAAAGGGAAGAGTCGGTCGAGTTATCTTATGATCGGTAATTCGAGGGTCATATCAATCAATGCCAACCGTTGAGGATTTTAGGTAGAAGTATCGGCTTTAGGTTGAATATTTGGAACCTTTGAGGTAAATAGATGGACCGATAAGGTGGTTCACGAATTTCAAAATTGGCTAGAGATTAATGTTGGATGATCACTTTGCGGATGGATGGGCATAGTCAAGTGGCCAAGACTTGTTTTTAAGATCGATCCGGGTCGTAATGGGACCGTTGTGGGAGCAATAGGAGTTGTAGCCCTTGGGATACGTCACCAAGTTCGGGAAACGCCGTTTGGGTTTTTGTAGAATCGATGGCGTTTCATGAAGTATTATGAGATGATCTTCCCACGTCGGGTCGATGTTGAAGTAGCTTCATGTGATAATCGGGGAATTTCAAGGATATCGATGGTGTGTGCAATCATCTTTGATCTAATTGGATAGGGTGATTGATGTTCGTGACATTGAGTTGACCCCCTAATGGGTCCGATGAGTTCTCGTGGAAGTAATATCTTTGAGATAAGTGGGGAGGAGTTCAGGATTAGTGTCACCCTCCCAGTGTACGTCTTGGCCATTGAGGTTTTCTTTTGAAAACCCTTCGGAGATAGGAAGATGATCATATGGCCTTGCATGTGGTTAGATTTGTCTAAAGGTTGAGAAGTGAACATCGGTGTCTTCCTTGCGAGTCGGGCATCAATGTTGGAAATTGATCTTTGCGAGTTTTTGGACTTGTTTGTCTTTGAAGTTTCATAGAAGTCAGCTGAAGTTAAATCGTGAGTAAGTCCAAATGACTGGGTATTAGAATGTCGTGATCTTGCAAGTTAGAATCGTCGTATTCGGTTTTGGTTGGCTCATCTTGAGGTTACTAAGTGGGAACTGGCAAGAATGGAAAGTCTTGTCAACTTTTTGGGAGATTGTTTTGATTGTCCTAATTTAATGATTTGAGGATTGATCGGAGTGCGCTCATTGTGGGCCCGTGGCCCGAGATTTCTAAATAAGTTTGAGGTTCCAATCGATCTCTTTCGAGGTTCATCCCGATTGAAGTGTCGGATTGAGTTGGAAAATTGAGGCTCGTTAAATTTCGGGGACGAAATTTTAATAAGTGGGGAGAATTGGAGGTTTGAATTTAAGAATTCGATAAATGAGGTGATTAGTATGTTAATGATCAATACTAATCTCATGGGATGATTAAGGTTTGATATCGGAAGAAAAATCGGGAAATTACCTCCGGCTGGAGCCTTGCCAAAGAGCTCGCTGCTGGGCGCTGAAGGCTCGAGCGGATGAACCAGAACGGCCCGTGGCTGGCCGCTCGCCAGCCGCTCGATAAGGGGCGCTCGGCGGTGGCCGGCAATGCCACGGCCGCTCGCAGCCGCTCGCCCGGCCGCTCAGCGGCAGATATATTTGCGCCTTCGACCGTCTCCCTCATTTTTTCAGCAGCGAGGGTTTTGAGGAGAGAGAGAGAGGGCGCGCCTAGAGAGAGAAGAGAGGAGATCGAGCCCGGGAGTCCGATTCCGTCCGAAAGCCAGGTATAAAGGTGAAAGCACGCGAGGCAAGTGTTCTCATACCCACTTCTCGCTTCTCTTTCGATGTTTTGTGTATTTTCGTTGGGTATTTTGTGTCGATACCCAAATGTTAGGATATTGAAAACCCATGCCTTGAGGTCCATGAAAATGTAGTTAGTTGTCCGATTCGTGTCCGTTCGCCCGGGTGATTTGCGCGGAACCCTAACCTACGGGATTTTGGGGTTTCCGTCTCTATCAAAATTGACCCCAAATTGGAAAGCCCGTCCCAAATATGAACATATGTCGGCCACTCCTTAAAACGCTGTTAACAAAGGTGATGATGGCGCTTGTCACCTTCGTAAAATGATGATGTGATCCTAAATACTACCCGTACCCAATTGTATGTATATATCGACCGGATGCCAATCCAAGATTTGACCCGTTCGACATCCGGGAGCCTTGAAAGAATTCCGTAATCGCCAATAAATGGGAAATGTGTACTTCCACCCTCGTGACAAGTAAATCAACCCCCGAAATCCTGACAAGATGTAAATTTCTCCAAGTTTGAACCGTATTCGGCTTCCCAAAAAGAGAATCCGATAATGTTCACCCAAAATACAAATGCAAAGTGAAATGTGATCCTAATTGTAATGAAAGAACGTTTAAATGATTAAACAAACGGAATGTGAATCCTTGTCAGGCAAAGGAATGAGTCTCGGAGGTTCCAAAAGGACTTGTGATCACTTGAGGGAGAACTAATCTATATTGTGATCTTGGAGTGATTTATTGTGACTAAAAATGGATCTCTGGAAGCGAACTTGTGATGACTTGGATTAAGGGAATTGAGTCCCATTGGATATTGAGATCCGTGATGAGAATGGAAGGGAGTCCACATTGTGCTTGTGATGATATGATCTCTCTGATGGAGACGTGTTTGATGATGTACTCTCCCGTTGGAGATGATTGTGATGGGAATGAGGTTTCAGATATGATTGTGTGGCAAATGTGGATTTCCCTCTCAAGTGTCGAACCTAACCCCGAAACTAGGACCTGAGTCATATGGGTAGTATTCTTTAGTGTACCATGTCCATCGTGGTGGGAACCTCTTCCACGTATTCCGGCGCCGTGTGAGCGGGTGATGTCCGTGGTACGCTTTGGGAAACTCTTGTGTGGAAGGACGAGATTGCCCGGACCCCGGGGTGTGGGGTGTGTCGACACTACATATTGAGATGTAGTTGTCGGTGATGATTGTTGCATGGATGCAACCGAGGGTCGGTGCTACCGACCAAAGTAGTAGCCGTGGCTTTAGAATGTGTAGCGAACACATTCCTGTCCTCGTTCTCTCGGCTCTACTAGTCAATAAAGAAATGAATAATGTCCAATCGATGAACCCGTGAATCAAGTGATTCAAGATAGAACTCCTTAATGAGAACCGTGAGAATCTTGTGAATCCAAATGATGACCAATCAGTGTAATCGTGAACCGTAGGGATCGAGTGATTCCGCTTGCTTTCTACCCTCTTCCTTGATTGTGGAGAGTGTGTGTATTCCCTCCGGTTTAGTTCTTGACGTGTCTTGGAGGGGTGTGTATGATTATATTTGCCTCACCCTTGCTTTGCTTGATGTTTTCCTTTCGATGAGAACACTTAGCGCAGTTGTCGAAGGAGAGACTTGCTTGATATGACCGGGCCGGACGGCGCGTTCGGAAGATTTGGGCATAGAGTTGGATCGGATTGTGGATGCCCGCCTCGTGGTTGAGCGTGACTCATTGTTGCTATTTTATGGTTTTATTATGCTTCCGGTCTTCAGATATTTATGTTTGGAGTTTTGTTTCATTTAGATGGCATCTCTCTAGATCCCGATCTCGTAGGTTGTGTATCCCCATGGATGATATGGCAGTGTTGTTGATCCCGTGGCGTGTTGTAGGCTTTGAGTTAAGCCTTTGGATTAGATGCGTGTTTGTATAGAATGATATTTAAGCGAGTTGTATTTCGGTTTCGTCCCGATTGCTCTCTCACTGTATTCCTAGGTTAATTATGGGCTCTAGGGTGTGTTTAGACATTGACCGGTTATTCAATGGAGAATAATCTGTTCCATATCGACACCTAGCGTGATCTCAGCTCATGGTCGAAGGGAGAAGAATCCTTCTCAATCTTCCGTCCAAGTCAAAGACTTGGCAATGCGCCACCAGGCTGGTTAACATAACCGCCTACAAAGCCTAAGGACAAAGTTAGAACTAAGTTGGCCGGAAGGCATAAAGGCAATAAAGAGAAATGGACACAAAATTGAAAAATTTCCATTTTATTGCTTCCAAATGTGTTACAAAATACATCGAATGTATATAAATACAAAGGAGGTCCCAAAAAGTGTACAACATGAGGGATAAGGGGGAGGCGGAGGCCTCTGACTGTCACGAGGCTCCCCCACGAGGCCGTCTCTACGCTGTGCCGCTCTGTTGGATAGATTGATAAGGTCAACAGAGAAGTCGGGATCGACCAACCTCACAATGTGCTGACTAACGTTGACCTCTTCCAACAGCCGCGCGTACATCATGCTTTCGACATCGTGGGGGCGGATGCGGTGGCTCAAGTCATTCTCCAAGGTTGCCACTCACCCAGCAAGTTGATCAATGCGTGCTCTGACTCGATCACCCTCTTCCTTCAAACGGGCAACTTCGGCCTTCAAGTCCGCAACCTTAGCCTTTAAGTTGGCATTCTCCATTTCAACTCCCCGCGTGAGGCTCAGGCGAGCCTCCTCATGGTGCTCCCCACAGCTGCCAGCCTAAGGTCCCGATCTCGCTCCTGTAATCACTCATGCTACTCCATCGCCTTGATGATAGCAGCAGCCATCTTCGATGTCTGCAAAAAAGACAAACGAAGAACAAGTTAGAAATTCGGGGAAGGAGAAAGTATGCAGAAGCCATGACCAAGAATTATATCTCCCAAACAATCCTCACGGGCCTCTCGGGCCTAGCCTCCAAACTTAGCCTCCGCACAGCGCCTTCCGAGAATCTCATCAAGCAGCCCCATCATCAATGTCGATGGCAAGCTCCCGGACCTCCACCTCCGCAAAGAATGATACTTCACCCATTGCTCCACAAACAGTCCGCACGATTGGAGAGCCAACGGATGGCTCCTGTGCCTCCACCACTGGCTCACAGGCAGGCTCCGTAAAGGACTCTATTTGCACCACTCGAGGAGCCGCTTGTGGCGCGGGCTGTGCCAAGATGATACTTTCTCCCATGGCCACCGGTAGGTCTTCGAAGGTTTTTTCCATACCCGTGGTACTGCCGGGGCCACTGCAGATCCCGACAGCGACGTAATCGGGGCACGATGACGGCGAGAAAGGCGTCTCCAACACCCTCTTAGGCAGCGGACCAATAAAGCCTTTATCTGTGGGGCAGAGACGGATAAGTAGACCCTTGGAGTCCTCCGGCTACATCATCCTTGCCGGCGGCATGGGCTTTTGAACCGGGGAAGGCGGTCCCCAGTTCACCTTCTTGGTCTCTACCCTAGAGACCAAGAAGTCCCGTTTAAAGTCCACAAGGTGGTCTTCGACCAATTTGGTCAACCACTCTAAAGACGCCGTCTCCACCACAGACAGCGTCCCAATATACACATCCGGCACCTGGCCCCAGTCTTTCGTAAGGGGCCAGGTCGCCACCACACTCACAAAAAAGAACCAATTCTTCCAGTTTTTTAGCAAATCGTAAATGGCCGTATTTATTTTAAGGCCAGGATGGGGGACAAGGGATATCCATTTGCCTCCCTGGTTTATTTTAAAGAGCCCCTTCACCATCAGCATCATCAACCTCTTAGAGTGCTTGCGAAGAAAAATACAGAGGGTGTAGATATACTGTACGGCGTTGGCATGAAGTTGGGCAACTGGGACTCATAGGGCTTGTAGGATCGACCGCAAGTCATCCGGCAAAGGAAGGCGGAGGCCGCTCCTCAGGTGGGCCTCGTATATCGTTATGTGCCCTGCTGGTGGAGAAAATGCCCTGTCGTCCTTACCCAGGACCCTTCACGCAATATCCTTAGGGATATTGAACTCAACACACAATACTTTCACGTCACCTTCTCGAAGGACAAAGGCGATGTCGGCGACAGAGGCCATGGCTGACAAAGAGGCTAGGGTTTCTTGAAGGAACAAAGGAAAGTTGAAAACGAAGAAGACGAAGCAAGGAGGCATGGAGGAATATTTAAAACGAGAAGGGAAACTTAAATGGCGAAGTATGAAACGCCTTAAACCGCCTCAGAAAGGACGCCATTAGTCCTGTCACGCGTCGCCTCTCCAATTGGCCCTTCAAAAGGCAAATCTCTGACGCATAAATAGCCCGGATATCTGCCCAACCAAAAGAAGACGCGTGTCTACTTTTGGCCTGACAAGCCAGCTGATGGCCACGCCTCAATCAGGGCACGCAGAAAGTCTTCCAGAACTGACCAAAGACGGTCAACAGCTCTGGTCAACATTCTTCTCCAGAACTGACCAAAGACGGTCAACAACTCTGGTCAACATTCTTCTCCAGAACTGACCAAAGACGATCAACAACTCCAGTCAACTTCCCTCTCCGCCTTTCATGGAGTCCTCCGAGATCCTCAAACGACGAAGGGTAGTGAGGGGCATTCCATTATGAACATGCCGGAGGCCAGAATTCCGGCCACCGACATGGGGGGCTAGTGATGGGTATACTATAATATGGGTTGGCCTACGGTCGAAGAAGGCTGAAATGGCTTGTTAGACGGCCAATTCAAAAACAGCCCAACAGAAGGCGAAGGCCCAACTCCTGAAAGGCCCAGGTGTTGACCGTCTAGACTTCAATAGGTGGCCAACTCACGTACAGATGGTCAACTCGAGCGTTGATCGGATGTGTTGTAGAGGCAGGCCCAAAAAGGCTTCAAACCTGCTACCACCCATACCCAAATTGGCAGGCAAACACGTGCACGAAAAGCAACGGTCCTTTCATGATCACATGCCTTTCCTAAAAGCTAATCTTATCCAAAAAAGCGGCAATGAACTCAGTGCCAACAAAACGGTCACAAAAGCATGAGACGATCTGAAGATCCGTTGCACTTTACAGCAAAAACAAGATCAATCAAATCACAACTGTCAAGCCCACTAACTCTGAGAAGGCCGCCATCGCCAGTCCAAGATAAACACGCCACCTTGCCCAGAGAAGGTGGCTCACCTACTGTCCATAAAAGTTAAGGCCTTCGTTCTGGCAGACACAGGCTCTTACACACGCTCTTACATGCTCATACAAGCTTACATACACACAGGCATTCTCAGACACACAAGCTCACGAACAAACACGAAAGCTAACTCAAAAAATAGAAGCTCTTTGGCTGACTCTCTAACTTGTCTTCCTGAGAACACTGAGAACTAGCTTTCTGAAAGACTTCCTACAGTCTCACCCATGAGCACTTACAAAGCTTAAATAGAGGCTCATCTTCTCCTCTCTGCACAAACGTTCATCTTCCAATCCCACCAGAGGCCTCCAGATTTCAGGAGACCTTTTCGGCTTTCTGAGAATCGTTTCCTAAAGTTTTCACACTTTCGAGACGTCGCTTCCTTACGCTCTCTGTATGCAGGAAGCGAGAGCTCACATTCTCAACAAGCCAACACTCCCGACTATCCTACTCTCTCTCTTTTGCTTTCCAATTTACCTTTCTGACTTATAAGGCTTTTACTGATTTGAGCGTCGGAGTGTTTTCGGTAGGACAATAACCCGCCGACACACTGACCTCTCGTTCGCTTTAGTGGTGTGCATGATTCAGATTCAGTGAACGGAGTCAGGTCGAGCTATCCAGACGAATCCGAATTTGTTCGAAGTCGGATCCAGGAATGCATCAAATCACATCCAAAAATTTCTTAGCATTATCGGTCTCAATGATGGTCCTAACATAAATTTAGAAAAAGACTGCTTAATAATCTTTAAACTTTTAGTCTTTTTCCATGTCTCTCTCGAAAGCATATTTTCCTTACGCAGTGCTTGAATCAATGGTGGTGGGAGGTGGGTCTTCAAGGTCTGCATCTAATCGTAGTAAACTAATAACAATTTCTATATGGCTCATTCATCTTGAGAATTTATTGTTAATTAGAGTTTCAAATGTACATATTTAGCTAGAAAATATTTTAGTATTCACAAGTCTATAGACAAATATAAATATAACAGTTAATATTTAAAGCACGATAAATGTAACATGAGGATACTTATAATACAATCTAATTAGCATGCACAGTTAATTATACATCCTGTAAATTAGCTTGATATGCAAAAATGTCATTAATGCTGGGAGCCTTGGTGTATCATTACAGCTTTCTTTTGGGCAGAGATCGTATTATGCTATAAGATAATGTCAAAACTAATCTTATGAAGCTAATCTGGGGAGATATACAAGCTTGTGAAATTTCGTTACCTATAGGTAGAAAAAATTTACTAGACTAATATATCTCATGGATCACAACAAGTCATCCTATAAAATTTGCTACACATGATAACCCATTTTGGACAGATAATTATAAGAAATAATTTTTTTAAAAAAATTATAATGCTACCGTTGTTTATTCAAAGAAACAGATAAATATTCATGAATGTGGCACTTTACGGCCACCACCCACTTTAATTTAACAATTTTGTTTATTGTTTTTGAATAAGAAGTACGGGTAGTCTTCAAATGCCAATAAAATTTATTTCAATCACAACAGAAATAATTTCATGCCTAAAACATTGATTCCGCCGTGTGATTGAAATAACAATTCAAATAAAAATTATCATAAAATAATATACCATTCAATATATATTGATGGAGAGTATATTGAAAGAAATATATTCATGAAATACTAATTTATAAGGTCCTCTTTTCCATTTGAAAAAAAAAATATTAAGGAAGCTTTTCTCACATGGGTACAACACCAAACGGCTAGTGGAAGTCATCTTCTAGTCAAGCTAAGCCGCCATTGCACTGAGGAGACCCAAGTTGACCTGATAATAGATTCCACACATGCTTGTAACACTAAAGTACATAGGTAAAATCCAATATGTATACAAAGTGTTTAATAGACATATATCGGGTGTTGATATTTTTTTACTAAGCACACATGTGCACCATTTAAATATACTTCAGGCGTGACTATTTTATATAAAAAATCACTCTTGATTGGTTAAATATATAGTAGGTGTCACTCTAGCCTAATTCATATTAAACAAGCACAATTTTTTAACCCGAATCCATAATTAATCTCAAATTTTCATCAATTGACTTGAATTTAACATTATCAAAATAATTTTATGGTTTGGATCTTATAAGTAATGCTTGAATGGTATTATAAGGTTCACTTTATTATTAAATTATTAATGATAATTAATAAATTTTATTCAGTCACAAAATTATTATTTATAGGATCATATTTTTTGCGGCTTATATTGAGTAGTATCTGTATTTTACATGCGTGGAAAAAGAAATTTATAGTTATTTGAAATTTATATAGAATTATCGTGTTGTTTTCTTGAAAAGATAAAAAATAAAATGAACTAGAAAATCACGTCAAAATACCTTAATATAGTTATAAATATCCCACAAATTCTCAAAAATGAACCTTATCTAAACAAATTTCAAAAGACTCCTCTTTAAAACCTATAGAAATTTCAAAAGATAAAAATATTTAAGCAGATTTTTCAAATTTTTATTTTTCAATTTTTTTAAGAAATTGCATTAGTTTTTGAAAAAAACAAAAAACAAAAAAGTGATAAGTTTACTTGGTACTTATACCAATAAATCCATTTTTTTATTCAAAATTAATTGCCAAATTAGCCGATTCAATTCTAGATTGCACAAAAGGATTTGGTATGGCCTCTTACTTTCATTTTGTTGCAGCCTTATATCATCTTTATTGAAAATAAATTTTTAATATACGAGAGTATGATAGACAAATGCTAATATTTTTTAACATCATAGAGACCGTTTAAATATTTGAGTAATTTATTCAAATTTCTTCTTTTAGATTATTTGATAGAATAAGATATAATTTTCATCAGCAACTTTAATCCCAATACACTTTTTCTGGGGCAAACGTCTACAGAGTCTTTTGCCATTCCATTTTATTAGTTAAAGTTTGTTGCGTCTCGGGTCCGCAGTTACCGTACGGATTAGTGAGCTTTCGGATTCCTTAGCGCGCGGCGGCGTCAATTGAAGGGTTCAGTCTCCGTCTCTATGAACCTGGACCTGCACAACACAAACAACAAACAAGAGGTCAAGGGTCCGGCAGGATTTCTCCCACCGCCTACTCCGATGCTCAAGTCAGCAAATTCCCACAATGAACGGAAATGACGCACGCTAAAGGCGGTGCGCGGGTATATGCTGTGGAAGCGTGAGATGCTAGTGTGGTGATATGGAGAAATGCAGTGAGCAGGTAGTGGAAGGCCTGGCTTCCTTAGTGCACCGCAAGGGGTGGCTGACTTTCCCGTGATCTGAGAAGATGCTTGGAAGAAGAGCGAGCTGGCTATTGCAGACGGAAGTGAGGTGATCCACAGTTCCGGCTCATTACTCTCATGTGATCGAATAGAGAAGAAGGGAGCAGTAGAGTATGTCTCGTTGTTTGAATCTGGATTCAAAAGAAAGCAGCAGGTGGAGATGCCGAAGAAGAGGATCCCTTTCTCTGCGGGGTGTGAGGGCTCTTATACGCCTCTCCTCGTTGGACTCTTAGGCGCCAAAATGCCCGTTGCTGGGGCTGCTGCGCCGCTGATCATTGTCATGGACCGCCGGTCACGCCGGTTGTCCTTTTGCCGTGGATGGCACGCTTCTGAGCATTGCCGGCCACGCCCGATTTCCCCCTGAGAGGGGATTGGTTGATTGCCTGCAGACGGCAGCGAGAGTCGTTGACGCTGTACCAGCCGCTCCTCTATTGGCTAGCCTTTCCGTCCCCTCACCGATTTCCCGGCAATCGCATTAAATGCGTTGCAGGGTGCCGTTGTCTTCTGCCAGACGGGCTTTGCACGCGTTTCTTGACCGCTGGGATGGGCTAACTATTTCGTGCTGGCTTTTGGACTCTTCGTGGGCCGCGGATTTCTTCATGGGTTTGGCAATCCTTCATGGGCTAGGACATGGGACCCAACACTAGCCCCTCATGCCTGGGCCGGCCAGTGGTCGGGCCTGGCATGTCCCCTGGGCCCATTTCCGCAGCCTCACATCCTTCCTCGCGCCGCGTCACCTTTTGTCGTTTTCTGAGTTCGCGCCTTCCCCAGGAGCCATGGTAGGCTTTTCAGGCACTGCCATGACCCGTCGCTTCATCAGGTGAGATTCGCACACCTTGGGTTGTGCCTGACCAGCGGTCTCCCCTATTGCACGAAAGACGCTTGCTGGATGCCGTGTTGCGTTGGGTGAGGGGATGGCTTGTGCCTTGCCCATAAATAGGAGGGGTACTCAAGTAAGTTGAGTTCATCCCTTAGCAGCCAACTGAGAGGCAATGAGAAGATTCTGGCTTTCCCCACCATTGGTGGGCGTCCGAGAAGGAGTTGGATGGATCAGGCGAATGCCGAAAGTTCCTAATGGAGACCGTCGTAGCCCTTGTCCTATAGTTCGCCTTCTGTACTAACGAGAGTGGCTTGGTCATTCCGCCGTCGTCGCATGCTTCCTTCGGGTTGTGGCCTTGACTTGCCTAAGCAGACCCTTGGAGGATCCCTGCGGGTATCTTCACCTGTAAGGTGAAGGCTTTCGCAGGAGCTCTCCCCGCGTGTCACGCTAGGGCGCTAACCACGGAAGGATCGTGAGGTCAGTAGCCCTCCGTGGAAGTTGGGTTTCTTACCCAACTTTCCCGGAGTACCTTCCTGGCCTCGGTGCTTCCCGGACCCTGGTGGATTGGACTCTTGCTACTTCCACCAGGGGATGCTCTGCGCCTCCAAACCAGTCCGCTCGGCGAACTACCGACGGCTTCTGCCGTTGGGATCTAACGCAGATCACGTTCGCCGATCTCATCTGGGGCATGGTAGGGGAGCATATGGGGCTTCGCACCGTAGTCTGCTTTCCTCTTTCTCGCGGCCTTATTGTTGTAGACCTTGTACTTTGTAAGAAAGTATTGATTAATAAAAGAAGTAGCCCCTTTTTGCCTCCATTTTCATCTTGTCTTTGTGCGTATTTTTTCCGTTGTCGGGCGTTTTGCCCTGAGGATCCACGTGTTATTCTGTGGGAGCTTGAGGGGTCTCCATCAGCAGTTAATTCCTGCACGATCAGGAGACGTCACGTCGTGGAGCCTCGTTTTGGAAACGCACGAGATTTCAGGAGCCTCCCACGTGTAAAATCCCCATTGGCCACGCCTTAATGCTTTCTGTCTTTTGGAGTTGCCGCCCCTTCAGGAGAAAACTCGCCTATTTAAACACGCCGTTTTCTCCTGGAACTCGGCACTCCTTTGCACTTGCACGTTTATTGGCGGTTTGCTCTTCCTATACGTATTTTCTTGCTGCGAAATCAATGGAAGATACCTCTAGCGACTCGGAACGCTCTTCCCACGAGTCTGAGTTCGACTCTCATGCTCCCATGTCTTCAGGAGCCAACACCTCAGGGGGGGCTCGCTCTGAAGCCACAGTTGCTGGTCCTTCTCAGAGTCGGGGAGCGCCTCCGGGCTTCGAGAGGGTCCCGCCGCGTCGGGGGGCGGCCGTGGCTGAGGTGGAGTGGTTGAGGGCCCGCGTCGTACATTTGGAAAGTGCTTGGGCGGAATCGGAGGTCAGGGCCACATGCCTGGTTGGTGCCAATGTGGAGGCGCAGGCCCGCATATTGGCCCTTGAAGGAGAGGTGAGCAACTCAAGCGGCGACATGAGGCTGAGGTCGCTGGGCTGCAGGCGAAGGCCAGGATCACTCGCCTTATTGACGCCGATGTGGACGCACAGGCCCGCGCATTGGCGCTTGAAGTAGAGATCGAGCGACTCAAGAAACTACACGAGGCTGAAGTCGCCGAGTTGCGGTCGGAGCTGAGGACGAGGCTTCGGCCAGAGGGCGTGAACCCTGCCTTGGAGCAGACTTACTTCGACGCCGTTAGGCTTTGCCGAAGGCTGGCCTCACTGGAGGATCCAGGCTTCCGCGTGGGGGTTCTAGATCCTCGCAACTCGCTCGCGAGAACTCGCGATCAGTTGGTGGATTACCACGTCCAAAGCTCTTCTACTGGCCATGGGACTATTAGCCATTTTTGTCATTGTCGTACTCTTCTCTTTTCTTTGTCACCGTTGTAACGGAATTTGTCGATATAATAAAAGTCTGGCTTGCCGCACCGTTCTGTCTGCCAAATTTCCTGCTTTTTGGTTGGCTTTTCCATTTTGCGTTATCGTGCGCTTCTTCAGGGGCTCTGCTATCGTGAATCCTTATTTAATGCGGAGGCGCCAGCGTGGACCCTTGCCAGATGGCTGAAGGGACGTGCCTGTTAGTCTGGCATCTAACCATCATTACGGACGATTCGAATCCTGCGGTGCGTTGTGAAGCCACCACGTGTCCCAATCGCCCGTGGCGGTGCCATTTTGGTTTCCCGCCTTTTGGCTTTGCATGGCCTATTTAAACCAATCGACGCTCGTTTCCCCTCTTCCGTCGATTTCTTCTCTGCATGTACTGGTGACTTTTGAGAGATAAATGGCGATAAAGAGAGAAAGCTCTTCTTCTTCCCAGGCTCCCAGAGCTGCACGTCATGGTGTTCACAACACCAAGTCCGTCTTCACTGCTGGAAACATTGCTTCTCTCATAGTCAATTACGGTCTTCCCAGCGATTGGAGTTATCGTGCTCCTGACGCACTGGATAGAGCCAGCGCCCCCCCCAGGGCTTCATTACGGTGTACGAGCACCATCTGAGGGGGGGCTTCGTTATCCGTCGAACTGCACACTGTATGCGGTGGTGGAGAAGCTGGGAGTTCCGATGGCAATGTTGCATCCCAATGCCTTGCGCTATCTGGTATCCTTGTGCATCTTTGCCGTTCTTCACGGCAACTCTTTTGATGCCAAGGCAGCGAGGATAATCTTCCGGTTCACGAAGTCGGAGGATTGGGTGTCGATGTCCCCGAAGGCCGGGTTTCGCTTTTGTGGCACCAACCCTGACTCAGTGAAGGGTTGGAAGGAGCGCTTCTTCTTTTTGCAAGAGCCCCCTGACTCTGAGCTCCCGAGAGTGTGGGGTCCGATTTCAGAGTATTTTCAGGAGAAGCCAACCCCCGAGGACGTCACGGAGTCAGAGAAGATGATATCAGCTATCAAGTCTGAAGAGGTGAAGTTCTCGATTCAGGGTTGCTTCCTTACCTCCGTTACGTTCGAGGCCTGTAGATGGGGATCTCCTGCGGGCTGAGCGATGGCTGGACCAGGTAAGGAAGGTCCTGGAGACACAGCCGCTCCTCCGCCGTCCGGGGGGACAGGGGAGGAAAGCTGCTCGTTGCTGGAGTCGTCGTCGGGCGACGATGAGGACGAGGCTACCCTTAAGAGGCTAAGGGAAGCCGAGGGGACTTCTTTGAGGAGGTCCAGGAGACGCATCGCCGGCCCTTCCGTTGTGGTGGGAAGTCTGGCTTCGAAGAGACCTACAAGCGTGGGTCGCCAGGGGGAGATTGCCGAACCGTCGTCTTCTGCCAGACGGGCTCTGCACGCATTTCTTGACCTCTGAGCTAGGCTAACCATTTCGTGCGGGCTTTTGGACTCTTCGTGGGCCGCGGATTTTTTCATGGGCTTGGCAATCCTTCATGGGTCAGGACATGGGACCCAACAAAATTTATTACATAATCACATTAATCATTAAGTTAAAAATAATGTAATAATAGTCTCCATAAACGGGAATTAACAACAATTGTTTCCTTGAGCATTCGGACTCCAAAGAATCCACAAACGGCAATTAAATAACCCTATCACATCCGGGAGGACCTTCCTCGCCAATCCCTTGTGGTTGCTTCCTCCCCTTGCTGACCGAATAACCACCGCCACTTCCACTGCCTGATACGGCGGGGTCACTACGTCCATTGCCGTCTCCACCTCCTCCATCTTTTCCTCCGAATCTTCTTCTGCCCCTACAGGCTTCTCATCCGCATTTTCCGTCAGCCCAACCCCAACATGAGATGCATTTAAAGCCTCCGTCGGAAAATACACATAAGCAGATACAGGCTTCTCGAGAAGGTTCAGAATCTACGCCCCAACGAAGTATGGGTTACTACACATTTCACAAACAGAGGACACGAGAGCGGACACTTTATGATGACTCAGATCGGAGACCCCCCACCTAATCCGAACTGCTTATATGAAAAACGTTAATTCATGAAAAATATTAATTATTTATCATAAATTTAAATATTCATCAATATTAATCAACCTATAATTGAAACATTCATAAATTTTAATCCCCAAAAACATAGAAAGGGCAAAACATCTGGTACAACCACCGAAACTAGAGATACAATTCCAACCATTAATATTCAACTACTCTGTAGATAAAAAAAAAACTATAAGTAAAAAGAAAACTTCCTTACTTTACTTATAGACTGTTAATTTTAGAATTGTCTCTACCTGATACCCAACAGTAGTCACACGTAGCACTATAATAGTTTTCTAATCTAGAGTTAAAAAAACATTATAATAAACTACATGCCCTGCAAATAAATAAAATTAATACTAACAAAATATAATTATATATCTTGGATGATAATATAAATGTATAAAAATTAATAATAGTATGCAATATACGAATTATTGTCGAGATTCAATTTCATATTATAACCACGAACCAAACTATATAAGTACGACTAGATATTAAAAATGTAATAGATATTCCATCGAATTCGAATAGTAATAAGTATAGTGTGGCTTCCATTGAATTCGAATATTAATAATGTCAAACTTAAGAAATAATACTAGTAAATAACATCCTCAACGTTAATTAAATGAATAATCTTGATATCTCGAATGATATCTACCAGATTTTAGTGAATCCTAATAAATGTACCGAGGTCTCAAAATATTCGTAATACTAAGGTCTTCCCTTAAATTTTTAAGAAGATCAATTCAATATAATGTCATAATAATATGAAATATCAAATTTGCTATGAATTCTATTTTGTCCTTATGACTAAAGACTGTACATTTATACCCCCAATAGTCGGGTATATATCACAAGATTACCCGATATTTATTGTATCCTCATTATCTATATAATCTTTCCATAAGCTATACCTATAGTATGGTCATATCAACTACAATACTTCTTACCAATGATATCATTAATATCATTTCTTACAATGATAACAAGTTCATAAGTATGTCACCATAAAAATTAATCAATCTCTATCACTGGATATTAAATAAATATTAAAAAATATTGATTACACTAATATTTTATAAACTCCCATTTACAAAAAAATATTGGTATTTTCATATACTCTCTTTTATATAGTTATAGAATGCTAAGAATATATACTTGATTAGAAAGAATTGTAAAGAAAATCATCAATATCAAAAAATTATATGAACATTTAAGTGTTCTACACAATTACCTCAATAAGGTCATAAAATCTTTTAGCTAACAAGTCTAACCTAAAGATATTGCTTTTCACTCATTCTTAGTTATTCTCTAGTCTTAGCGGTACCACACAGTCTTTAAGGAACTACCACACATTCTTTTCCAACATTTTTTTATTTTTCTAAGTCAAATTATAAAAATTCTTAGGATTTTTACTCAAATCATTTTATAACCATAATTATCATGGATTTAATCTTTTATTTCACTCCTAAAGGTGCGATCACCATACCATGATATATTGTTGTTGGGGTTCGAGCGATCCGGATCTACCCGATCCGGTAGCAGCGGAATACCCGAACCCCCCGTTATCGTCAGCCACCATTTAGTATGAATAAAGAACGAAGAGATGTACAATATTTTTTACGTGAAAACTCCTTCTCAACTAAGGGAAAAAACCATAGGATACAAAGTTCACCAATAAATCCACTATGTACAATATGGTTACAAAAATTTCAAGACAGAATATAACAACCCACCCTGGTTACATAAACCCCCTAAGAACTAAGAATATGAAAAACCTCTCTAAAGTAAGGAAACTCTCATTTCCTCTTATCTCACTATTTTTTTCTCTTCTTTCTTTCACCATAGTACTTTCTACTCACAGATTTTTATAAATGTATTGAAATGGTGACCGCTATTTCACCCTGTATACATGCGGCTGGCTACACAAGCCCCTGGTTAACACAAGCCCCGCGAATGCTCGCCCATGGTAATTTCTCGCTCACCCATGGTCACTCCCATGTCGCCTTGCGCACCTGGTGTTTTCACACATGCACAGCCTAGCATACCCAGCATGCATAATATATTGATCTGCCCAGAAACCTTCAACTAATAGGCAAGTTGCGTGTGGACAAACGCTTGCCACTTGCTCTGCAACTTGCCACCTGCACAAACGACGCACACATTTCAGGTCTGCCACTTGCTCTACAAAACTAACTGTCCACAACTTGCTGTCAATTGTCCACAACATCCTTGGTTGTTACTACGGTCAGGACCTCGGACCATCTGTGCCCTTTGACCATCATAGGAGTCCTCTGCGTTCTTTGATCTCCAAGCAGTGACAACAGCCTCAGACATCCCATGTCCTCGGTCGTCATTGTGCACAGTTCATATCTCTGGACGCTACTGTGCACTCAACCATATTCGAGGACAATCCATACTGATGTCACCAATCGGTAAGTTCAGGCCTTCCCTTTAGCCCATTAGCCGTCCGCGCCCCCATTGGCACTTTGGCCGTCCTCGCCCATCAGCTTGCATCTTGGCCAGTCAATGAGTTGACTGGCCTTTTGCCATTTGTCCAGTCAACACATTGACCGAAAACTTGCCTCAAAGGTTTCTGCCGACCGGTCAAGTCTACGCACTCGGCAAATCTGCACTCATGCTCTTTTGCCTCTTTTGGCCGATCAACACATTGATCGATCAATTCATTCCTTGACAAATCCCTGTGCATCTCCTTAGCCGGCCGCTTCCTTCAGTCTTCCTTCCTGGGCTTCCTTGGCTCCATGGCAGGTCAATTGCCACTTTACCAGGAAAGCTTTTGTGCGCCTTCTCCACTGACTGCCTCCATCAACTGGTAAACTTTGTTGACTAGCATTTTCCCTTTGTAGCTCCACCTTCAGCCGGCCGTTTGCCTTTCGCCGAACTTTAGCGTTGACCAGCAGACTTCTCCGGACTTCCTCTCCAGTAAATATATTCCGTCATTTACTCTCCAAAAATCCTTCGATAATGAAGCAGTTTGTTAGGTTACTTACAAGGGAGTGACTAGACCTAACAAACTTCCCTCATGACCTTCTGGGGAATATCTTCACCATTATCCGGCAACCGTCATCACCTGCCTCTTGGTAGCCTCCCCTCAATTGGGAATCCCCGCTTGGGCTCTACAAGAATGATGCCTTCTTCCATTCTCTACTGAACTCGAAGTACTCCAACTCCCCTTTAGTTTCTTCCTCACGATTGAATCATTCTGCCTTATTTTTGCCACCTCAACTCCGTCGTTGGCCCTACTGGCTCCGTCATAGGTCTTGCTCGTTCCATTCTTAACCCTGCTCAGCTCCGCCTTTGGCTCTCCACCATTGGCCCTACTCCTCTTGGCCTTGCTGACTCTGCTGTACTTTTTACCGTTCCTTCCAACTTCACACTAAATGGCAAACTTCTCTACAATAACACCAGATACACTTCGACAGCTGCAGACCTCGACAGCTCCACTTCAGCGGCACTTCACTCAACAGCTTCCCTTTGCGATGCTTTACTCCACTCTGGCAGCAGGTCAATATCTCCACAGGTAGCATATTCCAGTTAGCACCCTCCGTAAGTAGCCTTTTTTGAGCATGAGTTGATTTCAGCTATCTCTGATACCACTTGTTGGTATCACAAGAAATATGACCGTCTCCGATACCTCTTGTTGGTATCAGAAGAGACTTGACCGTCTCTCATACCACTTGTTGGAGTTCAAATAACCCAGATCCATCCGTTCCAGTAGCAGTAGAATATCCGAACCCCCCGTCATCGTCATCGACCATTTAGTGGGAATAAAGAATGAAGAGATGCACAATATTTTTTTACATAAAAATCCCTTCTCAATTAAGAGAAAAAATTACGGGATACAAAATTTATCAATAAATCTACTATATAAAATATGGTTACAAAAACTCCGAGACAGAATATAGCAACCTACCTTGACTATACAAGCCCTCTGAGAATTGAGAATAAGAAAAATCTCTCCAAAATAAGGAAACTCTCCTTCTATCTTATATCACTGTTTTTCTTCTCTTATTCCTCTCACCGTAGTGCTTTTTGCTCACAGACATTTTACAAATGTGGTGAAACGATGACCACCATTTTACCCCACACACATACGGCTGGTTACACAAGCCCCAACGAATGCTCCCCCATGGTGATTTCCCACTCACCCATGGTCACTCCTATGATGCCTTATGCACATGGTGTTTTCACACACGCACAGCCCAGCATGCCCAGCATGCATATATATATTGATCTGTCAAGAGACCTTCAATCAATAGGCAGATTACGTATGAACAAACGCCTATCACTTGCTCTACAACTTACCACCTGCACAGATGGCGCACACACTATAGGTCTGCCATATGTTCTACGGAGCCAACTGTCCACAACTTGCTGCCAGTTGTCTATGACGTCGTCGGTTGTTGCTGCAGTCAAGTCCCCAGACCATATGTACCCTTTGGTCATCACAAGAGTCCTCTGACGTTCTTTGATCTCTTGGCAGTGACAACAGCCTTGGACATCCCATATCCTTAGTCGTCACTGTGCATAGCTCATGTATCTGGACGCTACTGTGCACTCAACCATGTCCGCGGGCAATCCATATCGGTGTCACCAACCGGTAAGTTTCGGCCTTCCCTTTAGCCCATTGGCCGTCTGCGCGCCCATTGGCTTTTTGGCCGTCCTCACCCATCAGCTTGTGTCTTGGTCGGTCAATGAGTTGACCGGCCTTTTGCCATTTGTCTAGTCAACACGTTGACCGAAAACTTAACCTCAAAGGCTTCGGTCGATCGACCAATTCCATGCACCCAGCAAATTTGCACTCCTGCTCTTTTGCCTCATTTAGCCGGTTGATGCGTTGACTGGTTAATTCATTCCTTGGAAAATCCTTGCGTGTCTCCTTAGCTTGCCGCTTCCTGTAGTCTTCCTTATTGGGCTTCATTGACCAACTAATTCATTCATTGTCAAATCCTTGCGTGTCTTCTTAGCCAGCTGCTTCCTTTAGTCTTCTTTCCTAGGCTTCCTTGGCTCTATGGCCGGTCAACTCATTGACCGGCCATTTGCCACTTTGCCAGGCGAGCTTCTGCGCGCCTTCTCTGCCAACTACCTCCATCAGTCAATCAACTCTGTAGACCGGCATTTTTCTTTGCAGCTCATCCTTCAGCCGGCCGTCTGCCTTCCGTTGACCTTTAGCTTTGACCTGCAGACTTCTCCAGACTTCCCCTCTAGCAAATATATTCCATCATTTGCTTTCTAAAAATCCTCCGATGACGAAGCAGTTTGTTGGGTTACCTACAAGTGGGTAACCAGATTCAACAATTGTATCAAATCTTTATCTTTCCTAACATATCAAATAATCATGCATTATGAAATTAATAAGGAGATGATTTGATATAACAAATATATTACCAATTAAATATACATCCTAGAAGCAATTCCAGTAGATGCACAGTCAAAATTACCATTCCATTCCAACATGGCTCTAAGGCCTTAGCCATTTTGATTTCCTTTTTTACCGACCACTAACACCAACCATACAATTCATTAGAATACATGAACAACATCATCACACCATCTTTATTAGACATAAAAAATAACATATTAATTTATCTACTTAAACGTCTAAGTCACAGCCAATATGCTCTTTACACCAAACTAAAGCAACATATTAAAATATATTAGTAAATATAAATAAACATAAAAATCTATCATATATTAAAATATAAGCATGTTAAGTTATCATTTTGGATTCTAAAAGCCCACATAAAGTCATAGCCTCATGCTCCTCATTTTATACATAAGCCATGGCCAACATAGTATATCTCTTCTCCCAC
This sequence comes from Nepenthes gracilis, assembly GCA_033239525.1. Taxonomy (NCBI): domain Eukaryota; kingdom Viridiplantae; phylum Streptophyta; class Magnoliopsida; order Caryophyllales; family Nepenthaceae; genus Nepenthes; species Nepenthes gracilis. The sequence continues at coordinate 17,343,609 of BSYO01000003.1, read as the reverse complement.
TTTCATGATAAATATAAAGCATATTTGCAATAACTCATTAAAGATCACACATTTTCACCATAGACTTACAAATCCATAAAGGTAAATTTAGAACCACTTAACCAACCATTGAACCATGCATTCCATGGTCAATAAGATGAGGAAAGTTAATAATTTTCATGCTAAAAGATATCAAAATCAAAACATAGACATGAAATGGGAGATAAGTTACAATGACGTTTTTTCTATTTATCTAGTCAAATTTTCTTCAAATGATCGAAATGGATGCTAAAAAATGGATACGAAACATCCTCTTTAATATATTGAAAGTTAACAAAAGTCAGTTGAAATGAATCCTTATAGAAAAAATAATGAGAATATCAAGGAACGACAAAATTTTTACTTACCTCAAATTTTCTTCTTCAAGTCGCCAAAGTAAGCACAAGCAGCTTTCGAGACTTCCAAAAGCACTTCCATTCCTTCACATTTTATGTGTGGATGGAAGATCCTTGGAGTCCAAACTGGCACGGCAAAAAAGGGAGATCAAGGAGGCATGGGTTTCACTAGTGCTTTCGCAGCTTTTTCTCCATTTTTAACTTTTCTTCTTACTTGGATAAATGGAGGAAGGGGATGGCCGACTGTCCCCCTTTTCTTCTCTCTAAATAGCAGCCAAAATGAGAGAAATTAGGTTCTTTTCTGGAGGGACTGAGGCGACTTGCTCAATTAAAACACAAGGGGGAAAATTAGGGGAAAAGATTAGGGTTTCTTTTTTTTTTTTGTTTTCCAAATCGAGCAGCGTGGATCAAAGGATGGAATTCCAGCCAAATTTCCCCCTTTACTACTTTGTTTTACTGTGGAAAAACGCGTGAGGTGTGGCTGGATCACGAGGGAGACGAGCCGCAACTCCATGGAAGGAAACTAGGTCAAATTTAGAGTTATAGGGTTTTGTAGGGTTTTCTTTTTTAGGTTTTCATATTTTGCTAAATTAATTAAATTAGTTTTATAGTCATATCAAAATATATTTAATATATTTATAATGAATTCCAATTAATAAAATATTACAATAAAAATGTCATCTATTGCTACAAAAAAAATTGCCAAATTATTATATGGGCAATTTTTCGAATCTTACTTGTTCAGGATCTTTAAGAAATTAATTTATACTTTACTTTTATTTATTAATCTTGTAACATTCTATCTTTATCATTATTTTTATAATTAATGCCTTAACTCGATTAGAAGCCTGATTGATCATAATCTAAAATTTCTTGGTGTTATATAGCCTATCTCACTTGGCCTTCCTTGGCCTAGTTCACCATGTAGGCAAAATTGCTATTTGAAGTCTTGACTCATCTAAGCATCCATGAGCATGACGAGACATACTAGGTATCTGATGAACCAACATGATTGCGCCCCATATTTTAACCATTTTTAGTAGGGCAAGTTACCTCTTAGACTCTGTAGAGGTGTAGAGAATCAAGTAAATGGGTTGGTACTTGATTGTTGAAAGAACCCTTTATCACAGATGATATTCAATCATTTATATGAGATGCTTAATGTATAAAGAAGCTAACCTTGCCCTCAAAGAGATCCATCTAGGAATACAGGAAATGCTTGGGAGGAAAAAAACACTCAGCATATTAAAAAATGCCTTCAGAGTACCGTTACTCCAGCATGAAGTATAATGCTCTTGACATTGAGAAAAAGTTTGATAGATGTCAAATTCATAATAATGTCCTAAGGCTTCGACAAATTAAGCTAACACCATACGAATCCCATGACCCTTTACATTGTGTGGGCTCAACATATTAGAACATTTTTTAATAGTATCCAAACAACTCAAAATTTATAAAATTAGGATCGACTATTTTATTAAGTGGATTGAAACAATCCTTCTTGCTAAGATCACTAAGCCTAACATTATAGTGTTCCTGTAGCAGAATATAGTATGACGATTTAGGATAATAGAAGCAAAGATAATGGATAATGGAACTCAATTCTTGGAAAAAGCATTCACAAGGTGGTATGTGGGACTAAAGGTTTGTCTTGTCCACTCTTCAACCTCCAATCAGTAGGAAAACGAGCAAACAAGGGTAACTAAGTAAACCATTCTCAATGGGTTACGTGCTAGATTTGCTAAGATAGGTGACACATGGGTTGATGAGTTTGCCCTATGTACTTTGGAATTATCAAATGACACCTATTACAGCAATAGAGGAAATCCTATACAACTTAATTTTATCATGGAAGCCATCATACTTGTTAAGATAATACTATTTAGCCCTTCAGAGATTATTTATAATTCTACGCATAATAAGAAAACACTTAGGAAGTATTTTAACTTATTAGAAGAAGCACAGGAAGTGACATTGATTTAGACCAAGGCCTACTAATAATGAATTGCTTGATATTTCAATAGAAGAGTAAAGACAAAAGCATTTAAAGTAGGCAATTTAGTTCTCAAAAATATAGAGGTCACTAAAAAAATGACCAACTACAATAAATTATCTCCCACATGGGAGGGCCCATTCATTGTTGCCCCAAGAGTCAGGGGATAGAACTTACAAGCTCCTTACTGAATTTCGAAACCTGATGCCACTTACATGGAATGCAATCCACTTGAAGAAATATCATCTGTAGGTACCCCCAACCTCTCTCCACCTTGTATTAAGTTGCATTTGGCATATTATGTAGTAGGAAGGCTGGTTGTTAGGACCCATTCAGACTATCGCCCAGCCAATGACTGTGGGCTAGAGTAGGCTGCCACCATGCCCGACTCAGCTTACGTACAAATGCAGTCTAGCATGTGAACCTATATGTACTGGTATGACGATTGTTATAATATTCCATGTTACAGTAACAATATTTGTGCACTCATGACTATCAGCATGCATTTCCTTATGTGCTTGCATTGCTTATTTTGGCGTGAATGTTATTCATGAAAATTTTCCACGTGTGTGCCTCAAGTGCTTGCATTGTTAGCTATGGTCCAGCTAAGTTTGCTTGCTGCGCATCTCTCCCCCCGCGAGGCTACTATGGTATGTTCACATTTCTTAATTTTTCATTTTCTTAGTATTTGTTTTCTATGTGTATGTTATCTATTACAAATTCTTGCTTAACATGTATGTCTTAAGTTATTTACTTTGAGTAGGGTGTACATCGACACTCATTTACGGACTCCGCCATGAAGCCATGTTCTAATGTAACATTTAGTACAAGCCAACTCTGTGGAGATAGCAATGATCATCGGATTGAGGTTTGGAAAAGTCTACAAAATTCCCCAAGGATATGACAGTGTCACCTGATGATCCAGGCGGGGCAACTTCAAAGCAGCCAAACAGTACTCAAAGGATTATGCAGACTTCAAGAAAAAAATGCGTTGACATGCAAAATGCTACAGAGCCCTACATATGGGCCAAGTCCTGTCAACCATGACATTTAGACATACGAAGGTCGGCAAAGATCACCAACGGGCCTGGTTGGATTCACATCGGTCTTTAAGAATAGTTCAAATGGACACCTGAAGCTCAAAGACAATGGACGGTATCGTACCAAAGATAAAAACAAATAAATAAATGAACAAATAAATAAACATAGATAAACAAAGACGAGCACAAAACATAGTTGAATTTATGCATAAAACATAAAATGAATACAACTTGTGCTGCAGCACAAGTCAGCAGGAAGGCACCACCAAACTTGGTTCCCCAAAAGGTTATTGGGTTATGGGTTACACTCATGTGGGCTTATACTCATTAGATATGCCGATCGGTGGTATGGATGAGAAGCTTTTCACATGCGCGACTAAGGCCTAAAGCACTGAATCCAAGTAGCAGTGTGCTCGAGACATGCCTGAGAGGGACTTGAGATACCGATTTCAGAAGGGACGCGCTTGAGGTATTGTTTTCAGAGGTACCCACGCTTGACGGGCGCTCGAGTGTGGATCGTAGCATAAAAATGCGTTAACGTGTTTTTAGGGTTAACTAATTGTATTTTTCATATTAGAGGGCGCCATCAATGAGAAAAAAAGAAGAGAAAGAGAGAGAAAGGGGAGAAGAGGAAAATTCTAGCATTCGGTTGAGTTCCGAATTGAGTTTCAGTCTTTTCCGACCCTGAGTACATTATTCTTACAATTGATAGGAACGTTTTACTGGTTATTTTTCTACTCTTTTATTTTGTACTCATTATTACTTACTTTGATTGATATAACGTATTTAGTTATTATATTATTGGGGTTTATGTAATCGAAATATTACAAAGTGGAGATGTTTTCGGACGAATTATCCCGTGATTTTTCTCCCTCGTTATGACGAGAGTTTTGCACGTAAAAATTATGTCTTGTCTCATTGTTTATGATTAGTATTTGTTTATGGTGAATTGTCAACTATTTCCTCGTGAATTAAATAAATAGGTCAAGTTCTAATAAAGGTTGACCAACAGCAGGATCTTGAAAGTCATGTGGAGTGTGGATCTCACCCCCATCAAAACCAAAAGTTTCGACTGCGTCGACATTTCAAATATCAGGGCTACCTAGTTTAACTCGAGCGATAACACACTTTCAAGCCTGGAATCCCCATTCAAATCTTAACTCCAACATGCCACCCAATTCTTCCATGATAATCGACCTCTGGCTCTCCTGAATGTTGTAGGACTGAGTAGTGGATAGCTAATAGAACAACTAACGGCTTCGAGATACGGCCGCTGATTCCCACTCTTCAGTTGCCTCTACCCACTACTCAGCCACAACTGCATGCGTCTCCATTGCGTTGACTTGGACTAAAAGCTCCTCGATCTTGGCCAACATTCGAGCAATCTCCTCTCATAATCTGGTTTTTGCCTAAGCTGAAGCATCCAGCTGTTGGGCTTGGTACCTATTGCATATCATCCTATCAACTAGGGCACAAACCATGGAAAACCCCTGAATAATATCGATCAAGCAAGTTCGAGGAGTGGGGTGAGAAATATTGTTACCTTCATCAAAGCGATGAGGCGATTCTTAGCAACTCTCTAAGCAGGTGTCCTTCCAATGTTGCATCATCCTTTAGAAGGACAAGCACCCAAGGCAAATCCATGCCTACCATGCTTGCAACAAAAAGGAGTTATATAGTTTAGACACTCCAATCGGGATGAAACTCACCCGAATGTGATGGAGGCATATTTCATATTTGAACATGAATGCTGATGCATCTTGAGGATTAAGATTGATGTATGAATTAAAGAGCCATCTAATTTTGCTTGAATAATCAAATAATAACAGGTCCGATCTTCATAACTTTAAATCTGAATCCAACGCACCATAATAAAATAAATTAGAAGTAAAGGGTATATGGGACTCACTCCCAAGTATATCCCGATACTCAAATTAGTGATATTTCTATTTGGATTAAAAAATGATGAGGAAGTAAATACTGAAATTTAATGAGAATGGGGATCTGGAGGCCAATGCTCCTTTTTTGTGTACTTGAAGGATTGAGCGTTTTTCTTTTTTTTTTTCTCCTTTCCCATTTTATTTGGGAGAAGACATATTTATAACCTGGATCTTACTTAACTGGTTAGCATTTGAATTCTCTACACGTGTTTAGTGCCGTTTAAAATTAATTATAAGGACGGCAGTTACTCGTCAAAAGTAATACATATCTCTACTGTCCCAATTTAATGAGGAGGCTACCTAGCCAATGATGATGATGCCTTTTCGGCCTTTTCCTGGATCTAGTCATTAACTAGTTAATGATTATTAATCGATTTCTTTTCATCTTTAGGTAACTAACCAATTGAATTAGGCCTTTCAATTAATGCCATTGGGAGTTATATTTGGCAAGCTGAATTTAGCTTCACCACTTCTTTGTCTAGGCCGCTGGGATTTCGGGTGTTGATCCAAACTGGTGCTGTGCCAATCAATCTTGGGTCGTATTCATCACTAGTTCCCCATGCTAAAAGATTTGGATTCAAACTCCTAGCATGTTATTCATGGGATGTTGGCCGGTGCTTCATCAATGCATATCTCTACTGCAGATATTCTGAATTCGACGGGTCCTGTTTAGCATGATTTAATTCTCTACCTTTAATAATGGTGATTTGATATCTTCTTCGAATTGGTAACCAGTAGGACCTTCATTTTGGCTATAAATTGGAGAGTTTTCTTCAATTTGCATCATGGGATATTCCTTTTCTTTCCCCATAGTATGACTATTTTGAGCCAATATGGTATCGTTGTTGTCACAAGTAATTATTGTTGGAGTCGGTGGAAATTCTCTTCCAGATTTTGAAGCTAGGATTTGAGGAAATATTTGAGGAATTTATTGCTTGTCCTATTTTATAGGAAAAACTGTATTGATTTTTCTCTTTTACATCAGTCTCAAAGCCAGGCCTTGTCACTGTGACAAGACCCTCGGCTTCATGTTTTCTCTTGAAGTGATCCAGGTGGTTATTACCGGCATGGGCAGACAATTTTTGCAATTTTCCTTCCTTCACAGTGCCTTTGAAGTTCCGAAAGAAAATTTTTTTGGTCGTTATCTTATGTCTTCATCCTTTCATCCAAGTTGTACTTTTACTATTATAAGCTTATACATTGTGAAAAGAATTAACTAATAGAACTAACCGAATAATATTCTACTTTCTTTGTATGGATTTAATATGTTTGTATTCTCTGAGCGGTTGACATTAAGTTGAGTGTCGGACATGCACTTGAATGCGATTTTTCATTATTTCATTTCTGATGACCTGATAGCTCGGACCTCTGATAACTTAAATTTCTAACAATTTAGATTTCTGATAATTTAGTGTATAATAATTTAATTTAAACAAATACGATATTTGCACATCCATAGATCAACCGAGTCGAATTGTCTTATCATAATTAACCAAACTTTAGAGCCACTTATTGTCAATCTGTTGCTTTGGAAAGACTACATCATGCCATCATGACCAGCATAGTGAAATAGACGTACCTAAATGGGCATTAGAGTTGCTTGTGGTCAATTTGCTACTCTAGGAGGCGCTATGTCAGGTCATCATAACTAGCGTAATGAAATAGACATGCCGCAGCGCATTCCTGTACAAGCACATGTCTCAACCATTATAAAAATGCCCCCCTTTGGTATCCTCAGACGATGTCATTCTAGTCTGGAGTCCTTGTCTATTTAAATTCTGATGCTCCTTCACTTCTTCACATTTTCATATTCCATTTCTCCCAACCTCAATTTGCTCTTCGGTTCTCCTTATTTCCATAGCTCCTTAAGCAGCTTCTAAGGGTGTTGCTGAAATCGCGTTTAGTCTAATGGTAGAGGATGTGTTAGATATGTACAATAGGTTTAATATTCTTATCTCCATTTCCTTTCAGGTTCCTTCGCCCGATGAGAGAGCCTATTCTCTGAGACATGGCTTCATTACCATCTATGAAATTCATTTGAAGGAGGGGCTTTGCATTCCTTTTGCTAAATTGTATGAGATCCTAGAGGCTTTAGAAATTCCGATGGAGCATCTCCATCCCAATTCCATTAGGTATTTGATTTTCATGTGTATGTTTCTTCATTGTTAGAAACTTTGTTTGGATGTTAGGGCTATCAAAGTCATTTTTTGACTTAATTAGGAGAGTGAATAGATTTTTTTTACTCACTAAAAAAAATATAAGATAAGTAGGGGTAATTCGGACTCACCAATATATTTTCATTATAGTCCCTTCCAGTTAGACCCTTTCCAATGAATGAAAGTTGGTGAATCCTACTTTGGAGATGTTTCAAAAAATGAGACTTTTATAGGTCAACCCTTGATTGAGATGATTGAGAAAAATACAATTTTGCTCCAATGAACAAGTAATTTTCAGACTCATTGAGTGTTTGCTGTAGTCAACTGGGACGTTAGGGTTGAAGGGGAAGCCATTGTCGATATGCCACTCCGCCAGCCCAAAAGAAAATCAGGAGAACTTTTTTATTTGGGATTTTCCTAAAATGGTGGACAGAGGGGCAGGTCTTGAAACTCTAGTCTACACCTTCCGTCCTTTTCCGAAGATGATGATATGATGATTGATGAGGCCTGTGATGAGATGACCACATTGGAAGTTGGCATGTCATCTCGGAGGCCAAGTTCTGACCTTCCTTCACCGGACTGCCCAATTTTTGAGGGGGCATCCAAATTCATTGAGAGTAGTGAAGCTCCATTACTAGCTATTTCAAGAATAAATGAACCCATTACTAGTAGTTTGGATGAACCGATCGATGCTCTATTTATAACTGAGTATGGGTTCCCTATTTGCATCAGTTCATCACCTGATGAGCCCATTTCTACACCTCCCATCACATTGGACGTGGGGCCCAATAATGATGGAGGGCAAGTAGAGGGTTTTGTGGCTACTACTCCAAAAGTTTCGATGGGACTTCTTGGGTCTCGCCCATTGCCTGAGGCTCTAGAAGCAAGGGAGGTTCCACAAGTTAATGCTCCACCATCTGGGAGCCCCAATGACTAGGCTGCTTTTTTGGCTCCTCTGAGAATTGAGGTTCCTTACCAGTGTCGTCCTCTACATCTTCTATGCTAGAGGACTCCACTCATTTTTGAGTTTAGCTATTCTCTTTGTCCCTCTTTTTAGGAAGAATCATTTTCTAGTGAGGTATCATTTATGTAATCCTTAGTCTCTAAATATTCTCCTTATCGTTAGCATTTTTTGACTGACTATTTTGCTTGATTTGGTAGTTATAGGAACTAGTTTGTTTGATTCAGGATGGGCTGTATAAACGGGATTCTGAAATTTGTCGCCTATCCTGAATGTATACTGACCCTTTCATGTTCAAAGAGATAGAGATCCAAGTTGAAGCTATCATTGCTGAAACTCAACAGATTTGAGATCGGGCCACTTACTTACATAAAGAGTTATCCAAGTGGCTGGTGAGATCTCAGAAGCTATCAGATAAAAAAGCTATAGCTATGGATTGGATCGCCTCACACGGGGATAAACTCTAGGAGACTAAGCATCAGTCAATTTAAATACCAAGCCAATTACCGATCTTTAGAATAAGTGCACCCGACTCGAGGGAGAATTGAGGATACGTCTTCAACTAGAAGCGGTTGGGCCTACTTTGGATGATAGATTTCAAAATAGGTTTTCTCTTTGTAGGTAGATCGCACCGTTGGTGGCTGTCAACTTTCCTTTACGCTACTTGGATCCGATGAATTTTAGGATTTCTTAACATTCTGACGTTAGGGATTCCTTTGTCCTCTGTTTGGTTCTTGGCCTTAGGATAGTCGAGGCATTTGTGTGTAGGCAATAGGTAGCACGATTAAAACTTTTATGTTTAAAGCTTGGAGTTCCATGTCTTAAACATTTATATATTAATAGATCAATCAAATTGTGTCGATCATTGTCACTGATATTGTTTTCATTCATGCTAAATTTTTGTTTAATACGTTTTTTGTTTGCCGGCTAGGCAAGGTGGCCATCATTGTCAGGCTTTGTTAGATCTTGGTTCGTTGACTGTATTCGACTGATAATACTCATTTCTATGGAAGGATATCGTAGAACTCATGTTGTAAAATCCCCATAAGTTTTTTTACTTGATGCTCAATTTGACTTTTTAAGAAGGAGTTAGACTTTTGTCTTTAAGCTCCCCAAGTCTTTATATAATAATCGGCATCTGACTGTCTTTTAGGTTGTTAGGTTGCATCAACCAATGCCATGACCTATTTATTTGATTTTTAATAGGTCATTTTAACAGGCAGGAGTCCCACCTGACTTAGGGTCAGTCATGGTCACTTGGATTTATACAACCACATGCAAGCACACAAATGAACAAATGATGTAATAACAAAGTGTAAATTTATTACTATTAGTATGATTAAGTACATCATACAAGCATCTCGTATGTTGGTACAAAACATTCCTTCTCTTCGTTTAGGTTTGAAAGTGAGATTATTAGTAGTATTTCTTGAGGAGTAGGGTGTTCCATGCCCTTAGGATTAGTTTCCTATGATGGGTGTGTAGTTTATATGCACCATTCCAGAGGATAGTTGAGATTGGGAATGGTCCTTCCTAATTTTAGAAAAGTTTATTCCTATCGAAGATCTTACCTGTAGCCTCTATATTCCTCAAAAGTAGGTCCCTACCTCAAATTAGTGAATCTTCACCTTCTCATTATAGTACCAAGCGACTCATTATTGGTGGGCTACTACTCGTAGCCTTGCTATGTCCCAAACTTCTTCAAGTATGTCCAGGTGTTCTCTCAAAAGTCGAGAGTTATTATGTGTATAGAAGTTTTTAACTCAGAGGCTAGGTAGTCCAAATTCTATCGGGATAATCGCCTTGGACCCGGAACGTAAGATGAATGGTATTTCTCGTGTTAACTCTCTATGGGTTGTCTGATAAGACTAGAGTATGGATGAGAGTTCATCTAACCAGGAGCCACCTGCATCTTCCAATTTTGTCTTCAATCCGTGAAATAAGGTTTGATTCGTTACCTCCACCTATCTATTCATTTGGGGATAAGTAACGGAAGTATGGACCATCTTGATCCCCAAGCTAATATAATATTTGATGAACCTCTTTTTGGTGATTTAGGTTCTATTATCGGTCATTATAATCTCAAAATCCCAAATCTACAAATGATAATTTATTGGACAAATTCAGTCACATTCTGCTTTGTAATTTTTGCGAGTAGGGATATCTCCACCCACTTTGTCAAGTAGTCTATAGTGACTATTTAAAACTTCTTTTGTCCTGCAGCGAGAATAAATGGGCCTAATATATAGAGTCTCTATTGTGGAAATGACCAAGGTGATTACAGGGTCTGAAGCATGGTATGGGGCTGGTAAGCGACGTTGCCGTAGATCTGACAATTTTTACATTTCTTAACAAATTTTATGGCATCTTTTTTAATTGTGGGTTTGTGATAGCCCTATTACATGACCTTGAATGCCCGCTTTTTACCTCCTATGTGTGATCCGTAGATTTCGAGGTATACTTCACTTAAGTGTAGTTAGCTTGGGTTGGTGTCAAACACTGCATGTAGGGGATAGAGTACCCCCTTCGATACAATTTTCCATTCATTAAGGTGTACTATCCTGCTGTTTTCTTTACATATATGGCTTCTTCCTAATTTTCCAATAGAAGATGTTTTTCTAGATACCTTCAGCATGGAGTCATCTAGGAATTATCGTTTGAGATCTAGAGTATCTCTTCTAGGACCTCTACGCTCGGGACCGTGAGGACTTCCCTTATCTCCCTAACATACTACTCTGGGTTCCCAAACATAACTAATTTTGTCAGCTGATTTGCCTTCCAATTGTCTTTCCTTGGGATGTGACAAACTTCAACCTTATCGAACGACTTGATTAGGCACTTTACAATAGCGAGATATTTTGCAAGGCATGGACTTGATGACATGAAATTTTTAGTCACTTAGTTGTCAACTAGTTTTGAATTACTGTAGACAATTAGGTTTCCAACTGAACATTCCCTTGATAGCTTGAGCCTAACCAATAGGGCTTCATACTCTACTATGTTATTACTGGCAGAGAATCCAAGTATCATTGAATATTTTATCTCTGACTCATCTGAAATTATCAAAACTATAGCAGCCCTATTCTCTGATTGAGAAGATGACCCATCCACGTATAAGATCTATGTTGGCGCCTTCTCATGCTCAAGTGGGTCTCCATCCTTCTCAAAATCTTTTGGAATTGAGGCTGTCATTTTGACCATGAAATTTGTAAGGGCCTACCCTTTTATGGCTGGCTATGTTTGAAATTATGTATCGAACTCGCCTAATTCCACAATCTATTTTACCAATTGCTAGGATACCTTAGGTTTTTATAGGATCCCTTTTAATGGTTAATCAGTTAGTACGATGATCTTATAAGCTTGAATGTATGGCCAAAGATTTTTGGCGGAGTGGATTAGTGCTAGAGCTATCTTTTCGGCATGTAGATAATGAGTCTTTGTATCTGTCAAAATTTCGCTAACATAATAGACCAGCCATTGTTTTTCAAACTCTTGCCTGTCTAGGATTGAGCTTAATGTCTTGTTGGATATAGCCAAATATAGGTATAATTCTTCACCTTCTTTTGGGAATGAGAGAAGCAGAGGATTGACAAGATATTTCTTTAGCTCTCAAAAGGTTGACTGACACACTTCTGTCCAATGTATACTATTTACATTGGTCCCTTTCAAAACCTTGAAAAAGGGAAGCTATTTTTCTGTCGATTTTGTCAAAAATTGAGAGAGTCCTGTGATGACTCAAAAAATCCTAATCGAAAATCTACAAGTTTTTGACTGTAAAATGTCCGTTAAACTAATACAAACCTGTACAGTACCCCTGTACAACATATATATCTCAACAACAAAACACACATTGTGACGGAACAAATTTTTTTTTGTCATCAGATTTTTCCATCATTACAAATATAGAAACTAATGCCTAAATAACAATCTAAAGTTCTAAGGAGAAACTGACAGAGTTTCCCTAAAATTGGGCTAAACCGATATATAAAACCTGAATAAAACCTGCAAATATACAAAATAATATCCATCACACTCATTCTCATTAATAACACAAGATCAATAGATCCCATAAATTCCTTACGGCTTTTATATTCGATATTTCTATTCACTAATCCAAAAATTCAGAATAGAGATGTCATCTAGGACCTGTATAAAGATCTAGAAAAACATACAGCGGAAGCTAAACTATATCCAAAATAATTATACCTACGGAAGCATAAATCCTTATTTCATCACATGCATAACATACATTTTGTGAGATCCTAATCCCAAAAATATAAGAATTAGGAAGTACATGGTAATGAATTGGTGAGGCAAAAAAAAAAGGTGTGATGGACTTATAAGAGCTGAAGTTGCCTTATGATCCCTTAGAGGCCGAAGTGGCCTTATGGCCTCATGAAAGCCGAAGTTGTTTGTGGCCTTATGAAGGCTGAAGTAGCCTTATGATCCCTTAAAGGCCGAAGTGGCCTTATGGCCTCATGAAGGACGAAGTAGTTTGTGGCCTCATGAAGGATGAAGTGGTTTGTGAGCTCTTGGATTAGGCCGGAGTAATAACTTGAATTAGGCTGGAATGATAACTTGATTTTTGGTCGAAGTTGATGATGATGATGTTGAGGCCAAAGTTGATGATGATGTTGAGGCCGAAGTTGATGTTGATGAAGTAGCTAGAGTTGATGAAGAAATAGAAGCCAAAGTTGATGATGATGTAGAAAGCCGAAGTTGATGTTGGTGTACAAGCTGGAGTTGATGATGAAGAAATAGAAGTCAAAGTTGATGTAGAAGCCGAAGTTGAGTTGATGAGTTGAGGATAACCATAGTCAATTAAATTTGATAAAGATCAACCTTGTTGATAGCCGGAGTAGATTTACCTACTTCGTTGATGATTTTCACCTACCCAGAGTAGGTAAACCACTCCTATCTACCTCGTTGATGTTCTAGAAAAAGAAGTACAAGTAGGTGACTTACCCCACCAACTCTTACCTAACCCATCCTCTATAAATATTGAGCTCCATAATATAGGAAGTAGTTAAAAAAATCTGCTAAGGAAGGGGGAAGTAGGAGACGAAGAAAAGGGAGTCTTAGGCCTGGTAGAAGTAAGGACTTGCAGAATCAGGCAAATGTATTCTCCGTTTTAAGTTCTGGTCTTAAATATGTTTTAATGTAATAGTACTTGGAACTTATTTACTATGTCATTGCTTTGATAATTATATTCTAAATCCCATTTCCTGAGTTTAATTACGAAGCATGCATGAATTTTATGATTCTGAACTAAGTTTCATATTTTGAGAACCTGTAATTCTTGACTCTGATTTCATGTTTTAGCACTTGTTTTATTATTCATAATACAATTAGAACTGCATTGCATGAAAATAGTTCTTGACTTTTATTTTTATATGTTGTCCCATGTTTCTATTCATTTTATGATCGGACTGCCTTGGATGAAAATCCTATATGGAAATTGAAATGTTAAAAAAGTGAATGCCTTTTTAATTTGACCAGAGCATGGAATATGTAAGCTTTGATTCGGTCCTAGAATATGATGAATTTTGTTTAAACTTTGAATAAGTGCTTCGGACCTAGAACTGTGATACAATCAGATAAGGTTCTCCAGTTTGCCTTAAAATGTTACGGTAGTAATCAAGGGTAACTCCGTCTATAGAGTGATACGTAGTCTGCCCCTCTTCGGGATGTAAAAAGAGGATAGAAATATGGAACTTTGGACTTTGGATTATGAATGGAAATGGAAATGGATATGATTTTGAAATTATGGCATTTGATTGTGTAGAGTGAATACAATCTACCATTGATAGTTCTCCCCATTGGCTGGTAGGGTCTACTAGCTTTGGTCCCTTTGAACAATGAAAATGACATGGCATTATGGACTTTAGAAATTTGACCATGTATATGAACTTCAAAAATTGTTATTGCATTGTGAACTTTGGATTTTGACGTTGGACTTTGTACTTTGAAAAAATCGGCATTAAAATATGGAATTTTGTACTCCAGAAATTTGCATTGAACTGTGAAGTTTGGAAAATAGCATCGAACCAAGAACTTCGGAATCGGTATTGATCATGATCTTTGGTATTTTCTATGACTTTGTATTATCACATTTATGATTTATATTGCATATTTTTGGTACCTTGTTGAGTTTCAACTCACTCTGTTATAATTTTTTCCCACCAAATAAGACTGTAGAATTGGTACCGGACGAACAGGAATATATAAAGCTTAGCTAGGAGAAATTTTGGAATCAAAAAGTCTCTTAAAGATTTTTGAGAATTTTGATAGTTTTAAATATAACTACCTCAAACTGTAAATCTTTTGGGAAGGATGATGAACATAATACAGTCCATGGAGCAATGCCATATGGCTCCAGTCCTAGCATCAGAGCCAACTCCGGTAAATTTTGTCCCAACTACATACGATAAATTCATGGTGGAGAGAGCGCCTAAATGCTTGGGAGAATCGGATCCAGCCAAAGCTAATATTTGGATAAGGAGAATGAAAAAGATTTTTACAGTAATATGATGCAGTGATCGAAAAAAAGTTACCTTTGCGGCCTATAAATTGGAAGGAGAGGCCGATAGTTGGTGGGCTATGCAAAAGAGAGCATTTGGGGTGCTCGATGAAGAAATCACTTGGGATATGATCGAGGAGACATTCATAGAAAAATACTTCCCCTTCAGTCTTTAAGATCAGAAAGAGAGGGAGTTTATGTGGCTTAGATAAGGGACTTGTATGGTGGCTAAATATGATACAAAGTTTATGGAGCTATCTCGTTTTACGCCTTACTTTGTAGTGGATGAATTAAGGAAGGTGAAGAAATTTTAGCAAGGACTAAGGGACGATATTAGAAGGCAGTTAGTGACCCAAAAGCTTCAGACGTATGCGGACATTTTAGATTGGGCATTAATATTTGAGAAAGAGTTGGAGACACAGAAGTTTTTTTATAAAGAAGGCTGCTAGCTAGACAAATTTCAGTTTCAGATCAAATGTGGGGTCCTCAGGGACGTCTAAAAAGGCAAAGACAGCAGTTAAAGGGAAGAGTATAATTGAAGCCCAGTCAATGACGAACACTCAAACATCAGTCACTGATTGTGCGTATTGTGGGAAAAACCATGCTGGGAGACCCTATTTTAAGGTGACTGGGGCATGCTTTAACTATGGCCAGTAGCGACATTTGATGAAAGATTGTCCATTACCCAGGAGAGTTGAAGCAAAGAAGCCAATGGTTGCAGCAAAGGCTTTTGCAGTGACGATACAGGACCCTAAAATGTCTCCAAACGTGGTTGAAGGTACCCTCATTATATATGGAATTCAAACTTCTGTATTATTTGATTTTGAGTCTACACACTCTTTTATTTTCCCACAATTTGTACATATATTGTATCTGTCCTAAGAATCTTGGATTTTTCTTTAGTTGTATTGACCCCTATCGGGTCCTCGTTAGTGACTGACATTGTGTACTCAAAGTGTGTCGTTGAGGTGGATGGAAAATAACTGTTGGTAGATTTGATATTACTAGAAATGGGTGATTTTGATATCATCCTAGGAATTGACTGGTTGGCAAGGTACTATACCAGTATTGATTGCTTTTAAAAGAGGGTGTGTTTTAATATCCCTGGAATTGAACCCTTCTCATTTCAAGGTATTAGGAGAAAGAAAATGTCTATGTTGATTTCTACTTTGCATGCTAAACATTTGATGAAAAATGGATACTAAGCTTACCTGGCATATGCCAGCATTATTGGGAGTCATAGTGTGTTGACTAAAGGTATTTTGGTGGTGTGTGATTTTAAGAATGCATTTTCAGAGGAGTTGCCTGGACTACCTCTTCACAGGAAAATTGAATTTGAGATTAAGGTCATTTCCAGTACTGTGCCAATTCTAAAGCACCTTATTAGATGGCACCTACTGAATTGAAAGAGTTAAAATTACAGTTGAAGGAGTTATTAGATAAAGGGTTCATTAAACTGAGCGTGTCTCCATGGGGAGCGCCAGTCTTGTTCATAAGGAAGAAGGACGGATCTCTACCATTATGTGTGGACTACCGTGAACTAACTAAAATCACAATTAAGAACAAATATCCCTTGTTGTGTATTGATGACCTGTTTGATCAATTACAAGGGTCATGGGCATTTTCAAAAATTGATTTGAGGTCTGAATATCATCAGCCGAGGATTAAGCAAGAGGATGTGGCCAAAATTGCTTTTAGAATGAGGTACGACCACTATGAATTTCTCGTGAAGCCATTTGGTCTGACAAATGCTTTGACAGTATTTATGGATTTGATGAATAGGGTGTTTAGGCCTTATCTGGATAAGTTTGTGGTGGTATTTATAGACAACATTTTGATATACTCTAAGAGCCATGAGGAGCATGAAACCCATTTAAGGATTGTACTCCAAGTGCTTCGGGAAGAAAAGCTGTATGCTAAACTGAAAATGTGTGAATTCTGGCTGGAGGAAGTGATATTTTTGGGACATGATTTTCAATGGAGGAATTGCTGTAGTTCTAAAGAAAGTTGAGGCCGTTACAAATTGGAGTCAGCCTACGTTTGTTACTGAAGTCTGGAGTTTTCTTGGCATGGCCGATATATACAGGCATTTTGTAGAGAATTTTTTTCAGATTGCCATACCCCTGACTCAGTTGACAAGGAAGGAGGCTAAGTTTGACTGGACAGAAGAGTGTGACCGGAGTTTTTAAAAGTTGAAAGATTGCTTAACAACAGCTCTAGTATTGCTAATACCGAATGGTTCAGGTAGTTTTAAAGTATATTGTGACACTTTTAAGGCTTGTTTATGATGTGTGCTAATGCAAAATGAAAAGGTGGTGGCTTATGGTTCTAGACAGCTGAAGACGCATGAGAAGAACTATCCAACGCATGATCTCGAACTTGCTGTAGTTTTGTTTGCTCTGAAAATTTGGATACACTATCTCTACAGTGAAAAGTTTCTTGTTTATTTCGATCATAAGAGTTTAAAATATCTGTTCTCATATAAAGAGCTAAATATGAGGTAGAGAAGATGGGTGGACTTCCTAAAAGATTATGACTGTGAGATATAGTATAAGCCTGAAAAAGCTAATGTGGTTGCCGATGCTCTAAGCCGTCGATTAGGCTATCTGGTGAAGTTACAAATTGAACAAATGGAGATGTTGGAGTACTTAAAGCAATGTAATATTCAGCAGCATGTTTGGGCCGACTGGATGATTTTGTCATACCTTTAGGTTCAGCCAGAATTGATAAATGAGGTTAAAGAAAAGCAAGTGAATGACTCTTTTCTTATGGATATTATGGATGATTTGAATAAGGACTCTAGAGTTAATTTTAATATCCGATCAGATGGAATGTTGAAATTTAGAGAGCGTCTATGTGTGCCGAATGACAAGGAGTTGAAGGAGAAAATTTTAAAGGAAGCTCATTGATATTAGTACACAATCCATCCTAGGGTGAATAAGATGTATTAGGATTTAAAGAAAAGTTTTGGTGGAGGAACATGAAAAGGGACATAACAGCTTAC